>OY970825.1:20527520-21158830 GCA_963853835.1 Calendula officinalis | reverse complement strand
TAAAAGATTAATTTTAATCAATCCTATTAAACAATAAACTTTGTTTAAATTCAAAGATAGATTATAACTTTTAATAAATTCATTTAAACTTTTTAAACCTTATAGACAATAAAACTTTGTCTAAATTTCTAGGTTTAAAGAACTAGTTAAATAAATCTATCAAAATAATAATTAAACCTATTAGACATAAACTTGTCTAATTAACTAGGTTTTAGGTTATTATCCTAATTAATACTTTTAAAGTAATAAACTTAAACTAGTTTAAACTTCTAGGGTTCTTTTAGGGTTTCGAAATTCTTAAGCCTAGGAAACTTTTCTACCAATTAAACTATGCTAGTTTAATAAACTTGGTGTCCAAGTAACCTCTAGATTTTGACATCTCTATGGGATTAGGAAAGAATCCTTTTGATCAATTAAACATATCTTGTTTAACATACTTGATCCTAGGGTTCTTCCTTGTATTTTGAAAATTGCTAGGGTTCTTAGAAACCTTCTTGACCAATTCAACTAGACTAGTTTAATATTCATGGTCCTAGGGTTCTTCCCTTTTTTTCGAAAAATATGAAGAAGAAAGAAAAAAACTTGAAACAAAAAAAAACTTGAAATTAAAGTAAACAAACAATCTTTGTTAATCTAGTCTAGTTCTCTAAACCAACGCTCTGATACCACTGAAGGGTTTCATTCTTCGAACCATGCGACTGATCGACCCATAGGATCGACCTCCTAGTGAACTTGGTTCGAACCATGACTGACCAAGAACATGAACTTGTTCTTGACCGGTTAAAACCAACTAGCTGATTTAATCCCTAAATGCGGAACTGGGATTAAACCTAATCCTTAAACCCTAAAGGATTGGGATGTTGGAAATCTAGATTAGGTTAACAAGAAAGAAACCTTGTACGAAGAACTCGAACACACACACATACTTGTGTGTGTTCGTCGACTACTACCAAGAACCCTAGGGTTCTTGGTTCGACTTCGAACAAAAGGAGAAGGAGGAAAGAGTGTTCCATGAATCATACCTTAGGTTAATGCTTAAGATAAGTCCACTGATGATGAACACGACAAACGATCCTCTAGATGATCACTTGCAACGAACTTGGATCTTCAAGACTTGAAGAACACGAAGAACGAATGAAGAACACGAAGAATGAAGAACACCGAGCTTGGTGTTCTTGGGGTGTTCGGCCGAAACCAAGAGAGGAGGGAGGCTAGGGTTTCGAGAAAACGATCAAGGAATAAGGGAACCCCATGCATTCTATTTATAATAGAAAGACTTACACTTAGGGCCCTTCTAGTTTAATTAAGATTAATCTCTTAATTAAACTTACCTCTTACACTTTAAACCCTTATAGTTTTACTAGTTTATTATTGTTGCACTTAACTATCAAATGTCTAGTATTAACACACTAATAATTCGGTACCCATATACACAAATTATATATACTTGTATTTATACTTTTAATAGTTAATTATATAATAACATTTATATAATTTACACAATAATATTATCCAATTACTATATGATTTAATAGCTTTAAATCATATCATGTATAATCTATAATTAACACATTGTATATTTACTTAACTAGTAAATGTACAACTACTTGTATTAATTAGTTAGTTAAGCTAATCTAGTAATAAGTTAAACTTAACTTAATACTTAACTGATTCATAATGACTATTATGAATCATTCCTCTTCGTAGTATCGTTGCATAACTTGCTCGTATTACATGCACTCACTAGTGTGACCCTTAAGTGTTTCGTAAGCATGGATGTATCATCATAGGTTGACTAACTGTGCACATAAATCCTTCAGTACATTCCTTGTTAATTCCCAACCCGCTCATATATTATTTGATTTTGGAGCGTCTGATTCTTTCGTATCTCTGAAATTTGCTAAATTGTTAAATGTATTCCCGTCACCTTTGTTGAATCCATTCTGTGTTGATACTGCGGGTAGTGTGACTTTGGTAGCCAATCGTATTTATAGGGATTGCTCGTTAGAGATAGATGATCATAAATTCTTAGTAAATCTAGTGTTGATAGATTTGCCAAATTTCGATATTATTATCGAGATGGATTGGATGTCGAAGTATCATGCCGATATCATGTGTTATGAGAAAATGATTAGAATTCCCATACAAGGAAAAGAACCTTTGTATGTGTATGGTGAGAGTAAAATGAAGAATAGGCGGGTGATTTCTTTCTTGAAAGCTAGTAAATTGATGTCCCATGGATGCTACTCTTATTTAGTATATATTCTTAACCCGGTCATAGAAGTTAAGAAATCCGTGAAAGATGTTCTGATTGTTAATGAATTCCCGGATGTATTTCCCGAGGATTTACCCGGATTACCTCCCGATCGAGAGGTAGAATTTCGAATTGATCTTGTACCGGGTGCGGCTCCCATTTCCAAAACTCCGTATCGTTTAGCCCCAACAGAAATGAAAGAAATTATGAATCAATTGCAAGAATTACTTGACAAAGGATTCATTCAACCGAGTGTGTCACCGTGGGGTGCACCGGTTTTGTTCGTTAAGGAGAAAGATGGGTCGATGCGAATGTGTATTGATTATCGTGAACGTAACAAATTAACAATAAAGAACAAATACCTGTTGCCTAGAGTTGATGACCTTTTTGACAAATTGCAAGATGCAAGTTACTTTTCTAAGATTGACTTGAGATCTGGTTATCATCTATTGAAGGTTTATAAAGAAGATGTACCTAAAACCGCATTCCGAACTAGATATGGGCATTATGAATTCTTAGTCATGCCATTTGGTTTAACGAATGCTCCGGCCGCTTTTATGGATATGATGAATCGGGTGTGTCATCCTATGTTGGATAAGTCGATTATTGTTTTTATCGACGACATCTTGGTATATTCTAAATCCGAAAGTGATCATGCATCGCACCTTCGTGAAATTCTCGATTTATTACGAAAAGAGAAATTGTATGCTAAATTTTCCAAATGTAAATTTTGGTTGCGCCAAGTTCAATTCCTTGGTCATGTGGTATCAGGTGAAGGTATATCGGTCCATCCTTCCAAGATCGAGGCGATTAAGAATTGGGAAGTGCCTCGAAATGCTTCCGAGATCCGAAGTTTCCAAGGTCTCGCGGGTTATTACCGCCGATTCATAAAAGATTTCTCTCGTTTAGCCGTTCCACTCACGAGTCTTACTCGAAAAGATGTGAAGTATGAATGGGGTGATGCACAAGAAAAAGCCTTTAGTATATTGAAAGATTAGTTGACAAATGCTCCAATTTTGTCATTACCCGAGGGTGAAGAAGACTTTGTAGTATATAGTGATGCATCGAAAATGGGGCTCAGGTGTGTTCTCATGCAACGGGGAAAAGTCATTGCTTATGCTTCCCGTCAATTGAAAGCATGTGAGAAGAATTACCCGACTCACGATCTTGAGTTATCCGCGGTGGTGTTTGCACTAAAGATTTGGCGGCATTATTTGTATGGGACTAAGTTCCAACTCTTCACCGATCATAAGAGTCTCAAATATATATTTAGCCAACAATCGTTGAATATGCGACAACAACGTGCTATGGAACTCATAAAAGATTACAACTGTGAGATTTTGTATCATCCGGGTAAAGCAACATGCTGTTGAAAACCAACATGCTGTTGAAAACCAACATGCTGTTGAAAACCAACATGCTGTTGAAAACCCACATATCCCTGAAATGGCCTCGAGAGAATCCTCTCCACTGATGGACTCGACGAATTTTGTGTATCGTCCGAATTGTGACTTTTTTGAGGAGAATCTTCCCGACCAAAATTCAGTTGATCCTCCCCCTGGATCTTTTACACATATGGTTAGTCTTCTGAACCTTTACACATAAAATGATTTTTAATTACTAATGTTTTTAGCATGGATCTGTTTTTAGCTAACATCTATGGGAGGGCCACTTTTATTCCCAACCGACAATGCAGCCCCAACCACACACATCCCGGTCACTGCAACCGTCACTGCAGCCCTAACCACACACACCCCGGTTATTGCAGCCCCAACCACACACATCTCGGTCAATGCAGCCCCAACAACACACATCCCGGTCAATGCAGCCCCAACCATATATGATCCAGTCACTACCCAAAGCCCGGCCTAGTAGTTTATTGACCTTAAGGTATTTGATTAAATGATTATCTGATTAAATGCTTAGTTAATTTAATTAGCTTTCTGTCCTTTGCGGTATTTTAACCAAGGGGTTAAAATACCCGACTTGTGATATAATTGAAATGAAAATGTGATTTTTATATATTTAGATTCCTTGTTGAAATTCGTTTCCGGAAATACTTTCGTTTTTAAAATTGGAGTCTGTTTCCTATTTTAAATAAATTAATTACGAAAGGGACTTTTCAGACGTATACTGTTAAAGTGGAAAAAGGCCACAAGGGGCCCCAATCCCTTGTGTTGGCCAGATCTAGAGAGAGAGAGAGGCCTCTCTTTTGTTTTATCTTTATTTTTGAACACATTATCCAAAAACACACACACTATTCCATTGTCTTTCTCTCTAAAACTCCATACTTGTTCTTGAGCTTGATCTTATGGATTTTTGGTGCTAGATTCTGAAATTCTTGCATAAGTTTGTGTAGAAGAAGCCTAGAAGTAAGCTACACCTTTTCCTTTACTTGTTCTTGTTGTTCTTGAGCTTTGCTATGAACTAGGGTTTATGATTTCTAGTGTTTTGTTGGTGAATCTTGTTCTGGACGTGATAATATGTGTTTATGCGAGCTTTCTCACCATTTGTACGGTTGATAGTTGTTAGGAGATAAGGTTTGGTGAAAATCACCTTCAACCTCCATTAATGGTGGATGTTGAAGGTGGGTTTTGACAAACCTTGGATTTCTTGATATTTCAATGGATGGAATTGTTTGCTAGGTTAAGAAAGCATGTTTGTTAAGTTATGGATGTTAAAAACATAGTATGCTTAGATTTGTGACGTAATGTAGCTAATATTTGGATGATGTTGTTAAATGGTGCACTAGAGATTTTGTAAGTATAATACTTGGTATTGTTATAGTTATGAACTTGATGGAATTGCTAAATGATTGTGAATTTCTAGTATAGGAGTTACGTGCTCGTAGATGGAAATGGACAAGTGATTTAGTCAATTTCGGGTTTTTGGCCCGTTTGGGTGAGTTGGTGGTAGAATGGTTGATATGACTATAACTGACTACTTGGTATGTGGTGAATTGTTAAACTAGTTGGTAATATCATAAATTGTGTATTTAATGAGCCTTGGGTTGTGTTTGGCTAAATAGACGATTTTGACAATTCGATGGATCGATCACTAACTCTGTATACTTGTTACAGGAATCGGGAAGGAGACACAGTGATACTAGCTCACTGAGTTAAGGAGATCGAGGATTGAAAGGTGAGTGGATCTAACCCTCGAACTCGTGTTTTGGTTTCATTTGGGTTGGGTTTGCATACCTTGGAAAAATGCAGGATCTGGGTTGTACAGGTGGAGTTCGCGGGGCGATCTCCTAGTTCGCGGCGTGAACTGGTTCCGGTGGACACAGAAACCCGAAATCGCGAATATGGCAGATTTAGCGACGCGATTTTTAAAAGGTTCGTGACGCGAACATTTAGTTCGCGACGCGATCTTCCCTGAGCAGCTTTTGGCACATTTTCTTACTAGCTTGCTTACTTGTTATGTATGCCTAGTGTTAGAGGAATACGATACATGACTATGTGCACGATCGGGACGAGGTCACTGTCGGAAGGATATCGGCTGAGCACAGCGTATCGACTAATAGGGTATTCAACCTTACCTGTATACGTTGCACGGTTGAGGGGGTTTACCCGGGGTGTTGGATACAGCGCTATCGGTTACCGTTTTGGCCGACCATGGTTTAAGGCCCGCAAAGCCACTGATCCTCTCAAATAGTGGTTACCCCAATCAGAGTGGTTGATTGCTTATGTGCTTAGTGTTTAGCATAGTTAGTAGTAGTAGTAATTCATTCAATTAGCTTTTTTGATAATCCTTCCCTTATTGACACATTTCAGGTTGGAAGGCTTGAAACGGGTCGGGCTTTGGACGGGGGCGTTTGACCATACGTTTGATAAATGTTTTGTTAAAGGAGCCTAGTTTTGTAATGCCGTCTTTTAACTAACACTTTGGTTTGTAATATTTTGTGGGACCACGGCTTGTAAACCTAACGTAATTAGGAACTAAACTAAATGCTTCCGTGACCTTTTGATTAACGCTAAAATAGATGCTTCTAAAAAAATAGTTTCAAAAATGCGGTGTTACAACTTCGTATCAGAGCTTCGGTTTGGCGATGGTTACACGTGAGGGTGTTCCATTCCCAAATCGTGGCTCGTGTTTGGTCAAACCTCCCGTACTAGAGGGATTAGAGCAAGTGTGAATTGAGCTTAGTAGTTAGTAGATGTTTTCTAACGAATTAAACTAAGCCTTAGTGAGATGTTGTGTTTGTAGCAGGAATGGCTACAGATGGAAACTTGCTAGGGGGAGCCCTGCCGAATACGAACCTTGGGAATGATGGG
This sequence comes from Calendula officinalis, assembly GCA_963853835.1. Lineage (NCBI taxonomy): Eukaryota > Viridiplantae > Streptophyta > Magnoliopsida > Asterales > Asteraceae > Calendula > Calendula officinalis. The sequence continues at coordinate 21,152,299 of OY970825.1, read as the reverse complement.
GCCGCAACCTCAGGTGTTGACGAGATACCGAACGAGGAGTAGATTGTGTTGTTGGAGACACGAAACATGGAACTTGAGGATACCATTAAGGCTCTCCGCCAAAACCAACCCGTCGAGCCGCAAGCCGTGGCCCGACCTACCGTACCCCAATCCACCACTCAAACGAACCAACCCCCACATTTCACTCAAACTACCTACGTTCCCATCTTCCCCCGAAATGACTCATCATCCCCTAATGCAAGTATACCACAACCGAACTCCACCCACACCGTGCCAATTGCCAATGGCCAACACCAACAATTCTTCTACCAACCTCTCCTGGTAGAGAAGAAACCGTGCATCTACAAGAACTTCCTCGATTGTAAGCCACCCGAGTACCGTGGGAGTACCAACCCGGCGGAAACCTTAACTTGGCTTAGGGCTACCGAAAAGGCACTTATTGCGTGTGGTTGTGAAGACCATTCGAAGGTTCGGTATGCGTCCTGGATGTTGGGGGGCCAGCTATGGATTGGTGGGATGGGTTGACCGTGAATTTTACTAATGATATGATGGATGCAATCACGTGGAAACAATTTAGGGATCAAGTAGAGGCTAGGTATTGTAGCCCGTTTGAGTTGGATAAAATCCGGAATGAATTTATGATGTTGAAGATGAACGATAGAATGACAGTGGATGAGCTTATTCTCCAATTCAATGGTAAGCTCCGGTTTGTGACACAATGGGTGCCCGATGAATCTACCCAAATCAAGCACTTTGTCGGGGCGTTGTTGCCTGAATACCGAAATGTGACGAGGCTTGCGGGAACTCTTTTGCAAGCCTTCGATCTTGCCAAATCAGCCGAGAGTGACCTCTTAGCGCAAAAGCGATGAGTCGGGAGAAGACCATAAGAAATCCCAAGGAAATCATAAGTCGGGAAATGATCGTCGGAAACAAATACTTCAAGGTTCCAACCAAAAGAACCCGTGGTGTCTACCGTGTAAGTCATCTCATGCCGGTCCGTGTACGGCACAAACTCGAAGGTGTATTAAGTGTGGGCAAAACGGGCATGAGTCTTCGGAATGCAAGTTGGAGAATAGTGTTTGTTGGAATTGTCAGAAAGAGGGGCACAGGGCCATGAATTGTCCAACGAGGAAAGGTTCGGGTTCGGGCGGGGGATCGGGATCGTCGGGAGGTCAAAAGAGGAAAGGTCATCCGCCACCTACGGGTCGGGCATTCAAAATGACGGTGGAGGATGCTACCACTACCGATGATGTCATCACGGGTATGTTTCTAATAAACTCCATACCCGCTCGTGTATTATTTGATCCGGGTGCAAATTGTTCGTTTTCTTCAAAGAGTTTTTGTGACAAATTGAAATTTCCTACATCTTTGATCGCGACGCCTCTAGAGGTAGAGGTGGCCGATGGTGAAATGGTTTCGGTCACGACATCCGTGTCTGGGGCTAGTATTGATATTGATGGCGTAAAATTTTCGATTCTTTTACTTGTTATGCTGATATCCGGCTTTGATGTGGTCTTAGGTATGGATTGGTTAAGTGTTAATAAGGCCAACATTAATTGTCACCAAAAGTTGATTACCTTTCTTTTGCCCGACGGGTCACATGTCGTGGCCTAGGGAGACCGTGCGACCCCGACCATACCCATTATATCCATGATGAAAGCCCATAAGTCCTTGACCAAGGGTTGTGAATCGTTCTTTGCCTATGTGATCGATATGAAAAAGGAAAAGAAAGTGGTTGGAGATCTCCGGGTGGTTTCGGAATACCCGGAGGTGTTCCCCGAAGACTTGCATGGGTTACCTCCCGTTCGGGAGGTAGAATTCAAAATTGATTTGGTGCCGGGAGCCAATCCCGTGGCTAGAGCACCGTATCGATTGGCAGCGTCCGAGATCCGCGAGATGATGACACAAATCCAAGAATTATTGTATAAGGGTTTTATACGGTCGAGTTCCTCTCCTTGGGAGCTCCGGTTTTGTTTGTGAAGAAGAAGGACGGTGCACTTTGTATGTGTATCGATTATCGGTAATTGAATAAGAGAACGGTAAAGAATCGGTATCCCTTGCCTCGTATTGATGACTTATTCGACCAACTTCAAGGGTCTTCTTATTTCTCAAAGATCGATTTGAGATCGGGGTTTCACCAAGTTCGAGTTCACGAAAATGATATTCATAAAACGGCCTTTCGAACTCGTTACGGTCATTATGAGTTGTTGGTAATGCCGTTTGGGTTGACGAATGCACCCGCAATATTTATGGATTTGATGAACCGGGTTTGGCGACCTTATCTCAACAAGTTCGTTATTGTATTTATTGATGATATTTTAATTTATTCCAAGACCGAAGAAGAACACGAGAAACACTTAAGGCAAGTGTTAGAAACGTTGAAGCGGGAACAATTGTATGCGAAGTTCTCGAAGTGCGAATTTTGGCTTCGAGAAGTTCACTTTTTGGGTCACGTGATTTGTTCGGATGGGGTCAAGGTGGAACCGTCCAAGATTGATGCGGTTATGAATTGGGTTTCTCCAAAGAACCCAACTGAGATAAAGAGCTTCTTGGGTTTGGCGGGTTATTACCGCCGGTTTATTAAAGATTTTTCGAAGATAGCGGGTCCGATGATGAAGTTGACCCGTAAGGATGTACCATTTCGATGGGGTGACGAACATGAACAGTCCTTCCAAACCTTAAAACAGTTATTGTGTCAAGCTCCGATCCTTGCCTTACCCGAAGGCCCGGAAGATTTTATTGTTTATTGTGATGCTTCGCTTGCGGGTTTGGGTTGCGTGTTGATGCAACGAGATCGGGTGATTGCTTATGCCTCTAGGCAATTGAAAAATCACGAGAAGAATTATCCGACTCACGATATGGAGTTGGCGGCGGTGGTTTTTGCACTAAAGTTATGGAGGCATTATTTGTACGGTACTAGGTGCGTGATTTGTACGGATCATAAAAGTTTGCAATACGTGTTCATGCAAAAGGAGTTGAATATGTGACAACGAAGATGGTTAGAGTTGATTAAAGATTACGACTGTGAAATACGACATCCCGGAAAGGCGAATGTAGTGGCCGATGCCTTGAATAGAAAGGGGGATTCGGGACGGGTACAATTTATGCGGGTGGAAATTGTATCGGATTTGGTGTCCCGTTTGAACATTTCACAAATGGAAGCCTTGAACGTTGAAAATTTGAAGACCGAGATTTTGATAAAAATGAAGGATGATTTAGAAGAAGACTCACGGGGTTTGAAGACGTATCAATCTCGGGTTTGGGTACCGTTACTCGGGGGTTTTCGGGAATTGATTTTAGCCGAGGCTCACAATTCTCAGATATCGGTTCACCCAGGTAGCACCAAGATGTACAATGATCTAAAAGCACTTTATTGGTGGCCAACGACGAAGACCGACATTGCCCGTTATGTAGGACAATGTCATATTTGTGCTCAAGTGAAGGCCGAACACCAAAAGCCCTATGGAACTTTAACCCAATCACCGATTCCCGAGTGGAAGTGGGATCGAATTACCATGGATTTCGTGACGAAATTGCCGCGTACACAAAGGGGTCACGACATAATTTAGGTTATAGTTGATCGTTTGACGAAGAGTGCTCATTTCTTGGCAACTAGTGAGACCGCCTCACTTAGTAGATTGGCGAAATTGTACATTGATGAAGTGGTATCTCGACATGGTATTTCGGTTTCTATCGTGTTGGATAGAGATCCCCGTTTTGCTTCAAATTTTTGGAATAGCTTGCAACGAGAATTGGGGACGCGGGTGAATCTGGATACCGCGTATCATCCCCAAACCGATGGGCAATCGGAAAGAACGATACAAACTCTTGAAGATATGTTGCGGGCTTGTGTGTTGGAGTACGGTGGGTCGTGGGATTCCCACCTACCGTTGATTGAATTTGCTTATAATAACTCGTATCACTCAAGTATTAAGATGCCATCGTACGAGATGTTGTATGGGCGTCGGTGTCGAACTCCGACGTGTTGGTTGGAGGTGGGTGAGAAACAATATGCGGCACCCGATATTGTTCAAATGACCGCGGATAAAGTTGCAATTGCTCGAGAAAAGTTGAAAGCCGCCCGTGACCGACAAAAGATGTATGCGGATCCGAGACGTAGACCCGCTACGTTCTCGGAAAATGAGATGGTTTATTTGAAGGTTTCACCTTGGAAGGGTGTCATCCGTTTTGGTAAACGAGGAAAGTTGGCCCCGCGGTTTATTGGGCCGTTTCAAATTAGTAAGGTGGTGAATTCTCAATCGGTAACACTCGAGTTACCCCCGGAGTTGTCGGAAATCCACAACACTTTCAACATTTGTTATTTGAGAAAGTGTAACATCGAAGATCCGAGCCAAATTCTTCCCGTGCAAGAGTTGCGGGTTGATACGAAGAAAAGGTTGGTCGAGGAACCGGTGGAGTTATTGGATCGAAAGGTGACGAAATTGAGAAAGAAACAAATTCCTATGGTTTTGGTAAAGTGGAAGCACAGTTTGGGTGCGGATATGACATGGGAGACAGAGGTCGATATGCGGGAACGTTATCCCTCCTTATTTGATCGAGATGGGATTCCGGGGACGGAATCTTCCTAAGTGGGGGAGAGTTATAACATCCCAAAACCCGGCCTAGTAGTTTATTGACCTTAAGGTATTTGATTAAATGATTATCTGATTAAATGCTTAGTTAATTTAATTAGCTTTCTGTCCTTTGCGGTATTTTAACCAAAGGGTTAAAATACCCGACTTGTGATATACTCCCTCCGTCCCACAAAAAACTTCCCATTTGAGTTTTGCACAAGTTTTAAGGTGATAGTTAGTGGTGGGGTCATTAGTAATAATTTTGATTAAAATATAAGATTGGTTTGGAGAGAGAAAGATAGTTAGTGGATAGTAAGTGGTGGGGTCCTTAATAATAATATTATTTTATTATGTGGAGCCCATCGAATGTATGAAATGGGAAGTTTTTTGTGGGACAAAAATTTAGGGTGAAATGGGAAGTTTTTTGTGGGACGGAGGGAGTAATTGAAATGAAAATGTGATTTTTATATATTTAGACTCCTTGTTGAAATTCGTTTCCGGAAATACTTTCGTTTTTAAAATTGGAGTCCGTTTGCTATTTTAAATAAATTAATTACGAAAGGGACTTTTTAGACGTATACTGTTAAAGTGGAAAAAGGCCACAAGGGGCCCCAATCCCTTGTGTTGGCCGGATCTAGAGAGAGAGAGAGACCTCTCTTTTGTTTTATCTTTATTTTTGAACACATTATCCAAAAACACACACACTATTCCATTGCCTTTCTCTCTAAAACTCCATACTTGTTCTTGAGCTTGATCTTGTGGATTTTTGGTTCTAGAGTCCGAAATTCTTGCATAAGTTTGTGTAAAAGAAGCCTAGAAGTAAGCTACACCTTCTCCTTTACTTGTTCGTGTTGTTCTTGAGCTTTGCTATGAACTAGGGTTTATGATTTCTAGTGTTTTATTGGTGAATCTTGTTATGGACATGATAATATGTGTTTATGCAAGCTTTCTGACCATTTGTACGGTTGATTGTTGTTAGGAGACAAGGTTTGGTGAAAATCACCTTCAACCTCCATTAATGGTGGATGTTGAAGGTGGGTTTTGACAAACCTTGGATTTCTTGATATTTGGATGGATGGAATTGTTTGTTAGGTTAAGAAAGCATGTTTGTTAAGTTATGGATGTTAAAAACATAGTATGGTTAGATTTGTGAAGTAATGTAGCTAATGTTTGGATGATGTTGTTAAATGGTGGACTAGAGATTTTGTAAGTATAATACTTGGAATTGTTATACTTATGAACTTGTGAAATTGCTAAATAATTGTGAATTGCTATTATAGGAGTTACGTGCTAGTAGATGGAAATGGGGAAGTGATTTAGTCAATTTCGGGTTTTTGGCCCGTTTGGGTGAGTTGGTGGTAGAATGGTTGATATGACTATAATTGACTACTTGGTATGTGGTGAATTGTTAAACTAGTTGGTAATATCATAAAATGTGTATTCAAGGTTCTAAAAGGCGCGCCATGGCGGCGCCAAGGCGTCGCCAAGGCGTGAGGCGCGGCGTCGACGTTACGAACAGACCATGGCGGCTGTGCTAGGCGTGGCGTGATATAAGGCGTGATAAGGCGCGATAAGGCGCGCCTTATGGCGAGTTTTCTTGAAGGCGGATGTAAAAAATGAATTTTTTTAAAAAAATTTTAACAAATATAATTATAAATTTAAATGTAACATTTTTTATGAGCTTTATATATGAATTGTTATATAAATCAATAGATTTATAATAAAAATTTAATTTAATATACGTATATATATAAATTATATAAAAAATCTGCCGCCTTAAGCGACGTCTTGAAAAACGCCATGGCCCGCCATGGCTCGCCTTGGCCCGCCATGGCTCGCCTTGGCTGAGGCTTGATGGTGCCGCCACGCCACGCCTTACGCTTTCTAGAACCTTGTGTGTATTTAATGAGCCTTGGGTTGTGTTTGGCTAAATAGACGATTTTGACAATTCGGTGGATCGATCACTAACTCGGTATACTTGTTACAGGAATCGGGAAGGAGACTCAGTGATACTAGCTCACTGATTTAAGGAGATCGAGGATTGAAAGGTGAGTGGATCTAACCCCTGAACTCGTGTTTTGGTTTCATTTGGGTTGGGTTTGCGTACCTTGGAAAAATGCAGGATCTGGCCTGTACAGGTGGAGTTCGCGGCGCGATCTCCTAGTTCGCGGCGCGAACTGGTTCTGGTGGACACAGAAACCCGAAATCGCGAATATGGCAGATTTAGCGACGCGATTTTTCAAAGGTTCGCGACGCGAACCTTATGTTCGCGACGCGATCTTCCCTGAGCAGCTTTTGGCACATTTTCTTACTAGCTTGCTTACTTGTTATGTATGCCTAGTGTTAGAGGAATACCATACATGACTATGTGCACAATCGGGACGAGGTCAGTGTCGGAAGGATATCAGCTGAACATAGTGTATCGATTAATAGGGTATTCAACCTTACATGTATACGTTGCACGGTTGAGGGGGTTTACCCGGTGTCACACCCCGCCGAAAATGGTTTTAGGAAAAATGGTTTGCGGAAGAACGGGCGTGCGACTACCATGAGTAACCACAAGCATATGATTATCGTAAACATATAAACATTCAAAAACTTAAATAACCATTGGATTTAAAGTACGCCACAAAAGTAAGTGTTAACAAAATACTTGAAATGTAAAAGACAATGTTTTTAATAGGAAATATGCTCTTACCACACCTCCGGATATCTGGTGCCAAATCGTCGCCCCTTTCCTTATTTTTTCGATAATAGAGTTGGCTCGAGCAGCTCTTTCAACTGCAGCCTAATCCCCCAACATGCTCAAGAACCCTTTTCAGCCCTAGACTGGGTAGATTCTTTCGATTCTTCAATGAAAGCCTACTTAAGGTCATTCGATACCAGACAAGCGCTCATTGGCTACCCGTGGCATCTTGACACATGCATGCTCGTGATCCAATGTTACTAAGACTCATGCTTCAACTTAGTTACCTGAAAAATATATGAAAAATGGTCAACAAAATTGTTGACTGAATCCACAGGTTTATAATTTGTTTTGAAATCCAAATTTTGTTGTATGCCAACAGTGGCATAAATTGTTATAGTGTCTGAAAATGATTTTTAGTCCAAACTGTTCATGTGCCAACCATGGCGTAAATTGTGTGACGAATTAATGTTTGACAATGATTTGCCACCACGAGCTGTAATCTGATAGTAATTAATTTGTTGAAATATTGAAACATATATAATTGTATAAAAAGCATGACTGATATCCCTCAAAGGTTTGCAAGGACTTCGAGTTAAAATGTCGACCCTAAGCCCATAATCAAACTCCAACTCTAATGATAATGAATCTAAGATAAGCACTCCTTGATTTTCGAAACTGTGGGAGGAAGAGTCTTAGCCAATGGTACCATCTGCATATCCAGGGTCTAGTCACAACTAGCTAATGATTATGGTTTGTAAGTACATCTAAACTTAGTCCGAGCATACAGATTGATTCTCATGCTTTAAGATATGTTTCACCACAAATAAAATAAATAGTCACAATAGAATTTACTGAAACACATTGATAAATAATGTAAACATTTATAAAAAAACAGTTGATATGTTTTTCACCCCAAAACAGTATAAAAACGTAGTAAAAGAGGGGTTGTGGACTCACCTGATGCAATGCTAGCAAAATGCAAATAATAATGTGCAAGTCTGACAATGACTTCTTAGCGCCCTAAATGCATAAGAATAACAATAATGAGGGACGGCTCTAATGGCACGTCTATGCTACATGTTTCACTCCAATGATTGATTTTTAAAATACCGTTAGTAAATAGTATCTTGAGTTGTTTAAAATATATATTTTTAAATAATCAGATGTTTCATTTAACAGTTAAGTTAATAAAATGTGTGTACATTTTTATTTGATAAATATGTCATTTTCTATTTATACATTGTAGATTTCAAAACATGAAATAGTATGACACGTTTTTTTATTATATTTAGTTAAATATATTAATTAATTAATGTTATGCATGTAATTCAACACTTAACGTATTCAAGTAAAACTAAAATAAACAAAATGGTGGCGGTCGAGACCCTAAGCCGCCGACCAACCGGAACAGTACACCATGCATTTGCTATTTAGTCTACACTTTTAGTATAGATATAGTATATTAATAGTTTATATCAGTACCTATTTTGTATTTGTTTTCTCAATTAAAAATCTTGCTTAAAAGGAGTCATTAAAAGAGTGAAAGATTGCCACCAGTCTTAATACAACAACAATGACTGCCGAGACTTTAATTCGACATTTTTGGTTTCCAAAGGTTTATATAATATGTGAGAATTGTATATATTCATGTTTTAAGTAAAGTATCATTAGGAGTGACCCAAAACTAGCATAAAACGTAAGACTTAATTACTGGTTTCAGGTAAACTTCTAAGTGAATCAAGTAAAGTATCCTCCTTGTTGAAACTTCTAAGTGAATCAAGTAAACTTGAAGTTTTGTCCTCCAATTATGGGGTGTGTTGGAACATAAACGATCTATTACTGATGATTGAATTACTACTGAAGAATGCAAGTTAATACTGGTCTCGAAGTTACTACTGCTAAAGGCAAATACTACTGATGATCTGATTTACTACTGATGAGCATATCTGGAACAGATCAAGTCCGAGATTTTGGTAGAGTTAGTTACGGAATGTAAATCTTAATGTAATTCAATTGTAATCGATTCCTAGAATAACTAGGTTAATAATTTAGGCTTCAAGGACTATTATATATAGTTCCTTATGAATTGTAAACATACGTGTATTGATCGAACGAATTAATGCATTGAAGCTTTTTGTGATAAACTGTGTTCTTCGTTTTATTCTTATTCAATTGCAGTTTACATTGTTCTTAATCTAATAACATAAGTGTTAATCCGCTGTAACTTCTTGTGTTAGTAGATCTGAGTTTCTAATAACTTGATTGAGTTATTCGATCCTGACAAGTGGTATCAGAGCTTTACGGTTCTAGATCTACGAATTAAGAACAGCAAAAAGTTTCATACTTTCGATCTTAAAGTTGTTAATCATGTCTGATAACAATGAAAGTACTCAAGCAAACAAGATTCCAATTCTCACTCCCAACAACTTTGGGATGTGGAAAAACAGAATCAAGCAGTATATGCTTATTACTGATTATTCCATGTGGGAAGTTGTTGTTGAAGGCAACAAAACGATTCACACTCAAGCAGCAAGTTCATCAACTGAAGCAGACAAACTTAAGAGTGAAAAGGAGAAGAAAGACAGGGGAATTGAACTCAAAGCTCTAAGCACTCTTTTGCTTGCCATTCCCAGCGACTATCAACATCTCTTTGTTGAATATGATGATGCAAAGAAATTATGGCAGGCTCTGGAAAAGAGGTTTGTTGGTACAAAGAGCACAAAAAGAAACATGAAGTCTGTTCTGAAACAAGACTTTGAAAACTTCAAAGGACAGAAGAATGAATCATTGTCTCAAGTATTTGATCGGTTCAACAAACTCATTGGTGACCTAAATCAAGTTGGATATAAACCAGACAATGATGATGTCAACAGAAAGTTTCTCAAGTCTCTAGGTGAAGAATGGTCTATGTACATTGTGATATATAGACAAGGAGATGCACTACAAGAAAAAGAACTTGATGAACTCTACAATGAACTGAGAGTGTTTGAATCTGAGGTAAGTACTAAAACTCCAAATCTACCTTCAAACAATGCTGCTTTTGTGTCAAATACAGGAACAGGTCAGGAGGCTGTAAAGAATGCAGGCATTGAAGATATAGCAAGAGAATATTTCTTCACTAGTCATGTGCATACTGCATTGATTAGTGAAGATTTAGAACAACTCAATCCTGATGATTTGGAAGAAATGGATATTAAATGGCAGATGGCTATGCTAAGTTTAAGAACCAAAAGGTTTCTTAAAAGAACTGGAAGACAAAACCTATCTTACAACAAAGGTGATAGAGCTGGTTTTGACAAAACCAAGGTTAAATGTTACAACTGTAGCAATCTGGGTCACTTTGCCAGAGAATGCCCAAGCAAAGATCAAAGATCAAGCTACAACAAAAATAGCACGTCCAACTCAACTGCCTTGGTATCTCAAGAAGAACAAGGATATGACTGGAGCTTCCAAGCAGAAGAACATGCACAGAACCAAGCTCTCATGGCCTTTACTACTGATCCTTCTACTACTGAGGTACATTCTAAATCTTGCACTCCTGAATGCATTAAATCATACAAAGAATTAGAAAAACTAAATAAAGAAACACTAGAAGAGATGATTTTAAATAGAAACAGAAGAATTGAATATAATGGTTGTATAGCTGATTTAGAAAACCAAATTAAAATCTATAAAATAACTGATCAAAAGATAAAAGATGAATTGCTACAAACCACTTATGAAAAAGAACATATTGAATTGAAATTAAAAGAGACTTTGATCAAACTAGAAGAATGTCAAATGGAACTAGAACAGAATAAACTAACCATTAAAAAGTTTGAAAGAAGTTCTAAAATTGTCAATGAGTTAACTAGCAATCAAACTACAGAAAAAGTTATTCATGGAGTGGGATATCATGCAGTCCCACCTCCAACAAATTTTATTCCTCCATTAAAGTCTAGTACAGAAAGAGTTTTAAATGATTTAAAAATTGGAAGTCAAACTGAATCTGAAACCAGTAATGAATCAAATGAATCTTCTGATGATGATCAAACAACGGAGTCAAATGATACAAGTTTTCACACCACACAAAGTCAAACTGAATCCCCAAAATACAACTCAGAAAATATACCTACAATTTTAAGAAGGGGAAATTAAAGGAATTTAAACCAATTAAAAGAACAAAGAAAAACTGAAAATTCCAAATCAACAAAATTATCATGCTTAATATGTAACAAGTTTAACCACATAGCTAAAAAATGTCACTTCAATCCTATTAACAATCAAGAATTTAAAGAATTCAAAATCAACAAAGAAAAGGAAAAAGCCTTAAAATTAAAACAAACTAAAGAATCAAAAGAAAAGAAATCTAAAACACCAAACCAAAAGGAATTCAATAAACCATGTGCTGACACTCATAAATTTGGAAGAACTGCACCACGATTTGTGCAAAATACCAGGTATAAAAGTCCAAACAGAAGCAATTATTTTAAAAACAATGGAACACAAAATCGTTTTCCTCAATTTTCAAAGTTTTCAAACATCAGTAGAAACTATTCCAGGTTTACTACTGGTAAAAACCCTAATTACAATGTTGTCTAGTATAACTACAAAAACACTACTGATTATGCTCAAAACTCATACTACCCAAACACTACTGGTCCATCAGTAGTAAAATTTTCAAAAGCTAAAAACTACGGGTATAAACCTAGATCAGTAGTGACTCAAAACATCAGTACTAAGTACAAATTTGCATCTAAGGCTTCTTCAGTTAGAAAGACTTATTCTTCAAAGGATGAACCCAAGACAAAACAAGCTTGGGTTCCCAAAATTAACTAATCCTCTTACTTTATGTGCAGAGTATCCAGATCCCTGAAGAAGGTAGAACATGGCATATTGATAGTGGATGCTCTAAACACATGACTGGAAATCTTCAAATACTTAGAGATTTCAAGTCTTTTGAAGGAGGGTATGTTGCTTTTGGAGAAAATCCTAGAGGAGGTAAGATTATAGGTAAAGGTACAGTTTCAAATGGTAAGATTACTTTTGATGATGTTTTTTATGTTGCTGAGCTTAAATACAATCTGGTTAGTGTGTCTCAAGTCTGTGATAAGAAGAACAAAATTCTTTTCACAGATGTTGAGTGCATCATTCTTTCTCCTGATTTTATTTTAGATGAAAAATATGTTGTTTTAAGAACACCAAGGAGAAACAATGTGTATTGCCTAGATATAGGGGGAGAACTCATTTCATCAAATGAGATCAACTGCTTTATATCTAAGGCAAACACAAATGAATCAGAACTTTGGCATAGAAGGATGTGTCACACAAATTTTAAAAATATGAACAATTTAGTTAAAAAGGATTTGGTAGTTGGTCTACCACAAAAAGAATTTATGTGTGATCATCATTGTGTTGCCTGCCTAAAAGGTAAAAAACACAAGTCTTCTCATAAGACCAAAGCAATTAATTCTATTTCTAATCCTTTGCAACTCTTACATATGGACCTTTTTGGACCTACAAATGTAATGAGTATTGGAAAGAAACAATACTGCCTTCTTATTACTGATGACTTTTCCAGATACACTTGGGTATTCTTTCTCAGGACCAAAGATGAAACAAGTGAAATAATCAAGAATCTGATTGTAAAACTGGAAAATACAAGAGATCTCAAAGTGAAAGCAATCAGATGTGATAATGGAACTGAATTTAAAAATACTAACCTAATTGATTTTTGTGATCTTAAGGGCATTGACAGGCAGTACAGCTCACCAAGAACTCCACAACAAAATGGTGTAGCTGAAAGAAGAAATAGAACTATCATTGAAGCAGCCAGATCTATGCTTGCAGATTCAAAATTACCAATAACTTTTTGGGCTGAAGCTGTTAATACTGCTTGTTATGTTCAGAACAGAGTATTAATAGTTAAGCCTCACTTTAAAACACCATATGAACTTTTCAATAAAAGAAAACCATCGATAAGTTTCTTAAAATCATTTGGTTGTCCTTGTACTATTTTAATTACAAGAGAACAAATTGGTAAATTTAACTGCAAAGCAGATGATGGAATATTTGTAGGATACTCAACTCAAAGCAAATCTTACAGAGTATTCAACAAAAGGCTAAGGATCATTGAAGAAAGTGTAAATGTATCCTTTAATGAAAATCTGTTGAATGAACAAGGAAATGGTCCAGATTGGTTGTTCAATATTGATAATCTAACCAAATCGTTTGATGTCAATTATGAGATTAATACAGGAAATTCAAACAATCAAAGCCAACTAGAAGGACCATTATCAAGTGGAAGGCAAGAAATCATGAAATATATCTTAGTTAATACTGCTCCCACAGTTGATACTGAGGACAGTAGTAACTCTGGTAACCCTACTTTCAATGATACCAGTAACAACTCAAATTCTGAAGATACTACTGATCCCAGTAGTAACTCTGAACCTCAGAGTTGTAATGATGATTTACTCAATACTGATGCCAGTAACACCAATGATCCTCCTGAAGTTGATGAAGAGAACGTTACTACTGTCACCAGTAGGAATGATGAAACTCCACAAAATGCAAACAACCAGGAAGAAACATGGACAGATGCACAAATACCTGAATCAAATGAGTCAAACCTAGACTCTCAAATCCCTGTTGACAAAATTCCTGGAACCAGAACTGAAAAGAATCATCCTTTGAACCTAGTCCTAAGTGATGTTAATTCAAAAATGCAGACAAGAAGCAAATTTACTTCTTCATTAAATTCAAATGTTTGTAACATAAGTTTAATATCTAATGAATGCATGTATGAATGTTTTCTGTCACAGGAAGAACCTAAGAAGATTCAACAAGCTATGAATGATTCAAACTGGATCATAGCAATGCAAGAAGAACTTCTTCAATTTAAACTACAAGCTGTATGGACACTTGTCCCTCTTCCAAAAGGAAAAAGAGCCATTGGAACTAGATGGATCCTCAGAAATAAGAAAGATGAAAGAGGAATAGTGATCAAGAACAAAGCAAGACTTTTAGCCCAAGGTTACACACAAGAAGAAGACATTGATTATGATGAAGTATATGCACCAGTTGCCAGAATTGAAGCAATCATAATATTTCTGGCATATGCTTCATACAAAAGAATCAAAGTCTACCAAATTGATGTAAAAAGTGCTTTCTTGTATGGGAAAATAGAAGAAGAAGTATATGTATGTCAACCTCCAGGCTTTGAAGATCCAGAACATGATGACTATGTGTACAAACTAGACAAAGCTCTATATGGCCTTCATCAGGCACCTAGAGCTTGGTATGATACATTTTATTCTTACCTATTGAAGAACAATTTTAAGAGAGGTGCCATTGACAAGACATTATTCACAAGGAAGGTCAAAGATGATATACTACTGGTCCAAATATATGTAGATGATATCATCTTTGGATCAACAAATGATAAATTGTGCAAAGATTTTGAAGAACTGATGCAGATCAAGTTCAAGATGAGTTCAATGGGTCCAATGAATTTCTTTCTTGGACTCCAAATCAATCAGAAATCAGATGGTATTTTGATCAATCAATCAAAATATGTCAGAGATATCTTAGAGAAGTTTGCAATGAAAGATAGCAAAAGTGCAAGCACTCCAATGGAAACTCACAAACACCTACATCCTGATATTGAGGGGGAGGATGTAGATGAGCACCTTTACAGATCAATGATAGGATCTTTGATGTACTTAACTGCATCAAGACCTGACATTATGTATAGTGTTTGTGTATGTGCAAGATATCAAGCAAAACCAAAGGAGTTACACTTACAAGCAGTCAAAAGAATCTTCAGATACTTGAAAGGAAAACCCTTACTTGGTCTTTGGTATCCACATGCATCACCATTTGAACTCATAGCCTACACAGATAGTGACTATGGTGGTGAATGCCAAGACAGAAAATCTACTACTGGTGGATGTCAATTCTTTGGATCAAGGTTGGTGTCATGGCAATGCAAGAAACAAACCAATGTTTCAACTTCAACTGCTGAGGCAGAGTATGTAGCTGCATCTGCCTGTTGTGCTCAAGTTCTGTGGATTCAAAATCAACTCCTAGACTTTGGTATCTTTATACTTAAAACTCCAATTTTCATAGATAATCAAAGTGCAATCAGTTTTGTGAATAATCCAGTAAAACACTCTAAAACAAAACATATTGAAATTAGATTTCACTTTATAAATGAAAAGAAATTAATTAAAGTAGAGAAAATTCATACTGATAATCAATTAGCAGATCTTTTAACAAAAGCATTTGATGTAGGAAGATTCAGTTTTTTGGTTAGCAGTATTGGAATGATTTTAATAAGTTAAGTCTAAAAGGAAAAACATGTGTAAAGTACTTTGTACAATTTTAACTTTAATTTTTTTACTACTGGTTATTTATTACTACTGATACTATACTTCTACTATACTTTAGTACTGATAGGGTTTCTCAGTAGAAATTAGGTCAAGTATAGAAACAAAGATTACTACTGATGTTTCTGCTACTGATACTTAGTTACTACTGATCGGCCGTTATCTGTAAAATACGAAAATTACATTACTGACCCTCATGAAAATAGTCGTTGAGTTATTATTCGAAGGATATTTTGGTCATTTTGCAGGTTTAATCGAAAAATATAAATAGCAGACTGAGATTAGTATAGCATTATCCTCTCCTCGATTTGATAAACCCTGCGCTAAACCCTAATCTCTGCACAATCCGATTAAAACCCCACATCAGTAACAACTCAATTACGATCACACACTTGAAATTCCTACCAAAACGATCACTCTCTCTGAAAAATTCATACCAAAAGATCAAAATCAAGCACAATGGCAACCCTAAAATCATTCATTGTCAATACTGATCTTAAATTTTCCGAATTCCACAATATGTGTGCCTTCTTAAGAAATCCAGATGGTACAAAGGATTTTTGACCTATTGTGATGTTCCTAAAGAACTCATATATAAAGTTTGCTCTCACCATCAATCCTAAAGCATATCAACAACACTTAGTTGATTTCTGGACAAATGCTGAAAGAGTTGAAGACTCCAATATGTCCAAAATCAAGTCTATTGTAGATGGAAAGGAGATCATTATCACTGAACAATCAATCCGAAATCATCTTCAACTCAATGATGAGTCAGGTATGTTCTCTCTTCCAAAGGAAGATCTTGTTGAAACTTTAAAGAAAATGGGGTATGAAGGAAGACTGGATATAGTTACTTTTCAAAAGGGTCTTCTTTCACCTCAATGGAAGTTTTTGGTACATACTATTAAACATTGTATCTCTCCAAAAAGAAGTACTTGGAACGAGTTCAACAAATCAATAGCATCTGCTGTTGTTTGTCTGAGCACAGGACAAGTATTTAATTTTTCAAACATGATATTTGAAGGAATGCTTGGAAATCTGTCATCCTCAAAAATTTTAATGTATCCAAGATTTCTAACACATATAATAAACTGTGAATTACAAAATCTGTCAACTCCCAAAAACATTTTTGTAACACCAGAATTAAACAAAAAGGTTTTTGCAAACATGAGAAAACAATTTAAATTTTCTGGTAAACACACTCCACTATTTTCAAACATGATCTATGATCATCCCCCAACTGGAGAAGGTTCAAGTCACCCAAGTCAACCCCAACCCACTCCACCACTAAATACAGCCCAAACAGAACACATTCAGTCCACTCAATTAAATGAACCAACAGATGTCCTGCAAGTGTCCCAGGTACATGAATTTAATCCCAGAGTGCTACTCTTCACTCTGAGGAAGACCAGACCATAGCCAAAAAAATCTCTAAAACTTATAAAAGGAAGAAAACTTCCTTAAAGGACTCCAGGGGACCAATGGAGTCAAACCCCAGACTCCAAGAGTTGACCTCACAGGAGGAGAGAGGTCATGAGGAAAGGGCTCTCACTACTGATGTCCCAAAGGTGGGTGCACAGGATAGTGAGAACATCATTAGGACCCAGACCTCGGCAACTCTCAGTGATGAATCAGAATTTGAGGCACTACTGAGAGGACCCCGTTGCCAAGAAACCACAAGGGGGGGGGGGCACTACTGCTTCTTCTAGGAAGAAGAGTAGGTCCAAACAACCCATTTCATCACCAAGAAGTGATGAGGGTGGAACAGAACCAATTGAATTGACGGATAGGATGGAAAACCTTAAAACCAATGTACCTATTGAGCCCAATGATCCACCCAAAGGGGCTGAGGGCAGTACTAAAACCACTAAATTGACGGCTAGGAAGGAAAACCTTAAAACCACTGTACAACATTGTCTGGAGTTACTTAACAATCAAGGAAAAACCATGACCTACATGAAGCACTACATCAATACCTTGAACAAAAGGCAGAAGAGGTTTGAGCACAGGCTTCAAAGGCAATCCAATTTGATCGGGAAATTACAAAGGAAGATTGCAGGTAGTGAGGCTCAACAAGTTGAGATCACTAAGGGGGAGAAAGATTAAATTCAAGGGATGATTGATCAATCTATTGCAGAAGCAGCCCTCCTGAACTTGAAAGAGGTCCATGGTGAAACAAGTCAAAATATTGGTGAAGACTTGTACAGAGAAATGGATGAAGATATATTTGTGTCTGCAAATCAATCACAAACAGCAGAACAAATAAACTCTACAGTTGCTACTAAAGTGATAGAAACTACTGATCCTATGATTATTACTGAGGCAAAGGATCAAGAGTTTGTTACTACTGATCGTGTTGAAGAAAGAAATATACCAGTAGTAAATGCTACACAAGAAGATATCATGGATACTACTGATGCCCTAGCAGTAGTAATTCCTACAGCAACCTCACCAGTAGAAAGTATACCAGTAGCAGTGATACCAGTAGAAACCACATTGGTTACTACTGAAGAGGAAGAAGAAGAAATTACAGAGCTTATTGAACGTGAACGTTTTGTTATCATCACAAAACCTCCAACTCCTGATCAACCACTTATCATACCTGACATTGATGATAATGTGAACTAGTTTGAAGTTGATGAATGTGCACTTCCTCCACATCCTAAGATTCTAATAGAAGATAAGATTAAGTTCTTTTCTCCATCAATTGTAATTACTGGTATTCCTGATATGAAATACACTCCACCTCCATCTATACTTCCAGCATGTATTAGAAAAGGAAAAGAAATTTATGATGATGATTATCCCAACAGAGCTTTAGGTCATCACATGGTAAACAAAATGAACCATGTCAGATCTGCTAAACAAGCCAAATGGAAAGTGAACCATATGAGGTACTTAAAGAAAGTGGCTATTACTCAAGCTCTTGAAGACAAGAAAAAGGCTTAAAAAGAAAGATTGAATACTCAAGAAAATCAAGAAGCTGAAGTACCTATTCCACAAATAAAAGGAGTTCTGGTAGAAGATCAAAAAGCTGAATTTAAAAGACATAGAAAAATTGAAGAAGAACACTTAAATTTGTCTTGAAGAACTGGTAGCTGAATGTAAAAGAGTAAAAGGTGAACTACCAGATGACATATTTGAACAGAAAAAGAATATGATTGATTTTCTGAAGTCAAAGGGGCATAGTGCAAAATCTTTTGGTAGAATGAAGATGATTACAATAGTAGATAAATATTGTACTGCCAAGAAGAAAGAATTATCTGAATTAGAAGCAGAAGAGGAAAAAGCAAAGGTCCTAATTGCAATAGATCCAACAATCATTCAATCTGAAACACCAACTCCTGGTGAAACTTCTAAACCCAAATCAAAGAAAAGAAAGGCTCTTCCACAGGAACAAAAAGTTAACAAGAAATCAAAACAAACAGAACAAATTATTCCTGTTCTTGAAGTACCTGTTACTCCCATTGAAGACAATCCAATCATTAATTGGAGAGTTATTGATAATGTGATTGAAGTAATAAGGGAAGACAGACAAGTCCAGAGATTTACTGGATGGAAGCCAATGGTCAGATCTTGTTCAAGAAGTGATATAATCAAAGTACTGATTATTGGAAAACCTAGAATGGATAAAAAGAAATGGAAGGACTCTGGAGCTGGGTACTTAACCAAAATGATTGATGCTGCATTTTATCCAGAAAATTATCCAGAAATATTCTCAAACACAGAAAATGTGTATGCCTGGAATGTGTTACCCAAAGTAAATATGTACTTCTTTGAAAGATCAAGCAAAAACTGTGAACTGTACTTATATGAGAAAGAATATCCACATTCTGAAGAAACAATGTATCAAATATTCACAAACACAATGATGAAACCTTATGATGAGGTAATGTTTCAAGAAAAACTTAACTACTTTATCAAAAGAAACAGCAAGTATATTATAGCTCAAAGGAAGAAGCAAAATCAAAGAACACTTGAGAAAAGAGCTGCTTTAGAAGAGCAAAGGAAGAAAGAAGAAGAAGAAACTTGATTAATTCAAAGTGAATTAATAAGTTTAGGGGGAGATTGTTGGAACATAAACGATCTATTACTAATGATTGAATTACTACTGAAGAATGCAAGTTAATACTGGTCTCGAAGTTACTACTGCTAAATGCAAATACTACTGATGATCTGATTTACTACTGATGAGCATATCTGGAACAGATCAAGTCCGAGATTTTGGTAGAGTTAGTTACGGAATGTAAATCTTTATGTAATACAATTGTAATCGATTCCTAGAATAACTAGGTTAATAATTTAGGCTTCAAGGACTATTATATATAGTTCCTTATGAATTGTAAACATACGTGTATTGATCGAACGAATTAATACATTGAAGTTTTTTGTGATAAACTGTGTTCTTCGTTTTATTCTTATTCAATTGCAGTTTACATTGTTCTTAATCTAATAATATAAGTGTTAATCCGCTGTAACTTCTTGTGTTAGTAGATCTGAGTTTCTAATAACTTGATTGAGTTATTCGATCCTGACAGGGTGGATGAACTTTGCAAATTCTCTGGATATTTATTCATGGCTTGGAGTGAAATGGTAAAGGTTTATGGTTTTAATTTGAAAGTCTCGACCAAAAGGGTAACTAGACAACCTTGGGAGAATATGTGTATATGAATATAAGAGTTTATCAAATAAAAGGAAATTTGTCATGGAAAGAAGATATGTGCAGTGAGAGGGCGTGAGAAAGAGTAAAAGCAAGAAGGAATCTTGACTCTTCAAGTCAAAGGTGGGGAAGAGATGTAAGGATTTAATATTTTGGATATGGTGGACAATTTAGATTAAAGGAATCAAATAGAAAAGAACAATCTAATACCAATTGGTGTAAGTAATAGTGCACGAAAACTATGGTGGATTTCAAGGTCTTTTGACCAAAACTTTAGGAGATTTATATGACTATTGGGTATAAGTTTATATTGGTTTAATTATTTGAACTTTAGGTATAATTCGGTAATTGACGGGTATTAACTATTCGTCAAGAAATTTTATAATAATTAAATATTTGATTCCGTCAATTGCTCGCGCTTATTTATTGCGTATTAAATTTATAAGTTTCTTGTTTTTGTCGCAGATAATGTTTCGTTTCTGATTTTTCGTAACGGTTGCTTTGGTTGAGATATTGTTCTTTATGAAAATATAAAGTTTATATTTTTGATTTATTTACCTTTATTGATATTTCACCAACTCGCTAAGTTTACATTTTTAAATGTATGAGACACAAACAAAACAATGAATGATGTGTACTGTCTACACATGATATGAGGGTTACTGCTAAACTTAGATGTTAAAGTAAATGCAATGAATGTTCTATAATATAAGATTTTGGTCACATAAAATGTTGGGTCAAATATCTGATTTCGAGGGTTGTCACATTCTCCCCTTGTTAAAGAAATTTCATCCCGAATTTTAAGACGACCTACTGTTAGGTTGAGATTTTTAGAGAAATGTGAATACTCTTGTACACAATTGTGGGCTTTCATATGATTAGTGATTAGGCGTATAGGGTATGTAAGAAAAGACGTACCATTTTCTGTATCTGGATCTTGACGTGCTCCCAACACAAATGCCCTTCCACGAGCAGGCTGTCGATCGTTATTGACATTGGGGTTTTGATTGTTGTCGCCATTGTTATTGTTGGTGTCGAGCCTTGGGCACTGGTTTCTGTAATGATTGGGATCTCCACATTCGTAACAAGCATTGGCTCTTGGTCCATGATTTTGTGGATTAGCTCTACAATTTTGGGTTTTGTGCCCCCCATCGGTTGCATCTGTTACATCTTTCACACCTTCCTTTATGATGCCACTCACATATGTCACACTTTGGTTTGTTCCCAATATAGGTTTTAGCTCCTGGGTTGGCTGGGTTAGTCGCCGCGTAAGCACGAATCGTTTTCTGATGTTTATTGTAGATTTGGTTCTGATGAAATTCTTGATCATCTGCCAAACTTCTTTTACCATTATTGTTGAATTCATCATCATTTTAGTTTTCTTCAACCATCACTGCTTTCCCAACAACAGAATTCTTTTTCAATAGCTGGCACATTCTAATTGCAGTGTCGGTCAAACTATTAGCTAATTGGATTGTGTCTTTCATGGTAGTTGGTTTAGATGACGTGACCATTCCTCTGATTTGGGGTGCCAATCCCTAGATATACTTCTCGATCTTCTTAGTTTCAGGGGTTACTAGATGAGTAACGAGTCGGGCTAGTTCACTAAATCGGGTGGTGTAATTGCCAATATCGGAACCTTCCATTGATAGGTCCCATAACTCAGTTTCCAAATTCTGTAGTTTATTACTCGGACAGTACTCTTCCATTAATAAGGTTTTCAGTTCTTGCCATGACATTTGGTAGGCATCATTCCTGCCCCGACCTTGAAGTTGAGAATTCCACCAGGTTAGGGCTTCGTGAGTGAGGGTACATGTGGCATATTTAACTTTGCAGTTCTCTTTACATTCACTAATGTCAAGCACTACCTCCATTCGTTCAATCCATCGGATAATTCCTACGGCACCTTCTGTACCGTTGAACCTCATTGGGTCACAACTGAGAAATGTTTTGTACGTACATCATTTTGGTTCATTCTCAGCTCCTTCGCTACCATCTTGGTTATTGCTTCCGCCAGCTTGGTTTGTACGGTTTACTCCTTGGTTTTGCAAGGCAGCCACTACTTGTTCAGAGATGAGGTTTGCGATTTAGGCTGCAGTAAGAGGGGTTTGCTCTTGGTTGTTGTTATTTTGTTGGGCAGCTCTTTGACGGGCCATGTTTGACTTCTAGAAAACACAATTGAAGAACGTAAGATAATAGAGTAGATGGATTATGGTTAACATGTAAAAATCAACTGATGTGAAGCATTAGGTAGGACGTAGGATGACTCTTCCAAACTCATTCAATTTACTATTTTCTAGCTCGATGTGGTGTTTCTTGGTTAACGTGAGGGGTTCCATTCCACAGATTCACTTGTTTCAATTCTAAAGAGGTTGATAGTATTCAACTGGCTTATTCAACGATTCCTTTCAATAATCCATGACTTTAATAATTCCACATCGTACTACGTAATTATAAACACGTTGGCCACTCGTTTTTTTATAATATCACGGTACAATGTTTCATCATCATTATCACTTCATGTTCTTCATTCATGAATACTTATATTTTCTATGTACTTCCATTGTACGTGGAATTTAGGAGTTGTGCATAAATTTTATTTTTGAGATGCTCTAGATCAGGTGACGTGAGACAACTTCTTATTTTCGTCTCATGGCGCTAGAGGTTGATGTGTTGACATTCAGTGTTTGGTCAAGCGATGAATCTTTCGAGTTTCACGATCAGGGGAGCAGTAAAGTAGGGTTAAGGTGATGATACTAGCGTGGGATATAGCGTGTGAAAGGAATATATTCGTCAATGTAGTGTGTGCGAAGGATATTTAACGTATGGTTAATGTATGTGATGCACGTGTAAAAGTGTTTCTTGTATGAAGATGACGGTTGTTGTGTTATTATGCTCCTTGTCTAATATAGTAGAGTAGCCAATATATACATTGCTCGTATACGTTCGATAGGAATTGTCGAATACGCGTCGACGTGTAAGCGATCAGTGAAGTGTAAGCAATTTGTCTAATGTGAGTGTAAGGCAATTAACTTATTGCTAAGACATAGGTCTTGTGAAGGATATGATATGTAAATTTATATGCAATGAGACTATATATAAATGAAACTTTATATGAGATGAGATTTTGTACTAGATGCAACTCTAAATGGAATGAGACTCATGATGCCACGAAAACATTTTGACTCAAAATAGTTTTGTCCAAAAATCATTTTGTAGTTATAGACTAGACTCCTAGTTCACTATAACCAATAGCTCTGACACCAATCTATCACACCCCGCCGAAAATGGTTTTAGGAAAAACGGTTTGCGGAAGAACAGGCGTGCGACTACCATGAGTAACCACAAGCATATGATTATCGTAAACAAATAAACATTCAAAAACTTAAATAACCATTGGATTTAAAGTACGCCACAAAAGTAAGTGTTAACAAAATACTTGAAATGTAAAAGACAATGTTTTTAATAGGAAATAACTCGTGGCATCTTGACACATGCATGCTCGTGATCCAATGTTAGTAAGACTCATGCTTCAACTTAGTTACCTGAAAAATATATGAAAAATGGTCAACAAAATTGTTGAGTGAATCCACAGGTTTATAATTTGTTTTGAAATCCAAAGTTTGTTGTATGCCAACAGTGGCATAAATTGTATAATGATATAGTGTCTGAAAATGATTGAAGTCCAAACTGTTCATGTGCCAACCATGGCGTAAATTGTGTGACGAATTAATGTTTGACAATGATTTGCCACCACGGGCTGTAATCTGATAGTAATTAATTTGTTGAAATATTGAAACATATATAATTGTATAAAAAGCATGACTGATATCCCTCAAAGGTTTGCAAGGACTTCGAGTTAAAATGTCGACCCTAAGCCCATAATCAAACTCCAACTCTAATGATAATGAATCTAAGATAAGCACTCCCTGATTTTCGAAACTGTGGGAGGAAGAGTCTTAGCCAATGGTACCATCTGCATATCCAGGGTCTAGTCACAACTAGCTAATGATTATGGTATGTCAGTACATCTAAACTTAGTCCGAGCATACAGATTGATTGTCATGGTTTAAGATATGTTTCACCACAAATAAAATAAATAGTCACAATAGAATTTACTGAAACACATTGATAAATAATGTAAACATTTATAAAAAAACTGTTGATATGTTTTTTACCCCAACACAGTATAAAAACGTAGTAAAAGAGGGGTTGTGGACTCACCTGATGTAATGCTAGCAAAATGCAAATAATAATGTGCAAGTCTGACAATGACTTCTTAGCGCCCTAAATGCATAAGAATAACAATAATGAGGGACGGCTCTAACGGCACGTCTATGCTAGATGTTTCACTCCAATGATTGATTTTTAAAATACCGTTAGTAAATAATCTCTTGAGTTGTTTAAAATATATATTTTTAAATAATCAGATGTTTCATTTAACAGTTAAAATGTGTGTACATTTTTATTTGATAAATATGTCATTTTCTATTTATACATTGTAGATTTCAAAACATGAAATAGTATGACACGTTTTTTTATTATATTTAATTAAATATATTAATTAATTAATGTTATGCATGTAATTCAACACTTAACGTATTCAAGTAAAACTAAAAGAAACAAAATGGTGGCGGTCGAGACCCTAAGCCGCCGACCAACCGGAACAGTACACCATGCATTTGCTATTTAGTCTACACTTTTAGTATAGATATAGTATATTAATAGTTTATATCAGTACCTATTTTGTATTTGTTTTCTCAATTAAAAATCTTGCTTAAAAGGAGTCATTAAAAGAGTGAAAGATTGCCACCAGTCTTAATACAACAACAATGACTGCCGAGACTTTAATTCGACATTTTTGGTTTCCAAAGGTTTATATAATATGTGAGAATTGTATATATTCATGTTTTAAGTAAAGTATCATTAGGAGTGACCCAAAACTAGCATAAAACATAAGACTTAATGTTAAAAATGTGAAAAGAGATATACCTACTAAGGTTTTAGGTTTGTTTTTGGAGACTTTGAGGGTCCTTTTGCTCAAACTCTAGAGATCCTCCTTGTTGAAACTTCTAAGTGAATCAAGGAAACTTGAAGTTTTGTCCTCCAATTATGGGGTGGATGAACTTTGCAAATTCTCTGGATATTTATTCATGGCTTGGAGTGAAATGATAAAGGTTTATGGTTTTAATTTGAAAGTCTCGACCAAAAGGGTAACTAGACAACCTTGGGAGAATATGTGTATATGAATAAAAGGAAATTTGTCATGGAAAGAAGATATGTGCAGTGAGAGGGCGTGAGAAAGAGTAAAAGCAAGAAGGAATCTTGACTCTTCAAGTCAAAGGTGGGGAAGAGATGTAAGGATTTAATATTTTGGGTATGGTGGACAATTTAGATTAAAGGAATCATACAGAAAAGAACAATCTAACACCAATTGGTGTAAGTAATAGTGCAGGAACACTATGGTGGATTTCAAGGTCTTTTGACCAAAACTTTAGGAGGGAAAGTTTGATTTATATGACTATTGGGTATAAGTTTATATTGGTTTAATTATTTGAACTTTAGGTATAATTCGATAATTGACGGGTATTAACTATTCGTAAAGAAATTTTATAATAATTAAATATTTGATTCCGTCAATTGCTCGCGCTTATTTATTGCGTATTAAATTTATAAGTTTCTTGTTTTTGTCGCCGATAATGTTTCGTTTCTGATTTTTTGTAACGGTTGCTTTGGTTGAGATATTGTTCTTTATGAAAATATAAAGTTTATATTTTTGATTTATTTACCTTTATTGATATTTCATCAACTCACTAAGTGTACATTTTTAAATGTATGAGACACAAACAAAACAATGAATGATGTGTAGTGTCTACACATGATATGAGGGTTAGTGCTAAACTTAGATGTTAAAGTAAATGCAATGAATGTTCTATAATATAAGAATTTGGTCACATAAAATGTTGGGTCAAATATCCGATTTCGAGGGTTGTCACACCCGGGGTGTTGGATACAGCGCTATCGGTTACCGTGGTTTTGGCCGACCATGGTTTAAGGCCCGCAAAGCCACCGATCCTCTCAAATAGTGGTTACCCCAATCAGAGTGATTGATTGCTTATGTGCTTAGTGTTTAGCATAGTTAGTAGTAGTAATTCATTCACTTAGCTTTTGTGATAATCCCTCCCTTATTGACACATTTCAGGTTGGAATGCTTGAAACGGGTCGGGCTTTGGACGGGGGCGTTTGACCATACGTTTGATAAATGTTTTGTTAAAGGAGCCTAGTTTTGTAATGTCGTCTTTTAACTAACACTTTGGTTTGTAATATTTTGTGTGACCACGGCTTGTAAACCTAACGTAATTAGGAACTAAACTAAATGCTTCTGTGACCTTTTAATTAAAGCTAAAATAGATGCTTATAAAAAACAATAGTTTCAAAAATGCGGTGTTACAATTTCTATAATAATCCGGCTAATTATGAATGTGGTTTTTTAAATCCTCGGTTAATTGGTGAGTCAGAATGTCAAAAGCCCAAAATGAAGAGACATATATATCACAGAAGTTTTCAGGCATCAACAACACCGAACATACATTCTTGCACCTTATATACAAAAGTAATTTTTAATTTTCAATTATAAATCTCTACAATATTCACTGTATTTTTAAATCTTTGTGTATATTTGCAGCCGTCACTGGGTCCTCTTTATCATTTGTCCTAAAACCGATGAAATCTACATTATCGATTCTTTGCCCTGACCTGCTAAAAAAGATTACTACCTCTTCGTTAGAGTAATCGAACAAATGTTCCCTCGTAGAATTTTTTGTTCAGTAATGAATACGAAAATAATAACAACAATGAATCATCATCTTTTTAAAATAAAAATTCTTCCAAACACTAAATCAGAAAATTGGAAGTTTAAAATCAATTAATCATGTAAATTCATATATATATCATTAATAATAAAACTCACTTTCAACTCCGTTTTCCTGCTCATCTTCCACGTGTTTATTCAATGACGGAGTGCAAGGGTTACTACAATCTTCAAAAGCAGCACTATATGTTGACATCTTCAAATAATTCAAATTAATAAATGAATGAAAACCTTTAAAAAACAATGAAAAGGATTTTGGTAATACCTGCACTTTTTTTTCAGATTTAGGGTAACAAATCGGTGGAGTGCAGAAAACTAATAATACCGGCAATACATTGATCGAACTAATTGAAGAACTGCAATAGATTATACGAATGAAATTGAAAAAGTCGGCAATTAGGTATGGTGATGATGGATCGGAGTTGTTATAGGAACGTGATGATTTACATAATAATAGGATAGTAAGTTATTCACTTGCCTTTTATGTGATAAATCAATTATTTAAAAAAAATACACAATTACTAAATTGTCCTTATGAGATGAAAGTTAAATGAGATTGATCTAAGGGCTTTAAATAGGTTCTCGCGGTTCTCGCAATTTCAATGGTTCTCGCATGAACCGCTTTCTATATATATATATATATATATATATATATATATATATATATATATATATATATATATATATATATATATATATATATATATATATATATATATATATATATATATTATATAGATACATATATTGTGGATTATTTTTTTTTTATTAATATTTAAATGGAATAGAACGGTTCTATAATATTTGTGCGATATATAAATAGGGCGGTGAAAACACAAGGGTGTGATATACTAATAGAGCTGTGAATATATTAGGGTGTGAAATACTAATAGGGCGGTGAAAACACTAGGGTGCGATATACTAATAGAGCGGTGAATATATTAGGTTGCGAAATACTAATAGGGCGGTGACAACGTTAGAGTGCGCTCTACTGATAGGGCGGTGTATATATTAGGGTGCGATTTACTAATAGGGAAGTGTTCTTTTTTATAGGGTGGTGTATTTAATAGGACGGGTCTTTTATTTGATAATGCGTAGTTATTTGGTGCGGGCTCAAACCCGCAGCTTCTTATGTATTTACCCGCACCTTCAGACCTTTTCTGTACTACCAAAATGCCCTCATATGTTTGCCATGTGAGACTAGTTAACGGAGGAATTTGGACGGAAAGACGGATATACGGAAAATAAAATAAAAAGTGTGTGGATAAAAAATGAAAAAATAGGACAAAATTATAGAATTAGACAATTCTGTAATTTACTTCTTTTTTATAACTCCATATGCTCTAACATACATACATCTAGTTGATTGCTTAAAATAAAAGGTTTGGAGGTGAGCTACTACTTTGTATATGCAAAGTAATTTGCTAATACGAAAATGAAAAAAGTAATTTGCTTATGCAATTTTCCATTAGATTACATAGATGGTTGATTTGCCATTTCTTACATGCGATGTTGGTTATTACACTAGACATACTCATAGTATGTATGTTGTGTGTTACACTGGTGATCCCTACCATTAATGTGGGCCGTTGAAATTATTTTGAATGACGAAACTAACATTTTGTAATAAACGAAGACAAAGAACTACGCACGTAATAAGTGACAAACCACGTACGTAATAAGTGACAAACCACATGTATTATCAATAGAATTTACTATATCAACTGGTTTCTTTTTCTTTCATTTATCTTTTATGTCTATTCTTCTACCGGTTACAGATCCACCCACATGTCTATTGTCTAATAGTAAATATTATGTTCGGATTTAGTTACCAAGCAAATAAAGGAAGTCAACCAGTCTTGATAATGAACACAACTACACAATCAACAAATCATCAATTTATAGATAATATATTCATAGATAAAATAATAATCATAATAAAAATATCAAAAATTCAAAATCACCATAACCACAAATCAAAAAACAAACAAATGGCTCTTGCATTTTTGTGAGGCCCAAACTTTAAAGCCTGATGGATACTTTAATGGTTCTTTTACCGCTTTACTCGGGTCGTATCAGTTTTGGCGGGGTTTGACCGCTTTGAAGTCAAGTCATTCAACTGTGTTTAGAAAACAAGTCTTGGCTGACAGTTCCCAATTCAACAAGTTAAATTGTTTGGTACGGTCTTGTTTTCAAAACCATGTTGAATTTGATATTATGCTGGATTAGGCCTGTCAGCGGTCTAAGAACCAAACCAAACCGCTCGGAATCGAACGAACCAAATCGACAACCGACGGGAACCGAACAGATGCGAAATATGTATCTAGTACCTACATTTGACATATTACAAAAGTTACAATTTAGAGTTAAGTTTCTATAATACCTAAGAACAAATAGACACTAATGCATGACGCCTATAAAGAGTTGCCATAAGTACCTATTCGTAAAATTTCTTTTTATGTTCAAGTAGAACAAACCAATTTTATAAAAATTTAATAACTATCTACAAATTTTATTTTATTTTATTTTTGAATGACAACCCAATATACTCCTAAATCCACATATGTCCACTATGGGACTCGAACCTCAACCTCAAGGTTGGGGGCAAACACCTTTACCGCTAGACCGTTAGGCCTTTGGTAATAACTATCTACAAATAGTTTAGTTTATTAGGGGTTTATAAGATGTGCTCAAAGGTGAAGTTGAACAGTTTGAGGTTTTAAAGGTCGGTTTCTTTTTCTTTTTTTTTCCTTTCGTATTTGTAATAACACTCAATTACTTTGTACATGCCACTTCGACTTCTTTGTCCATGTAGGATTGACATATTAGACCACTCCGTTGTAACTATTTTTTACACTTTAGTTTTATTAAATCAAATTTACACAAAACTGACACATCTCTTCAAAAATACACATCCATTCCATTTTTTAGTCGCATACATTATAAAATATACACACACAAAACATTAATACTCATATAAAATACCCCACATTTTCTTCCCCTCTTCCTTCGGAAAAGTGATGCATGGACCGACAAAATCCAACCAGAGGTGTGCTACCAACTGTTTCTTTACGTGAACCAAAGATTACATTGTATGAATAAGAGGTTTACCGGTAAGATGTGCAAGAAAAAGTTATGTCCCACTAAAGACATGCTTAAGATAAAAGTATATGACATAATCTCACCTTAAACAGACATTCTCAAGCTACAAATATATGACATAATATCCGGGCTCGCCAATTTCACAAATGACAAGTATCAATAAGACAATAACCCTATAAAGTCAACAAAAAGGAGCTCACATATTCTATCCTTGTAGATATATACTACTCTCCCCGTCCAAAAAAAAAATTCTATTTCTTATAAGCATCGATTTTTAGAAGATAATTAGTGGTGAGATCATTAATAATAATTTTAATTAAAATATAAGGTTAGATTGGGAGAGATATGTCTTTAAGAAAATAGTTAGTCGTGAAGTCATTGTTAATAATATTATTTTATTAAATGAATCCCTAAAATTTAAGAAATAAGAATTTTTTTGTAGGACAAAATTTTAAGGAGATTTGAGAAATTTTTTATGGGACGGAAGGAATATAAGTTTATAACATCTTACTAGGGTGAAACACATTTTTCATAAAAGAACTTAAGATTTTTTCAAAGTATAAAAAAAAAATCAAATTCCATAATTCCAGTATATATTTTTCTTATAAACTATGAAAATTAAATGGATATATCCGAATAAGAGTTGTATTCAAGGAGGTCCATTATTTTTATGAAATCCCGAGAAACAAATTTCAACTATTGATCAATAAGATCTAATAGTCAATAACTCAAGATTAATCACATATTTTATACATTGAGGGGTATTTTGGTCATTTTAAAAAAATATAAATTTATTCTATTTATTTATTTATTTTTTAGAATTATTAATATTTTTATTATTATTATTATTATTTAAAAATATTTTTTCCATTAATAACACATAATGTGATTGAATACTGAATCACATTTGATTGCATACTGAATCACATGTGATTGAACTAAAATATCAAATATGATTAAGTATACAATCACATGTGATTGAAAATCATATGTGATTAAGTAATACAAGTAGTTATCAAATAAATATTATTTTTTAACCAAAATAATAAATAAAATAAATAAAAATAAATAAATAAATAAAAATTTGAATTTTAAAATAAAAAGTATAAAATAAAAAAATTAATTTTTTTAAGTGACAAATGATCAAAATACTCCTTCATGTATAAAATATGTGATTAATCTTGATCATTAGATCTTAGGGTGCGTTTAGTACAGAGAGTGAAATTGTAGAGAAATGATTGCAGGGAATAGAATTGCAGAGAAAGAGAATTGATCTGAGAATGAGAATTGACTCTTTTATTTGGTAGCATAGAGACTTCAACAGACAAATATAACAGAGAATCATTTCTCTTGTTTGGTACAACAAAAAATTACATAGAAAATTATACTAACTTTATCATTAGCACACATATATATATATTTTCCACAACAATCATTAATTAAACACAAAATTTACAAAAATATAGTTAAACTAATAATAAGAATACATTAACAAAATCAATGATAACATTCAAAAATATAATTTTTAATCAAATTATAGCCACATTAAAAAACTTACTTCAATCATAGTGTAACAAAAAAAAATAGTTTGAAGTACTTCAATCACTTCTGGTGTATCTTCCTTCCAACCAATATTTGAAAACTCGTGGTTTTAACTTGATGATTTCTTGCAATATTTTATTGATTTCTGGTTCCAAGCAATGTTATAAAACTTGGGTTATTACTCGGTCCGGTGTGATGACCGGGTCATGGTTCAATCGGAACACCTAGAATTATATGAAAAAGTAACATATTTTGCTAGTCTTTGATAATAAATTGTTACATTAAGTTGTTGGCTTAAACAATTTCAACGTGTTCTTCAGAGTCAAGAAATACACGAGTCAATACATTCTTGCATTCCATTGATGCCTTGACTAGCTTCAAGCCCTGCAACACAAATTAATCTAAGCAACACATAAACGTCAATAAATTTATAGAAACAAAAGCAGAAAATAATTAATCTAAGCAACATTAAATAAATTTATGAACAAATCTGAGCAAGTTTAAAATAGAAACAAGCTGATTCGAAAAAATCTGAGGCTCTGAGCAACATTAAGCAAATTCAAAACAAGCTGATACATCCAACAAATAGAAACAATTTGATTCGAAACAATCTGAGCATAAACCGAATCTGAGCAAAATTGAAATGGCCGGTTGATGCAAGACGCAAAATTGATTCGAATCTGAGCACCAATCGCCTTTTCAAAAAGCATTCATTCGGTTACTAAAACTAACTACAACTACTGCAGTACTACTAGCATATGCTTTGATTAAAACCAATGAGACCAATGGAATCTACAATTAAAGGAAATTAAATAAAAACACAAATACATCTTAACTGTGCATATGAAAAAAAACATGAAATGAATGTTTGGGTATGGCAACAAATTGGTCTGAAATTCAGTCACACCAACGTTTAAAGCTCCATCAGAACGGAGTGATGCAGTCATAAGCTTCCTGATACGGTCCAAATACAAGTCCACAATCTCCTTGCCAATTGTGTAATGATCTGTAGCATATTTATTTAACCTAAATTTGACAATTTATGTCAATTATTGGTCTAATCTCAAACCAAATAGTCAGATAACATTGAAAGAATTCGAGTTAGATAAAGAGACAGATATCAATACAAAGAGAGAAGGATGAATATAGCAAGACCGAGAGAGAGAGAGTGAGAGAGGGCATATATCTAAACGAGAAGACGCTCTCTGTGGAGAAGACGATGGCTCTGATGGCGGATAAACGAACGAAGAGGTATGCAGACGAACGAATGGGCTTTGAGAGGGAGTCTCCAAGTCTACGTTTGATTGTGCGGCAGATGGGTTTCGAATGCGAAACTCTCGCCAACTCTCCGTGTGTTTTTTTACCAATTCTCTATTTTGCAATTCCCACATTTTCTCTATATTAGAAAGGGAATTAAATTTAGAGAATAAGAAATGCTAATTCTCCCCCTCTCCTTTTCTCAATGCAACCAAACAAGGGATTCGATTGCTAATTCTATTTCTCACCTCCTATTTCTCTGTACCAAACACACTCTTATTAATCAACGGTTGAGATTTGTTCCTCAGGACTTCGTAAAAATAATAGACATCCTTGAATGTTTTTCTATATGAATATATTCAAAACAATTGAATATATATAAACTTTGTAAGAAATTGTGTAGAAACAATAATAAGAAAACGATATAGTCGGAGTTGAGTTTGAAATGGTTCAACTTAAGTCAAATTTAAGGTTTATATTATTTCTATTTTTGGACATGTAACTTAACAACCTCTAATAAGAAACACATCTTTAGTGGCTTATTTTCTCCCCCACATTTCATCATTCATTCCGCGTTATACATTCCATTCTCTTTCTTTCTTTCTTTACTTCCTTCCTTCCCATTTCGTACAAAGATAACAAAAACAAACACTTTGATGGAAGATTAATTAGTTAGCCAGAAAGAAGGGGAAAAAACAGATGATGAAAGGGGAAGAAATTAGCGTTGAGATCGAACCGGATGGAAAGAAAAACCGATCGGTATCAAAACGTAACCCCTCCATGAAAGCACCATCTGTTAAAAAGAAGCCCCCGCCAGGCCCTGCAGTCGGCGGGGCACCTCAAATGGGCCGGACAACATCAAGTGCCGCCAAAGGCCTTAATAGCTTGCGGTTTCTTGATAGAACCACTACCGGAAAAGAAACGGATCAATGGAGGTCCATTGAGAAACGTTTCAATCAATTTTCGGTTGACGGAAAGCTTCCTAAAGATAAATTTGGAATTTGTCTTGGTTAGAACGATTAATTTGAAATGCTTTCAATGATGCAAGTAATGTATACTATATTTGAATCTTTTAATTTATATTTTCGTTAAATTTGTAGGAATGAATGATAGCATTGAGTTTTCGGGTGAATTGTACGATGCCATGGCAAGACGTAGGAATATTGATGGCAAAGACGGGCTCACTAAAGATCAAGTGAAAGAATTTTGGGAAGAAATGACGAAAAAGGACCTTGATGCTCGGCTCGGTATCTTCTTCGACATGTAAATTCGAATTCGCATGTTTGTCCGATTACATTTGCTTTTACAAAGTTATGACATGTTTGGATGTGTTTTTGAAATTGCTTATTGTTGACTTTTTAAAAAGCCAGCAAGTTAAAAAAGTGTTTGGGTCCTTACTTCTCAAAATTCCTTTTAAAAAGTCAATAAGCAAATTGAAAGATGCCCTTAAAACTATAATCGGAATGTTAAAACTTGAGCTTTTACATGAATTGACTATAGGTGTGACAAGAATGGAGATGGGATTTTATCAGAGGACGAAGTAAAAGAGGTGAGAAATTAATAAATAGCCATTTTCGATCTTGTCATATATTATTCGAAGCTCAAACTGGTGCCCCCTTTTTAAGGTACTTATAATGAGTGCTTCGGCGAACAAGCTTTCAAATTTCAAGAACCAAGCGGGGACCTATGCGGCTTTAATCATGGACGAGCTAGACCCCGATCATCGTGGCTACATAGAGGTTACGATACAAACTATATATTTTGGCATATTAATTTTGAGGATGTTTGAGTTTGGTCCACAAACACCCTCTTCTTGTTACTAGCTAATTTCTAATTCTATATTTTTTGCTTTTGGGACAGATGTGGCAACTCGAGATCCTGCTTACGGGCCTGGTACCAAAGCCTATCGCTGAATCGACAAACCCTAAAGTAAATAACAAGAAAAGGAAAGAAGAAGAAGATACTCTAGCCATGTCGATGATCCCACAAATGTATCGTAACCCGGTTAGTAGATGCATAAATGAAGGGATTGAACTTATCCAAGATAATTGGAAAAGGATATGGGTAGTAACCATATTCATCCTAGTCAACATCGCGCTTTTCACGTGGAAATTCATCCAATATTCCAAAATGCCGACTTTTGAAGTAATGGGATATTGTGTGTGTTTAGCCAAAGCTGCAGGAGAGATTCTAAAACTTAACATGGCCCTAATTCTCCTCCCGGTTTGCCGAAAAACACTCACTAACTTACGAGAAACATGGCTCGGGAAAATTCTACCTTTTGATGATAATATCAACTTCCATAAACTTATTTCGGTCTTCATTGTGATTGGAGTTATAATTCACACGGGTGCGCATATGGGTTGCAATTTCATAAGGATTAGTACTTGCCCCGCGGACACTTTTGACCGAGTTTATGGAGATTTGCTAGATGCACAACCGTCATATGTGGATTTATTGCTAACAATCCCGGGTTTAACGGGCATAATTATGGATATAATGATGTTCTTTTGCTTTCTACTCGCGACCCATGCTTTTAGAAGGAATGTTATTAAATTGGAATGGCCGTTTAATAATTTAGCCGGTTTTACTTCGTTTTGGTATGCACATCATTTGTTGATTATCGTCTACATTCTGTTGATCCTGCACGGTTACTTCCTCGTGTTTAGGACAGCTTGGTTCCGGAAAACAGTAAGTTATTTACACTCCAAGTTTATACATACTTCCTCCTATTCAAATTAAAAGATACACTTTTTAATTTTTAGCAGCTACAAAATAAGTGATACACTTTAATAATTTACCTTATTTAATAAATAAGTATTGGGCCACAGTACCTATGAATTATTTTTTTAATATAGTGAAATAACGTTTTTACTCTTACTTTTACTATTAAACATCATTAAAACATTACTTTATAATTTTTTGGCTCAAAAAACGTGAAATTAAAAATGTATCAGTTAATTTGAATCACAGGAATATAATCTATTCTTGATTTCGACTTTTAAATAATTTGTGCAAACTTAATTACCTTGCAGACATGGATGTATCTAGTGCTACCAATGTTGTGTTACGCAACTGAGAGAGTTTTTTCAGCCGGTGATCATCTCTACCGGGTTAACATTGTTAAGGTGACCATATATCAATGGTTCTATTTTCTGTTGGAAGAATAAGAAATTTAAACAAAACAATTATTCTTTTCAATTATTTGTTCTTATTCGACATATAAAATTGAAACCATACATATATATTTATAGACATGGAGAGACACATTTGACGTTATAACTACTAACCCCTAAAACATATATATAAATACAATTAAACTCCTAAGGTTTAGTTTACATTCTAACATTTTCTTCTTTATAATGTTATATATACCCATAATAATATCTAATTAATATTTACCTCTTTATAGGCTATTATATATACCGGAAACGTGCTAGCGCTCTATATGAGCAAACCTAATGGATTCAAATACAAGAGCGGGATGTACCTTTTCGTTAAATGTCCAAATATATCAGGTTTCGAATGGTAAAATTCTAATTCTCGTTGATTTAAATATTTAATCCAACTTTTTTTAAAGAAGTATTAATGACGAATCATGATATAAACTTGATTAAAACACAATAAATATTTTTTGCAGGCATCCCTTCTCCATAACTTCTGCTCCTGATGATGACTATGTAAGTGTACATATTCGTACTTTGGGAGATTGGACAACAGCCCTTCAAGCAGAATTCAAAAAGGTAAACCGAGCAAATTATAGGCTAATATTATAAATGCAAAAATATTTGAAGCTTTATACTTCCTCCGTTTCACAATAAGTGATACATTGTTGGTTTCATGGTTTTTGCGGCAAACGTTTATAATGAAGGTTTATGATGGATTAAATTTGATAGTTAGTAGAGAATGAGTCGCACTTCCTGCGAGTAAAGTGATGCTAATGATGTTTAAAAGTTGAAGTAGGGGTAAATGCATGGGTCATTTCACCATATTAAAGGAGATAGTAACTTGGTGTGGGCGGTACTACCTTTTACCAAATAAGGTAAATTATCAAAGTGTATCACTTATTATTTTTGGAGTGCAAACGGAGGAAGTAGTTGTGTTTGGTGCATCTTCAGTTGAACTTGTTTTTAGTTAATCTAATTCTAAAACACAGAAATGCAGGCCTGTGATAAACAACAACAAGAAGCTGAAGCTGGTGCTTCTACTTCAACAGCTCAAAAAGGAAACCTTGTTCGATTAGAAACTAAAGCAAATGTTAACGTTCCTGTAGAGGAAGCACAAGCGATGTAAGCGTATAAATTTTCATTTTTTTCTTGCATAATTTAATCAGTTTATGATCTTGGTGTTCTGTTCTTGTAGATACCCTAAAATCTATATCAAAGGACCATACGGAGCACCGGCTCAAGATTACAGGAAATATGATATCTTGTTACTAATTGGTTTGGGTATTGGAGCAACTCCCTTCATTAGCATTTTGAAAGATCTCCTACACCACCAAAGATTAGCAGTAAGTAGCTAGTATTATACAAATCTATCTAATATATATGATATATACCATGTTAATTAGATCAAACCTTAGGTTATGCTAAAAATTGATATTAGTTATTCCTTACATAACAGGGTTCAGATAATAAAGTTCCAGATCGAGCGTACTTCTATTGGGTGACAAGGGAGCAAGGATCGTTCGAATGGTTCAAAGGAGTTATGGATGATATTGCCGAGTATGATAAAGAAGTAAGTTAATTCCAACAAAAACAAAAACAAAAAAGTACTTACATTTTAGTTTCTTTTTTTACATAGTGTTATATTATTCACAACACTATATAATGTTACATTTAGTGTGAGGTTAGAGTGTAAGTTATAGTGTAAAAGTATATTTTAGTGTAGGGTTATAATAAATTTGAATGTTAATTGCAGAATATGATCGAAATGCATAGCTACTTAACGTGTGTGCACGAAGAAGGCGATGCACGATCCGCGCTCATTGCCATGGTGCAGTCTTTGCAGCATGCCAAAAACGGGGTTGATGTTGTCTCTCAAAGTCGCGTATGTTTTAAATCATTAATTTATTTATTTTCGCATTTGAGAATTTTGATTCTAAGGAATTGAATAAACCATAACAGATAAGAACACATTTCTCAAGACCTAATTGGAAGAGGGTATTCTCCACTTTGGCAAACGACCATGACTCCGCTAGAATTGGTAAGCGCTTGGGGTCTCAACATCTTATAATAATATAAATCCCTTTTATAATAATACTTGTATTAATATAGATACTGGTTGATATTTTTGGATTTTTTTTTTTTTTAATCATGTGCCATTTGCAGGTGTGTTTTATTGTGGAGCCCAAACGCTGGTGAAAACACTAGAAGGTCTTGCCAAAGAATATACCCTAGAAACCTCGACTCGCTTTGATTTTCACAAGGAGAACTTCTAATAAACGTAATTTACCTAGATTTTTTGGTTACAAAGTGTACATCTAGAATCCGTCGTTAGGGTTGTGATTCTTGATCAAAGTTCCACTGCTTGTGGTATCGGATTTATCATGTTTTTATGTTAGCATATGATCATGTGTTACATAGGAATATCTAGCTAGTCTTGTTAGATAAGAATCGTTTCATACTTTTGTAATGTAATTGTTTATGTACATCATCAGAATGTTTCATCAAAGCTTTACTCGACATCTCCGTATTTTATTCTACTAAAATTAGTTTTACAGTTTCATCAATATCTTTTCATGTTTATCATTACTTGTATCTAACATTTTTATACAATTACTATTTTCGTTATAATATAAAATTTTATAGCTAAATAATACTGAAACTAAACATTTACATATAAAAACTAAAATTTTATAGCTATAATTTAGTGGTTAATGGGTAGAGATAGTTGCATGTTTGCATTATAAATTGTAATAGTTTTTCTTATCATGAATAATATACACAAGAACCATACTATTACATCACTTAACACGAAAAAAAATCAACAATTACACATCATTTAACTCGAAGTCTACATGTAACATACAATACCAACACCTCAAAAACGATTAAGATTCAAACCTAAACTTGAATCTACTGTATCCAACGATAAAATGAAAATATTTGTAAACCATATCTATATACAGTTTTGTATAAAATAATTTGTTTAATATTTATTATAAAGGGAATGGAGTATTTATTTATTGTTAATTAACAGCAGTGAGTGGGTACCTCATGGAATCTTGATGTTTTGCATCACCATTTGTTAGCCTTGATTTAGAATCCCAAAAATGTTTGAGTAATTCATCAAATGGCGGTGTTCTTAGTTCTTCGATTGATGTGGTGGTTGGTAGATTGAATGGCCGTTTTCTTGGTGTTGAACATGATGCTTCATCAACCTGTAAATTAATAAAAACCTAAATTATTAAACATTCTGACAACTTAAGCATAAGGTTAGGTTAGAATATTATATCAATAATTATAAGTGTTTAAATTACTAAATATGGAGGTTAAAATATTATATAAGGAAAATTAAAAATTACCGTGTAGTCATTTAGGAGAGTTTTTCCTGCATTATCTGTGATTTCTACAATCTTTTCATAGTGTCCACCTTTCAATTCCCTCAATTCTCCACAACACGGAACAATCATCGAATCAAGATTTTTATATGCATCATGATCAAGTTGTAATGAATCTGCAAGCGATTAAATAACAAAAGTTAAAAGTAAGAAAATTTAAAGTGAAAATATTAAAACTTCAAATCTATAAATAAATACTGACGGTCAATTGAGGAAAGCAGGTTATTGCTTGCAACATTTGTATCATTAAGTGCTGATGAATCTGCAACTGAAAACTGGGAACGCAAATCTTGATTGGCTTCTAACCCTCTCCTAAAAAAAGTGAATAGAAAAATATAATCATAGGTTTAATAAATATAAGACATTTTAAAGTATTAATTTTGATATAATATGGACTTACCTAACAATTTCACCAACAGAAGCCACATTGTTCTTTTCTAAGCTCAGCAAAGATTCCTGAGCTGTATTCCATTGTTGTGATCCCATTTGCACCTTTTTTAAACTGCAACACGTTTATGTAACAAAAATTTAAAAACTTAAAATAAACTACAGATTTCATCCCTGTGGTGTGGTTTTCTAGATATTCAGGTTTCGTCCCTCTAGCCACTAAAATGACCACAACACTGTTCCATAATTTTCTGATCATCTTATAATGGAAAAAAGAAAATGGAAAAACTTAAAATCAAAAGAAAACGGAAAAAAGAAATAAAAAATTCTAGAAAAATGGTAACAAGGGTATTTTGGTCATTTTAGGTGCACAAAAAAAAAGGTTGAAGAGATAAGTCACCAATTTTGAAGAACTTGATCCAGGTTTTTCTTTCCATTTTCAACTGAAACAGTGTCTTCAAGATAGTGTTTTTCAGCTTTAGTAGTGTAATCTTTCCATTCAATTCTCACAGAAGAACTTGATTCTTTCATTGTTGTCATTTCCTGCTGAAATCTGTTGGTTTTACTAACTGCACTTTCGCGTAAACCATTTACAGCTGTTGTAACCTATAATGTTGTCAAAATAATACCAAATAATCATTAAATTAAAAAATAAAATAAAATAGCAGCATCAATTATAGTATAATAATAGTAAATAATATTATCAATCATACCAGTTCTTTCTTCCTAGCATTTGAAACTGCAAGCAGTTCTGCAACTTTCTCTAGTAGTTGTCTTTCTTCATTAGCAGCACACTCCTAAAGGTTAAATAAAATATAAAATGATGATAAATATAAAAAATTTGAAAAAAAAAAGTCAAAATATAATCTTGACCTACCTCAAATTTTCTTTCAAGATCGGATAATTTTTGTTCATTAGTAATCTGGCCCTCTTCAATAATT
Source organism: Calendula officinalis (assembly GCA_963853835.1). Taxonomy (NCBI): domain Eukaryota; kingdom Viridiplantae; phylum Streptophyta; class Magnoliopsida; order Asterales; family Asteraceae; genus Calendula; species Calendula officinalis. The sequence goes on along the minus strand of OY970825.1, from coordinate 21,111,345 downwards.
TGTGTCAATTTTGTTGCATGCATTTCTAGGGTTACAAAAAATCCTGCAGTAATTTTAGAAATTGATCTTGAGGTTTCAACAGCTCTAATATGTGCCTCTTGTTGTTGTTGAGCATACGCGGATAATTTATTTTCTTGATTATGGAGAATTTTTTCAAGATCATTAAGTAATTCTTCAGCTTCTGATGCAATACCCTTGAAAAGCTGTAACATAATATAGTATATATTAACACAACTTTTAATGAATTATTTACTTAATATTGCAACTTACATTCTCGAGAGAAGAAGAATTTTGGGAGACTTGTGAATTAAGATGATTAAATGTAGATTGTGAATTTTCATCAAGTTTGTTTGCTAGATTATCTAGTGCTTTGATACCAGAACCTTGTAATGTTTTTAAATTCTCTAAACCAACTCTGAGTTCTTCAGTAGTCTGTATAAACAAAAAGTAGTTATTTATTTCAGTTAGATAATCACAATATACATATATACAAAAAAAAAAAAAAAAAAAAAGATTTGTGGCTAAATTATGGTTACCTGAATTTTGGTGGAAACGAAAGATTGCATGTCTTGTTCCATTCCTTTCAGTTGTTGTTCTTGTTGTGTTACAGAAGCTGCTACACTTTTATGTAAAATGTCGAGTTGTTTAGTTAATTGAGATTGAAATTGTTGAACAAGAACTCTGTTCTCATCTTCTATTTTGTCTTTGCGTTCTGTATAACAACAAAAAATTAAAAGAAAAAAGAATTATGCAGAATTTTGATAATATTATTTGATTTTTGGTTGTACGAACCAATTTTGGTGAAGAGGTTGGATACATCTGATGAAGCATTTTCAAGCTCGGATCGTAGGTCAAATGCTCGCTCAACAAGAGCTTTTTCTGAAATATAAAAATAAAAAAATATTAATAATTTCTTATTTGAAGATGATTTAAATAAATATTGAATTAGGGTTACCAGATTTGAGAAGATTAAAGATAAGGAATTCTTTCTCCTTGATTGTTATATTCGCTTGTCTATGTTTTTCTTCAAGATCCAATAAAGAATTTTCAGTTTCTTGGAGTTTTATCTAAATATGCACCAGTTCAATTATTATTTCATGCTTTTCAAAAAAAAAAAAAAAATGAAATTTGGATGTGGACAGAAGAACTGAAACAACAATATACCTCTGTTTTCTCAAGCTTTCCAGTTAAATTTGCATTTACTAGCTGCTGAGAATTATAAAGTTCTTGGAGCTCCATAAATTGCTGTTTTACAGTAGTAAATTACAACTGTTATTCATGTTTTTTTAATAAATATGGAGAATTGTGGAAATTATATATGTATTGGTTCTACCTTGCCCCTTGACTCAGCATCAAGTTCCATCTTCTCTATTTTTTCAGCCATTGCCTAGAGAAAATAATTTAAAAAATAAAAAATAAAAATTTATATTGGTTGCTGCTTATAAATAGTGCATGTGCTTATTATGATTGCAGAAACAATATTACTACAATTGTAGTTTAAATCTTCGCATAAAAATGATCGAGTATATTGTATGCACTTGAAAATAGAGTTTGGACAAAAGTTTAACCATTTGACCAATTCCCTTTTTAGATAAAAGATTTGATTTGGCCCATTTGTGATAAAAACACAACCCAAATAGACCCCTTCATAAATAAACGGGTCGAAATTGCCACCTGTAAGTCTGTAAGACCGTAACCATAATTACATGAAGTGTACCTTCTTCTCTTCTTCTTCCTGTATATATCTATCTTTTGGTATATAGATTCCATTCTTCTCTCTTGTAGCATAAACCTCTGGTCAACAAAAAAGTCAAACCATGTAAAAGAATAATAAAACATAAATTCATGTAATGAAGGGATAGAAGAGAGAAAGAAAGAAGACTCCAACCTTGTTTTAACCGTTCAATTTCAGAATACAAATCTTTCATCATTGCAGATTTCATCATCTTCTGATTAATCTGAAATATTAACAATACAAAACATCAAAACATTTTTCCTACATATAAATAACTGATTCCTATGGTGTTGACTGAGTGTTGACCTCTGGTTTATTCTTGATATTTTTTGCTCGGTGAGCATAATCTAAAGTGCTGAGTGTTTCTTCCAAAGAATGAATAGAAGGAGAAATAGTAGCAATTATGCATGTCTTTGTTTTCCCTCCTAAAGAATCTCTCAACAATCTTGTTAATTTACTATCTCTGTAATTAAGAACAAACATAAATATACTTAATTAATCTTTCTTTAGTTTAATTAATATGTTGATTATTAGTATATTATAATTTATATAATAATAATAATACCTATAAGGTATATGTCCTGAATGCTCAACTAATGTATTTATAACTCTACCAAGTGTAAGCAAACTTTTGTTTATCTCACCAGCTTCCCTTGCTCTACCCTGCACAACAACAATTTTTGAGAATTAGAGATGATCTATTTTAGGTCAAAATACATTTTAGTACCCTGAACTTAGCTAACTAGGTTTTCTACTACCCTGAAATAATAAAGGTGCAACATAGTACCCTGAACTTGACAAAATGTTCGATTTAGTACCCTGACTCGTTAATTTGATCGCGTTTTCTTACTTAACTTACTTTCGTTGGAGCTTTTGACAGACTAAATGATATCCGTTCATCTCAATATATTGATATTGGAAGCAAATCACGTGAGAAAACAAGACCAAATTAGTGAGTCAGGGTACTAAATCGACCATTTTGTCAAGTTCAGGGTACGTTGTTGCACCTTTAATAGTTCAGGGTAGTAGACGACCTAGTCAGCCAAGTTCAGGGTACTAAAATGCATTTTGGCCCTTAAAAATGAACGGGTCAAGATTCTATTTACCTCTCTAGCACCAGATCTGGAAATATTCTCTGAACCAGCAAGATCAACAAGATTAAGCTTCCCACATCTGATAATTTCTTCACCTTCTGGAGTCCGTTCCTTAATATGAATTGTGATAGAAAATATCGAATGAGAACGACTACTTTGTTTATTCAAAAGTGTTTCTGCAGTTCGTCTTTTTGCAGAACCTTTTTCCAAAATTTTGTAAATTTCATCTGCAGTTGACACCATTTCTTCTTCTAAACCTCTAACAAGAACACCACCTTTTCCATCTTCCATTAAAGCTATTGGTTTCTTTGATTTATCTTCAGGAAACTTTGAAATTTCTTCAGGTGCTAAAAGATCTGATATTTCTTCGTTGTATAGTTCTAAGAATGTTACTTTCATATTGTATTCGGCTTTTTGAGCTTCTAATATATCGAATATTTGGCGTACAGCTCTTGGAATAACACCTGCATCAGTTGGAAATTCCCCATTCTAGACAGAATACAAGATTCTTTGGTTCAGTAAAATCATTAAAATATTAAAATAAATAAATATATATTAAAGTATTTATACCTTTTTTCTCCCTCCACCCTCCATTGTGTATGTTTTTCCAGTTCCTGTTTGGCCATAAGCAAATATAGTGCAATTGTAGCCCTCAAGAACTTCAAAAACTATAGGAGATACAGCTGCATGATATAAGTCCCTTTGTTGAGAGTTTGGACCGAAAACCTAAACAAATTTAATTTATATATTTTCCATATTAGCTCTTGGAACGTTATCGGATACATTTCTTAGTTCATAAAATTATAGAAAAAAAAGAAAAGATTTTATTTCTTTAGATATTATACACCTTGTCAAACACGAATGATCTATCAATCTGCTTGTTGGCTATATTCTGAACTGCACAAACTTCTTTCCTATTCTCGGTACATGTAATCACCACTGGTGTGTGCGATTTTATCTCATCATCATTCAACGGTCTACGCGATAATAAACACAACAATCATGTGACTTTCAATTCTTCTAAAAGCAATTAAAATCCAATCTCAAACATGCTACAATCAAAAGTAGAGATACCTGCATCGAACAATAACTTGAACATTCACACCTTTTTCTCTGTTACCATTCATATTTCCTTCTCCTGGCCTTAAATCTCTAACCGCCTTATCAGTGGACCTTGGGGTGCTTGATGGTGAAACTGGAACAACATTTCCTCTTCTCTCCATAACCAAAGATGTAATATCTCAAATCACGAGTTTTGCTGAATTTGATTCAACCAATTTTAATAAGAAAGATCCAAATTAAGCATAAAATCAGTGTTTAACAGTATCATTTTACCTAACACAGATAAGAGGAGTATATCATACAGATTCTCGTAATGTCACATCAATATAACCTGATTAAGAACGAAATTATGAAAATATACCTCTAATCTCCTTCTGTTAACTGTTTTGAAGTACAACGAGTTTTCAGTTGAGCAACCGAGTCAACTCAACCCAAATCTGGAAATGTTTTTTTGCAAGGAAAACATTAGGTAGTAGAATCAATAAATACACGATTTAAGCTAATTACTATCTACAGCTTCTCTGATTTGGTCCGGTTAAACCGCATTGACTTGAACAATTTTCAATCGATTCAATTGATTAATTGAATAAATTAAGCTGAAAATGTAAGGAAATCGTGAAACCTGGAATCGCCGGCCGTTGACTGCTCCAAATGTTGCCGACTGAAAGAGTAGATTCAGCGTGAAAATCGATTTGTTGAATTAATGGTAAAACTTGAAGGTGAAAACACACACACGAACACACAGTGTGAGAGAGAGAGAGAGAGAGAGAGAGAGAGAGAGAGAGAGAGAGAGAGAGAGAGAGAGAGAAAAGAGGTGAGGAAAGAAAGGAACTTCAAAATATTATGCCCGTTAAGTAGGTTAAGTAGGGGTGCTTATCGGGTCAAAACCGAACCGAACCGATAGAACCGATAATCGATAACGATGAATTTTCAAAACCGAACCGATAACATGTTATCGGTTTCGGTTCGGTTCGGTTTCAGTTCGGACCGGTTTCGGTTCGGTTATTTTAGGCCAAATGTTCATCCTTTTCCGAAAACCGAATCGAACCGAACCGATAACCGATAACGATGAATTTTCAAAACCAAAACCGAACCGATAACAAGTTATCAGTTTCGGTCGGTTTTCGATTCGGTTCGGTTTTTTCGGTCCAAATGCTCACCCCTACCGTTAAGGCTGCTGGGTATGGGCACCACATGTGGTGGTGCCTTTTTCTGCCACAGCACCGCCACCTAAGCAACCACACCACCACCATACCACATCATTTGGTGGAAATACCCACCACACCACACCACATCATTTTATTTTTCATCTCATCATTTCTTTTCCATTTATCTTTTAAGCATAATATTAACCTTCCATTAAAATAAATAACAATACATTAAATTAAAAATACAAATACTTAAAATTAAAAATGTTTAATAGAAAATATAATAAATATCCAAAAAAGAACCCAATAAAATAAATACCCAAAAAAGAACCCAATACAAATCCAACTTTTTAAAGCCCAACATCCCATTTAAAATTTAATAAATAAATAAATAACCCCTAATGCATCATCTTCTTTGAAAAAACGCAGGCACAAGAAAATCCCACTTCCGGCAGCTTTTTCCGGGAGCCATTTCCGGCGAAAAGGTACTCTTTTTCTTCCCTTTTGAACGTTCAACGGCTGTATTTGCGAAAAAAGAGAACCCCCACGCCCGTTTCTCTGCGTTGCCCGTGGCCTCTCCCCACCACGCCTACCCCCCACGCCGTTGGGGGGGCGGTGTTCCGGACCACCACCACGTCGTTGCCCATGCCACCTCAGCTCCCACGCCCTTCTTTTCCCCACGTCGTTGGCCCATACCCAACAGCCTAATGGAGCGTTTGAAGTTAGGGGCTCGCAACCGTTAAATATGACGGATTGAGTTGACGGAGAGTCATTATAATTTTTTTTATTTTATTTGCAAATCAACATATTTTAAGCATTGTATTCTTTATTCTAGATCTTGTTTCGAAAAGAGTCCTAACATATTTTCAAAGGGCGATTATCTGGCGGTTTGGGGTGGTTTTTGACTAAAACTAAACCCCAAACTAAATACTTCGGTTTTTAAGAATTATAAATTGTTCGGTTTCGATTTTTCTCAGTTCCGGTTTTTCTCAATAAATCGGTTCGGATTCAATTTATTTTTCGGCTTTTTTGTTTTCTTTTAAAATTTACTAATTTGTTAACCTAACAATTATGATACAAACTTCCAAACTTTAACTCATCTCTTCTATTTATAAAACAAACTAATAACCCAAATTCTATTGTCATACATTTATAAAACCTACAAAATATATGAGTAAAATGTGTCAAAAGTTCAAATGATATATACTCAATATTATTATTATTATTTTAAAATAATTAAGCATCAAATCTTTATAAAGATAAGAATATATTTACAAAATTTGAAAAAACATATATGGCGTGGCGGAGCGGTTTTTCGATTTGGTTTTTCGTATGAACCCGAAAACCACCCTAAACATTCGGTTTTTCTAAAAAATCAAAACCGCTCACATCGGTTTTTTAAATGGTTCGCTTTTTTGGTGTGGTTTTTTCAGTTTTTTTCGATTTTTATGCTCACTCATAATATTTTCTACTATCAAGGTATCTATAAAATAAATAAATCTTTACCTGAATCTTAAATTTGGAAACTTTTTTTTATCAAAAGTTAATATGTGGATATATGAAACTATTGTTTGATTCCATAAAATAGCATAACAATTTAAGTAGGTTTAACTACTACGAAAAACTACTATTACTTAGTTAACAATATTTTTCTAATGTATTGATCAAAAATTAAATTTATCATAATTCGCCAATAACAAAATTATCCAGTGTAGATATTTATCATATAATGTTATGTTATGTTATTGTATTAAGAGCAACCATTTTCTATCAAATTACTATTTATTGGGTAAATTATGATTAAAAAACTATAGTACAAAATGTTAAGAAAGACCCAAATGTCTATTTATTAGGTAAATTATAATTTTAAGAAAAAAACTATAGTACAAAAACCATATGACATAGGTTATACACTACTACAGAATAGGTTTGTTGATGCGGTTAAAATGGTTAATTGGTGCGGTTAGAAGACCGCACTAATAAATATCGCACCATTAAATCATTACAACCGCACCATTAAATGATCGCATCAAAAAAAATAAAACCGCACCATTAAATGATCGCACCAAAAAATCAGAACCGCACCATAAAAGGTATTTTTATATTTTTTATTAATTAATTATTAAATGTTAAATGTTTGTGAAATTTTGTACGGCGCAATATTTTGACTTAATTAGTAATTATTAAATATTTATTAATGATTAAATATTAAATATTAATGCAATAATTATTCAACTTAATTCCTAGTCATTTTGAACGTCCGGACTACTTTTTAACTTTCCTAATCATTTTCCTAATTTTACACGTCTTGACATTTTTTGCTTAATTCAAATTTGCACAACAAAATTGTTTGAACCAAGTTAAATTAATGGAAACAAACAAAAATTAGAGATGATAGAACAATTACCGAAGAAAAATTAAGAAAATTACTAACCTGAAACTTTTGAATGATGAAAGAAATGGAATATGAGTAAGATGATTAATGATGTTTGGGATATTTGAATATATATTGAAATAAAATTGAGAGAATTACTCATATGAAACTTGTAAATGATGAAAGAAATAAAATATGAGTAAAATGATTAAGGAGTGTGGGAGTATTTGAATATATATTCATGGGGATACGTGGAATAAGTTGAATCAATTTTGACCATTGATAAGTGATAATGAACAATGAACGACTAAGATCACATGATAGTGGTGCAGATTGATGACATGACAAAATGTGCTTTTTGGGTGCAAATGTGATTTATTAGTGCGATTTTTCTTAACTGCATTAACAAATAGATTAAATAGTGCGGTTTTTTCTTAACCGCATTAACAAATAGATTAAATAGTGCGGTTTTATATTTTTTTGTGCGAATTATCTTTTATGTTGCGGTTATTTGTTACAACCGTACCAAATAAAAATAATCAACCGCATCAACAAACCTATTATGTAGTAGTGATATCACAACATAACAAATATGTATATTTTTTAATTTTTATAAACATAACACTAAGAAGGTTAACTTCCAATTCTTTTGAAAGAAAAACAATATTGAAAATAATTAAGTTTGAGAAATCTGAAATTAAACATTATTGAGCAAAATATGGAACAAGTAGGGCTGGTTTGGCGGCAGGTGTCCAAGGACTGGACCATATGAAAATGAATGATGCAACGCCGGCACATGATTTTTGCTACCGAGTCCCCTTCAATAAAACAAAAAGTAATCCAAAATTTAGATTAATAATAATATATTTAAATTATTTGGTGAGATACAATATAGTATGATTTTGTGAAAGTGAAATACAAAGACATCAAACAAAAAGTTAAAATTCGACTTCCGAATCCATTGCCTAAGAAAATAGGTAATATGTCATCTACTCACTTATGTTACCTGCAATAAGAAAAAAATAAATTTATATTTTATCGTCTGAACTTCACCACTTAAACATAAATGATCCTTATTTTATATCATGTTGCAGATATATATAAGTTTGATATATCATATATGATCCGGTCTATTTTAAAGCACATGTGATTTGTTGGGTTCAATTTTAAACTCGGTATGAATCTTCATATTTGATTTACCCATATTTCATTTGACTTGGTTCAAACTTGTTTTTGATTATCCGGTCCCGAAAAAAAAAGGTTGGACTCAGTCCAACTTGTCTTTTCTCTTGATGCTAACTTGTTTTTCATCATTCAATATAGTTTCAGTCAGAAAGTTTGAATCAGTCAGTAACTAACTCAGTCAACACAACATAATCAACAACTATCAAACGGTCCCTAGCTGCTGACTGAATTAGAACTTCCGACTAATTGAGAACTTTAAATTGAAATCATGCTTTTTATTATATCTCTGTCTAACTGTGTTGAATGATAAAAAAAAAAAATGAGTAATGATCAAGAGATTCAACCAAATCCGACTTTTTTTCATTCGAACATGATCAAGAAACAAGTTGATCCGAATTAGATGAAATATGGACAAGTCAAACATAAGGATTCAGATCAAATCCAAAGTTAGACCTAACAAATTAAACAGGATCTACAAATCATTTTAACCAATATTTGTTTTACCCCTCAACTTTTAATAAATGCAAGTATTGTAGATGTTGATGTACAACCACACCATGAGGAATACTAATATGTATGATGTAGCGTAGTTCAATACTTCTTTCCATTAAGCCCATTTAAACTAAAAGAAACTATAATACTATATTTACTTCTTATTTCTTTTTAAATAGAACATGGAAATAAATAAATAATCAGTGGTGATTTGGAAAGGATGAAACCACCAACATAGATCGCGAGAATATATGCATGTGGTTCGATCAATTAACCTACACTTACGACAAAAACGAAACTTATTTCCTAAATCAAAATACATAGTACAAAGGGGGGTCATGCATATATATGTTACAAAAGGTCAGATTTTAAAGTGATATAAAAGTAGCTATATATACCGATCTCCTTATTGTCGAACATATTTCATTGTTTTAGGTAGTAACAAGTGTTAGGATCAAAAATTCCAAACAATCCCTTAGCTATGTTATCTTTGATCTTCACATAAATAAATCCGAATATTACCTTTGGGTACATTTGGCCATTGGTAGGGTGGTTCAAAAAAACCTGAAACAAATTACTCAAATACCAGGTTTAATTATTCATTTTCTATTTTGGGTTTTGTTAATGACAACCTTTAAGACTGTGTCTAATGTGCATAAAACGTTTGTACATTCATTGATGGAGTTATATTCCTAAAATTCAGAGGACGGTTTTACATTATTTTTGTCTTCTTATTAACAGCCCTAACGTAATTATCATTTTCCATTTTTTTAATTTAGATCTAAGTTTAATTCTTTTTCTTTTTCTTTTTCTTTTTCTTAATATGAGTATTTTTAATAAAATTAAAAAAAATTATATTTTTATTCTTTTTATTACTCTCTACTTCAAAGTTGAGTTATGACTGTCTATATCTTATATTCTCCATACTTCTCATTTGAACGGATCGGTTCGATATTGTTGTTGTTATATAATATAGAAGACCAAAACTTTTAAATTTTTGCAGCAGATCTTCGAACTGCAAGTGTTAAAATTTCTAGGTTTGTCTAATTTGATTTATTGGTTAGTTTTATATGTTCAAGCAAACTTATGCATAACCGTACTACATAATTGTAGTCCAAGAAGACTATAATTTTGATCTTTGAAACGTTAGAATCTAAGCTACTTCAAGTCTAATCCACTCAGTGTGATACAAATTAGATTCTGGTTCTTCATCAAGTCATGGAGCTACCACCTATACAGATTCTATACAATATAATGAAATATTAAAATCAATTGTTCAATATCCCTGAATATAACAAGAAATTTTTCTCTGCTAAATGACAAATCCACCATTACCTTACAGCAAAACCCATGCCTAAATCTGTATCATCTAATCATCTATATAAGTTAGCACAACGATCGAATTAATCAACAAAATATCGATATTCAATCTGTAAAATTGAGACCAAACGCATGATGTTTTGCAATGTTTTCATGGCCATAATCTTTATGCTATTCATACCATCTTCCAATGGTAAGTCTGGTTCATATCAAGATGCTTCATGTATTGTTATTAGTTTCTGATGCATGCCCAAATGTGGATAAACATTCTTTTTTCTTCCTTAAGGTTCAAGGCCATGTAAGAAAATAATCTGCAATACTAAAATGGCATAACTTAGTCTTCGTTCACTCAAAAATTATGTGTTGGAAGTTATTTGCATTTTAAGTTTTCTTGTTTAATTTTTTGACTTTGTATTAGGTCCAATTTTAAGTCGTTTGTCTTTTTTGGCCCACTAAAAAATCTAGGCATTATTTAAGGTTTATTTGACACTCCGGAAAATTTTGTTTGATAATTTTTTGAAAATTGAATTTTCTTCTAAAATTTATTTTATTGTGTTTAACAGATTTTGAAAACTAAATTTATGGTATTTTTTAAATCAACGTGTTTTGGATTATATTATCCTGATGAGTATTCTTGAACCAACATGACCAATTTATGTTGTTGTTTTTTACTCTACATCAGTTTCTAGAACTAATAATTTCATTGTTTGTTTGTCGATCGCACATACAGCTGCAAACTCGAATCTTTTTCGGGAGTACATTGGTGCCGAATCTGACTCGGTTAAGCTATCAGATGTACCGATAAACCCTAAAGTCGAAGTCCATTTCATCCTTGCATTCACAATCGATTACACCTCGGACAACCACCCATCACCCACCAACGGCAAATTCAACGTTTTTTGGGAAACCAAAAACTTGGGTCCTTCAGAAATAGCATCCATCAAAGCCAACAACTCAAATGTTAAAGTGGCCGTTAGTTTGGGTGGCGATAGTGTTAACGGCAATAAACACAAAGCCTATTTTTCTCCAAAATCCGTTACCTCATGGGTCCAAAATGCGGTTTCTTCGTTAACAAGCATGATCAAGCAGTATAATTTGGATGGTATTGATATTGATTATGAACACTTTAGATCGGACGAAAAAACTTTTGTGGAATGTATAGGACAACTTATAACAATTCTAAAGAAAAAACAAACCGTTAAATTTGTTTCCATTGCTCCTTATGAAGATGGTGGGCGTGTTCAAAGATATTACACGGCATTATGGGCGAAATACGGGCATGTTATCGATTATGTGAATTTTCAATTTTATGCGTACGATAAACTTAGTGTTTCGCAGTTTGTGAGTCGTTTTAATCGGCTACAAGCTTCGAGTTATGCGGGAAGTCAGCTTCTAGCAAGCTTTATAAGCAAGGGTAATTTGGGTTTGAAACCTAATGATGGATTCTTTGAGGCTTGCAAAGAGTTGAAGAGAAAAGGGAAACTTGGAGGGATCTTTGTGTGGTGTGCTGATGAATCTAAAGATTTTGGTTTTAGATATGAACGCACGTCTCAAGCTTTATTGGCAGCTGCATGATCGATTAATATCCTTGTTTAATTTATGATGGGAACTATACAATTTCTTTTATATCTTGCTTTAGATTAAGAAATAAGATATTGTCACTCGATCGAATCATTTGTATGTATTTAAATAAAACTGTATCGATCGATCTATATCATGCGTTTTCAGTTTAATTAGACTTGTAATCCATCTTGGTGAACTTATTGTAAATTGTTTCGACTTTGGGATAGATAAACTTATAAAAATAATTTTTTGGTTTTATGAGAAATATGATCATGAAACAACAAAAGACAAGCAAAGACGATGACGTTGTTTGTATTCTTGTGCATATCTAATATATATACGTGGTAATGATGGTATAGGACAAATATATACGTGGTAATTATGGTAGAAATTAAGGTGGTACGTAGCTAATAGCATGACAAAAGACAAAATAGCCAAGCCTTCTTTAGCTTCTACTGGAATTTAGCTAGAATACATTTTTAATCTAATAAATTATAGAGTAAATGTCAGAAATTGTTTTGTAGTCTTGCATTTTTTACTGTTTTTTTCCTATCCTTAATCAACCTTAAAGACTTCAATTCCACCTCCTCTTTGATCATAATGGGCTTATATAAGCTTTTCATTATTCTTATCACTCTACAGTTAGCTATTTTAACAATGGCATCAACACAAGTAAATAAGTAATTACTTCACCAAAATCAGACATTTGACCTTTTTCGCGAATATATTGAAGCAGAATTCAATAATGTCAAAGTGGCTATGAACTTAGGAGGTGACACTGTTAATAGTGGAAGCTGTTACTTTTGCGCTTAATATGTTGATACCTAGGTTGCTAACGCTGTTTCTTCGCTTATTAAAATCAACCAAGAATGAAGCTTGGGCCTTGGTGGGACATTCGTATTATCTGCAGATAATTAAAAAGCTTTAGGTTTTAAATACGATAAGCAATCACAAGATTTCCTGGCGGTCCCTTGTTGGAGCAAATCACAGATCAACTTAGTACTGATGCTGCAGTTGGTGATAATTATGTTTATTACTGATGGGGCAGAACATGTTACTACTGATGAAGTTGATACTGGTGTATACTATAACTAAAGTTACTACTGATCAATGCTTATTGAAGATACTACTGATCATTGTAGTTACTACTGACGATGTATCTGGACTTACTACTGATCACCAAGTTTACTACTGATCTTCATATTTACTACTGGTGATAAGTTTTACTACTGACAACGCATATTTGGAACAAATCAAGTCCGAGATCTTCGCAGAGATAGTTATAGAATGTAAATCAATGTATATCGTTTATAATTAGATGTAAATCGTATCCTAGAATAACTAGGGTAAATAGTTTAGCTTCAAGGACTATTATATATAGTTCCTTACGAATTGTAAACGTACGTGTGTATTGTTAACTCGATAATATACATTGAAGCTTTTTGTGAAACTGTGTTCTTAATATTCTTACATATTGTTCTTACAGTTCATCGTTCTTAATACATTGATATAGTGTTGATCCGCTGCAACTTCTATCATCAATTAGATCTAAGGTGTTTATTAACTTGTCTATAGTTAATCGATCCTGACAAGTGGTATCAGAGCTTATTGGTTCTAGATCTACTATTTGTTAAGAACAACAAAAAGTTTTAATCTTTAAAACACACACATTATTAATCATGACTGATAATAATGAAAGCACTCAGGCCAACAAAATTCCCATTCTCACTCCCAATAACTTCGGGATTTGGAAGAATCGTATTAAGCAATACATGCTTATTACAGATTATTCCATGTGGGAAGTAGTCTGTGAAGGAAACAAAACTGGTCAACTTCAAGCAAGCAGCTCTGCAACTGAGGCAGACAAACTTAAATGTGAGAAGGAGAAGAAAGATAAAGGCATCGAACTCAAAACTCTAAGCACTCTCTTACTGGCCATTCCTAATGATTATCAACATCTCTTTGTTGAATATGATGATGCAAAAATACTATGGGAAGCACTGGAGAAGAGATTCGTTGGGACAAAGAGCACCAAGAGGAATATGAAGTCTGTTCTCAAACAAGACTTTGAAAATTTCAAAGGAAAGCCCAATGAAACACTCACTCAAGTGTTTGACAGATTCAACAAACTAATTGGTGAACTCAACCAAGTTGGTGTAAAGATGGACCAAGAAGATGTCAACATGAAGTTCCTAAGGTCTCTTAGTGAAGAATGGGCCATGTACACAGTGGTGTATAGACAAAGAGATGCTTTAGAAGAAAAGGAGTTAGATGAACTCTATAATGATCTCAGAGTGTTTGAAACTGAGGTAAATCACAAAAACCCTTCTATTTCTTCTAACAATGCTGCTTTTGTGTCTAGTACAGGTCAAGGACAAGAAACCTCCACAGGAAAGACTGCAGATTCTGAGGATACTGCAAGAGAATCCTTCTTCACTAGTCATGTGCACACTGCATTGATTAGTGATGACTTGGAACAATTGAATCCAGATGATCTTGAGGAAATGGATCTTAAATGGCAGATGGCTATGCTGAGCCTAAGGACCAAAAGATTCTTAAAAAGAACTGGTAGGACAAGCCTAAATTTCAACAAAGGTGACAAAGCAGGATTTGACAAAACTAAAGTCAAGTGTTACAACTGTAACAACCTTGGTCACTTTGCAAAAGAATGTCCTCAACCAGACAAAAGATCAAAATCAACTGCTCTTGTGTCACAACAAGGACAAGGCTATGACTGGAGCTTCCAAGCAGAAGAGCATGCTCAAAATCAAGCTCTCATGGCCTTTACTGAAAACAAAACTGAGGTAAAATCTAAACCTTGTACTCCTGAATGTGCTAAAATTATTAAAAATCTAGAAAAAGAAAACAATAAATTAAATGAAGATTTAGCAAAAGCAATCAGAAGAAATCATGAGTTTGATGGTGTGATTGCTGACCAAGAACATCAAATAAAGGTGTACAAGATGATTGATCAACGGATCAAGGAAGAATTGCTTCAAGCTGTGGATGAGAAAGAGTTCTATGAAACAAAAAATAAAGAACTAACAAGTAAATTAGAAGAATGTCAGCTTGAAATTGAACAAAATAAATTAACAATTAAAAAGTTTGAAAGAAGCACTAAAATTCTTGATGAATTAACTAATAATCAAACTACAGAAAAAGTTGTTCATGGGGTGGGATATCATGCTGTACCACCTCCATATAAAATCATTCCACCTCTTAAAAACAGTTCAGAAAGAATCATTAATGAATTAAAAACTGAAAATCAAACTGAATCATCTAATGAAACATCTGAATCAAATAATTCTTCAGATAATGAGCAATCAATTGAATTTTCTATATCTCAAAGTGAATCACCAAAATCAATTGATACAAGTTTTCACACAGTTCCAAGTCCAAATGAATCTCCCAAATATAATGCAGATAATGTACCAAAAATTTTAACAAGGGGGAATGAAAGAAACAAAAATCAACTCTTAGACCAAAGAATACCTGAAGGTGCTAAAAATAAGAAACTAAGATGTGTTATATGCAATAAAATGAACCATTTAGCAAAGGATTGTCACTTCAATCCAATAAACTGCAAAGAGTTAAAAGAATTTAAAGTTTTTAAAGAAAATGCTAAGACTCAAAAGTTAAAAGTTACTACTGGTCCTTCAGTAGTAAATAAAATTAAAAATCCAATTGTTGAAGATCCAAGATTTGGAAGAAGTAAACCAAGGTTTGTGCAAAACAGAAGAGTTGGAAGCCCAAAGAACAGCAATTACTTCAAGAATAATGGAAAATCCAATCAAAATAAACAATATTTTAAATTTTCCAACACCAGTAGAAACTCTAACAAATTTACTACTGGTGTTAACCCTAATTATAATGCTGTATGGTACCAATACAAGAATACTACTGGTACAAACCCTAATTTTAAGAATACTACTGCTCCCAAAATAAATTTCAAAAATACTACTGGTAGTAACTCTAAAAACACTACTGGTCATTCTAAACATGGTAAGTACCCAAATACTACTGGTCCATCAGTAGTAAAGTATTCAAAAGCTAAAAATCATGGGTATAAACCAAAGTCAGTAGGAAATTCTCACACCAGTAGTAACTACAAAAGGGCAGTAGTAAAACAAAACACCAGTACTAAACAAGTATGGGTACCAAAAGTGTTTAAAGGTAAATCTCCCAAAGCTTATTTCTCAAAGGATGAACCCAAGACATATAAAGCTTGGGTTCCCAAACTTAACTAATCCTTTACTCAATTGTGCAGAGCATTCAGATCCCAGAAGAAGGAAGAACATGGCATATTGATAGTGGATGCTCAAGGCACATGACTGGAAATCTGCAAATTCTTAAGGATTTCAAGTCATTTGATGGAGGATATGTGGCATTTGGTGAGAATCCCCAAGGAGGTAAGATTACAGGTAAAGGTACTGTTACTAATGGAAAAATTACCTTTGATGATGTATTTTATGTAGCTGAATTAAAATACAATCTTGTCAGTGTGTCTCAAGTTTGTGATAAAAAGAACAAGATTCTTTTCACAGACATTGAGTGCATCATTCTTTCTCCTGATTTTATTTTAGATGAAAAATATGTTGTTTTAAGAACTCCAAGGAGAAACAATGTGTATTGCCTAGATATAGGGGGAGAACTCATTTCTACAAATTAGGTCTACTGTTTTATATCCAAGGCAAACACCACTGAATCAGAACTATGGCATAGAAGGATGTGTCACACAAATTTTAAAAACATGAATAACTTAGTAAAAAGAAATCTGGTCATTGGACTACCTCAAAAACAATTCATGTGTGATCATCATTGTGTTGCATGCCTAAAAGGTAAACAACACAAGACTTCTCATAAGTCCAAAATTGTTAACTCTATTTCTGTTCCTTTACAGCTCTTACATATGGACCTTTTTGGACCAACAAATGTAATGAGTATTGGAAAGAAACAATATTGTCTTGTTATTACTGATGACTTTTCCAGATATACATGGGTTTTCTTTCTCAGGACAAAGGATGAAACAAGTGAACTCATCAAGAACTTAATTGTTAAACTGGAGAACTCATCTGATCAAAAAGTTAAAGCCATAAGATGTGACAATGGCACAGAATTTAAGAATACTAACTTAATTAACTTTTGTGATCTTAAAGGTATTGACAGGCAATACAGCTCACCCAGAACTCCACAACAAAATGGTGTAGCTGAAAGAAGAAATAGAACCATCATTGAAGCAGCAAGATCAATGCTTGCAGACTCAAAATTACCAATCACTTTTTGGGCAGAAGCTGTCAATACTGCTTGTTACGTTCAAAACAGAGTATTAATAGTGAAGCCACATTTTAAAACACCATATGAACTTTTTAATAAAAGAAAACCTTCTATAAATTTCTTAAAATCATTTGGTTGTCCTTGTACTATTTTGATTACAAGAGAACAAATTGGTAAGTTTGACTGCAAAGCTGATGATGGAATATTTGTGGGATACTCTACTCAAAGTAAATCATACAGAGTGTTCAACAAAAGATTAAGAATAATTGAAGAAAGCATTAATGTATCCTTTAATGAAAACATTGCTAATGAACAAGGAAATGGTCCAGATTGGCTATTCAACATAGACAATCTAACCAAATCCTTTAATTCTAATATGAATTTCAATACAGGTAATTCAAACTGTCACAATCAAAAGGAAGGAACATCATCAGTTAATACTGGTCAAGAAAAGATGAGATACATAATAGTTGATACTGCTCCCATAGTTAATACTGATGTCAGTAATAACTCTAATATTGAAAGCAGTAGTAACTCTGAGAATGAGGACAGTAGTAATTCAAATACTACTGGTACCAGTAATAGTACTCAAAATACTACTGGTCCCAATAATAACCTAGATTCTCAAGATACTACTGATACCAGTAACAACTTCAATACTACTGATCTCAATGAAGATGATAGCAGTAATAACTCTGACCAAGATAATGATGAACCAAATACTAATGACAATGAAGGATCTCAAGAAGAACAACTACCTGAGGCAAATGAGTCCAACCTTGAAAATCAACTAGTGGTTGATAAAGCTACAACAACAAGGACTCAAAAGAACCATCCATTAGACCTTGTTCTAAGTGATGTTAACTCACCACTTCAAACAAGAAGCAAATTAAACAAAAGTTTAACTGCAAATATGTGTAATATAAGCTTAATTGCTAATGAATGTATGTATGAATGCTTTCTGTCTCAGGATGAACCAAAGAAGATTCAACAAGCAATGAAGGACTCAAACTGGATTGAGGCAATGCAAGAAGAGCTTCTTCAATTCAAGTTACAAGCTGTTTGGACACTTGTACCTCTACCAAAAGGAAAAAGAGCCATTGGAACCAGATGGATCTTTAGA
Organism: Calendula officinalis; assembly: GCA_963853835.1. Classification (NCBI taxonomy): domain Eukaryota; kingdom Viridiplantae; phylum Streptophyta; class Magnoliopsida; order Asterales; family Asteraceae; genus Calendula; species Calendula officinalis. The sequence continues at coordinate 21,092,975 of OY970825.1, read as the reverse complement.
AATAAGAAAGATGAAAGAGGCATAGTGATCAAGAACAAAGCCAGACTTGTAGCCCAAGGATACACTCAAGAAGAAGGTATAGACTATGATGAAGTATATGCTCCTGTTGCCAGAATTGAAGCAATAAGAATATTCCTAGCATATGCTTCATTCAAAAGGTTTAAAGTCTATCAAATGGATGTGAAGAGTGCTTTCCTGTATGGGAAGATTGAAGAAGAAGTTTATGTTTGCCAACCTCCAGGATTTGAAGATCCAAAACATGGTGATTATGTGTTCAAACTTGATAAAGCTCTTTATGTCCTACATCAGGCACCAAGAGCATGGTATGACACACTATCATCATACTTATTAAAGAACAATTTCAAAAGAGGAGCCATTGATAAAACTCTATTCACAAAGAAAGTTAAAGATGATATCCTACTGGTACAAATCTATGTAGATGATATCATCTTTGGCTCAACCAATGATTTACTATGCAAAGAATTTGAAGAACTGATGCAGATTAAATTCAAGATGAGCTCTATGGGTCCAATGAATTTCTTCCTTGGACTCCAGGTTAGTCAAAGAACAGATGGTATTTTGATTAATCAATCAAAATATGTGAAAGACATCTTGGAAAAGTTTGATATGAAAGACTGTAAGAGTGCAAGTACTCCAATGGAAACACACAAACACCTACATCCTGATATTGAGGGGGAGGATGTAGATGAACACTTATATAGATCAATGATAGGTTCGTTGATGTACTTAACTGCATCAAGACCTGATATTATGTATAGTGTTTGTGTGTGTGCAAGGTATCAAGCAAGACCTAAAGAACTACACTTGCAAGCTGTCAAAAGAATATTCAGATACTTGAAAGGCAAACCATCACTTGGTCTATGGTATCCACATGATTCACCCTTTGAACTCATAGCCTACACAGATAGTGACTATGGAGGTGAATGTCAAGACAGAAAATCCACTACTGGTGGATGTCAATTCTTTGGATCAAGACTGGTGTCATGGCAATGTAAGAAACAAACAAATGTATCAACATCAACTGCTGAAGCAGAATATGTAGCTGCATCTGCTTGTTGTGCTCAAGTACTATGGATTCAAAACCAGCTCCTAGACTTTGGTATCTCTATCCTTAAAACTCCTATTTTTATTGACAATCAAAGTGCTATTAGTATTGTGAACAATCCAGTAAAACACTCAAAAACCAAACACATTGAAATAAGATTTCATTTTATAAGAGATTGCAATGAAAAGAAATTAATCAAAGTAGTTAAAATTCATACTGATGATCAATTAGCAGATCTTTTTACAAAAGCATTTGATGTAGGAAGATTTAACTTTTTGGTTAGCAGTATTGGAATGATTTTAATAAACTAAGTCTCTTAAAATCATGTGTAAAGTTTTTGTTGTAAATTATTATTTATTCACTTAATTGTTTTACTACTGGTATTTCTGTACTACTGGTGTGTAGGTATGTGCACAAAATACTACTGGTAGCTTATTACTACTGATGTATATTAGGTTTACATAAATACTACTGGTATGTCAGTACTACTGGTGTTCACATATACTACTGGTCTTGTGTGTTAGTAATTACTACTGATGTCCTTAGTTACTACTGGTGTCAAAACCATGAGTTACTACTGATGTTTGTGGTTACTACTGACGTTTCTTACTGGCATATCATTTACTACTGGTCCTTCAAAATCAAAATTACCATACTAACCCCCATGAAAATAACCGTTATGTTATGATTCGAAGGGCAATTTAGTCTTTTTGTAGGTGAAATCAAAAGATATAAAAGGCGGAAATCGTTTAGTTTATCATTATCTTCACCTCGATCTGTCAAAACCTCTCAATAAACCCTAGTTTACGATCAAAAACCCATAGTCAGTAACAAAATTCCTGCAAAAAAAATTCAAAACGATGGCAACTCTACAATCTCTTGATGTGCAAACCGATCTGAAATATTCAGAATTTCACAATATGGTTGCCTTTTTAAAGAATCCCGACGGAACAAAAGATTTCCGTCCAATCGTCAAATTCTTGAGAAATTCTTACATACAGTTCGCTCTAACTGTAAAACCAAAATCATATCAAAAGCACTTGATTGATTTTTGGACAAATGCTGAACGAGTTGAAGGGTCAACAATGCCCATGATCAAATCAACTGTCGATGGAAAGACTATCACCATCACAGAAGAATCCATCAGAAATCACCTTCAACTACATGATGATACAGGTATGACCACTCTTCCTAAAGAAACTATTATTTCAAACTTACAAAGAATGGGTTATGAAGGAAGACTAGACATAGTCACATTTCAAAAAGGTCTTCTTTCACCCCAGTGGAAATACCTTGTTCACACTATTCAACACTGTATTTCTCCAAAAAGAAGTACTTGGAATGAGTTCAATAAATCAATAGCATCTGCTGTTGTTTGTTTGTGCACAGATCAAGTCTTCAATTTCTCAAAAATGATTTTTGAAGGAATGCTTGGAAACCTATCCTCATCAAAATTTTTAATGTATCCAAGATTCCTATCTCATATTTTCAACTGTGAAATTCAGGTTCTATCTGAACATAAAAAACTTTTTCTCTTTCCTGAATTAAACAAAAAGGTGTATGCTAATATGAGAAAACAATTTAAGTTTTCGGGCAAGGAAACCCCTCTGTTTCCTAACATGATCCAAGATCACACACAAACTGGAGAGGGTTCAATCATTGCTACAACCCAAATTGAACCTCAACCCACTCCATCACCCCCAAATACAGCCCAAACACCACCCCAAACAGCCACTCAATCACCCAACTTAGAAGTCTTGAATGTGTCCCAGGAACTTGATATAACTCTGCAGAGTGCTACTCTTCACTCTGTGGAAGACCTACCAGACAAAACCAAAAACATTTCCTCAATTTATAAAAGAAAGAAACTTTCTTCAAAGGACACCAGGGGACAAATAGAGTCACACCCCAGGCTCAAAGAGTTGTCCTCCAAGGAGGAGAGAGGACATGAGGGGAGGGCTTTCACTACTGATGCCCCAAAGGTGGGTGCACAGGATAGTGAAAACATCTTTAGGACCCAAACCTCGGCAACTTTGAGTGATGACTCTTTTGAGGAATTACTCAAAGGACCCCGGTGCCAAGAAACCACAAGGGGGGGCATCTCTGCTTCTTCTAGGAAGAAGAGGATGTCTAAAAGACCCAATGAATCACCAAGAAGTGATGAGGGCAGAAGTATTGATTTGACGGATAGGATGGAAAACCTTCAAACCAAAGTACCAGTTAGTGAGCCCGATGATCTTGCTAGATGGAGTGAGGGCAGTATTAAAATCCAACAATTGACGGCTAAAGTGGATTCCTTGGAATCCACTGTACAAGACTGTCTTTATTATCAAACAAATCAAGGAAAAACTATGGCTGCTATGAAAAGAAATGTCAATATCATCAACAAAAGAATGAGACAATATGAACTTAGGCTTCATCAACAATCAAAGCTTATCAGGAACTTGAAAAAGAGGATTGATGATAGTGAGGCTCCTCCAGTTGAGCTCACTAAGGGGGAGAAGGATAACATACAGACAATGATTGATGAATCCATTGCAGCAGCAGCTTCCTCCCTCTTGAATTTAAAAGAAACAGAAGTTGATGAAGGCCCAGAGATGATGATTACAGAAGATGAGCCCATTACTACTGCTACAATGGAAGAACAAGTTGAAACAGAGATACCAGTAGTAACTCCTACTACTGATGATATAGCAGTAGTAAGTCAAGAAGAGGAATTAACTGCACTAAACACTACTGATGCCCTATCAGTAGTAACTCATGAAGTAACACCAGTAATAACCACCTTGGTTACTACTGAAGAAGAAATTCCTGAATTTCCTGAACTTATTGATGCTAGAAGACATGTCATCATTACCAAACCACCAACTCCTACTCAACCACTTATCATACCTGACATTGATGATAATGTGAATTGGTTTGAGGTAGATGAATGTACCCTTCCTCCTCACCCAAAAATATTACCAGAAGAAGATCTAAAATTGTTTTATCCAAAGTTACTAATGACTGGTATTCCTGACATGAAATACACTCCACCTCCATCAATTTTGCCTGCTTGTGTTGGAAAGGGAAAAGAAATATATGATGATGATTATCCAAACAGGGCATTAGGGCATCACATGGTCAACAAAATCAACCATGTTAGAAAAGAGAAACAATCAAGATGGAGGATAAAACATAGAAGATTTCTGGAGAATGTAGCTATGTATCAAGCTATTGAGGAAAAGAAAAAGAAAAAGAAAACTGAAAAACCTCAAAAGACTGAAATACCTGAGTTAATGAAAGATGGTCAGATTGAAGCTCAATTGGCAGAATTTCGAAGATACAGAAAAGTAGAAGAGGAACATCTTGATTTGCTTGAAGAGCTAGTAGCTGAAAGCAAAAGAACTAAAAGTCCCTTAACAGATGATGTGTTTGAACAAAAAGCACTTATGATTGACTTTCTGAAGTCAAAAGGGCACAGTGCAAAATCTTTTGGCAGAATGAAGATGGTTACTATTATAGACAAATACTGTACTGCCAAGAAGAAAGATTTAATTGAACAAGAGGCTGAAGAAGAAAAGAAATTGAAAGCAGCAAAAACCTTAATCCCAATAAGTCCAAATTTAATTAAAGATAATAGTGTGTCTACTATTGGTGAATCCTCATCTCCCCAGACAAAGAAAAGAAAGAATGAAGCTCAAGAACAGAGTTTTCAAAAGAAAGCAAAACAAGAAAAAATTATACCTGTTCTTGAAGTACCTGTTGCTCCACTTCAAAATAACTCAATACTAAACTGGAAAGTCTTGCCCAATAATGCTCTATTAGTTGTAAGGGAAGACAAAATCATTCAAAAGTTTACTGGATGGCTACCTTTGATCAGATCCTGTACAAGAAGTGATGTGATTAAACTTCTGATCATTGGAAAACCAAGAATGTCAAAGAAATCTTGGAGAGAATCTGGAGCTGGATACTTAACAAGAATGATTGATGCAGCTTTTTATCCAGATAACTATCCAGAGTTATTTACAAATCCAGAAAATGTGTATGCATGGAATGTTCTCCCAACTTGCAATATGTATTTCTTTGAAAGATCAAGTAAAAATTGTGAGTTGTACTTATATGAAAGAGAATATCCTCACTCAGAAAAGGAAATGTATCAGATATTCATCAACACTCTAATGAAGCCCTTTGATGCTGTTATGTTCCAGAATAAATTGAATTATTTTATCAAGAAGAACAGCAAATACATAATTGAACAAAGACTTCAACAAAATCAAAGAACATTAGAAATAAGAAAGAAAGAAGAAGAAGAACAGAAGAAACTTGATTGATTAAAACATAATCAATAAGTTTAGGGGGAGATTGTTGGAGCAAATCACAGATCAACTTAGTACTGATGCTGCAGTTGGTGATAATTATGTTTATTACTGATGGGGCAGAACATGTTACTACTGATGAAGTTGATACTGGTGTATACTATAACTAAAGTTACTACTGATCAATGCTTATTGAAGATACTACTGATCATTGTAGTTACTACTGACGATGTATCTGGACTTACTACTGATCACCAAGTTTACTACTGATCTTCATATTTACTACTGGTGATAAGTTTTACTACTGACAACGCATATTTGGAACAAATCAAGTCCGAGATCTTCGCAGAGATAGTTATAGAATGTAAATCAATGTATATCGTTTATAATTAGATGTAAATCGTATCCTAGAATAACTAGGGTAAATAGTTTAGCTTCAAGGACTATTATATATAGTTCCTTACGAATTGTAAACGTACGTGTGTATTGTTAACTCGATAATATACATTGAAGCTTTTTGTGAAACTGTGTTCTTAATATTCTTACATATTGTTCTTACAGTTCATCGTTCTTAATACATTGATATAGTGTTGATCCGCTACAACTTCTATCATCAATTAAATCTAAGGTGTTTATTAACTTGTCTATAGTTAATCGATCCTGACATCCCTCGTTAATATGCAGCCCATCAGCAATCTAAATTGTTGATTGACTGTATTCAACAATCAATCTTAATAGAAATAATAACACCAAAACTCCACGAAAAGAATATTCCCAAATTGAAGTCAATTTCATTAGTAAAAACCAACAGAACAGAGAAAGACTCAACTAGAAATTACTATACTAATTTTTGTTCCATAAAACCTATAAACCCAAAAACTAACTACATCAAGATTTCAACAAGTATTAGAAATTACTAAACACCATTACAACCCATTTCTTTCTTAAAAGCAAGACTTTACCAGATCTCAAAACCCTATCCGCCGAATCCGTACAGAGTACGGCCTTGTCTCTTCAAGGCATACACCACATCCATGGCAGTGACGGTCTTCCGGCGAGCATGCTCAGTGTAGGTAACAGCATCTCTGATCACGTTTTCTAGAAAGATTTTAAGAACGCCACGTGTCTCCTCATAGATTAAACCGCTGATTCGCTTCACACCGCCTCTTCTCGCCAACCGACGGATCGCGGGCTTTGTGATTCCCTGAATGTTATCACGGAGAACTTTCCGGTGACGCTTCGCACCTCCTTTCCCTAATCCCTTTCCTCCCTTTCCACGTCCTGACATTTTCAAATTTCTTCAAATCGACCGGAAATCTGTGACGTGAAATCATATCAGATTAGGAATTTCAGAAACCGTAATTATGTAAAAACATAATGAAATTCTTCGATTTTGAAAAAATAAACTGAAATTGAACAGTTAATATATTCATGATTAAATGTACCTGAATTCAGTTGTAATTTGTGGAAATGAAGAAGATTGAGCTGCTGTTGATGTGGAGAAAATGAGGGTTTTGTATTTATAGCGGGCGAGGGGAGGGGGATCCTGGATGTGCTTCTTTGAAGTATTTTTAACCGTCGATTGATGAAATCTACGATCAGCGTGATGTGAATGTTCATGCGGATCGATGACGTGTCAAAAATTGTTTGGGAGCAAAATGAATCGAAAACGGAGGTGGTTTGGTGGGAAAAAATACGCGGGCTGTGGTTTCTTAAACACATTTTGTATTTAGTAAAAATCATTTCTTCATAAAACATTAAAACTCAAATTAGAGCACCCATACTGGTTAACTTTTCTAATAACTTATTATTTTTATTACATTATTTAATAACCTATTAATTAAGTATATAGAGAATAAAAGAATCAAATATTAAAAGATATTCAAGTGATTGAAGTACAATAAATGATTTGAGTAACCTGTTAAAAAAATCATTTATTTCAATGACAAAAAGTTATTTTATAAATTGTTCAAATAATAAAAAAATGGTAAAGGAGTGTACCATTGACACTGGTCACATATTGTGACCGGACACCCGACCCAGCAACATGTGCATTCCCCGGTAAATCACCTAACAATGATATCCACACCTCTGCTTGGGCTCGATATACGAGACCCAGCATTTTCAGCACAGAGGGGGACCCACGTTTCAGCGGAGGCTGGTGGCCACAAGGGGGGTTTCACGGGGTTCGAACCCGGGACCTCCCACATAGGAGAATTGTTCAAATAATACCAACCTCTTAGAGAACATCTCATTGGAGATGCTCTTAGTAATAAGAGTTTAATGTTTTAAGTTTGACCTTTGAAGAATATTTCTGCTGGCCATCACTATCTTCTCATTTTCACTACTACCACCTCTTTGGGACTTAAAAAATAGATTTTTAATTGTGTTTTAGTATAGTATATAAACTGATAATATTAGAGCACTCTATGTAGTGGACTAGTGTCGCTAAAGCCATGCCAAAGGAGCTTTGGAGGTGCTAAATCGCATTGGCAGTCTCACCAAATGTCCGTCACCAGACGCCAAAAGTTTAACGAGGTGTTATACGTATTTTATTTTTTTACTATTTAATATTGTGATTGGTTTGGTGTATTTTTTGTGAGTCCTAAAGAAAATGTTATATGAATGTTAAATAAGATAGAGTAATTTTATGATATATTAAAACTATGTTTAAGAAACAAAAATGCATGCAACATGGGTTTAACACCCAACGATATCATGTGCTCATAATCACACCGTTATCTATCATAGAATCATTGATTAGTTGTTTAAAGAATAACGAGGTTAAAATATGCACACGGTTAAAAACAGTTAAAACATCTGTAGTACCTAAACGGAACGAAAATATTTTGTTTCGAATGTATATTTTCTTCAAATTGCGTACATTTTCTTAAACTCAGTATGCATCGTATCCGTATCCGAAAGTACCGACATTGACCATGACCTAGACCTAGACCTCGACCTACTTCCACAACCCGACAATGAAATCTTTCTCAACTTTCTCATATTCTTAGTTTCGATCCGATGCATAATCACCCAATAACACATTAACCCCAATGTAGTGACCATAATTGACGTTCCAATAATCGTCACACAAATCGCAAGCCATTTCTCACGCTCCCCAACCACAATAAATGCAAGTGCTAAAAACGCAACCGATATAAGCACACAAGCTAACCACATTAGCTTGTTAATTATAGCCATCATTTGCTTCTTAGCTTTACTTTCAATAACCACCACCGAGGTTTGAACCACAACCACGGCTAACGAAATAAATAAAGCCACCGAATCGAAAACAAAAAACACCATAAATAACGCTTGTGGGGCCACATTCGCCTCACCTAGTGAAAACCCCTCGGGTATGTGGTCCGGGTCATCCACATATTGACCCGGGACCGTAAAGATGGCGGCAAACGCCACGGTGGCGATCAACACCGCCACCACCGTGGTGGAGTTTATTGCATTGTTGAGACCCTCGGCGTGCATTTTGTTGATGTGTTTTGCTATGCCTTGAACCCGTATTCGAGTTTCGCGGGTGTGTTCTAGTTGGTGGTGGACCTCGTGTTTTATGTCACTCACGGTTTGTTTTAGCTCTCGGGCCGGGGTTGTTGAAGGTTTTAAAACCTGAGCAGATGGGACACCGTGTTCTTGTAATATGCATCCGATATGCGGATGGCCCATTTTGTGGGCCGTGTCAAAGGCGGTTTCGTTTGATCTATTTACGACTCTTGTGTTGGTTTCACTATGAGCTAGCAACATCTTAACAATCTGCATAATAAAAGAAATTACTCATGAGAATGGAAACTAACAAAGCCCGTTGCATTTTAACGACCCTAGATGGCATTATTACAAACATTGGATGATGTCCAAAATTGCACCATTTCACCTCAAACCCGTCGGACCCGACCTGATAAAAGCCCTAACCCAACGCGCTAACCCAATGGACATCCCTGGTCAAGATGAGTGAGTTCAGTTCAAAATGAGCTATTCTTTAGCATTGGTTAAAACGGGCTAAAATGGGTAAAGTTGATTCACATACACCTTTTTTATATGTTTAAAAACATTATAAATAACTTACTCAAGTATTTATTATTAGAAAATGTTGGAAAGAGTGTCCAACACATCAAATAAACCGGTATTTCGGTTCGGGTATTTTAGAGTCCTATTCGGGTTGCCCTCAAGGCGTCAACGAACATGAGAAATAACGTAGTGTTTAATTAATAGTTTAATTAAATTGACTAACGGGCTAGACGGGCTTAACTAGTTAATGAGTAATTGACTAGTTATAGGTATCAGGCCAAGTGTTTATTAATGGTTTAATAAATACTTGTGGGCTTAATTAAATGGTTTAATTAAAGATGGGCTTGGACCAATTATGGTGTTACCATAATTGAGATTTGGCAAGTATATATATTAGGGTTAAGGGGTTTAACCTAATAAACTTAATCAATTACCCTTGCCTCTCTCCCAAGCTCGGCTGAACACCACCACCGTCGACCGAACCGCCGCCCCACCTCCGCCGTCGGACCGCCGCTGCTCCGCCGCCGTCGTCGCCGAAAATCGATAGGGTTTTCGATTTTGGGTGCTTGTTTCTCAAGGGTGCTTTGTACTACCTCGTGGTACATCGTCTCGTTCGTGATCAACCTTGGGTGTGATACGATAGAGGGATTCTTGCTTGAATCCTAGTGCATCGTTTGATCTGGCTCGTACTAGATCACAAGGTTTATCTAGTTCTCCAATTCGCGAAGAACAAGTAAGTTATTCGAATTGATCTATTTAATTACATTAAATATATAGTTGCTTTAGAATTGTAAACCTAACGGTCCAAAAGTTTTAATCGGGTCAATGTTCTACCAAGTTGCTTTTGATTTCCGCCTTAAGCAAAGTGTGGCTAGATGCATAGAAAATCCAACAGTGGTATCAGAGCGCCATTGGTTTACAAGTCTAATAGTGCTAGACGTTAAATTCGAAATCCATAAAAATTGTTTTATGATTTTCGGAATTTCCGAAAATTGTTTTTGGGTTTTTCCGAAAATTGAAAATACATTAAAAATAGGTTTTTATATTTTCGGTATTTTATAAAATTGTTTTGATAATTACCGAAAATTAAAAATATGATTTTTATATTTTCCGAAAATTCGGAATTATTAATTTAATAATTAAAAACGTTTTTTTATTTAAATTAATTAATTATGATAATTTCAAAAGTTGGAATTATCAAGAAATTTGAATCAAAAAGATTTTGTTAAGTATCTAGCCTTATTTAAAAGATTTGAAAATATCTTTATATATATTTATATATTTTTCCGAAAATATATAAAAGAATATATAAAATATTATTTAATATTTAAATAAAAGATAAAATCATATTTATGGATATATGTATTTTTCGGAATACATATATATGCCATAAATAGTTGTTTTATTAAAATCTAGATAATTATTTGAATAGTTTCAAATAAAGAATAAAATCTTATAAGGGTTTAAATTTAGGGATATATATTTTGTATATATATCCGAAAATTTTTAAAATTATATAAGGATATGGATTTTCGAAATAATTTTAAATTTGATTTATCTTGTCTTATATTTGTTTATAATTAAGATAATTATTTAAAAGGATATTATATATGATATATATTAATTAAAGGTATAATTAGAATATATATATATATATATATATATATAAATTTCGAAAATTCCATTATATATCAAATAAGATTTGATATTCCTCCCTTATATATATATATATATATAATATTATGTAATAATAGTTTATTAAATATTATATATAAGATATAGTTATAATAGGATTTAAAACGTCGCGTCCTCGCGCGTTTATAAAATTAATTATACTATATAGAACTTTAGTAAATGTAAATTAAAAGGTTTTAATTAACATAGATATAATTATATAATAGTTTATATATATTATAACTAAAGTTAAATATATCGTCGCTTATGTCATTAGTAGGCTCACCCAAAGTCTAAGACATCTAAAGGATGAAAAGGACGAGATATAGATCTCTAAACGGGGTTGCGTTTTTAACACGCCTTGCGCTGACCTGCCCCGCCGCTTTCCTTGTCTTAGAATGGAGCTACCGAACGGGCATAATAGGATGATGTTAAGATTAATAGTATAATCATAAAATTAAACAAATCCTTCACGTTTAATTAAATGTGAACATTGTGTGCTCTCCATAGAATGACACGCACTCGTATCATAGTCTGATTAACGGAACTCGTGTGGTTAACCGGTACGTTAATTGTGAGATTATTTTACGAGTGAAACGATTCTCGCGATACTCAAGCGAACTTGAGCCGAGAAGTCCACGTGGGTATTCCATGGTTGTTTTACATTCTAATATATGATCCACAGTATCCCTGTCATATAGATTAGAATGAGCATTGATTCGAGATTAACATGCCATTCTCCCACGAGAATGAATCTCAAAGAACTAGGGATTTCATAAAGATTGAAATTGACAATAGTTTGCCTACGACACGAAATTGTTTGGTGTGAAATACGGCATCCCTCGTCACATCAAATAACTAGTGGGCGTATCCTAGCCTTATGAATAAAGATTGGGAAAATTATTATAAGGATTAATTATTGAATTCACTAACAAAGAAATTGTTTCTTTTGTAGATGGGTTCAAACCTAAATGACAACACAATCCCACTTCCTCCTCCACCTCCACTTCCACAAGGACCACAAAGCTTTGCTCTTATCTCCACCTTGAATCGTGAGAAGCTCACTGGACCCAACTACATTGATTGGGTTCGTACGCTTAGAATCACATTAAGGTACGAGGGCAAGGAGTATGTCCTCGATAACGAGATTGCTGAGTTGACTGACGATTAGAGTGACGTAGACAGAGCTGCCTATAATCTCCAAAAGAATTTTGAGAAGATGAGTGCCTATGACATCAATCAACAGCTCAAACAAATGTTTCAAAACAGATCTAGGCAAGAACGTTTCGACGTGGTAAGTTCCCTAGTAGGATGCAAACTACAAGAAGGACAATCTGTGTGTAGCCACGTGCAAAAGATGAAGGGCTACATAGACAGACTAGCAAACTTGGGTGTCCCTTTACCGAAGGAGTTGACCACTGATATGGTTTTGAACTCGCTTCCACCATCCTACTCACAATTTATAGTTAACTATAACATGGGTGATATGGATAAGACACTCATGGAACTGCACGGTATGTTGAAAACTACCTGTACTCACATTTGCACTGATATACAGGGACTTAAGAATTGTAGGAAGTTGAAGCATGGAGAGCTTAATCTGATCATGGGAAACAGAGTCTCGACTGCTGTCACCATGATAGGAGATTGTGAGCTCATGCTTGGGAATGGATGTTCTTTACTTTTATTAGATGTTTGTTTTTCGCCTTCTATGGCACGCAACATTATTTCGTATTACGCATTGTTTAAGGATGGTTTTAACTTTGTTTTTGATAATGAGAATGGTTCTATTTTAGTTTATAAAAATGATGTGTTTTACTTTAAAGCTATTCCTTGTGCTGGTATATATGAAATAGATGGTTGCGTAAACAAAAGAAATCTAATATTGAATGTTGATTCATCCAAAGGTGTATTGGATAAGTCATGTCTGTGGCATTGTCGCTTAGGACATATAAACAAGAAACGCATAGCTAAACTCCAAAAGGATGGAGTGTTAGAATCATTTGACCCTCAAATCGAATGATGTGTGTGAGTCTTGTTTACTTGGCAAGATGACAAAGGCGCCATTCACAGGGTCATGTGAAAGAGGCAAAGACTTGTTGGACCTCATACATACTGATGTATGTGGACCGTTCAAATCTAATACTAGACATGGTGAACGATACTTCGTCACGTTTACTGATGATTTCAGTAGATATGGATATGTTTATTTGATTAAACATAAGTCTGATACTTTTGAAACGTTCAAAGAATATCAGAAAGAAGTAGAGAATCAACTGGGCAAGAAGATTAAGATGCTCCGTTCTGACAGGGGCGGAGAGTATCTTAGTCAAGAGTTTATCGACTATCTAAAGAGTTGTGGAATAGTATCCCAACTCTCACCTCCTCGAACTCCACAACTTAATGGAGTGTCAGAAAGGAGAAATCGAACCTTGCTTGACATGGTACGATCAATGATGAGTCGATCAACACTTCCAGTGAGTTTCTGGGGATATGCCTTAGAAACTGCAGCACATATCGTTAATTTTGTACCAACTAAGAAGGTTGCCAAAACTCCCTCTGAAATGTGGACAGGGAATCCTCCCTCCCTCAAACATTTGAAAATCTGGGGTTGTGAAGTTTATGTAAGACATGAATCTCACGACAAGCTAGATAACAAATCAGAGAAGTGCTACTTCATTGGCTACCCACGACAGTCTTTTGGATATCGGTTTTATAATCCGAAAGAGAACAAAGTGTTCGTATCTCGAAGAGGATTTTTCCTCGAGAGAGAGATATTATCCAAAGAAGACAGTGGGAGCAAAATTGATCTTGAAGAGTGTCAAGAGTCAAGCAATGAAGATGTAGTGGAACCTATAGTTGACACTAGCACTCAACCAGAGGATGAGACTCCTGTTGAACAAAATGATGTAACTCCTACCGTTCCACGTAGATCCTCAAGAACTGTTCACCCTCCTGAGCATTTTGGTGATTACTATGATTTCCATATTGCTGAAGGCGATGCATCTACTGGTAATAGTTTACCAGTTGATGACGATGAGCCATCGAGTTATAAGGAAGCTATGGAAGGCCCTGAGGCCGAAAAGTGGAAAGTGGCTATGGGGAGTGAGATTCAGTCCATGTATGGCAATCAAGTGTGGAACTTGATTGAGACTTCTCCCGGTATTAAAACCGTTGGATGTAAGTGGATCTTCAAGAAGAAGATTGACATGGATGGGAATGTGCACACCTATAAGGCTAGGCTGGTTGCAAAAGGTTATACTCAAACTCATGGGATTGATTATGATGAAACCTTTTCACCAGTAGCCAAGATAAAGTCTATTAGAATATTGCTTGCCATAGCTGCGTTTCATGATTATGAAATTTGGCAGATGGATGTTAAAACCGCCTTCCTTAACGGAAGACTTACTGAGGATGTCTATATGGCACAGCCAGAAGGTTTTATCAATAAGAAATATCCTGATAGAGTGTGCAAGCTTGAGAAATCCATTTATGGATTGAAACAAGCATCTCGTAGTTGGAATCTTTGCTTCCATGAGAAAGTCAAGGAGTTTGGTTTCTCTAGGAGCGAAGAAGAGTCCTGCGTTTGCATCAAAGCTAGTGGGAGCGTTGTTGTTTTCCCAGTACTGTATGTCGATGACATACTCCTTATAGGAAATCATATTCCTACACTGCAAGACGTGAAGTCTTGGTTGGGAAAATGTTTCGCTATGAAGGACCTAGGAGACGCAACGTACATATTCGGTATAAAGATATACAGAGATAGAGAAAGATGTCTAATAGGATTGAGCCAGAGTACATACTTGGATAAAGTACTAAAACGTTTTAGTATGGTTGATTCCAAGAAAGGGTATCTACCCATGAATCATGGCATAACATTGTCTAAAAGTCAATGTCCAAGTACTGAGCAAGAACTGGAGAAAATGAGTCGAGTCCCTTACGCCTCGGCGATTGGATCGATCATGTATGCCATGGTATGTACTCGCCCGGATGTCTCATATGCGCTAAGCATGGTGAGCCGGTTCCAGGGCAACCCTGGCAACGATCATTGGACTGCGGTGAAAACGATTCTCAAGTACCTAAGGAGAACAAAGGATATGTTCTTAGTGTATGGTGGGAAAGACGAACTTGTTGTGGAAGGGTATTGTGACGCGAGTTTCCAAACGGATAGAGATGACTCGTGCTCACAAACTGGGTGGGTGTTCTTATTGAACGGAGGAGCTGTCACTTGGAAGAGTTCCAAGCAGGAGACAGTAGCTGATTCAACTTGTGAATCTGAGTATATTGCTGCCTGTGAGGCATCAAAAGAAGCCACATGGTTGAAGAATTTCATTGGGGATCTTGGTGTCGTAACAAGCATCAAGGAACCAATGAAAATCTTCTGCGACAATGAAGGTGCGGTCTCATTGACTAAAGAATCCAAAGATCATAGTCGAACCAGGCATATACTCAGAAAGTTTCA
The DNA here is from genome assembly GCA_963853835.1 of Calendula officinalis. Lineage (NCBI taxonomy): Eukaryota > Viridiplantae > Streptophyta > Magnoliopsida > Asterales > Asteraceae > Calendula > Calendula officinalis. Next base: position 21,077,455 of record OY970825.1, on the reverse strand, counting down.
CTACGTGAGAAAGCGAGTTGAAGATGGGGACGTGATAGTGACAAGAGTATCGTCGGAAAATAACCCGGCTGATCCTTTCACAAAAGCACTAAGTCGTGCCAAGCATGATGTTCATGCGAGGACGATAGGAATTAGATTTCATAGTGACTTATCATAAATTGTCATTCATTTGAAATTGTAGCGAATATTAAATTGTATGAATTGATGATTTATTTATGGAGATTAAATAATTTGCAAGTGTTCTATCATTCATATAGTATTTAATTATTCCATTTCAACCTTTTGCATGTTTAGAACATATTCCTAAGTAAACTAAGAGATTACTTAAACGTCCACAGTCGATCGTTCTTATGGGAATAAGAACTGAATTAAGATGTCATGGGAGAGTGAGTAGATTGTTCAAAGTTATGAACATTGCATAGAGATTGTTGCTACTCTCATGAGCATTTAAAAGGTGTATTTAAATGTTGGACCAACCCACGCTCAGAGTATTACCCCATGGACTTTATCATGGGTAATAGTGAGGCGATAATATCGTATGAATCTTCAAACCAAGATGCATCGTTTCCTTAGTACGATTTCATGATACATTGGTCTAACTCCAACGCTATTCGTAACTGGTAGATATAAAGATTAGTTCCATGTATTATGTGATGACTATGAGGGAAGATGATGTAGTTAAGGTTTATTCGTTCCCTCTGATCAAAGTGATAGAGGAGATATCCATGGGCTCCCTGTTGATTTGATGTGACATTGAAGTAACTGCGCAGGTCATGACTAGATTGAAAGTTCAATCATGTAGTCAAATCGTCATCATAAATCTCGAATCAGGAAACATAATCGTAACTAGAGTGATTGACATGTCCATGTCACTAGTTACATGATATCGCGCAACGAAGGACATATGATCACTTATCATAGGACTGTTTCTGATAGTTCAGAGTTCAGCAGCTGCACATGACATGCACACTCTAAAGGTTACACGAACACGTACCGTTTATAGTTGATGAGGTGTCCAAGTGGGAGACTGTTGGAAAGAGTGTCCAACACATCAAATAAACCGGTATTTCGGTTCGGGTATTTTAGAGTCCTATTCGGGTTGCCCTCAAGGCGTCAACGAACATGAGAAATAACGTAATGTTTAATTAATAGTTTAATTAAATTGACTAACGGGCTAGACGAGCTTAACTAGTTAATGAGTAATTGACTAGTTATAGGTATCGGGCCAAGTGTTTATCAATGGTTTAATAAATACTTGTGGGCTTAATTAAATGGTTTAATTAAAGATGGGCTTGGACCAATTATGGTGTTACCATAATTGAGATTTGGCAAGTATATATATTAGGGTTAAGGGGTTTAACCTAATACACTTAATCAATTACCCTTGCCTCTCTCCCAAGCTCGGCCGAACACCACCACCGTCGACCGAACCGCCGCCCCACCTCCGCCGTCGGACCGCCGCTGCTCCGCCGCCGTCGTCGCCGGAAATCGAAAGGGTTTTCGATTTTGGGTGCTTGTTTCTCAAGGGTGCTTTGTACTACCTCGTGGTACATCGTCTCGTTCGTGATCAACCTTGGGTGTGATACGATAGAGGGATTCTTGCTTGAATCCTAGTGCATCGTTTGATCTGGCTCGTACTAGATCACAAGGTTTATCTAGTTCTCCAATTCGCGAAGAACAAGTAAGTTATTCGAATTGATCTATTTAATTACATTAAATATCTAGTTGCTTTATAATTGTAAACCTAACGGTCCAAAAGTTTTAATCGGGTCAATGTTCTACCAAGTTGCTTTTGATTTCCGCCTTAAGCAAAGTGTGGCTAGATGCATAGAAAACCCAACAGAAAACCATTCTTAGCAAATTTTATGTATTAAACCCTTTCGATGTAAAACACAACCCAAATGAACTCATTCATCTTAACAAGAAACTAAAACCAAATTATTATTTTCTCCTTTTTTTTTACCTGAACCCGACCTTTTCGCGAAGCAATATGCAAAGCCGTATTACCCTTAGCATCAACAATATTTATCAACCACGGATCCACCTTCATCAACTCCTCAAACACCTCATGATTATGTCCTTTTGCCGCCATATGAAGGGCAGTTTGTCCCTTCTTATCATTCCGCCCTGAAATCCCGGGCACCTTTTCCAAAAGAGCCTTCACCACCCGAACATGCCCGTTTCTTGCAGCTGAATGTAACGCGGTTTTCCCATTACTTCTTGCAATTGACGCCAAACTACTTTCTATCTCCAAGAAATAAGTCGTCACCTCCACGTTTCCTTGCATTGCAGCCGTGTGTAGTGCCGTGGTGTTTGATATATCAACCGTCATTGATAACTCCGGGTGGACCTCCATTAAAACCTTCAATATTTCTGTTAATCGAAAGAGCCGAAATAGTTTAATTGTGAGTTCTTTTAATCTAAATTTTACATGATTTTGTTTAGTCATTGACTCATTATCAAAATTGACAAAAATATTTTTTTCTTTCCAAAATAGTCTTGTACAGAATAAAAAACGTAGTATCTATAATCTTAATTTTGTTAAAGTGGGTAAAACCATCTTGGTATCTTACTCAATTGGGATAAAACTTATACATTGACTAAACATTAATAAATGTAAAAGTCGTGTTGTAAAAACGCTCGATGAATCAGCAGTCAGACCAGTTGAACTGGATTATAAGAAATAGGACAGTCAGAATGAGCCGGCTAGATTTTTTGTTATAACTTGATCGGAACTAGCTGGTTTAACATAAAAATAATGTTGAACGGCCAGTCGAGCTGAAAAAACACGTGATTTTAATAAAATATTAGGTAAATAAAATAAAAATATGATTTTTTTATGTAGGTCTTGGAATTGAAAAGTATTAAATCTGGTTGAAAATGGGTTTTAGTTTTTTTTTTTAATTCTTTATGGTATTTATATTGTATTTTTCTAGATTTATGACATTTGTATTTTGTACACTATTAAATATTTATTGTATCATAAATACTTAATATTGTCAGCCGGTTGAACCAGTTGGCCCATTCGGTCTGTCCATATTCAATATTCTAACTGGTTCAATACAAAAACCTGTTTTTAAAACATTGGTTAAAGTACGATATAACATAATCAACCAAAAACAGAGTGATATGCATACCTAAATCTCCTTGTTTAGCAGCAATATGAAGAGCATCAAAACCATTATTAGCTTTGATGCTGGCAGTTGGAATATCACATTGATCGATCAAAAGTCTAACTAAATCAACATAACCGTATTCAGCCGCCACATACAACGGTGTTTCACCGGCGTAATTCTGCTTTGATAACAATGTATTAGTTTCTTCCTCACTATAACAATCACCTAAAATCTCGATTATTGCGTTAATGTTGCCAACCCTGGATGCTGTATGTAAAGGTGTATCATCCCGTTTTCCGGTCACCTGTTTCACCATCTTTCTCCGGGGAGTGGGGGTGACCGGCGGCAGCCCTGTTTCTGGTGGTGTCTCCATTGGAGAAATTTGTGAAGTCCCTAAGAAATGATCCCCTGTTTTTGCAGGGGAAATTTATGGAATCCTTTTAATCAAGAATAAATAAAAATCTTTTCTTTTTCCCTCAAAAACGCAGATCAAAATTGCATTTTCAAACCTAAAAATATTTCTTCATTAACATAATTATTTGATCACAAAATGCAAATATTCTATGAAAATTGCATCCCAAGCTCCGTTATTGATGGGTAGCAATCTTTTGGACCTCAAAATGATGCCCTGTTCAAATACAATAATTTTCTCAGCGTCATTTAACAAACAAAAATAACGGTCATTCAAGATTCATGATTAATAATCATCAAAAGATGTATTAGAAAAGAAGGAAGGAAGGAATGATTTAGCTGATAAATGAATTAGGTTGTTGAAAATATGAAGAAAAAACAGAGGATGAAGGGGAAGGATTACCTGGGTATGAAGAAAGGTGAACCTTTTGCTCGGCTCCATTTAGAAGCAAAAAGCCCATGAATTGAAAATGGCTTTTTGAGATGAAATCAATCTGTAAAATGGCGTTAAATGACAAAAGAACCGAAGCTTGTACATGTATCTTTTTTGTTTGTGTGTTGGGAAAATGGAGGTGGAGAGAAAAAGAACGAAAGTGTAAGAAAGAGAAAGGGACATCTATTGGCACATGTACGCAACAAAGGTTTTGTAGACTTAGTATATTTCAAAAATATAGAATCCGAATCACACACCCAAAAGCTCTTTTCATTTTATTAAACAAAAATATATATAAAAAAAGGAATCATATATATGTGATGGTCTATACTCTATAGTGTTTAGGGTTCTCGAATTACTTCATAGACGTTGCTAGTTTGATCTCTTCATGAATAAACAATACCACATGATCAGAAAAATGTACGCAAAATGGTCATTGTTAAGTCGTATACATCACGAGTAAAACTCAGCCTCCTTTCATAGGTAAACATTATGAGATGGCCAATAAAACGTAAAGAAGTGGTAATTGTTAAATCATATACATCATAAGGAAATATCCGCTATCGTGGGGAAATAATGTATCATAACATATTCTTTATATTGATTATAAAATAAAAATGACAATTAACTATTTTTAATAAATTTTTACATTAAAGTTATGACATGATGATTTAGATTTTCATTGACACATTTAATATGCATTAAAATCAACGGAAATATTCTGAAAATATGCTAAGAATTCTATATTAATTGTTTGATATTCTATAACAAGTTAAATAAAAATATTAAGCACCTATTTAATATTTTGTTACAATTAGTGCAGAATACTTTTTTGTATATACTACAAAAGGCCATCTCTGTTTAACAATATACATGTATCTTAATCGATACGCAATCAAGTTGTGCTGAAAGATGTATATATGATATTGTGAATCATAAAGTTACATAATAATAAATATTAAATTGATACTTGTGTATTGTGTTAAACGTTAAAGGTGTGAAGGTCAAAGTGACAGTATTTGGAACTTAAAGGCTAAAGCTGGTCAAGTGACAAAGATGAGATAACTTACGTTCCTGATTCCTCTAAATAGTTGAAACTCAAAATACTTATTTTCCCGTTATTTTATCATTTCTAACATTTTTTAAATTTGTTGCAGCAGATCACAGTTCAACTTATTACTGATGCTGCAGTTAGTACTGATCATAGTGATTACTAAGGAAGACTATGGTTGTTACTGATGGGGCAGAAACACTTACTACTGATAAGTTGATACTGGTGAAAGACTATAACTAACTTACTACTGATCATGCACAGATTGAAGATACTACTGATCATAGTATTTACTACTGACGTTGGTTTTGAACTTATTACTGATTACCAGAGTTACTACTGATGATGCATATTTACTACTGGTGAATGCAGTTACTACTGGTATACGTTTTGGAAGCATATCAAGTCCGAGATCTTCGCAGAGTTAGTTATAGAATGTTATTCAATGTATATCTTTTATTATTCGATGTAAATCAAGTCCTAGAATAACTAGGGTAAATAGTTAGGCTTCAAGGACTATTATATATAGTTCCTTACGAATTGTAAACGTACGTGTGTATTGTTAATCAATAATATACATTGAAGCTTTTTGTGAAACTGTGTTCTTAATATCATTGAATATTGTTCTTACAGTTCATCGTTCTTAATCATATTGATATAGTGTTAATCCGCTGTAACTTCTATCATCAATTAGATCTTAAGGTGTTTATTAACTCATTCATAGTTAATCGATCCTGACAAGTGGTATCAGAACTTATTGGTTCTAGATCTACGAATTTTAAGAACAACAAAAAGTTTTAATCTTTAAAACACACAGATTGTTAATCATGACTGATAACAATGAAAGCACTCAAGCTAATAAAATCCCTATACTCACTCCCAATAACTTTGGGATGTGGAAGAATCGTATTAAGCAATACATGCTTATTACTGATTATTCAATGTGGGAAGTTGTTATTGAAGGAAACAAAACCGTTCCTGGTCAAGCAACAAGTTCTGCAACTGAAGCAGACAAACTCAAGTGTGAAAAGGAGAAGAAAGACAGAGGAATCGAACTCAAAGCTCTAAGCACTCTTCTTCTGGCCATTCCTAATGACTATCAACATCTCTTTGTTGAATATGATGATGCAAAGGTGTTGTGGCAGGCACTGGAAAAGAGATTTGTTGGCACTAAAAGCACCAAAAGAAACATGAAGTCTGTACTGAAGCAGGACTTTGAAAACTTCAAAGGCCAAAAGAATGAATCTCTATCTCAAACCTTTGATAGATTCAACAAACTCATTGGTGAATTGAATCAAGTTGGTGTGAAACCTGACAATGATGATGTCAACAGAAAATTTCTCAGATCTCTTGGAGAAGAATGATCTATGTACACAGTCATATATAGACAAGGTGATGCCCTGGAAGAAAAGGAACTGGATGAATTGTACAATGAGCTTAGAGTGTTTGAATCTGAGGTAAGCTCTAAAACTCCTAATTTGTCTTCAAACAATGCTGCTTTTGTGTCTAGTACAGGAACATGTCAGGAAACTGCAAAGGCTGCAGATTGTGAAGATGCTGCAAGAGAATCCTTCTTCACTAGTCATGTGCATACTGCACTAATTATTGATGATTTGGAACAACTGAATCCTGATGATCTTGAAGAGATGGATCTTAAATGGCAGATGGCTATGCTGAGCCTTAGAACCAAAAGGTTCTTGAAGAGGACTGGAAGAACAAACCTAAACTTCAACAAAGGTGACAAGGCTGGATTTGACAAGACTAAAGTCAAATGTTACAACTGTAACAACCTTGGGCACTTTGCTAAAGAATGTCCTCAGCCAGACAAAAGATCAAACTCAACTGCTCTTGTTTCACAACAAGGACAAGGTTATGACTGGAGTTTTCAAGCAGAGGAGCATGCACAGAATCAAGCTCTCATGGCATTCACTGACTCTCCTACTAAGGTACCTTCTAAATCTTGCACTCCTGAATGTCTTAAAGCTTACAAAGATTTAGAAAAACTTAATAAAGAAACACTTGAAGAGATGATTCTAAATAGAAATAGAAGAATTGAATATAATGGTTGTATAGCTGATCTTGAAAATCAAATTAAGATTTATAAAATAACTGATCAAAAGATAAAAGAAGAATTGCTACAAACAACTTATGAAAAAGAACATTTTGAACTAAAATTAAAAGAAACTTTGATCAAACTAGAAGAATGTCAAATGGAATTAGAACAAAATAAATTAACCATTAAAAAGTTTGAAAGAAGCTCTCAAATTGTTAATGAATTAACAAACAACCAAACCACAGAAAAAGTTGTGCATGGAGTGGGATATCATGCTGTTCCACCTCCAACTAATTTTATTCCTCCTCTTAAATCTAGCACAGAAAGAATTTTAGAAGATTTAAAAATATCAAATAAAACTGAAACTTGTAATGAAACATCTTAATCGAATGATTCTTCTGATGATGATCAAACTACAGACTCTATTGAATTTACAATTTATCACTCAGCAAATAGTCAAGAGGACTCTCATAAATATAATGCTGAAAATATACCAAAAATTTTAAGAAGGGTAAATGAAAGAAATAAAAATCAACTCTTAGATCAAAGAAAACCTGAAGGTGCTAAAGATAAGAAATTAAGATGTGTTATGTGCAACAAAGTAAATCATTTAGCAAAGGATTGTCACTTCAATCCAATTAACTGTAAAGAGTTTAAAGAATTTCAAAATTCTAAAGCAAAAGCAAAAACACAAAAGTCAAAAAATACTACTGATCCTTCAGTAGTAAATAAAACAAATTTTCAAAAATCTGAAACACCAAAATTTGGAAGAAATGCACCAAGATTTGTGCAAAACAAAAGAGTTGGTAGCCCTAAGAACAGCAATTATTTCAAAAATAATGGAAAAACAAATCAAAATAAACAATATTTTAACTTTTCCAACACCAGTAGAAACTTTAACAGGTTTACTACTGGTCATAACCCTAATTACAATGCTGTTGGATACCAGTACCAAAACACTACTGGTAAAAACCCTAACTTTAAAAATACTACTGCTGCCAAACCAAATGCTAAAAACATTACTGGTCATCCTAAACATGGTAAGTACCCAAATACTACTGGTCCATCAGTAGTAAAGTATTTAAAAGCTAAATATCATGGGTATAGACCAAGATCAGTAGTAAACTCAGACACCAGTACCGAATCTAAAAAGGCAGTAGTAAAACAAAACACCAGTACTAAAAAGGTATGGGTACCAAAAATGTTTAAAGTTAATTGTTCTAAATCTGATTTCTCAAAGGATGAACCCAAGACACACAAAGCTTGGGTTCCCAAACTTAACTAATCCTTTACTTACTTGTGCAGAGCATTCAGATCCCTGAAGAAGGTAGAACATGGCACATTGATAGTGGATGCTCAAGGCACATGACTGGAAATCTGCAAATTCTTAAAGATTTCAAGTCATTTGATGGAGGATATGTGGCCTTTGGTGAGAACCCAAAGGGAGGTAAGATTTCAGGCAAAGGAACAGTCACTAATGGTAAGATTACTTTTGATGATGTATTTTATGTAGCTGAGCTAAAATACAATCTTGTCAGTGTGTCTCAAGTATGTTTTAGATTCTTTGTTTTATGTAGTTTTGAGAACTCCAAGGAGAAACAATGTGTATTGCCTGGATATAGGGGGAGAACTCATTTCTTCAAATGAGGTAAACTGTTTTATATCCAAGGCAAACACTATTGAATCAGAACTTTGGCATAGAAGGATGTGTCACACAAACTTTAAAAACATGAACAATTTAGTGGATGTCAATTGTGATTACTGAGGAAGACTATGGTTGTTACTGATGGGGCAGAAACACTTACTACTGATAAGTTGATACTGGTGAAAGACTATAACTAACTTACTACTAATCATGCACAGATTGAAGATACTACTGATCATAGTATTTACTACTGACGTTGGTTTTGAACTTATTACTGATTACCAGAGTTACTACTGATGATGCATATTTACTACTGGTGAATGCAGTTACTACTGATATACGTTTTGGAAGCATATCAAGTCCGAGATCTTCGCAGAGTTAGTTATAGAATGTTATTCAATGTATATCTTTTATTATTCGATGTAAATCAAGTCCTAGAATAACTAGGGTAAATAGTTAGGCTTCAAGGACTATTATATATAGTTCCTTACGAATTGTAAACGTACGTGTGTATTGTTAATCAATAATATACATTGAAGCTTTTTGTGAAACTGTGTTCTTAATATCATTGAATATTGTTCTTACAGTTCATCGTTCTTAATCATATTGATATAGTGTTAATCCGCTGTAACTTCTATCATCAATTAGATCTTAAGGTGTTTATTAACCCATTCATAGTTAATCGATCCTGACAAAATTGACACATATATGAACACATCTCTTCACTTCTTTTATAATTTTAGCAACTAGCTGGTGTAGCGGCTAGCTGTTGCACGGATACAAGTTTCTTAACTACTGATAACCTTGTATAGTTGTTCTCAATTTTGTGGAACCGCTTTTAACTTTTTTAAATTACTTTAATTTCTGTATATAAAACATAAGTCACTTTTTGTTGATATAGATACGACAATACATACACTTTAACATACAACATGAATGAGCCATTTGCATAAATAATGCACATTGCATCCAGATTGTACAAATAATGCAGTTTTTTGAGGCTTTGCAAAACTAATGCTATCACCTAGTAGTGCACCCGGATCCCCATCTTTCCCCAAGTAGTGCACCCGGATCCCCCCTTAAACCTGCAACCATGTATGTCCGTCTGTACCGTCGTCTGTACCTCGTACTTTCTTGTAGGATCCCCGAGCCGTACGCCCGGATCCCCTTGGGGTATCCCCGAGTCATACGCCCGGATCCCCTTGGGGTATCCCCTACCCTTGCGCCCGGATCCCACCTACACTGCCTATATATATTACTTCATTTTTTATCAGTGACATTTACCACTTCATATTACACACATTTACCACATAAAACATTTCCTACACATTTACCCCATTTCTTAAGAAAACTAGCATTTTTTATTACGATGTGGCGAAGTCAAAAAGAGTTAATCATTGAACTTAACCTACAGCTTGAGATGTTAGAAGAGAGAGTTGACCTAATGCGTGAACAAGCTCGAGCCCGTGAGCTTCGAATTATCATGGAAGAGATGCAACGTACCATTCATGAAATGGATAATCTGGCTTATGAAGGGGCTATGGAGGAGGAGTCGGAGATGCGACGTACGAGGGAAATGCCTCCACCGACATTACATGTTGTGGAGCAGCAAACTCAAAACTCCTCAATAGGTATTCAACAACCAGACATAATTGACTTGGTTGAGGAGTATGGTTGGGCCAGGAGTGTAGAGGAATTTTACTTGAACGGGGATAGGCGCGGGAATGCAACATTTTGCTATATTGTATTCTTAGGTCGTACCCAGGTACCTAGGGAGTTTTGGAGTACCCTGTTAGATGAAAATTCCAACTCTGTTTTGTTCCGTGCGGTACGTAATTTAATTATGTTATTATCAATATTCTCAATAAAATCTCAAAGGTAAATAATTGTATATTTATTACAACATATAGATTGTTGGGTTAGAAGATGGATGCGTTATCGGTGGTATGTTGGCTATAAAACTGGAGAATATAAGCGATGGACAATAATGCCTACCAAGTTTGAGTCTCTACTCTTACCACCTCACGGATCAGATGCTTTACAATATGCAGATGGCAGTTTGACACCTTACCCCTCTTGGGGGGACGTAGATGTCTTACACATCCCGTTACGTTTAAATGACAACGTTTGATTGCTTGTGCAGATGGATCTTGTTAGCAACGATGGATGTTTAATTTGTAGTTGTCGTCGTTCCATAAACCATGACGTGCTTACGGCAACCCTAAAACGTTGGCGAGATGTTTTGCCCGGTTTTAAAAGGAGTTTCACCTATGAAGAAAGAAACCCCCAAGTTAAGCCGAATCTTTATTTCGCCAAACGCATACCTCAAGGAAGGGAAGAAGACTCTGCTGTGTTTATTTGTAAGTTTATGCATTATTTGGTAACAGGGAAATCAATCAAGCAAGATGGAGTCATCGATAATAATCAGATTGCTACGGGTTATCGACAACTTATGGCTCGTGATTTGTATAGCTATCGTATTTTAGAATCGCAACCTGAAATTTTTCCTTTTAGATCTGTGGATTTGTTTGATGATTTGGATTAAAATTTCAATTGTATTTGGTATTAATTTATGAAATCTTGGTGTTTGTGTTTGCTTGTCATTTAAAAATCAACTACTTAAAAAAAATTAGCGAAAAAAATAAATGTCTAACTTTCGAGCTTGATAGAGTACACTTTTTAGTAATTCAAATTTAACTTTCTAAATGATAGTTGCAGTATTGATGAGTACGTAAACATATGAAAAAGAATTAGACCAAAAAGAAAAGTAATGAAAGAGTTATGATAATTCGAAAATGCAAAAAATTTGTTTTTTGTAACGCAAAAACATTCAAATGCTATTTTCATGCATGAATAACTTCAAATTTTGAAGGTTTTGGACGTAATTATATATACAGGTTTGTAGTACCCGGGTCAAGGTTTCCATGCATATAAAATTCGTAAAAAAAACACGGGTGCGAAAGTTACGTTGATTGCAAAAGTCAAACAAATTACATATCATAGTTTTCTTACAATTACATTTATATCTAAAAAAAAAGCTAATGACGATGTCCTAATGTACCGCCCGTACCACAAGGAGGTGGTCTTCTGATTCTTCTTCACCTACCTCCATCGCCATCTTGTTCACTTTCTCCAGGGTTGTTCAAGTCAAATTCGAAGTTTACCGGAATCGGACTAACATCTCTATTTGGCGGTTGACTAGAATCTCCGAGCTGGTAATAAGGATTTGTATTTCCAAAGATATTATCTTCAGAAAAATGCTCCCCAAAATTGCCATACTGGGCAGGTGTTACCCAATCATCTCTCATAAGAGACTGTATATGACTCATATTAAGTATGTTTTGAGGAAATAGGTCACCACCGGTATTCTTCGTATTGCATACTTGAACCACCCTGGAGAAAGTCCATATTGACTCGATAGGCCTCCTGTTCTGATGGCCCCACACCACCAGTATTATACTGGTTCGATGTGTCCATATATGTAGTTTGAGGCTGGGGGGAGGACCCTGAACCACCAGCGTTATACTGGTTCGATGTTCCCACATTTTCATTTTGATACTGGTGGGAGGACCCTGAACCACCAGCATTATATTGGTTCGATGTTCCCACATTTGGATTATGCTGGTGGGAGGACTCGGCTTCAGGATCTTGACGAGCCCCTCTTAGCCGCATCCATCTAGGCCTATGCTGTCTTTACTCCTGAGTCAACTGCGTGCCGAAGTATGGCTGAGTAACGGGTGCCACATGAGGTGAAAAATATGTCGGACGGTCATCTCCATGTGCATAATGCAAATAATCTGTCGATGTTTGCAAGATTTGCTGCCCAAACTGATGCAATGCTGGATCATCTTGCTCTTGCATCATCCTTTGCACCTGTTGTTGCACGTGGCTTAACCCGTCAACCTACATACTTTAATACGTATTATTTAAATGTAAAATAATACATACATTATTATGATTATTGTTCTATAATTATTATTTATTACCGCAACATTTAAATTTCCGCCTTGATTGTAGGACCGAGAGTAGTTTTCTCCTCCAGGAGTTGGATTTGTAATATGGAGCACAGTACGAGGCCAATACCATGTCATATAACCAGGTTCAGTTTGAGGATAATTCGAGTATTGACCCTGGATGAGATATTGGTAATGGTTGTTCCAATGTTGTATTTGATTTCTTAACTCCCGTTTCCAACTTCTTTTTGCGGTCACCCCTCTACGAGACTTAATATGTAAATCCTCATGTTCAGATGAAGAGCATATGCTTTTTTGGAGATCCGATTACAGGAAGATGAAGAGCATATGCTTTTTTGGAGATCCGATTATCCAGATGAGATTCGAATTGGTATGTATTTTTCTAGCAAGCAAGAGTTGATTGATGCCGTGAGGAGTTGGAATATAAACCAAACTAGGCAGATCAAGGTTATTGAAAGCACACTTTCAAAGTGGAGTGCTAGGTGCAGTACTCGTAAAAAGGGTGATAACAACCCTGGTGTTAACAACTCTAGTGATAACAACTCTGGTGGTGGCAACCCTGGTGAAAACAACTCTGGTGATAACAACCCTGGCGATACTCAAACAGAAGGCACCCAAAGTAATAGACGACCCAATCAAGCTTTATGTAATTGGTACGTCAAGCAGAGGGAGAGGCTTTGGCAAATAAGGACATGGAGACATGTGCACATTTGCAGTGGGGTAGTAATGCGTTCGAATAACAAATCTTTGACGGCCAAGGTCGTAGCCATTCGTATATTCCATTCTGTCTGTAAAGATATCGCATACCCTGTTAAACAAATCCTGGCAGATATCAAAGAATACAATGGGAATGACATATCCTACTCCAAAGCTTGGCGTGCTAGGAAAATTGCTATAGTGAGACTATTCGGGAGTTGGGAAAGCAACTTTGATGACTTGCCTAAGTACATTCGTGCTCTAAAGAAGTCAAACCCATCCACAGTTGTCGAGTGGATAGTCGAACGAACTAACAACCCCGAGTTGAAAATTTTCAAATCTGTTTTCTGGGCTTTTGGTCCAGCAATTGACGCCTTTCGTCATTGCATTCCTGTTATATGTATAGATGGGACCTTTTTAAAAGGTGCGTACAAAGGGAAGTTGCTGACTGCCGTCACGAAAGACGCCAATCATCATATTCTACCTCTCGCGTATGCCATTGTTGACGAGGAGTCAAACGAATCATGGAAATGGTTTTTGAACCAGCTAAGGTATTTTGTTGTAAATGAGAGCCCAAGAGTGCTTGGTGTCATTTCTGATAGGCATCATGGGATTCTAAATGCAATGCAAGAACTTGATGACTGGAAAGAGCCATATGCATACCATAGATACTGCCTAAGGCATATCAGAAGCAACTTCAACAGCCGTTTTAAGAACCATCGAATGAAGAAATTGTGTTGGATCATAGGTAGCACGACTCAAACGCGTAAGTACATGGAAGCCATACGTGAAATGAAATCTATAGACGCGGATGGGTGGGTGTATTTGGAGCAGATTGGGTTAGATAAGTGGACCCAGTTTAGAGACAACGACGTTGGGGAAACCTAACATCGAATATTGCAGAGAGTTACAACAATGTGTTGCGTGGAGCTAGGCATCTTCCCATTAAGGCTTTGATTGACTTCACATTCATCAAAACTGTCAAGCAATTCAGCAAGCATGCTGAATTATCGTCTAATTGTGAGACACCACTACCCTCACGTATGTGGAATCTTTTCAACAAGCGCAACCGTCAAGCAACATTTCATGAAGTAATGCCCTTTGATTACGTGAAATAGATTTTCAGTGTGAAGTCAAGGATTCAAACCGGTGAGAGTGGTGGGAACGATTACACAGTCAATTACAAAAGTACAAAAGGGAACATGCGTGGGTGTACGTGTGGGAAGTGGCAGACGTTGCGCTTTCCATGTTCACATGTTATTTCTGTTTGTGGTCATATGGGTGTCGACCCGCTAACACTTGTGAACATAGCGTATACAACAGAGGCGTACATACAACAATATGGTACTGCCTTTAAACCACTACCTCATGTGGCCCTCTGGAAGGATGCTAAATGGAGAATGTTAGTCAGTGAAGGAAGAATATCAACAAAGAGATGGAGAAGGCAGCATGTTAGACGACGCAACGAGATGGACCGGCCTAGTACTAGCCAGCAAACCCAACGAAAGGCAAAACTTTGTGGGATTTGTAGAAATCCAGGCCATAACAGACTGAAATGCCCGACAACAAATCCTCCTCAATGATTGTAGAATTTAAAATGTTGTGTGTTTTTAAATTATTATTGGTACTTAACTAATATAATTTTAAATATAATAAAAGTTTCTTATTTCAAGTGATACATTAAAACTGAAATTACATATCATTCATTCTCACGTTTAACACTAAAAATCAAATTTCTACCATTAGTCTGATAGTCTGCATTTATGGTAAAAGTACAAACTTCGTTAGTCAGAATTCCGTTTTCATTCTTAAATCTCTTGAAGTCACCACTCATTTTAACTTGCCCAGGATAAGCATGCAGCTCCATTACTTCATGAGAATCGCCTCTTTCTATCATACAATGTTTGTCCTGAAAGAGGTAGTTATGCTGCCTGACAAACCAAGCAAGTATAGTCTAAAAATACAACAAAATTATATGATTTTAGTTAATTGAGCAAATATTAAAAATATAAAAAAATATATGATTTTAGCATACCATCCTTTGATTTTTTACTACATGTTTCGCGAACTTTATTTTAAATTGCCAGAGATGCAAAACATCTGGTCCTATTTCAGCCAGCTTTTCAATATGTTTATCATAATCAGCCTGCTCGTAATTTTGAAAATATACTTGCATCTCGTCATTAAATTCTTCTGCATGTAGATCGGCATAATCTTCGGCTATCAAATTCTCGAACTCAATCTCATCTACATAATTACGAGGCGAATCATGCACGTAGTGATACGGAGGAGACTCATTATTCGATGAACTCATGATTTTTTGCTATTAAGGAGAGGTTGTTTTTTAAATGAAATGGGGTAGCGAAGGGTAACGTTTATGCAGTGTTTTTATAGGCTGTGTTCGAGTGGTATCCGGGCGTGCAGGTGGGGGATACCCCAAGGGGATCCGGGCGCAAGGGTAGGGGATACCCCAAGGGGATCCGGGCGTATGACTCGGGGATACCCCAAGGGGATCCGGGCGTACAGGTCGGGGATCCTACAAGAAAGTACGACGGTACAGACGGACAGACATGGTTGCAGGTTTAAGGGGGGATCCGTGTGCACTACTAGGGGAAAGATGGGGATCCGGATGCACTACTAGGGGATAGCATTAGTTTTGCAAAGCCTCAAAAAACTGCATTATTTGTACAATCTGGATGCAATGTGCATCATTTATGCAAATGGCTCCAACATGAATATGAATTCTTTCAAAAATTATCAAAACCTGAACTAGAAATTGTGCCTAATTAAATTATAATCTTATTTTCATGAATTATCCAGATTATTGGAATTTCTTGGATTTTAACATAAGGTTGAAATATCTAATTAGGTTAATGAATTTCACGATTCCTCTTTCAATCAGACTAGAGCAATGAACCCTATATACACCGACATTTCTTTGACAGTATCTTTCTTTCTCCGATCTGTTTTCTTACTTTTTAATCTGCATTCCCAAATTATTTAATTATTTATTTTGGAACAAAAAGGGAATGAAGAAAGAATCAGTTTGATGGTGGATCAGAGCTGAGACATGAGTGGAAGGATATAACTGATTTTTGTCGTGAAGTTGTGGCCATGTGAATAAATTATGCGTAGTATTTATTAAATAAAATGAAGTGCTAAAGAATGCCTAAAAATACAAGGAGTGTCGTTATAAGTGTGTTTTGCCTTGTAACATTTTTATAATATTAACCTCACAAACACCCGTTTTACCTGTAACATCTATAACATAATCCAAAAATACAATCGAGAATCACAATTTACCAAAACATTCTATAACACGCCGCCATAATTAGGCTTTGAAGTGTGGATGGCGAGGGTGATGGTGTGGTTTTGTGGCCGCCAAACATGTATAACGAAGGCAATAGGAATTGATACATGAGCTTCTGAGGGGAATGATTAACATACATGTTTTTAAAGAGAAGTTATATTTGTTCCTACATTTTCTTCCTACCCATATTCTTGCAAAATTATGAAGTTAATCCACTAATTCTCTTTCCTCATATCATACCTTAATTTTAACATTTGTCTTAATCTAATTGATAGGAAGATAAGTAAAGAACAAATAGCAGGAAGCAATATCAGTTCTCGTTTCTAAAACATAACCATCCTAAAGTAGTTGGTGATTCTTAAGTTAGTGGTTTTTTTTATGATCACGGTACAAATAATTTAGGCATGTTCTTATTTCTTACTATAGCTTTAAGGACAATAATTAGCAATACTTGAATAATAAATATAATCACCGAAAATCAGGTGCTAAAATTCTCTCAGGATTCAACGTAGGCTAACCATCTGAAAAACTTACAAATTAATATACTACGTTTATATCAAAATTTTAAAAGCTTCTGTTAAAACTAATAAACTCCGTTTGGGTGGAGAATGAGAATCTCCAATCCCCCAACATCCGCAAAACCGACTGTACATGTTCCACCTATCTTTCCATGACAACTTGCCCTTAGTTTTAAGTTTTTAACATCTATACTAAAATAATATAATTATACATTAATCTATTCAAATGTATCATGTTTTTTGTTTCTTTCCGTTTTGATTCATATATAAATGTGTCTTGGTTTATTTTGTTGTTGGTCATTTAAACATGATTTAGCAACAAAAATACCATTGATTTAAGTAATTTTAAACACAATTTTGGAACCAATGTCAAATCAAAATTCAGTAACAAATTATGTACCATTGTTAATAAATAAACTGTTGTATTGTGCTCATGTTGATGCGGTTATACTTTAATAAGAGTTTGCATGTTTTATGAATGTATGTATTTTAAGAAAAGTGATAGCAGTTTGCAGATTTGTAAAAGAGAAAGTGATAGTAAAGAAAGGTACTACCATCTGATCTAACCAACTTTTGAACAATATTTGTCAACAATTGTTTAAATATAAATTAAAGAGCTTTTAGTAAAATTCTTAATTAACGCTGTGCATATATACATATATAAAGTTCGATAAAACTCAAGTTTGCCTCAAAAATCTCAAAAAATATCTAAACATTATAATACATACATGTATACTTAAGACTCAGAAAGCTCAATAAGAACTCGAGTCGAGCCATCAGAAAGTACAAAATGTTAAAATAAATTCTCCAAATTTATAAAAATTTACAAAATCAAGAACTTGATAAGAATCGGAAATTCAAACAAGTAGATATTCACTTGACATTCTTCCCAGCTTCTAACATCAACTTATAAAGTTCAAATCCGCCTCGGTGGCATCCAGGCATTTTGGACGCCATATTCTCCAACTCACTCTGATAATTATAAGAATTTATTAGTAATTTTCAAAAAAATAAAAATGTTAATGGGATCAAGATGTGTAGTTAAACGACCAAATTATATATTGTGATTAAAATATATATACTTCCTCCGATTCAAAATAAGTGATACACTTTGGATTTCACGGATTTTGAGGCAAAAGTTTATAATGATGATTAAATTAGATTAATTGGATGGTTAGTGGGAAATAGGTCCCACACTTCTTGAGTTAAGTGGAGTTAATGATGTTTTAAAGTAAAAGTAAGGGTAAAGGGGTCTTTTCACTTTGATAAAGTAGATATTTAGTGGGTGTGGGTCCTACTATTTTTTACCAAATAAGGTAATTTTTCAAAGTGTATCACTTATTTTGATACACCCTAAAAAGGAAAGTGTATCACTTATTTTGAATCGGAGGAAGTATATATATATATATATATATATATATATATATATATATATATATATATATATAAATATATAAAACTCACGGGTTGAATTGTATAGAGTTTTGTCGACTCATAGCCATCTTGTGCACTGGAATACAGTTGTTGAATTTCAGTTGATTGAAGATTGCATTTGATGAAGAAAAAAGCAGTTGGTCTCACATTCAATACTCTGCGTGATATACCAATGAATAACGGCTCACTCTGCATTAAATTAAATCATTAAAAAAATAAAATTTTCTTCAAAATCTCAAAAATAAAAAAATAAAATAGAAGTAATTATGTTTGATATAATAAAAGTTTTATAAAAGAAAATGAATTTAGATAAATTCTCACCAAGGTTGCAGCAGGTGCTCCTATTTCTTCAACAACTTCACGAACAATGCTGTCAAACATCTCCTTAGAAACATGACTGTTTCTCAACCCTAAATTTTGCAACTCGTTCTCACATTTATGGGATTTAATTCCAATTTCTTCCGGCTGTTAATTATAAATAAAATACATTACTTGTCAAACCTCAATTTATTATTTCTTAGAAATTAAGAAACTTATACTTCCTCCGTATCACAATAAGTGATACACTTTCCATTTATCGGTGTTTCACAATAACTGATACACTTCAAAAGTTACCTTATTTGGCAAAAATATGGGACCCAACCTTCACTAACTATCCACTTTAATAAAGTGAAATTACCCTTATACCCTTACTTTTACTTTTAAAACTCATTAATTTCACTTTATTCAAGAAAAGTGGAACTCATCACCCATTAACTACCTACTTTAATATATTTTACCCCTACTTTAATCTTTTGCCTCAAAAACCGTGAAATCTCAAATGTATCACTTATTGTGATACGGAGGAAGTATAAAAAATTACCTCGGGATGGCCACCTGGAAAAACGTGGTATCCGGGAAATTCTCCAACATTATTACTTCTTTTTAGCAAAAGTATTTTATTATCAGATGTTTCTACAACTGCACCATTACCCAATGGGCTAGATGTGTGCTGACATTGCTTACAATCATCTATATATATATAGATACAGTTGCATTAAATAAAATAAAATTAAAAAATTGTAAATAAATATAAATGTAATATGAAAAAATATTATAAAGAATGGTCTCTTTACCTTCTGATGGAATGAGAAATCTTTCCCACAAAGGATTTAAATTTGTTCCCACAAAAGTCCTGAATGAGATACAAAATTAGGTCACTGTTTCTAGGGTAAAAATAAACATTATACAAAATGCATACATATATATGCACATAGAGATATAGAGTGAGAACCTATAATCTGTTAGGCCAAGGTGAATGCATACATGTGACTCCATGTCATCATGTCCTCCATACTTAAATTACAAAAAATTATTAGAAAACTAAGAATAATGTAAATAATACTTGCAGTGAATATGTTATATAAAAAATTGGACTTTTAAGATAAATCCACATACCCGAAACTTTTTCCCATTGAACAATGATGTGTTCTTTTTAACTCTTTGATCCCAAATCTGAAAACCGAGATAAGCGAAAGTATATTACCTTATATAATCGCTATGTAATCAATAATTATATATCGCTTATGGAATCTTATGTAACAGAACCAATCTTAACACTTGATTATCATGACTATGACTAGATTTCAATCTAATGATGTAATTAAGCAAACAGAACGATTCAAATATGAAATATGTCACTGGCTGAATTTCTTTAGAACATATATCTGCTTAATCAGTAAATAATGCAACCAGTAAATAAGAGTCTTTTTTAAAATTATATACGAATAATCAAACCAGAATACATAATTGATAATCCTGATCAGTTCTCTATTGAAAGTACAACACCAATATCACGCATCTGCCATGCTAAATGTTGACCGGTCCACTACTTTACTTGTTTTATGCATATTTCAGTTTATTTGATTTAGTCAATTAGTTAGTGGTAAGTAGTTTCCCTTTTGTTAGGAACATGTGAAGGTGGGCAGTTACCCACTTACTCATAACTGTTTAGTTTCCTATTTATTTCCCATTGTAATTCGTTTTATGCATTCAGAAAATACACAATCTCTTTGTGTGCAAGTGTGTGAAAATTGTGTTCTCCCCTAAAGAGTGAGTGTGCGTGTGTGTTGTGAGTTCTTGTTGCGTACAAAGAACTGCGTTTTCACTTACTATAGTTTTCAATTGGTATCAGAGCCGGCCCCATGTCGGATCTTCAAGTCATTGGCGGTGTGAAGAAACTTAATAACCAGAACTACAATTCCTGGGCTACCTGCATTGCTTCGTATATGCAGGGACAGGACTTGTGGGAAGTAGTACATGGTTCAGAAGTTAGTCAGCCAGATGTAGAAGACAATAATGGGGTTCTAAGAAAATGGAAGATAAAGGCGGGGAAGGCAATGTTCGTTCTGAAAACAACAGTTGAAGAAGACGTGCTAGAACACATCCGAGATGCGACAACTCCAAAGGAAGCCTGGGACATTCTAGTTGTATTGTTCTTGAAAAAGAATGATTCAAAACTCCAACTCCTTGAAAATGAGTTAATGTCAGTGTCACAACGTGAGATGTCAATTCCCCAATATTTCCATAAAGTGAAAACAACTTGTAGAGAGATTTCTGAACTAGATCCCGAGTCAAAGATTGGTGAGACTCGCATGAAAAGAATAATTATTCATGGTCTAAAACCAGAATTTCGAAGTTTTGTGGCAGCAGTTCAAGGTTGGCCAGTACAACCCTCGTTAGTAGAATTCGAAAACTTACTAGCAGGGCAAGAGGCTTTGACCAAACAACTGAGCAACGTCACAATTAAAAGTGAAGAAGAAGCCATGTATGCGGAGAGAAGTAAAGGAAAAAGTAAGTCCTTTTCAAACTACAAAGCTAAGAAAAAGAGCCAAAAGTATGAAAAGAAAGAGAGGACCCATGAGAAAGGAGAGTCCTCTGGAGACAAACAGAAAAATTCTCAAAACAAGCGGTTTCCCTACAAATGCTACAACTGTGGACGAAGAGGTCACATGGCAAAGGACTGTCGTTCGGAACCTATGGAAGAAGGTAACAACGCAACAGTCCAAGAAGAAGATGCATGGGATGTTGAAGCAAACATGGCGATAATGGTTGAGGATGAAGTCGCCTGCATGGCTACAACAAACAAAGGCAAAACAAACTTAGACGAGTGGCTTGTTGATTCCGGGTGCTCAAATCACATGACTGGAAAGAAGGAGATGATCCAAACGCCAAAGAAATACGAGGGAAGTAAAGTTGTTGTTATAGCTGATAACTCGAAGCTAAACATCGCACATGTTGGTGATGTGATGTTTCATCCAGGAGACAACACAAAACAGATGAAACTTCAAAGCGTTTACCATGTTCCAGGAATGAAAAGGAACCTGCTTTCGGTACCACATTTAACCAAAGCAGGCCATTATGTACTATTTGGACCCGAAGATGTGAAAGTATATACGGAGTTTGAGACCAAATCAAAACCCGTAGCAAGTGGCCACCGATCTGAGTCTATTTATGTAATGTCCGCTGAAACTGCCTATGTAGACAAGACAAAGAAGAACCAAAATGTGGATCTATGGCACATGAGGCTTAGCCATGTAAGCTATGACAAACTTGAAATGATGATGAAAAAGAAGTTGGTCAACGGCCTCCCTCAACTAGAAGTCTGCAAAGAATCAGTGTGTGTTGGATGCCAATTTGGTAAAGCCCATCAACTGCCATATGAGAAGTCAAATTATCATGCAAGTAAGCCCCTTGAACTAGTCCATTCTGATGTTTTTGGACCCGTAAAGCATGCATCAGTGAAAGGAATGAAGTATATGGTTACTTTCATTGATGACTTTTCACGTTTCGTTTGGGTATATTTCATGAAAGAAAAATCAGAAACCTTCAATAAATTCAAGGAATTTAAACTTCAAGCTGAAAGAGATACTAAGCACAAAATAGAAAAGCTTAGAGCAGATAATGGTGGTGAGTATCTGGCAAAAGAATTTGCAGATTACTTGAAGAAACATAACATAAGCAGACAACTAACATGCCCAAACACTCCACAGCAAAACAGAGTGTCTGAACGGAAAAATAGACACCTTGCAGAAGTGTGTAGAAGCATGGTTCATGATAAGAACGTTCCGGGTCGTTTCTGGGCTGAGGGTATGAAAACCGCAGCCTATGTTATTAATCGAATACCCCAACAAGGGCTAGAGTACGTCTCACCATATGAGAAGCTGAAAGAAGTGAAACCAAATGTGAGCTACTTTAGGGTGTTTGGTTGTGTCTGCTATGTATTTGTTCCAGGCCACTTAAGACACAAAATGGAAAAGAAGGCAACCAGGTGCATTTTTGTGGGTTATGACAATGAAAGAAAAAACACCGGAAAATGTTACACCTCCAGAGATGTCGTATTTGATGAGACATCATCTTGGTGGTCACCTAATCAAGAATCACTCCCAGATTCTGAACAGTTAAAGGAAGGTCTTGAATCTTCAAATATAAATTTGGATGTAGGTGAAAAGGTAACAGTAAGTGAAGAAGATGAAGTGCACATTGAAAATCAACAACCATGGCAGACTGGTGTGTTTCAACCCGCAGAAAATCAAGAGGATATTGCAGAATCCTCAAACCCTAGGCGTTCAACAAGAACAAGAAAACCGAACCCTAGGTATGCAAATGCGGCTGTGGTTATAGATGATGTAGTTGAGCCTGAAACCTTCGAGCAAGCCAGTTCGAAGAAAGAGTGGATAACGGCTATGGAAGAGGAGATGGGAGCCCTAATACGAAATCAAACATGGGAACTGGTCCCAAAGCCCAAAGAGGTTAAACCCATATCATGTAAGTGGGTTTACAAAATTAAAAGAAAAACAGATGGGTCAATTGAAAGGTTTAAGGCCCGATTAGTGGCTCGTGGTTTCTCACAGCAGTTTGGGCTAGACTATGAAGATACATTCAGCCCAGTAGCAAAATTAACCACTGTACGTGTACTACTAGCCCTAGCCGTAAACAAAAGCTGGAACCTTTGGCAGATGGATGTAAGCAACGCTTTTCTGTATGGTGATTTAGATCATGTAATCCATATGGATCAACCAAAAGGTTTTGAGAGTAAAACCCATCCACACTATGTATGCAAACTCAAGAAGGCACTGTACGGCCTTAAGCAATCACCAAGAGCATGGTTTGGTAAAATTGCTGAGTTTTTGGAACACAACGGGTATTGTATGACTGCCGCAGATGCAAGCCTATTTGTGAAATGTGTGGAAAGTAAGGTAACGGTTGTCCTTGTTTATGTTGACGATCTAATTATTACAGGAGATCTTGAAGAAGAAATCACACAGTTAAAGAAGAACTTGTGTATTCGATTTCACATGAAGGATCTTGGCAAGCTACATCATTTCTTGGGCCTTGAATTGAAGTATGAAGAAGAAGGTATTATACTACATCAAACTAAATACTGTACTGATTTGCTCAATCGTTTTGGTATGATAGACTGTAAGCCAGCTATAACTCCCACTGACACAAATGTCAAGTTGTGTGCAAATGAAAGTAGTGAATTGGAAGATGTCACTATGTACAGAAAAATAGTTGGCAGTCTCATCTATCTCACACTAACCAGGCCTGACCTAGCCTTCATAGTAGGTGTGTTAAGTCGTTTTATGCAGAATCCTAGAAGATCTCACTTGCTAGCAACACGAAGAGTCCTTAGATATGTTAAACATACATTATCGCATGGAATAATGTATAAGAAGGAAGGAAATTGTCTGCTGGAAGGCTACTGTGATGCAGACTATGCAGGTGATCTCAATACACGCAGGTCCACAACAGGTTATGTGTTCATGATAGGTTCAAGTGCAGTATCATGGTGTAGTAAAAGGCAGCCCACAGTATCACTCTCTACCACAGAAGCAGAGTATCGAGCAGCAGCTATGGCTGCCCAGGAGAGTGTGTGGTTAGTTCAACTTATGAAGGATCTAAGACAAAACGTGGGGAGTAGCATTCCAATCTATTGTGACAATATGTCATCAATTCATCTAGCTAAAAACCCCACGTATCATGCAAGAACAAAGCACATAGAGGTTCACTATCACTTTATCCGTGAGAAGGTCTTGCAAGAAGACATTGACTTAATATATGTCAAAACAGTGGATCAGATTGCAGATGCATTTACCAAGGGTTTGACAAGCAAGAAGCTGGAAGAGCTCTGTAATCGAATGGGAATGAATGAAGCAGGTGTTGAGAGGGAGTATTGAAAGTACAACACCAATATCACGCATCTGCCATGCTAAATGTTGACCGGTCCACTACTTTACTTGTTTTATGCATATTTCAATTTATTTGATTTAGTCAATTAGTTAGTGGTAAGTAGTTTCCCTTTTGTTAGGAACATGTGAAGGTGGGCAGTTACCCACTTACTCATAACTGTTTAGTTTCCTATTTATTTCCCATTGTAATTCGTTTTATGCATTCAGAAAATACACAATCTCTTTGTGTGCAAGTGTGTGAAAATTGTGTTCTCCCCTAAAGAGTGAGTGTGCGTGTGTGTTGTGAGTTCTTGTTGCGTACAAAGAACTGCGTTTTCACTTACTATAGTTTTCATTCTCCCCTAAAAAAAAGCAGACAGGGAGAATGATATCATTTGTGCCAGGTTTGCTCTTGCACACATTTTGTGTCAATTTCGTGAAAGTAGTTCGGCTACAAGTGTTGAACTAGGGCAAAATTAATTTGGGCAAAAAAAGAAGTAAACATTTTTGAAGAAAAAATTAGTAAAATTACCTCAGAAATGGAGTTTTCTAACTCAATGTCCGGATGAGGAACTCTGTCATACGATTCGTTAAAGTTCACTGATACCTATATTAAAATTATAATAAAATCATAAACAACTGAAAAGTAAATGAGCTCGAACACACAGATCACCTACTACGAGTACTTGAAGATTAACAAAAGAAGCGAAAAACAAATGCATCTTATGATACAAAGTTTTTGAACGAAAATCAAAGTTATACCTGTGAAGGAGAAAGACCAGAGGGACGTGAAAGGAGAAGCTTGAATGCATTCTCCATGATCGATCAATTTCCAGCTTCCACAGATCTTCGCAGTTCGCACAGTTTTACAGTAACGGACCCGAAGTCATTCACGATCTCAAAATTTGGTCTTTTATAATTTTTATATTTTATTAAATTATTTAATCATTTGTTAGTATTTTGTGGTTTCTCAAATAAATAAATTTAAAAAAAATAATTTACATTTCATGAAACATGTTGACCCACAAAATTTTGAGCTATGATATTGATTTTCTATTAATCTTTTTATTAAATAAATATAAATGTTTAAATCAAAACATTAGGTTGTAAAGGAAAATTAATGTATCCACTTGGATTACAAAATTTTATACTACTTGAGCCCACGAACAATGATCCACAACAGAGCAAAATGCATCGTTAACAAAACAGAACCCTTAAAATATTGGTATTTTTACACAAATTTCCCACAAAATGAAATAAACATGACAAAGATCAGAAAATTACAAACCAAACACAAACTTAGACGAACTAATAAGCAAGATACACAGTAAACTGAAGCAAAGTCTCAGTACCATCATTGTTCTGCTGGTTTGTACCTTGGAAAGTCTTCACCACAGCATGCCCCTTAGCATTCACATACTTCCCGGTGCCGCCCATCACCGCCAGCTGCGACTCCGCCACCGCGCTCCGGTGAACCCCCATAAAACTCAAACTATCGATATAACTACCGTGCATAAACATCACAGTGAACGCCATTGTTTGACTTTTTCCGTCAATCGAGCTAGAAACATAAAACCCCTGAGCCTTTCCAATCAACCCGGACCCGAGCTCGTGTCCTTCGGTCAACTCGTCATCGATCACGGTCAATGTCCCGAACATAAACTGTTGTAGGGCGTTACCTTGAGGCAAGTTACCCCCATTAATGGCAGCAAACACATTGTTGTTGTTATTATTGTTGTTGTTATTGTTGTTTTGGAAAACACTTGAGGTGGTCCCACCTAGACCGGTTAGGAATGGAAGATTGTTATTGTTGAGGATCGCGTTGTTGCCATTGTCTTGTGGCACACCATTGTTGACCGGGAGGTTAGCACCGTTGGGTTTAGCGAATGGGACTTGACCATTGACCGCCGGGTTAGTCACGGCTCCAGTGACGGCTTTAGCCGAGGGGTTTGACCCACCGAGAATATCGTGCATGAAAAAGGTAAGTGTGTGATCGGGCCCTTCAACGGGCACTACACTACCAGTGCTAGTGGCTGGGTTCGGTGGGATGGCACCTAAGGGAGTCACGTCGTCTGGCTCGGGTGCAACCACGGGCTCGGGTTCTTCGTTAAGGGTTCGAGCCGAGGTGGCTAAGTTAAAGGTGGTGGCTAGGAAAAGAAGGGAGAGTAGTGAAAAGCAAGTGAAGGTTGAAGTTGCCATTGGAAAACTATGATTGAATGCAGAAGATGAGTGATTGATGTTTTTTGAAAGGTGAAAGATGTGTGTATTTATACATGAAAAAAATAGGATGCAAAAATGGTGTAGTTGATAACATGGAGTTGGTGCCATTATAAGAGTTAGTAAACTAAACTTGTGTTATTATTTAAATGCTAAACAACTACAAAAAGGTTCCATTTACAGAATGTAAAGCCTCTCAAATCCTTATGTGTTTCGACCCAATTTAGACCCATGTACTTGTTAATGGGTCGGGTTAGTTTTGCTTTATCTCAAATGGGCCATCAAAATATTGAGTCCAACGGGTTGAAATGGCAAAAAGTGTAACTTTATAATGGGCATATAAAGTTAAAAAAATAGTATCTAAATAGAGGCAGAAACAGATCTTAAAAATTCTAATTATCAAAATGTTCACTGGTTGTTATTTTACGACAATTTACCTTTTAAAATGTGAACAATTCACTAGATTGTTTGATACAACATAACTTTTGTAATCATATTTTATCCAAAACCCCCCAAGGTTGGGATCCGATTACATGGGTACCGGAATGCGTCCAAAACTATTTGTTGGTCAACCCAACCTGACGACTCGTGAAACCAATTCCGCCACAAGCGAATTGCCATTTCTATCCCCACCACAAGCACTCCCAACCAATGCTTCCCATGACCCCAAATCAGGGCACATTCGTCTTTTCACCATCTCCTCCATAACAAACCAAGCATCATCAGTCTTCCCATTGTTAGCTAACCCGATAACCAAACAACAAAACGTTTCTAACCGTGCACAATGCCTACTCGTAAGCATTAAATTTAAAATCTTTAAACCCTCGTTGAATTCGCCATTTCTACAAAAACCGTCAACTATCATTCTATATGTGGCTGCATTTGGGTCAAAACCGTTAACTTGCATTTCGACCAATATCTTGTAGGCTTCACCAACTATATTTTCTTTGCATAAATAGTTTATTAATATGTTGTACATTACAACATCCGGCTTAATTCGCCTCTTTTTCATTTCAAGAAGCAAACTTTTAGCTTCATCAAAGTTTCCCCTTTTTGCAAGATCGTTCATTAAAATACCGTAATTAACAAGCTGCGGTTTACACCCTTGGTATTCCATATCAAACATCAATTTTTTGGCTTCCTTAAACTTTTCTTGTGAACATAATGATTCCATTAACAAACCGTATGATATCGCATTTGGTTTTTTCCCTTTTTGAATCATTTCTTCAAACAAACGTTTAGCCTCAGCAAACTTACCCTTTTTACTCCAAAACCCTATTTGACAGTTATAAGTTACAACAGTGGGTTCAACTTCTCTCTCGAGCATTTCATCAAACACCTTACGTGCATGATCCCATTCGCCTTTAATAAGCCACCCTTTAATCATGATATTAAACGACACCGCATTTGGTCGAAACCCCAATTTCGAACAGCTATTAAACAACTTATCGGCATCATCAAACTTCTGATTCTCAAGCAAAGCGTTAAGAATCGCATTTAGCGACTGCAACGAACGGTAGCAGTCAAACGACGGCATTCTCTGAAACAATTCAATCGCTTTATCGGGTAACCCACACTTTCCGTAATGCTGAATCAACCCGATGAACAAAGCTTCTTTACATTTAACGTTATAGTGTTGGAGTTCTTGAAGAAGGGTTTCGACTGCTTCGAAGTTTTTGTTACGAGCGAGCTTGTAGATGAGGGTAGAGTAAGAAGGGTAGTCATGTTTAAAGCTTCCAGTTTTGAGGTAATCATGGAAGACAGTGAGAGCTTCATCTGGGTTTTGAATGTCTTTAAGGTCTGCGACGAAAGGTATTTGTTTACGAAGGGAATATTTGGTGGGTTTGTGAAGTCTCTGTTTGTGATAATGACGAAGGAGAGTGAGATTACTGTGTGTTTTGCGAAGAACAGACATAACTTGATAGTTTCCAACTTCCGATCATGGAAGCTTTGATAGTCTGATAGAAATTACACTGATTTATCATTTACGTCAGTCTACTTTTCTATGTTTAATGTTTGTGTAATCGCTTTTTACTTATGGTTTATTAATTTGCTACTACTGGTCAATTTATCTTGTGCAAATTCTTCAATAATCAACTTTAAACTAATTAATTTGCTACTACTGGTCAAAAGTTAAATGAGCATTAAAAAAATAAGATAAAGTGTGCCTGCTGGGATTCGAGCCCAGGTCTCCACGGCCACAACGTGGAATTCTTACCACTAAACTACAGCCACTTGGTGATCATTTTTATCCAATAACTATTAATGTGCAATTTAAGACATTAAAATATTATAGTCCATGTGATTGTAGTTTCACCTTTCGTCCTTAAGTATCATGAATTATTAGGATCGTCCCTACTTTTAAAACGTACAACATCATTAGTTCTTGAGTCCGTTAGAATTAACTTTTATCCGTTATCTTTACACATTTGACCAATTTACCCTTAAATACGCACCGGTTTTGTTAGTTGATAGTGCAATTGAACATGAGTCTAGACTTGTGGTGCAAGAAGCACTATTAACACTTTTAATTGGAAGTAAAACACCGATTTTGGTTGCACGAAGAGCGTCAATTATGAGAAGAGTTGATAAGATTTTGGTGGGCAAAATATTGTGGAACAAATGACTCATGATGATTCTAGGAATGAAAGATAGTTTTAATATTGTCAGGAATCGCTATCCCAAATTTTGGATCATTTTAAACTGCCTGTGCACATAATTTTAAGCATGAAAACAAAGAGATAATAAAAAACAAGTTGCAAGTGTGTAATAATACAAATGTGCAATTATTCAAATTATTAATAATTCATCAAACAGCACATAGTTGAATACGCAAAAAGATGTACATACAAAGAGATGGTAAAAGAATAAGAATCTTCACTTTATCTTTTTCTCCTTGTCATTGCGTGGACGTAGTTTTGAACGTCGTTGTTTGAACAAATAAAGATACAGTTGCAACCATAGAATTGGGTAGCATATAAGGACCGCCTACATCACAAAAAATAAATAAAATAAAATTATAAACTATTTATGAAAATCCTAAATAATTTTTAACCAAAAAATCAAGTCAACATATGGTAAGATATACCTTGACAAATGAATAGTAGCTGAACGGAATGGCAGCAAAGTATTCTGCATAAAGGTTTTTCTCCATGATGACCGGAAGTGATTTGTACATAATCCACACTATATAGTAATATAATAAAAATTAAGAAAAAATCCGGTCAGTATATATATATAATGTGCACAACTGTAAAAACAAAAGGTAAGATAAAAAACGCTTACTTTCACCTACAACCCCAATTGGGTATATGACGATGAATACTGTGTACCTAGC
Organism: Calendula officinalis; assembly: GCA_963853835.1. NCBI lineage: Eukaryota > Viridiplantae > Streptophyta > Magnoliopsida > Asterales > Asteraceae > Calendula > Calendula officinalis. The sequence continues at coordinate 21,047,051 of OY970825.1, read as the reverse complement.
GCAACAGTAACAAAATTCATTTTGTCAATTAAATATGAAACTACAATTTTTCATATATTATTTTGATGTAAAATTAGATAAAACCGAACCTGAGGTAGGTAAGGAAAGAGGGGCAGTTACCCAAACAGCCCAAAGCATAAAATGGATACCTAATTATCTGTTTCACTTCGTTTCAGCACATGTTATGAATATAAATTCACTTAATTGTTTAAAATTGAATTTACCTCCATGCAACACCAAGCAACAAATGTAACAAGAACTGCAGGTGATTCTTGAACCTACATGAAAAAGCAATTGTTAAGATGATTATAGTTTTGTATTAAAAATCTGCAAAACAAAATGCGTATATTAAGATAATATATAATATACCTCATTCAATTGACGGACAATTGCAAGTAGGAAATGTGTCCTACCTCCCCATTGCATCAGAGGGAAGAGAAATCCACTAGGAACAATACCTACAATATAGCAACATAAACTTTTAGAATAAAATCTATTTATCGAATACCATAAATATATTAAGGTTCAAAGACTTGTATAGTTGCATTGTTCATTGGTACCCACCTAATGCTCCATGTATCACTTCTATGAATCCAAGAGTTTGTAACAAGCCTGTTTCACAACAATAAAAACATACACATTATAATGATCATATTTCTAGAACTCCATAAAAAACATTGTAATATTGTAACGGACTTATGTAAACAATATCTTTTACACTATAATTATAGGTTTTAGAGTGAAAGATAGTGTTTTTTTGGAGATGGTCTCAAGTTTAGCACTCACGTTTCACAAGTAAATGCATAATTATACTAGCAACTCTTGGTGGAATTAATTCTACAAATGTTTTCATAAGTTAAACGAATTAACTGTAAAAATGTCTTAAAAGTACAAAATTTTGTTATAAAGTGATAACATGTACTTCTAATTTCATAACAGATGTAACATTATGTCATAGACAGCTTATTGCAAATTGTAGTATAACTTTCTCTAACCTAGAAAGTTATAAAAAAAAACCCCAAAAATCAAAACTGAGATCTACACAATGTCTTTAATGTAACGACTTACAAATCAGTTTTCCGGCAGAATCGTAAGCACCGTGGATTGACTTTGTAGACAAAAAGTCAACTGAAATTCTGAACAAAGCAATTGCCCTGCAATTCTCAACAATGTTAGAACAGCGTTTGTGTGAGAGTGTTCGCGGAGGAAGATTAATGCTTATTTTACCATCCGAAAGCTTGAATTGAGTTGTAAAAGAAAAGATAGAGATTTGAGATACGCGCCATCGGAAGCTTTTAACGTCGCTGCCGGCGTTAGTACGGTGGAAGAGAAAGAGAGATGTTATAATGATTTTGAAAAAATTTAATAACAAAGCTATAAAGTTCAATTAGCATGCTATCAATTTGGTTGTGGAATCAGGATGATGTGGTGGTGGTTGTTCAATATATCGGCGATTAGGTTCGTGCATTAAATAGCAGATCAGATACTCCACAAGATAGGGGTGTCGTTGTTGGGCTTTATTAATAACTATTTTTGGTAAAGAGATTTTAATACAATTGCTTGCATGTATGAATGTTGAATTAAAATTAAAGGTAAGCATGTTACTATAAATTGTACATGAATTAGCGAGATAATCTTTATTATTAATGATTTTTTGATAAAAAAGTCTTTGACATAATTGTTTGAATGTAAAATGAATCGAAAGTGTACATGTTACTTCAAAATATACTTGAATGAAAGGAGGTATGACTCGTGTATGTGAATGATAATGATATCTCTCTTGATGATAGACCAAATAAAAATGTGCCAGGAACATGATAGATTGAAATCATTTCAGTTATCTCGGTATCTTAAAATCGTGGTAGATTGTAGGCATTCCAGTTACATATACAATAATGCCTTAGTAGATTTGAGGCATTCCAATTATCTTTACTATTGACTATTTTGATAGATTGGAGGCATTCAAGTTATCCTGATGACTCGACCAAGTGATGAATGACTATTGAATATCTTGATGGATTGGAGACATTCTAGTTAACTTGATGACTCGGCCTAATGATGAATGACTATTAAATATCTTGATATATTGGAGGTATTCCATCTATCTTGACGACCCAACCAAGTAATGAATGACTATTGACTATCTTGTTAGATTGGAAGCATTTCAGTTATCTTGATGACCGTCCAAGTTTATGAATGACATTGACGACCTGTTATAAAAATGATAAGTGATACGTTCATAATGTTATTATATGATTATTGACTTGTTGGGTCTGAAACTTATGTATCCTATGAGATAATTTCATCTTACGTACTATGTTTGTTGAATTGCTATGTACTCATGTTCGGTAATTAAAGATAGTAAAACTCTCAGGAGGATTAGCATAATGATGATGGTATAGATTCCTTTTGAGCTATGGTTATTAACTGATATGTAACACACTTCTTTCCCAAGAAGTACAGCAAGTACTTTAGGAATTTGGGGATTTCATGCCCCACGAGTGAGTTGCCAAGTGCCCCCTAGGAGGCCAGTCTACCACAAGATCAAGTTGGAGCCTGGAGCCAACCTTAACTTACTTAGAGTGGGGCTGGGTTTAGCCCACAATGCCTCTGTTCTATACTAAAATACTATTTCGGATGAATGGGGAATTAAGTCGCTCTTTGATCTGCAGAATAAGGCCTACGAGCTCTCTTTTTTCTTTTATGGCAGAGATCTCTCCACACCAAGGAACCAAATCACAAGGGATCGAACAACTGGAAATGATAACACCAATATTTTTGTAACTCTGATAACATTTAAGGTTTTTTAAATACACATTTTTACTAATATGATGGACTTAGTAAAACTTTAAATTATGGTCTAAATTATGTTTTAAAATTGCAGATGCTACACTATTGGCCATGTTAAAAAGCATTTGGAGTGGGTTTAACTGCTCACGTGCTCTTAGGTTGTAAAAACCCATTTATTTTTGTATAAATCTTAAACCATCAACACTCTTTCTAATGGAGTATGTTTTAAAAATAATTATTTCTAAATGAACTTTATATACAAACATATATATAAAGCACAAATTCAAAATTGTGTTGATCTAATTAAAAACTGATTTGTTTTTTAATGATTTTGTAATCAAAAGGCAAAAAGCATTTAAAAGACATTAAGTAAACAATTGTTTTGATGAAGTTTTAAACGGATTTGTTTGTATCGCCTGTCAACTCTCTCGTCATCACGTGTATCACATAGCATTATTATTTAAATTAAATAAAATCATACATTGCGTACTTTTATTAATAAAAACTATACCCGAACTCCTATTAATAATTCCACTACACTCCTAAATTAATAACAAGCCAAAAACTAGTAGCAATGTGCTTTAGTGTTTTCACACCATATAAAACAACCCACCATTGAACTTTAATATCTTTGTGGTAATACTTTTTCCTAGTCGGAAATATAAAATACAAAATATTATTCAATAGCTGTAATTTAATCATTAAATATTATTCAATAGCCATCTGTAATTTACTCACTATCCCTTCGAATTTGATGATTTTAACTTGTAAAAAGAAAAGGAAAATTGTCAAAATTAAAAAAAAAAGATCATTTAGATGCATAAAAGTTCAATGAATTAACAATGTGAAAGGATAAAGGAAGGGATGACACCGATAACCCTAGAAATGATAAAGGAAGAAATAACACGAGATTCTACAATAATAAAAGTTATACAAGATAAGCTATTACAACAAGATGTATTATAAAACATTAAAACACATACTTCATTAGCACAAAATTTATTGCGTGTTCATCCTTGATAGGTATATACACTTTCCATAAGCCTAAATGATCAAATCCAGAATGATAGATTAATATTATTTTAGTTTAGCTTTCAAACTTGACCTTGTCCTATATATTTCTAGAACTCCTTAGTGGAAATTATTGCATATATCAACACCAAATCAATAAATTAAATAACACAATTAGTAATCTAATCTTGAACTAAATCGTTGGCTTGTTAGTGGAAATGTAGTTTTACCGAACTCTTCTTGGCCACCCGTAGTCCATGAAGTGCTCAAAACATTGTCCCATGTCAATGAAGGTGCTATTTCGCTATAAGGGTCAAAAACCGGTTTTACATCTTCTAAAATATCTATATCCTTCCATATTTCGTCCATCGAGTAATATCCTTCATGTCCTTCACTAGAATCACTAACCATAGTAGTAGCACTTTTAAACTTATCGTTGTTGTTGGCAATCGATTTCACTCCCCCGGTGTCATAGAAGCTTCTTTCTTTTGTCTCGATCATTGGCATGGAATTCACAGTAGGATGGCTGGTACAAACTGATGAAGTGGAAGAGCAGTGTGAAAGAGAAGAGGATGGAGACCGAGATGTTGATGATGATGATGCTGTCGCCCTTTTCTTTTCTTGAGCTGTTTTCCTCATATGAGTTCTCCAGTAGTTTTTGATCTCATTATCTGTCCGTCCCGGTAGTTTCCTTGCAATTTTGGACCACCTAGAAACATTTAAACATTTATTATTAAAGTTAGAGAAGTTGCTAAATAATAACTTCTCATGTCAATATTTCTTTTCCATTAGTTCTCTGGAAATATACGTGTCAGAATATACTTATAACCGTGAGTGTAAGACTGCCCGTAACGCCGACCTTTCATTCGGTCGTGACCTTCCACATCGACACCCCCGACGCGTCCCCCTCCGTTACGCCGGTCGTCCCACGACGCGTCGACCGTGTCCAACGGTCGACTACTCGACCGTTCCCATCCGACCTCAAACGGCTACATTTCACCCCAAACGGCTATATTTTCCGAACGGTCACCCTTTACGGGCATTTGGTCGCTGTCTGGTCGTGTGTTTGATCAGGAGAGAGAAAGCTGATGTGGCGCAGATGTGGCAGGGGTGACCAAACTGGGTTTGGTCACCCATTACGCCCAGTCTAATAGAATGTTGGATAACTTAATAAGTTCATCACATAAGAGCAAATTTAGAAAAGGTAGAATAAAGAAAAACCACTAATTTTGTATATATGTTTTAAAAAACGAAAGTTCTGGAAATATTCAAAAAGTATAGTATATTTTTATTAAGGAGTTGTCTAGAGATTGAGACATCCATTAAGATTTAAGGGGGAAAAAGAGCCAAATATTAAACTTTAAAGTATTGGCTCATATAATATTTGTTTAGATAAACACTTCAAATATTTTTTTTTATCTCTTAACTTTATTTACAGAAAAACAAAATAAACATGATATTATTATTTTTAAATCAAATAGCCAACGAATGGTTATTGGTTAATTAACTTTAAGTAAAATCTGATATTTATTGGACATATCATTGTTTTAATTAAGATTGATATATACCTTTATATTGTAAAAGAATTAACAAAAATAATGTTACTAATTATAACCCCTTAATATATTTTCAATTACCATAAAAATCTCAATTTACTCAAAAAATATTCACGTATTTCATTTCCTAAATCCTAACAGAAATTAAATATATTATTCAAACGATTTTAATAATAATTTTAAATATAACTCAACACTAACTATATTATTGATGTTTCATAGTGTTACAAAAAATAACACACTGTTAAACATTAATAACTATCTTTCATAACTTTATTTTTAAACATAATTAATCTACATTTCTTATATTATTAGCTTACTACATTTTTTACATATACCCAAATAGTACTTCTTAATAATATAAAACTATCTTTTATAACTTCTTTTATAACTTTATTTTTAAATATATTTAATCTACATCTCTTATATTATTAGCTTACTACATATTACATCGATCCAAAAGATTACTTCTTAATAATATAAAACAAATGTATTTATTCATAATTTTTTACTAAAACAAACGTGTCTTACACGAGAGCTAAACTAGTATGTTATCATTTTATCAATTACCTATATTGGTATTTAGTTCTACTTTATAAATTAGAGGCCATGCAAGACTATTTATACATGATCTTTTGTGCACAACAGCAACGGCAAGTTGTAGCATAGTGGTTGGATTCAATTTGTACAACGGTGCAATAAGTTTCAGGTGCAATTCCTATGAGAAAAAAATACGCATTTATAGCCATGAAGGTTCATCGAGCTAACTTTAGAGTCTGGACTACCCGCAAAATGAGTGGTTATACTCGATTAGTCATCAAAGGGAGTCGGAAACCAAATCCCAAAAAATAAAACATATACGAAGTATATAGAACAACAAAAGTAAAAGACAAAAACCACTTCTTAAATTAACACATTTACACACATGTAAGAACACATAAAGTGTTTAAGGAGGGATCAGACCTGTTGCCAAATTTAGAATGAAGTTCAAGAACAAGTCGCTCTTCATGAGGAGACATCTTCCCTCTTTTCAAACCTGGATTCAGATAATTAACCCATCTCAACCTGCAACTTTTCCCTGTTCTTTTCAATCCTGACAATAAAAATTCCAAAAAAGGAAAAATAATCCCCAAAAATAGTTTTTTGGGGGTATATACAAGAGAAAACGTTAATATGCAAACAAAATTATAACAATTTCGATATTTTTTCCTGGCACAATAATTGCAGCCTAAGGACCTAACTATAGTTTTTTTTACTCCCACCACCTTCAAACCTGAAACATTTGCAATGAAGTCCCATCGGCGATCTCCAAACATGTGAACGTAAAATACCAATTGGAGATCTTCGTGTTCCGTCCATGGTCCTTTTCGCATCGTTTCGTCGTCTTGCGCCATTTTCTTTTTTATCTCTCTAGAATTGGTACTTTTTATGGTGTTGCAACTTGCAAGTGAATTGGAAATTAGCTTTGTGAGGTTATTTATAGTGATTCTTTCAATACTTTATGGGTGGAATGTGGAATTTAATGATAATGTTTTCATATTCGAGGGCAAATTTAGCATATATGGAGAAAGTGTTTTATTACTTATTTTGTTTTAAATATATGTAGCATTTATTTAGTTTAGAACTTTTTTGTTTTGTTTTTATTTATGGGTACCTTAGGCATTTCCAAATAGTGGTGTAACTTCATTAAGTTAATGTGTCGTTTGTTTTACATACTTACATTGATTTAGAATTAAATAACTATAAGAGCATTTATAGGGCTATAACGGTGCTAAACACACTGTGGATGACGTTATAGTTGTGTTATAAAGTTTTCGGCAAGGCTACAACAAGCGCCAAAAGGAGGGAGCTGATTTGTGGGGGGGGGGGGGGGGGGGGGGGGGGGTTTCCAACTAATCAAAATAACAAATCTGGGACTGCTTTAGCATCACTTTGGCTATAACACCAAAGATCCACTTTTTCTTTTTCATGTTATAATCAAATTAAAAACCCAAAAATGCTAGACATCTTCGAATCTCATAGATCGGAGACATTTCGGTTATCATGGTATTATGTGATCGTGATGCGTTGGAGGCATTCTAACTATCTCGATGAGTTGAGATATACGTCATCGTGATGGGCTAGAGGCATTTTGACTAACTCGATGAGTCGACCATGTGCAAAACTTATAAGATTTGAATAATTCCTTAAATTGTTGATATATCATTATTATTGAGGACATGTTTGTATGAATTCTTGTTGGGTTTAAAACTCATGTAACTCAAGAGGGATTCTTGTCTGATGTTTTGTTGAAATGATATGTACTCAGTTTTGGGAGTCAATGATTAGGTGCACATGCTAGTTAAGGCGTACGAAGAATAGAATAGAGTTAGTAGAATGGATTCATGTTTGGCTATAGATATGCTATATTTCGTATCAAAGTCTTTTATAAATCTATATTTTGGGATAACATATTCGATAATATGTGGAGTAAAATAATGAGTTTATTCTGTGGTAAAAACTAGGGTGTTACACATTAATTATCAGGAATTTTAGATATTTAGAAGGAAATATTTTTATAATGATTCAAAATTTTTACAATAACCTAATTTTTTTTAAATAATTGATTGACAATCATCATTACATTACTAACTAAATTTAATTTCTCACCATATCTCACTTTATAGAGTTGTATTAGGTAGTCCATCATCAATAAATAGTCCCAAATGATAAATCTTAGCTATTGGATCAAAAAATACATTAACTACCACCATAATCAAATCACATGTGATTTACTACACAACCACCACCGCCGGTCTCTGCCGCACGCCGCCAGCACCGCCGCCGCTCGCCGGCCGCAGCAATCACTTGTGATTGGATACACAATCACATGTGATTGAAAGCAGCTGACGGTGGCGGGGGATTGCTGGTGGTGGAGATGGTGCCGGCAGAGGTTGGCGGTGTTGAATCACATGTGATTTAATACACATAAGGTGGTGGTGGTGGCGATCGACAGTGTGCAATCACATGTGATTTAATACTCATGGAGTTATGGGGCGGTGGTGATATTGATATATTAAATCAGATGTGATGGTGATAATAGTGGTGATTTGGGGTTATTTTTCCAATAGCTGAAATTTATTCCTAAATTTTATAAAATTAATGGACTACCTTAACGTTTCTCCACTTTATAATATGAAAAATTTGAGAGAAAGATTTCATAAGTGTACCTTTTCGACTACGGGTTGGGTCACAATATGCCATATGGACCTGACCCAAGATCCAAGGTATATACTTTAGGCGAAGTGACCACTCAGTAAAGTGGTTTGATAGGTGGATCTAGTTTTCATTTGCTCTTCTATGGCTCTCGTCTACTCTTTCCCACCACCTTTTACAATTCTTTTTATTTATTAATAAACGTGTGAAGTCTATTTTTATAGTTTTTAATTATATTTTCATTATATAAAATATACCATTTTTGTCGTTTTTGTTATATTTAAACCAAATTAACTAAATAAATAGTTGTCTTTAAATTAAAGGATAAAATAGAAATGTAAAATGATCTTCAAGTGTTTTTGTTATTTTATTAAATTTCACTACAACAAAAACTATCTATTTAATTTTATTATGAGAATAGGTGTGCATAATTAGTAAAAATATATTTGATTTATGTCACTTAAATTATAAAAAGACGCTCATCATTTTATTAAATAAATTAAGATGAAGAAATAGGCTAAGATCTTGCATACGTGAGTGTAGGGAAATATTCAAAAGCTATTTGCTAGATATTTATCATATGGCAAAGCTTGTGTGGTCCAAGTTTCCTCCTTATGGAATACTACTAGAAGCCAAATATGGGACTTATAAATCACAATATTTTGTTTGAAATATTATCTATATATTCATTCCAATGAGACTTAAATCATTCAGAATATATAATTTAAGATCATACCCAAATTTAAAAAACTATAATTAACATAACCTTTTATATATTTAGATATATAATCTACCATTAATTTGGTTGAAAAAAATACATACAATGCAAACTGATGAGAAATCCAATAACATTAACATGAATCACTACATAGCACGAGTACTATTCTATATTTAATAAAAATATCAATAAAACAAATGGATATAGAGAGTTATTTATAATGACATAGTAGTTAGAGAATATTTTAATATTTTAATATTTTTAGTGTTTGTTAGTGCTTTCTCTTTATGATTTTTAAAACATAAATCTTTTTTAAAAGAAATAAAATCTACCATTGTGCTTTCTGAAACTTCAAAAAGGAAATGGATGTCCATAGAAACCGGGCAACTGCCGTACTTAAACGTATGCGGTCGTAGACAACGCCTACGAAAATTGTCTTCAGCCGTCCATTTATGGCCGTTCAATTTTATGTTTTCATCTAAAGATACTAGCAGGTACCCGCGCAATGCGGCGACGGGTACCCAATAACTAAATTTTATGGCGAACACATTTTGTATAGTTCATATGCATAATAAGAACTGATACTGCAATCAAGTTTTGAGTTTTGTTTCCAAACGTTTGACCAACCAGCATGAGTTCATGATGACGTGCTTCTTATTTTAAAGGGAAATTAGTTTTTATAACACACTTTTTATGAACCTACCACAATATACTAATATTCCTGCAAACTGTACAAGTATGTAAAGCAATCATTATGGTATAAGGAGTAAAAGACGTGGTGTAAAAATCACCCCCTATTTTAAAGATGCACCCACCTATTATGGTCAAAAGTTGTGCTTATTTCAACAACAAAAGATCTCCACTGAGGAACGCATTTATAGATAATACAAGCTGCAATAGTTCCATTTCCTGCAAACCCCAGATGTTGTTCAATGCATCTAATTAGCAATCCTTGATTCTCCTTTTGTTTCTCATCCACTGATTCTCCGTTTCCTGCAAACCCCAAATGTTGTTTCGCATATTTTCAGGAAACCCCAAATGTTGTTTCGCATATTTTTGTAACATTGAAGGACTATGTGGATCCTAATGGAAGTAAAATTTTGATTAATGTCTGACTAATTAAAATCTTAATCAAGAGGTACTTAATGATCTTTTACTGCATTATTTTAGTGATCTAGAAGGTATTCTTTACCCATTTGACCCGAGTTTTTTTAACGCATTTTAACCCATTTGATCAGCATCTTAGATATTTTACCCATTAACACGTTAATCAATTAAACATAACCTGAATCTAGAGGTATTTAATGATCCTTTAGTGCATTCTTTAAATGATTTATTTGACCCATTAAACAAATATGTCCACAAACTCTGTATTCATACTTTAACTACTTCATATCAAATTCTAGAATAGCAGTTGCATCCACAAAAACAGGCAGCTTATAATAAAAACACCACAAAAATTCTGTACTTGGGTTCAACATGTACAACTTAAATAATCTCAAAAGACTTGTAAGTTACAATCACAAGTACTGTCTTTAAAATCTAAGTGTGTTATGCTCCAACCACATCCTTGCATTCACTTCTCCAAACTTTCCTGACTGTAAAAAGAAACAAATCAATCCAATTTATTTAAATGATAATATAAAAGGAGAAATATTCAATTTTTAACTGAATCGAACACGCCTGAGTTCATGATTCCTACCGGGCAGCTCTCTGATGGTTGCCTAACCTTGTTAGAGTCATTCGGTTTCCACATCACTCGCATTGCTCATATAAAGTTCTCCTGAGTGATCACCATATCTTAAAGAACTACTCGTTGGAAAGGCTTTGATGTGGGCTCATTTCAATTTTAGCCACTTATGCTTGATAATAAAGGCTTTGATGTGGGCCCATTACAATCCTTCACCTTTGCTTTCAGTAGAAATTCCGCTCTTTGCTAAGTGGTGCTATTCTCAGAAGACTCAGACTTATGAAATGTAAAGATTAATACAGATATAGTAGTATTATTAATAACAGGTCAAATGGATAATTATACAAGGTTAACCTCGACTTGAACATTATAAAATTTCATAACCTTATCATAGTTCCCATCCCAACGCCTCTGAACTTGCATTTTGTTAAGAAAATAATTTGATTTTTTAACAGCCAAGATAAAACATTTCAGCAAACATACACATCCATACAAATAAAACAAATTTACAGTTTAAACCAACTGATTAAAGCACTGGGTGATCTAAAACATTGCAAATTAGCATTCCTTAATGCTCAAATACCTTAAAAGCAATGCCATTTGCACAAAAACTGTCGGTTTTGTACAAATCATGGAAACGTGAATGCAGAGGAAACGAACCACATTCTTATTAGCATCGAATCTCTCATGAAGTGCATCGGCCTGAAATCAACAATTTAAACCAAATCAAACACATAAAAGTGTAAATATCGAAATGAATATGCAAATATTGAAACCCTAAAATAGAAATTTAGGTAAAAATGCATCGGGGTATTATAAACACCAAAAGGAAATTTTAAAAGGAATCGACTGAAATTATAAATAGACGCAAGCTTGGAGGAACCGAGGTAATTACAGATACACGCTTGAGGTTGAAGGAATCGAGGCAGTGGAAGGAATCGAGGAGGCGTCTTGAGTATTGAATCGACGGGGGCTTTTGAAAGACCAATTGAACGGAAGAGGCGTCTGTTTGGGGTTTAGGGGAATTGTAACACGGGGTAGAGGGTTAATATCGATTGTTTAGGAAAGAAAATCATATCATAGATTGTAGTTCAGTTGGTAAGTGAGCTCGCATGTGTTCAGTTGGTCTCGTGTTCGAGCCTTCCTTAAAGCTCTTTATTTTTAAAACCCAATCAGGATAAAAAAGGAAAGTGTGTTGGCTGAATTTTCAGCCTTGCTAAATGTGGAAGGGGTAAATGCTTTATAATATAGTAGAGATAACAAAACCATACTAGTCCAAATTTTACATTGTTTTTTTTTTGGTACGTTCTTTAGATGTATTGTATATACAAGTATGTTGTCCGCTTAAAGCAGTGCATAATATTGTTTTCGAAAGACAAATATATATACCACTCATTAGAGGAATCCAAAATGTGCAAAAACAACGCAAAAAAGCGAGACCAACCAAAAGAACGAAAAGGAACACAACCAAAAGAAGCGGATAATATTATCTATCATCTTATTATATAAACAACTTAAAACGATCTTTTGGTTTGGGTAAATGTTTTTGGGTACATCGGGGCATGTCATAAGTTATTTTTACAAAATCTAAAATCAAAAGATTGATTATGTACTTGTGCAAGTATAAAGCTATGTTTAGTATACATTATTTGATGTTTTATTTGTGAAAATTTTATTTATCTTGACTTGCATTTATCAATGATTTTAATTATGGAAAATGTAATAGTGGGATGAACATTTTTAAGTTCTTAAGAGAGAACAAATGTTTTACTTCATCGGTCCCCAAATTAAAAGCATATAGTTTTAAGAAAGTGTAACTATTTGCTTTCCTACTTATTTTTTTTTTTTTGTGACACTTTCCGCTATTTCATTTTTACTAAACTATTATTATTATTGTTATAATAATTTTAATATTTTTTTAGTACACAATGTTACTAACCAGTATAAAATGTCCGCGTGTTGCGGCGGTAACTAAAGCATATATTTTTTAAATTAAATTTTTATCTAAATTAGTTTCGATTTATCCGAATAACCGTAATAACCATAATTTAGTAATACCATTAATAAAAGAAACCTTATATTAACAAATCTTTGTCAAAAAGAGTCAATATAAAGTAAGAAAGTGTCAAATTGAAATAATAGTGCAGTTAGCATCTAAAATAGTAATGAAAGAGTCAAGAATCCGAACCCTGGTTGCTTCAGAAGAGGGAATGATCCTTACCACTACAACTGTCTTGACAATTCAATCATTTTTCATAGCATGCGTTTATGATTATTCAATAAGCATTACAATAGGTTTTTTTAAGGGATAATTTCATATACGTTCTTGCAAACTTCTAATATTACGCATATAGTGAAATGTTCAAGGTAGTCCATTAATTTTATCTAGTCTCAAGGGATATTTATTAGCCCTTGGATCAAGAAAAATTAATGGTCAAGATCAAGATTTAAAACCACCACCACCACTACAAGCACAGGTGCTTCTCCGGCGGCCGGACACGGCGGCCGGCGGCGGCAGCGGACGGCGGCGGCGGGCGGCGGCGATGGGCGGCGGCGGGCGGCGGCGGACGGCGGCCGGAGGTGGCCGCCGGTGGTGGTAGTCGTGACTGGAAGCACATGTGCTTCGTGACTTGTTTTGATTTTTTTTTCTGTGTAGTGAAGCACATGTGTTTCATAACGTCAAGCACATGTGATTCGTGATTCAAACACAAATGACTTGTTTGTAAGTTACATGTGTTCAGGAATAAAAACACATGTGCTTGGCTTTATGAAGCATTGGCTTTATGAAGCACATGTGCCTAGCTTTCTGAAGCACATGTGCTTCATAATGATGTGTTCGTCACTTGTTTTAATTTTTTTCCGTGCAGTGAAGCACATGTGCTTCATAACGTTAAGCACATGTGCTTCGTGATTCAAACTCAAATGACTTCTTGTAAGTTACATGTGTTCAGGAACAAAAACACATGTGATTGGCTTTCTAAAGCACATGTGCTTCATAATGATGTGTTCATCACTTGTTTTGATTTTTTTTTTCGTGTAGTGAAGCACATGTGCTTCATAACGTCAAGCACATGTGCTTCGTGATTCAAACACAAATGACTTGTTTGTAAGTTACATGTGTTCAGGAACAAAAACACATGTGCTTGACTTTATGAAGCATTGGCTTTATGAAGCACATGTGCTTGGCTTTATGAAGCACATGTGCTTCATAATGATGTGTTCGTCACTTGTTTTGATTTTTTTTTTCCGTTTAATGAAGCACATGTGCTTCATAACGTCAAGCACATGTGCTTCGTGATTCAAACACAAATGATTTGCTTGTAAGTTACATGTGTTCAGGAACAAAAACACATGTGCTTGGCTTTATGAAGCACATGTGCTTGCCTTTATGAAGCACATGTGCTTCATAATGATGTGTTCGTCACTTGTTTTGATTTTTTTTCCGCGTAGTGAAGCACATGTGCTTCATAGCGTCAAGCACATGTGCTTCGTGATTCAAACACAAATGACTTGCTTGTAACTTACATGTGTTCAGGAACAAAAACACATGTGCTTGGCTTATGAAGCATTGGCTTTATGAAGCACATGTGCTTGGCTATATGAAGCACATGTGCTTCATAATGATGTGTTCGTCACTTGTTTTGATTTTTTTTCCGTGTAGTGAAGCACATGTGCTTCATAACGTCAAGCAAATGTGCTTCGTATGCTCCCTTGTGTGTGTGTTAGAAACTCATGTTTTTAGTGACTTGAAGCACATGTGTTTCGTGACCTGAAGTACATGTGCTTCAAAGTAATATGCTGTGTTTTGGTGAAGCACATGTGCTTCGATACATCAATACCACCACCACCCCCATTAGCACCAGCACCTTCACTGTCAGCCACCACCGCCGGCCGCCGCCGCCGGCCACCGGCGGCGGACGGAGGCGATCGGCGGCGGACGGAGGCGATCGGCGGTGGTCGGCGGCGGACGGCGGCCGGAGGTGGCCGGAGGCGGCGGCCGGCGGTGGTTGTAGGTGGGGGATTTGATCTTGTCCATCTTGATCCAATGGCTAGGATTTGTCCCTTGGGACTAGACAAATCCTTTGGACTTCCTAGAATACAACTCTACGTATATATCCTTGCAAATTTCAATATTACGTATATATCCTTCCAAAATTTAGAAATTCTCACATATATCCTTCATCTTAATTTAATAATATGTAAAACTTTTAAAATTTAAAAAATATATATCATAATCTAAATTAGTTGTAAAATGTCCTAAATGCCCTTAAATCTCATTATATGGTTAACTTCTTGGGCAGTTAATCGTAAACCTCATTCACTGATTTTCGTACATGAAAATGTGAAAACATGTTTAAATGAGCATACTTGATCGACCTAGTTAGGATTAGTGGCTTTTCTTGTTTGGAGGTCTAAAACCGAATAGTATAACACAAATAAAACAAGAAATATGAGTAATTCATAAAATAAAAAGGATTATCAGTCAAGAAGTTTATGATGGCTGCCGCCGGCCAAGGTTAATCACTTAGGTTTAAGGGTATTTAGGTTATTTTACAATTAATTTAGATTGGGATATATGTTTTTTAAAATTTGAAAGTTTTAAATATTATTAAATTAAGATAAAGAATATATGTGAGAATTTTAAGGTTTTAAAAGGATATGTACGTAATATTGAAATTTGCAAGGATATATACGTAATATTTGAAGTTTGCAAGGACGTTTATGAAATTATCCATTTTTTTAAACGACAAGTTAGTAAGTTAGTGGTTACCCAAGGCTTCTAACCTAGTGGTATTGGTGAAGAAGATAAGATGTTGGCCATGACCTATTGGTCATAGGTTCAAGTCATGTCGTGGACGTGAGGTTTAGAGTTAATTACACGGATGGTCCTCTAACTTTATATCAAATTTTACCGATGGTCCTTTAGTTTCAAAAATTACACTGATAGTCCTTATTTTTACAAAGTTTTTCACCGATGGTCCTTTATGAAAACAGACGTCTATTTTGCACATTAGTTGAAATCAGGTGCTAGGCACTTGGGGGTATTTTTTTCAATTTCATCACCCCTTCTCATATCATCTATACTAATATTAAAGCATTTAGGGCTACTAATATTAGAAGGTCTTAAAAACTTAATTTTTAAGGCCTTCTAATATTAGTAGGCCTAAATGCTTTAGAAGATAAAAAATAATAAAAACACAGCTTAGGGGAATCGAACTCGTGACCATTTGGGGCTTAGATGTGTGTGTTAACCACTTCAACTACTTGATTACTTGAAATTATTCCAGATACTAATATATATAAGCTTTAACGTCACCAGAACTAAACCATCATTTCTCTATTTAAACGACCCATATTTACTTCCACAAATAAGGCCAATTTCGGATCTGATCCTACCATCACTAATGTCGGCACCTACCATCACTACGCACCACCACTCATCATCATCGCTATTGCCACAACCACCGGTACTGTCGTCACTTCGAAATATAGTTACGGATACATGCCGCCGCATTGCGCGGGTACCCTGCTAGTCCTTCATAATATTCCACAATTCTCAGGTCAAACCAATATCAAATTAAGGTTTTTCGATTCTTCAATTCTCTATGTTACTTAACAATTCGATTAATCTCTAATGGGTAAAGGTGGTGAATGTTTCCCCAGCAAAAACAGAGTACCGGTTATTGTTCAATCGGATACCGATCCTGCTCAAATTTCGGTAATTGACGACAGTGATTCACTTCGATTGACGCCGTAAATCCAATTGAAATCAAGATATTAAGAATTTTTATAGTGTTTTACTCCATGTACGGTGATGTCGAGATTCTGGCTAGGAATATGAAGAAAGGAGTTGATGAAATTGATGGAGTTGAAGGTGTTCTATTTAGGGTTCATGAAACGATTATGCCGGAGACTTTGTCGGCGATGAAGGTTTCGGTGAAAGGTGATAATCCGGAGATATCAACTAAGGAATTTGTGGAAACGGATGGGTTGTTGTTTGGGTTTCCGACGAGGTATGGGTGTATGACGGCGCAAAATGAAGGTGTTTTTTTATTCTACCGGTAGGTTGTTGAAGGAACAGAAGCTCTTCGAAGTTCCTGCCGGATTTTTCGTTAGCACCGGTACACAAGGGGGTGGACAAGAAACTACGACGTAAGTTTTCTGGTCAGTTGATTCACATGTTCCTTGTTTAGCACGTGGGGATGGTTTAAAGGATGATATGAGAAGGGGTGATGAAATTGACAAAAATACCCCCATGTGCCTAACACCTGATTTCAATTAACATGTAAAACAGACGCGTGTTTTCATAAAGGACCATCGATGAAAAACTCTTCAAAAGTAAGGACTATCAATGTAATTTTTGAAACTAAAGGACCATCGATGAAATTTGGTATAAAATTAAAGGACCATCCATGTAATTAACTCTGAGGTTTATTACCCATAGGTGGAGGGTTCGAGGGAAGGCCTATTGTCCCTTGCGGATGTCACTGTCTAGGCTCGAACCACTAACTTACTAACTTTCCGTTAAAAAAAGTAAGTTAGTGGTTCGAGCCTAGACAGTGACACCCACAAGGGGCAATACGCCTTCACTCGAACCCTTCACATATGGGGAATAAACTCCACCACTAGGGGTGCCCAAAGGGTCAACCCGACCAGACCCGACTCTTATCGGGTCAGATCTGTCGGGTTTGAGGTTAAAAAAATCCTAACCCGGAACCCGACCCGATAAGGATTCGGGTTTGTCGGGTTCGGGTTGGTCGGGTTTCAGGGTTTTCGGGTTGACCCGACCGGGTTGGTCGAGTCACACTTGAGTTAGAAATTTTTGGTAAAAATTAAAGAAATCATTTAATATACTTGTATTGAATTTTATGAGTTTTTATTTAACACTTGTAATTATTAATTGATTTTTATTGAATATTTTATCATATAATTTGCTAATTAATTGATTTAATAGTAAAAATATCTTAATTTTTATAGGAAATAAAATACTTAAACTTTAATCATGTCTAATCGGGTCAAACCGAACCCGACAAAGGTAAGAAATTCTAACCCGACCCGATTTGGTCGGGTCGGGTTTAAAAAACCCGATAATAACATGGAACCCGAATAGACCCGTCCCGATTAGCGTAATCGGGTTCGGGTTTGAGTTGGGTCGGGTCAACCCTTTGGGCACCCTTATCCACCACCTTTTAATCTCTAAAGTTTGCCTCCAACAAGTTTTGAACCCAAGACCTCTTGAAGGAAAACCCCAAGGCTATTTTTGGTGGCCAATTGATCTAAACAAATTGGTTGTCATTAATCACTAATTTTTATTTTTATGAATAGTATTCTAACATTATTATATTAACGGTGAATGTATATATACGAGGATTTTAAACCCCGCGCGATGCTGCGGGAATTAAAGACACATAATTTAATTAGAGGTTATGTTAAAAGAGCAAATTTGTAATCTAAAATATATGAAGAGAGCAATTTGTTTATGAATCTTTTCAAATGCTTATATTCTCCACTATAAACATTATACAAAAAGCAATTTCGTCATCCAAAACATATTAATAGAATAATTTTGATACTTATCTTTTTTAAAGCTCTAATTTCCCGTAAAATAAATATAATACAACATACGGGAAACATTATATTAAAAATTCAACTATATTTAGTTAAACCTAAAAAGTAATATGAAGTAATAGTTTAAGTAAACCATCTTTTTAAACATGTAACTTATGTCACAAAAGCATTTGTACTTTTGTAAACTATTAAAGAATAAAATTCTTGAATAAATAAAACGGTTTTGTCCAAAAAATGTTTTAGTGATAGACTTTGAATGTAATTGAAAGATAATTTGTAAAAATATTGAAAGGTATGTACAATATATTGAAATTTAGGGGTTAAATGAAAAGAGTTTGAAAGTTAGATAATATAAATTTTGTACAACCAAAAAAGGAAAAATAATGTGATCATGTGTGTTAGGTTTCGAACTTGGTTCCTCCATCAATACAATGCTTTAACAAAAGTAAGGAAGCCACTACACCACTTTGTATCTCGTGTTAAATTGCAAGTCTTCATATTTTTGTATAGAAACCTTTTATGAACAGTAACATTTGTATGATAAATGTATATATAAGATAATATAGTAATGTTTTTTATTTAAATTTTTATTATTAGTATTATTTGGAATAATTTTCTATACAAAGTTGGTTTCAAGGAGATCTAAATTTTCAATAATAAAAAATTATATTTTTATCACAAAGTTTTTTGGTTGACATGATTCACAAAGTAAAAGTTATTATACGAGTCTACATAATAACTAGGATAAAATTTTGGGTACGATCAGTAGAATAACATCAGGTCGCGCATATAGCTAGATGTTGAACATCTGAAACATTTATTGATGTAGATAACTTTTTGTGTGTCGCGGTATCATATGAAATTCCTCGCAAAATTGTGTGGGATACTCTATACTAGTTAGCTTAAAACGCTGATTAAAACATATTAGTGAGCTTGATTTTAGCCGAATTTTTTTAAAAAAATAAGCGAGGTTGTTTCTCTCAGTTCCAAATAATTAAGAACTCAATAATTTTATTTATGATTTTAATAGACAGATAATAATATTTGATTTTGATGAAATGATAAGGCTAGATGGATTACATATGCAAGTAGCACTAACCACGTTTATGATAAGGAGATATTGAGCAAGTGGAATTTGGTCTAAAAGCATAATTGACTCGTCATTGGACTTGCGCCATTCTAAATGTGCTCCGAATATCCGATGTAATTAACCAACAACTTCAGCGTCTAAATTCAAATTTTATAACATTAGATTGTATTATACGTACATATATACATTTGTGGAAGTGAGTTTACTTGTGTTGTAACTGAGTGTGGAAAATTTGGCTATATCTACGAACTAATTAGTAGAACTAAATGTTATTATAAAGTCGATGTTGAATATTAAATGATTTTATATGTTTATATATGTCCAGTACACTGTACATTCATGGGCTGCAGCTCGACAAATTCACTATATTGATTTTGTGCTCGGTATATTTTGTAGCATACCCACGTAATATGGCGACATGTACACTATAAGTATAACAATATTTGCGGAGAGTAAATGTTGTGCGGTCAAATGAATGATAATTAAAATCAAGATAAACGCCAAATCTTTGCAGCAAGAGTACATGAAAGAAAAAATTACATTAGTGGCCAACATGTTATCTTTGTTAGTTATTTTGAATGCGGTAATGTGATGAAAACTCAATAATATGTTTATTGTGATAAAATGATGAAAACTCAATAATCACTCTTATCACACATAAATTGCTACATGCAACGAAGAAATATTGAAAACTGAAGTTTATAGCCTACTGGTATAAAGTGTTGTCCATGACTTAAATCATGGGTTCAAGTCTCGTCGTGGACTTTGGTGGTAGATCATAGGTGGAAGGTTTTGTTAGGACCATTTATGTAATAGTTTTGACCTTTAAATTCTGTTAGTTAACTTTTCCCTTGTTAAGTGGTAGAAGTATATAAGGATGTTCATTTGTCTTTCAATGTAAGCTTTCCCACATTAACTGAAATACAATTTCTGAAAGTTGTTCAACTACCATCATTCTCTCTCAACTAACTCACACACACTTACACCAAGAACACACACACTAATACTTCAATCTCTCTTGAATCTTCATGGATTAGCTCGATCTTAGTGTAATACGATCTATCAGGTTTGAGGGAAGGCATATTGCCCCTTGTGAATGTCACTGTCTATGCTCGAACCACTAACTTACTAACTTGCCGTTCAAAAAAAAAAAAATTCATAGCTAAAAATTAAACAAATACCCTTAGAAACACATAGTCTAAATTTACTTAAACCAATTTCATGTACATTTCAGTAACCAAAATCACCAATTTCATGTACATTTCAGTAACCAAAATCAACGAAAAGATAAAAATAAGAAATAACTACCCATCTAGACCAATTTTAGTGGACGACTTATATTTAAGACTATAGACGTCAATATTCCCAAAATTCCTCGTGCGACTTGGGAGACTTGAGCAGTACTAATTAGGAGCAGCACTAACGAGCAACACTAACTGGGAGCAGCACTAATGGAGCAGCACTAAGTAGTGAGCAGTATTAACGAGCAGTAGTAACAAGGTTGAGCAGTATTAACGAGCAGTAGTAACAAGGTTTAGAGCAGTAGTAACAAGATTGAGCAGCACTAACTCGGACACGTGGCGGCGTTCTAGTGGAGTTGCACGGTTGCACGATTCTGGTAGAGTTGCACGGTCTATTTTGGGAAGAATTGAAACTTAAGTCTATTCTAGGGGAGATTTCATCTCATTTACTCCAAATTAGGAAATCACCCTAAAAATAAACACTTGTTCAAATACATGAACAATTGAATATACTCCAAATGAATACACAATCCATAATGCACACTATACAATTCACTAAAGCGTTAATTTAGGGATTCGTCAATAATTCGACATTATTGTTGGTGATTTGTATCACCAATATTATTTAAGTGTAATGACATAAACTTGCTAACCAAATGTAATCTTAATAAATATTGAACAAGTAAGGATGGTGCGAAGTGCACACTTGTTTGAATTTATTCTGATTAAAATACGCTGACTCAGCGGGAGTCCAGGGGCAGCGCTCCTAGGAACGCAGGTCCAAGGGGCAGAGCCCTTGGCTGGGAAAATTCAAATTCGGAATTAAAACCTGGTCTTCCAACATGTTCGAATTTGACCCGATTTTGGCAGTTTTGATCGGTTTTATGCAGTTTTAAAACTGCATTTTTGTAGTTCTTAGTGGTATGTGAAAGGTGATTAACCATCATTTTGGTCAAGAGATCTGGTACGTTCACACATAATTTTCACATTCTCTGTTCTTGTAATCTCTCTGATTTCTCCGATTGAAGATTTTGAGTGTACCATCGAAATATTTTGATCTGAAAGTGACTACACGACTTCAGAGATTCCAAGCATTCGAAATTCAGTACAAGTTTTTATCATTATTTTCCATTCTTAAATACATTTGTTACATAAAGCTCAACAACATATCATACATTTTCCACTAAAACTATATGAATGATACCCGCAAGTCGTTACCGAAGGAATCTGAATCAATTAAGATCACTCCACCGCCAGACTATATGGATTAAAGTTTGAAAGTTTCTTTCCAAATAACCTCTTTGACATCTTCGTCACTTAATTGTGTTTGCTCAAAATCAAAACACAATAGGCGATGAACAAATCGGCTCTTCATTCATCTCATGTACTTTGCAAGGATGGATGATTTATTTCTTCCTCAACTTCAAATTATCACAACCATAAATTTAGTCAGATTTCAAGTACCAAAACGTCTTTTTTTTCCTAAAACAAATAAAAGCTCGCCACTTATTCGATTAAACGGATCATAAACATTTTTTTCTGCAAGATCGATTACTAAGGAAGACACATTTGGGAAAAAAAATCTCTATATTGTTGGGACATGAGGAAGTTGTTTGACATATTTTCAAGCATTATCACTTCTTAGAAATCCTAAATCTAAGTCATTTGGTGAACCTAAAAGCTGTATTTAATGTCAATTTTAATTTGAAAAGTCAACAAAGTATACCTCAGTTGAGCAATTAGCAACAACTCAGGAGTTCTATACCACCTTGTTACAACACATTCAGTCATGAAATTTGTCTCTGATGTTATTCTTGCAGGCCCATTATTACAAAATTATAGGTCACAATTTGCATTTAGAAGCAAATTGCATGGTTTTTAAATCAAAATGTAAAACATTTGCCAAACTTAAATATATGTTATTAGATACCGTCAATCCTTATTTTAGAACAAGTTATCTTATGGGATTTGTTGGATCTAAATATTATAGAAATGTTACAGCATCCGTAACTTTATATCCGAAATATATCATTTAAAATCTTGACACTTAGCATCAAGCCATTTGTTAAACAAAAAGGATAATTTGTGGACTTTAATTAATACGATTACTTTTTCTTTTTAATAATATTGGTTAATTAATAACTTTAACTAATAGAACTTTTATCTTTAAAAAATGTTTTTTTCAACGGCAAATTTTAATCTACAGATAATTTCCACATATGTTCCATGACGAGATTTGAACCCCAACCTCAAGGTTATGATGCACACATCATACCGCTAGCCCAAATGCCCTTTAGTATCTTAAAAAGATGTTAAAATTATATTTGGCAAATTGATGTGGTTAAATGGCGTATATATTTTGCTCATAAGATTTGAATATGAGAATTCATTAGAATTATCTGGAGACCAAATTCAGTCACTAGACAATCATGATGTTTTTTTCTATATATATTTGGTATTAACAAAACATAAATTTGATTAAAATAACCTTTTCGATTACTTGATTTCATAAAAAATTCACTAGTAGTATAATCTAACATATATATGTCAAATGCATCCATTTGATATGATTTTAAGCAAAGCAACTATCAATAACAATGGAAATGACTAATTTCTTCTTCCTTTTATCCTCTAATTAACCTAAGTTCATCATTCGTATAAATTAATTTAGGTTAAATTAGATAAAAGCAATGTAACCGATATTAATTTAATTATAATAGAAAATTTCCAAAATATTTATTTGACATTTTAAAATTAACAATAGGATAGGTGTAATTTTCTCTCATTAAAAGAGTGAAAATTAAACTTTTGACAAAATTAACAGTATTTTTTAAAAACAAACATGGGTGTCAAAGTTCATTTTCTATGATTGAATTTTGACAAAGTTTTTTCACTCCTTTTGCTTAAAACAATTAAACATACACCTACGGTCAAATTTATGATATTCATTAGCTATTTTTAGGGTTCTAGAAAACGTAAAGTGTTGTAAAACGTTATTATCAAGCCTCAAGTTTCAAAAGACGTGACGAGTCATGATGTTTTTGAAAACATAACCTAATATGGTATTTTTTTATATAATTTATGTTTATATGTATATCAAGTTTAAAAAATTATTTATTTGATAGTTTGTATATGATTTTTTTTAAAAAAATGTTACATCTAAACTTATATAAATTGTATCAAAACATATATTTTAAGATTTTTTTTTCACTATATCTTTGCTTTCCAAAATAATATTTAAACAAACATATATTAAAATATAAATAGTAAATTTATCTATTTTATCTTTTAAACAATCACACCAAATTTAGAAAATGGCATTACACCAAGAAAAAAAATCGCATTCATGATGGTGGAAAAATAAATTGCATTCCACATGGCAGAATATTGTTTGCATATATTTTGCATAAATTTTACATCTCCAACATCATATTTGTGCATACAAACAACACAATATGCACCATCCTTTTACTTCCATATGATGATAAGTTGTATATGTTTTAAAGTCATGATAAGATATGTTTCGATATTCCATCACTTCTGCTTTCCATATTTAATTAGTGACAAATTGACTAAGATTGGCAAAAAGTGCCACAGTCTATTTCGAAATTGAAAATGTGTATTGTTTCCTACTAAATTTGTTTATTTTATCTATATATTCATAAAATGATTATTACGTGGAATTTACTAATTTTCTAAAGAGAAATAATATTTAGTCCTACCATTTGATCATACTCACAGTCCTACCCACTTAATATGATGATATGTGTAATCTACTAATTTTCTTCCTTGATATTATCGCTTGATTTTGACACATCTCTTCATCTAATGAGTAGGATTATGCATAGAACCAAATGGTATGACTAAATACAATTACTCTTTTCTAAACTAATCTCATCATTTGATTTAAATACTTGTATTAGTCATTAAGTAACAAAATAAATAAGAAAATTTAATAAAAAATAATAATATCTCTAATTAAATTTGAAGCAAGTACGCAACGCACTAACCAAATAGTGCTACGAAAGTTCCACATGGCCCTAACTCGACAAACGTGTTAAAATAGTTAAGTTGGATGTTAGCATTTAGTATAAAAAAGAGAGGTAATTAACTACCTAAATTTCATATGTACATAAATGTATAACATTTTTTTAAGTATATAAAAGAGTCATATGCGTCTTTCAGAAACAAACAAGCTTCATAAGATTATATAGAC
Organism: Calendula officinalis; assembly: GCA_963853835.1. Lineage (NCBI taxonomy): Eukaryota > Viridiplantae > Streptophyta > Magnoliopsida > Asterales > Asteraceae > Calendula > Calendula officinalis. The sequence goes on along the minus strand of OY970825.1, from coordinate 21,021,975 downwards.
ATTACGTTTTATATTATCTCATTAGTTAGGAAGACCTAGATAAAGCATAAAAAGCTAGTGCTATGGAAGAGGATTACATCACCTCACATAATCCAACAATGAGTGCCACAAGATCTTAGATTAGTGGGATATGTCATCCGCTCTATATCACTTCTAAATGTATCACACACTGATAATTCATTTTTTTATCGTAACATTGTTTTGTCAGTTGAAACTTTAATTAACTGACACACTCATACTAACATTACATATACTTCCTTCGTATCAAAATAAGTGATACACTTTTCATTTTGGGGTGTATCAAAATAAGTGACACACTTTGAAAACTTTCCTTATTTGGTAAAAATAGTGGGACCCATATTCACTAACTATCCACTTTAATAAAGTGAAATTACCCTTATACCCTTACTTTTACTTTTAAAACTCATTAATATCACTTTATTCAAGGAAAGTGGGACCCATTCTCCACTAATTATGTACTTTAATCTATTTTTTAACATCTACTTTAATATTTTGCCTCAAAAAACGTATAAGCCAATTTGTGTCACTTATTTTGATACGGATGAGGTATATTTAATATTTTATATATAACATACATATACAAAATAAAAATACCATAAATTCTCCTCTTTACAATTCGCCAAAACCAAAGCCAACCTACTTAAGCTCAAACCAACAACATTGTGCTAGTAGTGTCGGTTCATAGAAGCCAATTAAAAATGAACTAAAATCATCATTGGCACCCATCTTGGTATATTTGTACGATATTTATTCAGATGATTTCTAATATGTTTTAAAAATACTTATAAATTACAATTATGATATTAAGAAGTGTATGTTATTACTCTTATAATATATTTTCCATTGTAAAAAAATTGTTCATTATAGTTTTAAACGGGATTCCCTACTTCCATTGTCTTCCGTTATGTCTAATTGTCCAATGGATCCATTATAGGATCATAATGCATATAGGCATAGTCAGCTCCGTTTTCCATTCATTTGATTAAAAAAATTTTGAATATCTGCGGGGTCCACGTGGTTATAGCATAAGTCTAGTGGGTATGGGCACCACATGTGGTGGTGCCTTTTTCCGCCACATCATCGCCACCTCATACACCACACCACCACCACACCACATCATTTGGTGGAAATACCCACCACACCACACCACACCATTTTATTTTCCATCTCATCATTTCTTTTCCATTTATTTTTTAAACATAATATTAAACATCACCACCACGCCGTCTCCTGCCACCTCACCCTCACGCCCTTCCTCCCGTCGTCTCGTACCGTCTAGCCTAAAAGATTTAATAATATAATATTTATGACATGTTACTGAAAAGGAAAATTATGAACTGGCTAAAAAATTATATCACAAATTAAATGTATTATTTCACATATTTACATTTCTCTTTTAGTGTTTTTCATATAAAACTTTGTTTTATGTGTATATATATAATATTTGAAAGTCATAGTTTATAATTTTTTTTGGTAGATATATCTATTTGAAATTATACCTTTAACCCCAAAATTTAATAATTATTATAATAATTTATTTATTGTGATTATTAAGGAAAATATTACTCTTTTTATAATTTATACTACTAATCTTATTTCAAATGTTTTATTACTAACTTTTTTTTACTACCTTTGCTTGACACATAAAACGGTATTTTTTAATTTACTCAAATATTGTTAGAGAAATGATATTGAATCCTATCATTTGTGCCTACCAATTTGATCATGATAAATATCGATATTAAGGAATAATATGAGGAAAGGGATACAGTGGATTGCACATGTTAAATATATTAATGCCATTTATAAACTTCGAAAGTAAATATTGGTTTTTAAAAAGTAAATTTTTTAATTCCCCGGACAATTAAACCTTGTTGATGTTACATTAACATACTAGACGTTCATGCCATTTATGACTTATTACGCTCAATTTTAACTTGGATTACTTAACTCGCTTTAATAAAAACAAGGATAAATTAAAGACGGATTACTTAACTCCGTTTAATAGAGGTTAAAGTAGTTCCAAAAAATTAGCAACAGTTTTACGAAATTAAGAGCAGGTAAACGAAGCCAACTGTAGGAAAACTGTCAGTCGTAACAGCCTTCAGCAGTAGGTCGTTGCAGCAACTCGTTGCTCGCTACAATAGCATGTTCCCCAACAAGCAGCTGCTGCCCCTTGGAATCCGCCTTATGCGCGTTCGCTTTATACACCATGCCGACATCATCTTGGACTTATACAAATGTGCTCTCTGCACCTCTTAATTTGTACTAGAACCAAAAGATGAAACTCATGACATACACATTAGTTCTATTATACTAAAATTGAAATATGTTTTTTTAACGATACCTAATCTACTCCACTTGTCCTATTGGGGCTTGAACCCATAACCTTTAGGTCCATGTACAACATCATATGTACCAATACTACTAGGCTATACTAAAATTAGAATAAGTAACACTAATATCACCAACACTACTTGGCTTTTAAAATTGTTTTGAAGATTTGGTTATAACTTCTATGAATAGAAACCAATTAATTTCACCTATTTAGTTCGAATAAAATTAATCCGACCAAACAAACACCCTATATGCAAGGTTAATTGGAATATTAGACAGTTTAAACAAAATTACTTTTTGACGAAATTAATGATAGATAGTATTGAAAATTACTATATTCTGTCTTTATTTTATTTTATTTATAGAACGAAATTTTTCAACATAACTTTTTCTAACATGATCGTAAGATTGATGTTACTGCTCTGTTTTGTCTGTTTGTCTATGTTAGTGCAACACTCCATTTAGTGTCGCCGTGATGTTTATATTTTTTGTTAAAATGTACCTCAAAACTGTTGCTTGGGCCCCACGTCTTGAAAGAGACGAGATTAAAAAGAAAGTTTAAAATGAAGATAAGAGAAATATATGATCATTAACAGTGAATAGTCATTTTCTTGCAAACGACTATACATTGGTGACATGAATGACAAGTAATGGAATAGTACATTAAAGGGCTGGGCTGGCCCGAAAGTGAATTGTGTGACAAAGTCAAATTCAAGTTACGCGTATAGATTTTTTTAGTGGAAATTCTGTATTAAAATACTTGGCCCGTAAGACGAAGTATAATGCTTAGAATGCAGAGAGAAAGCTGTTGTGACTTTTTGTGTATATATATATTTTTTTAATGATAAATGTACAAATATATATCTACATGATTATCAAAGTCTATAATCGATTTGAATCCGGATAAACTTGAAAGTATCAAGCCTATAAATACTCCTTAAATATATAATATATATGATGTTGTAAGTCGGGATAGGCTCGATCTCAAACTTGGAGAAATTGTTCGACTACCCACGGGTTGAATTTTATGATTCAACTGACCTCTTAATTGACGAGTTATTAGCATAATTGGTAGTTCTAATCATATTAACATAACTATTGAACCAAGGTGAATGATGAGAATAATATGAGAAAAATAGGTATTAAGGTTTCTTCTAACAGTTGATTCTTCCATGCTTTTTCAATTTCATTATATCGTCACATCACATCTACGTTACTGACAAACAAACTAATATACTCATGTTAACAACACTTCTTCAATTTTGCAACATTGGTTTCACTTCACGTACTACTTTTAGATTACACTTCAGACTTAATATACTAGTATATAAAATTTATACTTCCTCCGTATCAAAATAAGTGACACAAATTGGCTTACACGTTTTTTGAGGTAAAAGATTAAAATAGAGGTTAAAATAGATTAAAGTACATAGTTAGTGGAGATTGAGTCCCACTTTTCTTGAATAAAGTGATAGTAATGAGTTTTAAAGGTAAAAGTAAGGGTATAAGGGTAATTTTACTTTATTAAAGTAGATAGTTAGTGGGTATGGGTCCCATTATTTTTACTAAATAAGGAGAGTTTACAAAGTATGTCACTTATTTTGATACACCCCAAAATGGAAGGTGTCACTTATTTTGATACGGAGGAAGTAAAAGAAAATAAAAAAGATAAAAGAAAATAGATTTTTTAATATTATTAAATTGTATATAAATAGAAAAAGGGGGGAAATTGATTTCAACCACCCGAGTCCTACTTTCACCTATTTGTCCTCTCTTTCTTTGTATGCCTTTCCCCTCTTCCATTATTCGTAAGATCTCTAACAAGTTTCACCGATGAGTCCAGCTGATGAGACCTCTATTATTTGTTTGGGTGGTGTTTGATGGGGCTTATTTAGGGGTCTTAGAAGTTTTTTAACTTATTTAAGTTTATTAGGCATTAGTAAGCGTTTAGTAGAGATTATAAGCTTATTTTAAGAGATTTTAAATAAGCTATTTTATTATAAGGTTATTTAGGGTTTTTACCTACTTACCCTTCATTTCACTTTTTTATATAAGCATATTAAACACTTCATCAATCAAACACTTTTTTATAAGCTCAATTAAATCAAACACCTGAGATTATTAGCTTATGAGAAATGCTTTTTTTTAGTCATTCTACAACAAGCTTAAGCTTATACAGTATAAATTTTTCTAAACATTTATTTAACAAAAATTTGTTAACTTAAATAAGCTGATGAGCTAATAAATATAATTTCTTTAGTTTTTGTCTTTCCAAACATCCTCTGAATATGAGAAGATATTAATCCTATTCAAAATATAAAACTTAATATAAAAAGAAAGCAACCAAAAGAACCCACAGGCCATAGCTCAATTTGAAATGGTAACTAAAGTTGATCTGGGCGTCTGTAACAAACTGGGCCTCTTTCGAATACTGCTTAAATTGGGCTTTTGTATTTAGGCCCATTATTACTCGGGTTGCTTTACTTTAACTTAAAGTACCAACAACCAAGTAGTTTCTTTTAAAAGCATCTGTAGTTACTGACCATAGATGCGAACCGATCGATCGCTGCATAAGAGAAGATAAACTAGTTCTTTTATCGACATGAAACATGAGGCAGAGTCCATACGCAATATAGTACATTATGGGTTCATTTTTATTTTTTATGCATATGCAAATAAACATTTTGATCGCGATCATTTTTATTTTTTTATCTATATGCAAATAAACATTTTGATCGCGATGATATGTTTGTCTTTAAGCTCGAGCATCAAAGATGACATGTTATTCATAAACATCATTTTGTCTTCACTACTAACTATAATCAGGGGGAACTATTTTCATCCGGCAGTGACCCATGTCACTACTCAAAAAAATTTACACGGGATAAAACGTTATAATTCCTTTTGGGTGTTACGGTGCTAGTACTATTAAAAACCTACCCAATACCCAAACACAATCTTAAAAAAATCCCAAGTATTAATAAAGAATAGTCTAAACCCAAATTTTAAACTTAATAAAAAACTCATCTAGAAATTTTTAACTTGCCTTGTAGATTTGTAAAATTAGTAGTTATATGAAATTAGTTCTTGAAGACTTAGTTGGTGTATATAATCAGACAAAATGTTTCTATATTAATGTCTTTTATCTTAAATCCGTTTTTGTTTCTATACACTGCCCAACCCCTTAAACTTGGCTCTTTTATCTCTGCAAGAGTGTTACTGCTTGAACTTTTAAGACTATAATTATACTCGACATCCCACATCATTTCATTCAGAAACTTAAATCGAAACACTTCATGGTTCCTTAAATGAAAATGCCATTTTTTGTCTCTAAATTTCCGGGAATATTACTTGAAGAAAAAGAAAAGAAAATGAAAAAAAGAGCTACAAGTCTTTATTACAAAACAAATCTTTAATTCGTCGCATTGTCTTAAAGGCTAAAGCAACACCAACCCAACCCTGTTATTGTACGCAGTTTAGATTTTCAATCATTTCTATTTCTATCCATCTTTCACAAACGAAACCAAACCCTTGTTTTTTGCATGACCAAGAACACACACTAAAACCACCTCTACCCACAAACTCTTCTTTGCATGTTCTTTCTTGCCATTACAATCTTTTTAGTGTTTTAACAAAATGGGTGTTTTCTTTTTCACTAAAGATACTTAATTTTTGTTTTATTCAAGTTCGTACATTTGTGGGTTATTTCAATCGGGTCATCTGGTCGCCAATGGGTCCTATACGAGGAAGCAAAAAGAAAAGGAAAACAGAGATTGAAAATGGTTTTGTTTCTGGGTCTTCTGAAGAAGCCTCTCTTGATTGGTGGGATGATTTCTCAAAACGGATTTCCGGTAATTTATATTCTCAAATATAATTCAGTTTTGCTGTTTGAACAGCTAATTTTGTTTGTTAATTTGTGTATAATCGATTAAAGTGAATTTGTTATGTCGGTTTTGTTGTGCTTGATTGGACTCTATGTTGTTGAATTGAAAATGCATATTGATTGTTGTAAGAAAAGATCCCTAATCTGCTTCTTTTTTAAGCACTTGCAGTTCTTGTTCATGTTCTTGACCTAACTCTGTGTTGTTAAATGAGTTTGTGTTTGACGTTTATTGGGGATTTTTTAGTTATTCAGTTTTAACTTGAATGTGATGTTCAATCCATTTTTAGGGTAATGTAAATTGATTTGATGGCCCTTAAGGGTTTCCAGTTAAGTTATTAATGTATCAAGTAAGATTGTAAAATTTATAATCTTTTGCAGGTTTATCATCTCCATCAAAAAACCCAGACCAATTCGAATCAATTTTCAAAGTTTCAAGAAAAACATTCAACTACATATGCACACTCGTAACCGAATCCATGATGTCAAAAGCAACAAACTTTATATTCCTAAATGGTCAAACAATGTCACTAAATGATCAAGTGGCTTTAGCTTTAAGGCGGTTAAGTTCTGGTGACTCATTAATCGGTGTAGCAAACTCTTTTGGTACAAACCATTCAACTGTCTCTCAGGTGACATGGCGGTTTGTTGAGGCGGTTGAAGAACGTGGGGCCCACCATATCCAATGGCCCTCAACTGAAGAAGAAATTGAAAAAATTAAATCAAAATTTGAGAATATTAGAGGGATGCCGAATTGTTGTGGTGCGATTGATACTACTCATATTATGATGTTGTTGTCTTCTTCTGAGAGAATGATTGATGTTTGGCTTGATCAGAAGGATAATCATAGTATGATCTTGCAGGTATGATGTAATTTGATGTAAGATACTGTGAATTCGTGCCTTTCTTTATTGACAGAATTAGGTATAAAACCCATAGAAATTGGGAGGTGATTTGTACAGAGCAATTTTTATCCATACGGAACAATTTCATGGCAAATGACAATTATATCCTTCTTTTCCTTCTACCACATTTTGCATTTCACCCATCCCACTAAGGATATAATTGTCCTTTGATATTAAATTGCTCTGTATGGATAAAAATTGTTCTGTACGAATCAGCTCCCTTATAAATGACACTTACGATTGAAGAATAAGGAAATAATTAATTGATATTAATGTACATACATTCGATATTCAAAAATTAAAATCATGTCTTAAATCTTGATCCTGATTCCAGCTAATAATTTTGATTTGTGTTAAACGGGTAGATTAGAAAAGTTAGCTAAAAGGAAAACTGGTCAAATGGGTTGAACAAAGTCATTTTATTTAAAAAAAATAGATTAGTTCTGGATCTTTTAAATAAAATTAAAAAAAATTGACCCGTGCCAAAGATTATGGGTTCTGACCCAAACCCGTTTATATTACTATTAGTTAAACACAAAGTTTTCAACTTTATGGGAATTTAATGATACATTTTATGTATTCAGGTTATTGTGGACCCCGATATGAGATTTCGTGACATAGTTACGGGCTGGCCCGGGAAAATGGACGATGCATCCGTGCTTCAAAAATCAAGTTTTTTCAATTTATCAGAAAAAGGCGAAAGATTAAACGGGAAAAAGCTAAAGCTTTCAGAAGGGACCCAAATTCAAGAATACATAGTTGGAGACTCGGGTTTCCCATTGCTACCATGGTTAATAACTCCATACCAAGGTCGAGATTTACCCGAAACAAAATCTGAATTCAACAAACGCCACCTGGCAACCCGATTGGTGGCCCAAAAGGCGTTGGCCCGTTTGAAAGACACGTGGCGGATGATTCATGGGGTGATGTGGCGACCCGATAAGAATAGGTTGCCTAGAGTGATTCTTGCGTGTTGTATACTTCATAACATTGCGATTGATGTGGAAGATAATGATGTGTTGGATGAGTTGACTTTGACTAGTCAACATGACCCGGGGTATCGGAATGAGGTTTGTGATGTGGCGGATAAGAACGCGTCGATATCGAGGGATAAATTGGCGCTTTACTTGGCGGGGAGATTGCAAGCTTGATGTTTTTTTTCGTGTATTTGGTTCAAGAAATTGTATATTACATAGCGAAATGGTTAACAGTTTTTAGATGTTAGGTTTTTGTTGTTACATATATACGCTTATTCGAATTGCATTTCAAACGCGTTTAGTTATGAAACTTGCCATCCAACTTTATTTGCATATCCTAATACTAGCTACATAACCCGCCCGATGGGCGGATATGCTTCAAACTTTAGTATGTTATTAAAATTCCAACAAATATTAATAATTTTACAAATGACATAATAATGTTGTAGCTGTAATGATGAATTGTTAGAAAAATAGATATATTAAGAAAATGTTACATAAAATTTACAAACGAAATAAGACTTCTTTGTAAACTACATTTGCTGTTGAATTAGTGTAATTCCCAATCGATGTCACAACAAATGACCTTCAATCTCTTCTTGTTCTTAACTCGTGATACAGCCACATAAAGCTGGCCATGTGAGAATACCGGTTTTTGCAGAAACAACCCAACCTGAGACAACGTCTGCCCTTGACTTTTATTAATGGTCATAGCAAAGCATACCTGAACAGGAAATTGCATGCGATTCAATTTGAAAGACATCTTGTTGTCGGAAGGGCTAATAACCATTCGAGGGATATCGCAAATTGTAACCACCTTGCCGCCAGATATGATTTTACCCTCGATTATATTTACCCCCATCCGTAATATCTGAAGTCTGGTTTCGTTGCACAATCCAGCTTTCTGATCAATATTCCGCATACACATTACCGGAGCACCAATCTTTAACTTCAAGATATGTTGCGGGACACCTGACATTTTTATGGTGTTCAAGAAGTCAGTGGTGTAAAGATCAAGGTTAAACATAGTATCATCTTCATCTGCAGCGGAAACCGAGTCCGATGACTCGTACGTCTTTTCTTCTCCAGGAATCAATGTAAGCATACGTTCGTTTATGAGGTCAACCATTTCATGCATGGGAGCAAGAATGGCTCTATCTTGAAAAAAGCTGGGTTGCCATAGATTATCAAACAAATGAGGGTATGTTTCTGCAATAATAGCCCCAAAGTTATCATCAGATGCTGGAATCAGCATGTTTTCCGGGAACTCTACTGATGACTCACCATCATTTTCACCACCTGTGTTTAGATAATATCAAAAAAATTCATATCAGTAAAAAATCTACTGGAACGGTTTAAAAACATTTACAAATAAATTAAATACATACCTATAGTGCCGTTGCCAATATCGAGCATCCAATCTGCAAACTCCTTTATTTCTTTTATTTCAACCTCAGATGCTCCCGAACCAAGCCTCATGTTTACTGTTAAATTCAAGACAGTGCAGTGGTCCCAAAGATATGACGCATTGATAGTCGCATGAACCACGTCTTGCCTACAGCCATTTAGAATAACAGGAAGAATCTGCCGAAAATCACCACCAAACAAAACAACTTTTCCACCGAATACAGATTTTGACGGTGTCGAAGGGTCCTGCCTGCATATGTCTCTCGGGGTTCTATCAAACGCCTCGAAACAATATCTGTTAATCATTGGTGCCTCGTCCCAGATAATTAGCTTGGCTTTTCGTATCAACTCAGCAAGGTCACCGTCAGCTGTTATGTGGCACAACGAATCTTCCACCACATTAATAGGAATTGCAAACCTGGACAAAGTACAGAATTAGCAATTTATATAAAAAGAAAAAAAAATCACTATTAAAGGTGTTTTGTTCGAGTATAACCCGTGATAAATCACGGGCAACTTGTAATAATTTAATGATATTTGTTCGAAAACAACATTATACTTCCTCCGATTCAAAATAAGTGTTACACTTTCCTTATATGGGTGGTTCAAAATAAGTGCTACATTTTGAAAAATTACCTTATTTGGCAAAAAATAATATGACTCACACCCACTAACTATCTACTTTAACAAAGTGAAATGACTCATTTACCCTTACTTTTTACTTTTAAATATCATTAACCCCACTATATTCAAAAGATGTAGACCCATTATCGACTAACCATTCAATTAATCTAATTTAACCACCATTATAATCTTTTGCCTCAAAAACCGTGAAACTCAAAGTATATCACTTATTTTGAATCGGGGGAAGTATGTAATATGACGGGAAAAAAAGAACCCAATAATTTGACGATAATTGCATATCCAATTTTATGGTATAAAGAGTAAACACAATTTTTAAATATAGTACATGTTGTTTACAAAACATTTTTAAATCTTTTGTAAAACTTTATGGTAAACAACGTTCAAACATGTTGTTAGTCACTTTCCATTCTTTGTCGTATATCAACATCTTTGATATATACTTCCTCCGATTTAAAATAAGTGATACATTTTCCTTTTTGGGGTGATTCAAAATAAGTGATACACATTGAAAATTTACCTTATTTGGAAAAAATTGGTGGGACCCCCACCCACTTACTATCTATTTTAACAAAGTGAAATGACTAATTTACCCTTACTTTTTACTTTTAAACATGATTAATTTCATTTTATTCAAAAGGTGTGGGACTCATTCCTCACTAACCATCCAATTAATGATCATTATAATCTTTTGTTTCAAAAACCGTGAAACCCAAAGTGTATCACTTATTTTAAATCGGAGGAAGTATGTGTTTGCTATGAATTGTGTTTATCTTGAATTTTAAGTTGTTACCAAAAGATATATTTATTAGTTCAATTCGGAATTATTTTGAATTAGTAAGTTGTTGTCAAAAGATATGGTATTTAATTTAAATCGTACGTTGCAACTTAAGGTGACGCAAAATGCTTTTATTGGTAACAATATTCAAAATATTTATGAATGGCTGCAAAATTAGCATTAGCAAAATCCATAATCTGTACTTATATGCTCAAATTTTTGCGTATTTTAAAGTGCCATGAATGAATTTACTGAGTTGTGTGAAAATTGGGATGTATGTATATTTAATTCACAATTATATCACTTGTGAATTTAACTAAATCAGAAGCATAGCTAAAAACCCAACGAATCGCTCAATTTGTTTTCACCAAGTGATATAATATTTTATCAGATAAAATAAAAATCAATTTATTTGATTTTTATTTATATTAGCATATTATTGTCTAATAATTAGCAGTGTTTAGTGTTTTTACCATGACCAATAACAAATCTATTATGTTACACCAAATCTTATACGCGAACCATGCCTACTTTGATGGATGTTTGATCCACTGTTCGTAGGAATCTTTACATATGAATATGAGAAAGGATAAATAGAGAAAAGTGTCTAATTACCATGTTTAATAATGATTACATGTTCAAAATGTTTCAGGTCAAATAACAATACTGGGAAAAGCTAACACACTGGGAATTAAGTCCGTGTTTTTTCATACATTGATTCTAGATTTTATGGATAAAACCAGCAGAATTCATTCATAATGCAATCCCCGAGGTAGTGCCTCAAACAAAAAGTTTAAAATTACACAACAAAATTTAGATGTTAACTTTAAAAATCATAACACAATCTGTCATATTTTACTTCTTACAACGTGTAACCAAACATGCACAATCCACCGGGTCATTTGCATCATGTTTATTTCTAAGTACAGGAAAAATTCCTCCTTTTGATGCATCTGTTTCAGCTTTTAGGGAAGGCAGCTAAATTCTTATTGCTTTCTCCTAATTCCACAAGTGTAAGCCCAATTCTCCTTTAATAAGATCAATGATCTTTAAATATTGATCTTTACGTCAAATTATATTAAAGTAGCAATCAAATACACACTTTTGATCAAAATTTTCAGTATCCACATCATTGGGAAGGTTATCAACCGATATATAATTTAATCTTTCTAATTTGACTTTATACATGGAAAACACAAATTAATGGAAAAGTATAACAAAATAACAGCAATTTACTCTATACATGGAAAACACAAATTAATGGAAAAGTACAACAAAATAACAGCAATTTACTCTATACATGGAAAACACAAATTAATGGAAAAGTATAACAAAATAACAGCAATTTACTCTATACATGGAAAACACAAATTAATGGAAAAGTATAACAAAATAACAACAATTTACTCTATACATGGAAAACAGAAATTAATGGAAAAGTATAACAAAATAACAGCAATTTACTCTATACATGGAAAACACAAATTAATGGAAAAGTATAACAAAATAACAGCAATTTACTCTATATATGGAAAACACAAATTAATGGAAAAGTATAACAAAATAACAGCTTTTTTAGTTCTTAGTCTTACTTTTATCTTTAATTTTTCTGATGTAGGGACAAGAGTGAAGAAGGAAAAAATTGTTTTCCACCCTCAAATTTAAAATATTGGAACAAAAAAAAACTTCATTTATCATGTTTTGATGATTGCATATAGGTAAAATAATTTTAATGCAGATTCTTAATGTAAAATGGCAAATAAGCAAGCAACAAAGTAGTTCATTGTTAAAACATAAAGAATTTTCTTATCTTGACTCTGTAAAAACATAAAGCATATATTTAATGTTTGTGGTGAACTAAAAAATGTTATTTTACCATAACTGAACCGATACTTAGACAAAACCGAGAAGGTTATCAAACTCTGGTGCAGGCTTCAATCATTAGCATCACAAATTGCGATTTGTGACTAAAATTTATAAAAATTGTTAAGGAAATTATGGAAATTTTGAAACCAGTTATTAGTTATCCAATTATATGGCAATTCTTCTGAATATCTTAATGATTCTGAAAATAAGTAGGAGATTAATGAAAAAATTAGTAATCCTATTAACTCACCATGAAAGGTGTTGACAGCCTTGTTTGCTCCATCTGGTCATCTGGAGTTGAAAAACACACAAATCCAAATCCTTTAATAATTCCCTTTCAATAACCATCAATTATGCAGAGGTAATTGTACCACATTAAGTAAAACATTCTTGCAACTCATCTTCACTTGCATTATCGTCATTATTCTCAACATCAACATTTGAACCCTGAAAAAAATTTCCAATTAATCAACAAATTATCAAGGCGTTAACTTGCGTGTGAGACAGTCAGTGGATTCTTATTTCTTCCGTTCGATGATGTTGCATTAGTGATGCTACAACATGTTTTCTTAAACCATTAGAATTCAACCTTTATAAACAGATAAAGAAGAGTTGCAATTATCTGATTAAATGTTTAAATAAGACATTAAAGAGGCCAATTCTGCTACTTAATGCAGAAAAAAATGAAACATACTTGGTAGAATGGGTGTCGGTTGCATTATTTCTTCGTTGATAGACTTGACCCACTTTTATTCATGATTTTAGTAGATAAAAAATGTCTAAAATCTGATTTGCGTAAAAATCTGGTTGGATATGAGTTGAGGGATGTTGAAGTATTAAAAATAGTCATGCTGTCAATTAATATGTGAATTCTATTGGTTTAGGTAGCAGAATTGGCCAATTCTAACTGAATCGATATCGAAAACGAACGCTACCCGACGGTTCAAAATTCGAACGACGATTAAAATTGGGAAACAAACCTTGATTTCGCGCACTATGTGAATTTGACATGTGAATAAAAAAAACCAACGCTTCCCCATAAGCAATTAAGCACAATTCGGAAGCAAACATGTGAAGAAATAAACCAACAAAACCCTAGAAATTGATTTTCGCCCTAAATTGCAATAGAAAATTTTGAATTGTGTTGCAATCAGATGACCGGTCGGAGTCGGGAAGATGATGAATGCAGTTGTATCGTGATTATCAAAATCTTTCACCATTAATATCGGCATTTCATAACTGTAGGAGAGATGTTTCCAATTTTGCCAGAATATGTTGAGGATGTATGGCCTTATTTCACGGGTTTGCATTGACTGCTTAGCATGTAGGTGTGAGAAGATTACGAAGGAAGAGTGGACCAATGCCGGATTTACACGTGGCATTATCCACCAATGGGAGGCCACCGTTTTGATGAGTTGGCATGGGGTTATCATGTGTAGCCTCATATATAGGGTAGGATATATAGGGTAGGATGTGCGTAAGAGCCTGAATATCCTGTAAAATGTAAAAACTTCACACAAGTTGGTTGTCATTATTCACAAAGGATTGTTTTAAAAACCCGGTTTGAACCAATCAGTCAAACCAGGAAATAGGTTCAGTTGGAATGAGATGGTTAAATTGATGGTTATAATTATGTCGGAACTAGTTGGTTGGATATTAAAAATGTGGTTGAGTCGGCCATTTGTACCCGAAAAAACTATTTTTTTCTAATAAAGTAGGTAAATAAAATAGAAATAGAAATTTTCTATATAAGTATTATTTTTAGTTGAAAAATAGGTTTTGATTTTTTTTTTAAGTTTTGTTGGTATTTGTTTTGTATTTGTATAATCTTTTTAATATTTACACACTATCTACATAATTATTGTATCATAAATACAGTATTGTTATCGGTTAGTGTACCGACTCATCCTTTTACAGGTTCAGCCGTATTTAAGCATGTGCAGTCAACTTGGATCATATTGGAGTATTATTAAAGAACATATTTTAAGATTTTTTTCTAAAATGATTTTAAAGATTTGGTTTAACCAGAATGAAATTAAATTTGTGCATCATTTTGTTTTGTAGATAACTTCTTTTGAAAGTGAGCTCGAAATTAGTTCAAGAAAAGACAATAAAAAAAAGGGTGTAATTTGTTCAATGAAGCGTGGGCCGAAGCGTATGATAAAACTGGGCAATAATCTGAAAAGCCCAATAAATTAGGGCAAGGTTGGTCCCTGCCATTCATCAATATTAATAGGCTTCACCGTCTTCAGAAAAACCTATCAATCTCTAAGCTTCATTTTCGTTTATGTTAAATCTATCTGTAAGTAAACTTAGGTTAGCATAATTCTTCCTAGTGTTTTTGTATGATGTAATAGAATGATGATATCTTTGTTTGTGCAAACGTAGCATTATCCTTCAATTGGAATGCAGTGATCGGCACTTCCACACGAGATTTCTGACTATACTTACCCTTGCTTTTCATTAAATTCATCTTTGATTCGTGCACCAAAATGATGAATTGGTTTTCTTTTCGTATGTTATATCAATTAGCGATGTTTACGAATTGAAATATTAAAACAATCGGACTGATTAATGTAATTAGGTTTAAGGTTCACAGGTTCATTTCAGTTGTTTAATAATTAAAATTGGTTGATAAATATACATTTTTTACGTTGTTTTTTTGTGTATAATCTGTTCAACTGGCTTTTGGTATGTGAATTAGAACCAATTGAAAATATATCGATACATGTATGTAAATTTAAGGTAAAATGTAAGGTCCAGTTCTTTTAATCCTTTGGCAGTAATGGATTTGAGATCAAAATTCTTCCCTTTCAGTGTCGAACCATTTTTTAATGTTTAGAGACTGACGAATACTATGGGTTGAGTTTATGAAGATGATATTTGTTGACAGTCGAGTTGGTAATTTTGACTAGTCTTTTTAAAATCATAAAAATTTCAGTGAATTACTTGTAAAAGTTTACAAACATTTAGAAATCCAATCTTTCTCACCTTGTCTGCAAATTGAAGTTTATAATTATGTACTTCTCTTATTCGAAACAAGTGATATAAGTTGTTTACAAGGGTTTTATGTTAAGTAATTATATTAAAAATTAAAATAGATAAATTGTATAGTTACTAAGTAATGAATTTCATAATTTTATTAAAAACATGTTTAGTTAGCATTGGGTATGGTTACATAAGTCGGATTGCCACCTATGCGCCATATCTGCGCCACATCACTATTTCATATTTTACATTCAAAACCCCAAATACTCTCTCTATCATTACTAACCAATAATATTCCTTTGGGACTCACAAAAATACTCCTCACTCACAAAATAAACCCTTAAAAAAATTAAAAAAATTTCTCTCTCCTTCGCCAAAACCTCGACGTATGCCCGCCACTCACACCACTTTGGGTGTGGTTTTTTTATTTTTTTTGAACGGCAAATCTAATCTACTCCTAAATAACCACCTATGTCCACTATGAGACTCGAACCCTCAACCACTAGGTTAGAGGGCAAACACCTTACCGCTAGGTCATTGGCCCTTTGGTATACCACTTGGGGTGTGGTGGCGCGCCAGTTTGGAGGTTTGTGGCATCTGGCGAGGCTTGCTTCCGCCACTACACCCTTGGCTCTTAGAAGTAAAATTAAAGTGAGTCCATTCCAACTTGCCTAAAATTGACATACACATGTCATTAATACCTCATTTTTAGTTTTTTAGGCTCTATCATTATAAAATGAGTAATGGTAGGCCTATCTATAGTCCTACTCATTAGATGTAGACATGTGTCAAAATCAATGGATAATATTAGGAAAGAGAATTAGTGTATTACACATGTCGTCCTATCAAGTGGGTAAGATCATGAGTAGGACTAAGTGGTAGGACTAAATATCATTTCTCTTATAAAATATAAACACATAAAATACTAAATATCCTATTAAATTAACATGGTCCCCACTAAATATTCATATCTATCTTTTCCTTAAATCACCAAATGGCTATTGACCTAGCGGTAAATATATTTATCCCTAACATTGAGGTTGAGGGTTGTGTATTACTTGTTTTGAAATTGTTTAAATCACCTATTTTGAAACTTTATAAGATTCATGTAAGTAAATATTTAAAGCTTATATCTCTATGTTCTGAAGCATGTAGACATAAATCATCGGTATTTTTGTTATTTTCAAACAACTTTAGCTCAGTATAAACTTTATAAACACAAAACCTCAAATTTAACTCCTGTATTGATTGCTGGCTTTAATGTGCTCTATTCCAAAGTTAATCGATCATCTAGAAAAAGACAGCATATTATCTAATAGTTTTTTTTTAGGTCTATTTGATTAAAAAATCAAATCGATTAGTACTACATTTCTTTCTTCTAGAAAAACAATGAATTTCACTTACTTCCTAAAAGTATGTTTAGTTTGTAAATCTTGGTCCTATGAATTCTTTTGTCCATGTAAGTTGTAACCCTTGTGAATTACACATCGTTCTTGTGGTATATATTAATTTTCATCAAATGTTCTTTAGTTTCAAATAATTACAATTTTAATCTTTATTTTAAAAAGATTTTGCATTCATGGTCTTTTTAGTTAAACGGTGTTCAACTTTTTATGTTAAGTTGTTTTAGTTTTTTATCATTTTATTCTTTTTAATGTAATTAAAATAAGGTATAATAACACACACGACCTTCTTCCTCATTATCTTTTTCTTCTCTATTTACGCATTTGATGATTATCCAAGTATTCATATTTAACTATTAAACTATGTTGTGAAGTACGATCAAAATCTGTATCTTTAGGAGAGATTGGCATGATATTTTACTAAGATTATGTTTTGGATTGTGCGGCTCAAGTTTGTTTGTAGTTGCCTTTTGTTTAAAAAAATACATTTATGTGCTATATATTGCATGATACGAACCCCATCTAGAACTTAAAATGGCATGACATGAACCCCATCTAGAAACACCCCTATACTACCAACTAACTTAACTTTGGCTACAACCAATTTAACTACTATTTTTTTCCTTTATTCATGAATAGCATAATATACATGTTTCATGTTATACCTATGCTATGGTATTCAAAATTTTCTTACTTTCAAGCGAGTAACTGTACGTGATCTAAGCATTAACGTGGTCATCTTTGAACTTTTATGTGGCCATATATGAAACTGGATTAGGAGATGCATTAGATTTTTACATTTAATGGAGTAATTATACTGCATTTTTTACTTCATAATACAAAAATAACAAGTTGGTATATGATTAAATTGGATATGAAAGATTGACTTAATTATTCATCAGCTTATTTAGAATGTTTAGCTTCATTATTAACTAGTTTCGATATTATAACAGGATACACTTTTTGAACTAATTTACAATTTGGTGGTCACATTTGTAATTTTATTAAGTTTGGAGTCTAGATTGTTCTTTTTCGTTTAGCTACTAAGCCACTATTTGACTAAAAAGTCAACCATTTCAGAGTTCTAGAAACATAGTCAACCCACAGCCAACAAAGTCCAAGTTTCATCATCACTGACGCCATCAACCCAATGAGATCCGTGCGTGTTCGCCCGATGGTATAAATATGCGTTTAAACACAGCATAAAATTCAAACAATTTACAAAATAATTCCAATTTTTCTAAAATTAATTAGTGGAATGAAGAGAAATTGGGATGATGATCGAGAGATCGAGAACTTAGCTATGGCCAATTGCTTGATGCTCCTCAATCGTGTCGGCAGAGCTGATTCCGGTAGGGTTTTTCAGTGCAAAACTTGCAACAAGCAGTTCCCGTCGTTCCAAGCTCTCGGAGGCCACCGTACAAGCCACAAAAAACCTAAATCAATAGATGATACGCCGGTAAAGACAAAGAGACATGAATGTTCCATTTGCGGATTGGAATTTGAGCTCGGGCAGGCGTTGGGCGGTCATATGCGGAAGCACCGAGACAGTCAACCGGAGAAGAGTGTTCCGGTAAAATTGATTGTGCCGGCGGTGGTTGAGGATGTTGATGGTGGCGGGAGAGGGCTGTGTTTGGATTTGAATTTGACACCTTTTCAGAATGAAATGAAGATCTGTAGTGGAACGGCTGGAATTACTATTTAGAATTCTCTTTCTTAAATTTACCTTTTTTTTTCTTTTTTTTTTATAGATATCAGATTTAAATTCTTTCAATTATGATTATGAGGTTGCTATAAATATGCATGTAAATATGCTGAGTATAAGGACGTAATGTAAAAATATTTCATTTGTAGTAGTTTCGTGTTAAATTAGTTATCAACTATTTTTTTCTTTTTTCTTTTTTCTTTTTTGTTAGTTACATTTACGTCACAATTTAGATCATTCAAAGTTTTCAATTTTGGTGTTTGATATGTATGTTTCTGTTTTATAAATCAGTTTTCTTCGTTGTTATGATTAGTTTATTTATGTTATTTTAAGTTTTAAACGTATTACAGTGAAAACTTGTTTTTGCAAGAAAGCTAAAATATGCAAGAAAATTACTTTTAAACGAATCAAAAGTGACTATAGTTGTCTAATCTTTCAGATACACATGCGTTTAATACTTCAATAAGCACATATAAATTTGTGAAGTAAAGATTAAACAAATATTGTAAAGACATTTATAAATTTCCTGACTCGCTTATGATACATCGTATCATAAAGTCAAACTGAAGTTCGAGCTCAATCGATTTAAAAAAATAACTTTGTTTAACAAAGCTACATAAGCAAGCAATACCTTCACAATAAGTATAGTTACAACCATTGTTAGTGATACAAGATATATGTCAAAGTCAAACCCCTTAGACAAAAGCAAAACAAACATCAAACAAGAAGCATATCTGCTTTACACCAAAATGAAATAGAAACAAAAGTGCAAGAAAGTAGTTTCCCAAAATAAAACCTACCTTTCACACACTAACACAAACTTCCAAATGATATAATTTGTTGCATATTACAAGCAGTCCCATCATAATTGTGTCACAATTAAATTCATAATCCGATATCTGTCTGGTCTAAGAACCACAGCAAGCTGATTTCTGTGCATTTTGACTGTTCCCAGCAGCTGCATCTGGCTGATTAATTTTAATTGTTGACGGCTGCAAAGATTCACAATAATATCAATTTATTAAAATACTTAGATTATTAATTTAGCAAAATAATTTTAGGTTTGTTTTATATAACATACCTCAGCCTTAGTGTCGGTGTCTGAAAGCCTTTGCTTGATATCTTTTGCAACCGAAAAGAAAACTTCTTCCACATTCAGGTTTGTTTTTGCACTCTGCCAAAAACAGTTGTTACAAAAAGGTAACTCAAAAATATATATAAAAAATAGTAATTATTGAAGTGATTATTTACTTACAGTTTCGAAAAATTTAATCCCATATTCATCAGCAAGTGCTTGCCCTTTTGCAGTTGGTACAGCCTATAAGAAAAGGCAATCATGTCACATTTTATTTTATTTATTTAATGAGTATATAAAGTAATTAGAAAGCATAAATAAATACCCTTTTGCTTTCATCCATATCAGCCTTATTTCCAACCAGAATCTTGTTAACATTATTGGAGGCATGTTGTTCAATGTTGCGAATCCAGTTTTTTATGTCTGTCAACATAAAATATAATTAATTTTTAAAATATAATTCAACATAATAATCATCTTAATTATCCATATGACAGTTAGTTTAAACACTCATCACTAATAATTAAAATGATGGTCGCTTAACTAACTAGAATAAGCTATAAGATAAATAAAAAAATGATAAATTTCACTATCAATATTTAAGAGAAGAAAACCTTACTATTGAAAGATGATTCATCTGTAACATCGTACACAAGCAAAATACCCATAGCACCCCTGTAGTAAGCTGAAGATTGGAGGGATAAGAGTGTAAATTACATAAAATTAATTCAAACATTTTAAATATGACAAATAAAACTAAAAATAACTTTATCTACTAAAAGAGACAAAGTTGTACCAGTTGTGATTGTACGGAATCGTTCCTGGCCAGCTGTGTCCCAAATTTGGAGTTTGATCCGTTTTCCATCAAGTTCAACGGTTCTTATCTTAAAATCAATACTGTACCAAAAAATAAGTCTTATTAAATTCAAGAAAAATAAATCAACAACTTATGATTTATGAAATCAACTCACCCGATGGTAGTGATAAAACTAGTAGTGAAAGAACCATCAGAAAAACGCAAAAGAAGGCAACTTTTCCCGACACCTGTAAATCAAGGAAAATATAGGAGATAATCATACTGCAATTAACGATAATTAAGATCAGAATATTTAACTACCATATAAGGCACAAATATAATAACTTTTTCTGTACATATTACATATCGGAGGGCTATAAATTGTTAGTGTACACATCATGATTTGAATGTATCATATTCAGTATGACCAACAAAATTCAGAAGTCAACGAATATATTTATGGACTTAATAGTTATATAATTTTCATGTAATGTGCACTCATAAACATGAAAGTAAAGCATCATTAAGCAAATATCTGAGTCTACATGTATGAAAACATTCATGGTCGTAGCTCATAATGGATATTATAACAGTATATAAAGGGCATGTTTGGGAAAGCTTATTTAAGAGGCTTTTGAGCTTAATAAGCTTGAAAAATCAAGCTTATTTAAGCTGATTAAGCTAATAAGCTCAAAAGCTCCTTAAATAAGCCCAAAAATCCAAAATCAACCTAGATCGGTACAAAATTCACATTCAGAATAACTAAAACCATTTTTACCAATTAAAAAGATTTGCAACTAGCAGAAAAATCCGCCATAACCACAAATTAACCAATTTCAACAGCATACAATTGCAAAACACATTCAACGCTATTCGAATATGAAACTAGATATAAACGGATGAAACAATAAACTCACCACTATCTCCGATCAAAAGGAGTTTAATAAGATAATCATAATCTGCTCGTGCTCTTGCAGGTGGAGCGGCCATCGAATAATCAAAATGAATTCGAAGAAAAAGCCCTAATTATCGTGTATATGGACACTTATATCTGTAGAAGAATCAAAACGAGCAAATTCACGAATTAGAAACAAAATACAAGCAATGAATCTAATTACGGGCATATGACGTTAACAGGATACACACACATAAGATCAGAGATCCGTCAATGAAGATCGAGATACAAATGTTATTACCATAAAGTTTGACAGATGATGATTGATGACGGTGCGCCACTGGTTTCAGGAGCTTCTGTTTTCCGGAGAGTAAGCCGGTCAGTCCCCTGCGCAATCTAGCAAAAATGGGGGTAGACAGCGAATGAGGTCGACAGAGAAAGTTTCCGGTGTTGACGAATACAAGATTAGAATAACAGCTGCCGGTTTTATTTCTTATTTTAACGAAAATATTAATTTTAAATTAAATAACACTAAAATAACATAAGTTTAGTTTAAAAAAAATTAAGGTTTTAAGATTATGAAATTCTTTTACATGTATGTTTGCATCTTCATAGACTTTTAATCGCTGTAAATAATGAAAATATGAATCTGCAATTGCTCAGGGAAATATTGCAAAAAACTTTTAAAGAAATTGTTAATCTTGAGTCTTCTCTTATCACATATTCACATAGATGTTATATTTTCATTATTTAAATGTTTTGTTGTATCATGTATGGATTAGAGTGTTGCCCCTTTATGAAGGCTCAAACAAGTAGAATGGAGGTGCGAGATATTGATGTTGAGGTGAGCTTATGCCAAAATCATGCTAGACATTATACTGACTGGAGTTTCTAAAACAAGTACGGATGTAGAGACTATCATCAACAAGAAGATGGAATAATGGTTCAGATGGTTTGGTCATGTCAAGAGAATACCACAAATAATGCAAATAGGAGAGTAGAAACTCTCACAGTCATTGGCTCGAGGAAAAAGAGTAGACGGAACCTTAGGTGGATAGACATAATCAGCAGCGATCTATAGGATCATAGCGTGACAGAGGACATGATCTCTGATCGGGATTTTGTGAGGACTATCATTGAGACATATATGACTAGGGAGGTAGGTACTTTTGAAGTTGTAGGGTAGTGACTTATAGAATCGATAGGAGACATAGACTTACACGATTTTATGTGCGTATCTCGTTGGGAGACTCACGATCAATAAGATTGTGCAGTCTATATGCTTGAATGTGTATATATCTATTTCTTGAGTGATGTTTTTGGTTGATCCATGTTATTTGCGTATTCACACAACGCCCTCATACAAGCCATGTGCAAATATACACAATATTTACATATTTTTTGCATACTTACACACACACGCGCTACATGCACGTATTTTTATACATGTATTTAGACTCGTATGTATTATGTGTGTATGTTTTTAAAGACATACACACACATCTCATATACACTCATATTTCACTCACTCTCAATTTTGCATGAGGTTTCCCTTTAGACAATCTCTATTTTCGTATTAAAGTATATTTATCTACATTTTACGTTTTTATATCTCTTTTTTTAAAGAATTAAGTATAATTGTTATTAAAAACATACATGTAAAAGTATTAAACACTTGTTCTATAAATTGTTCATTGTTGCAAAGTATACTGTTTCTTTTCACATTATAAAAATCGACAGTATTAAAAGAATAAAAATAATAATAGTTTAAAACTTCTTGGCTTTTACTTTTAGTAACATACAGGTGTCTTCATAATTGTATATTCAAACATGGATGCTTGGTGGATAGGAAGTGAGTGATTGGTTGGTGTATGGTTGATACTTGATACTTTAAATAAAAAGTTTTTAGAGATTAATTACAAATATAGTCCTCTTAGTATTATTAAATCTATGGTTTTGATCCATTTACTTATCAGAGAGATCAATAATGACTCTACAGCACATTAGACAGTTTATAAAAGCCTCTAGAAACAAAGAAACACGAATATACAAAATGAAATTGAAATCACTTACTGAAAAACAAACAAACATTACAATCAAAGTCTAATTTTTTTTTTATCTAAATTGGAGAACATGCCCAAGAATAATGAGATCTGTTTGATTTCTTGTCGTGAAAAAGAAAAGGAAGAAACCGGAAATGAAATGTGTGTGACTCATACAAAGAAAGTAAGCAATAATGTTTACCCAAAGAGGGATCGAAGATGTTATCTATAGGAACTCATTCGAGAATTTGATGTTATCTTTAGGAACTCATTCGAGAATTTTACTGCTAATTTATCACCAGATTGTTTGTCATTGGTTTATAACTATATAAGCATGGAAAGTATATTATAAGAAAGATATAAGAAAAATAATAAACTCAAAGTTAATGCTTGAAGAATATGCTTCACATATACTCTGCCACTACAGAAAAACTCATTCTTTAATATCAAACGCAAATGCTGATCACTCTTTTTACTCTTTAAATTCATATATTCCATTTCGATGCTTACCACATACATGAGGCTCTGGTGAAGTTTAACATTACCGGCAACCACCACCTGGGTGTCTTGGTGGTGGCTGAAGGTGGAGGAGGGTGGAAGAGGCGGTTGCGGAACTCAAGTTTTGACTTTTGTAGCGGTCAATGAAGTACTGAAACTATCTTAAATAGTTGGGCAGCTACACAACCTTTGGCAAGATACAAGCAGATGATGATGTTTTTCTTTTTCTAATTTCTTTAACATTTTTGTTGTGCTTAGAGGAGAGAACTTATTGTTATAAAACGAGTAAAATTTAGCCCGCGCTTCGCAGCGGGGTTTTAAATCATCCATTTTATGGCTTTTTTTTAATCGGGTTAAATGATTTGAGTCACGTTAGTTAGTTAATTTATATCTTCTTAATTAGTTTTCTCTATTTTCATCATGGTGTAAATAACTTAACTATAAAATTATTATTTTTTTATTTGGTGAAAACTTACAATAAAGTTTTGATTGTTTTATGATTTTGTAAAACACATGCAAAATTCATAATTGATTCGTGCTTAAAAAAATAGTAAATTAAAAAAAATCATTCCATTTGCAGAAATGTTAAATTATACCTTTAATATATTAATATAACATCTCTAGTTTTTTTTTTTTTTTTCATTATCAATAAACTAAAGGTTAAAAATTAAAAGTCATTGAAATATTTACAAACTCACCCTTGGTTTAGGGGTGTTATTATAAAGCTTTGCAAACTTCTCTGCAAATTTTAAACATTGTTAGTGTAATCGAACAATTTTTTTTTTTTTGTTACTATCTTCTTTATCGTTTTTTTTTTTTCCCGTGTCCTATTATTATTATGGAAAATGATAATAAATGTTAATAAGATGTCAAAACATTCACCAAAGGCCTAATGTCCTAGCAGAAAAGGTGTTTGTCCCATACTTGAGGTTAAGAGTTCAAATCCAATAATGAACTTAAGTGGATATAAGAGTAGATTAGTATTGCCGTTCTAAAAAAAATGTCAAAACATTCATTAAAAAACTTGTAAAATAATCAATAACTAACCATGCATTTTAGCTTATCCACAATTGACAAAAATACAAACGTTTTATTCATATAATATAACTAACCCTTAAAGAAAACAAAACACATTATTATGAGATTCCACGATGGGCAGTATATCTTCCCTCAAACCCTCCACCTATGGGGAATAAACCCCACCATTTGTCCACGACGGGACTTGAACCCATAACCTATGGGTCATGGCAACACCTTACTTTGTCACCAATACCATTAGACTACAAGCCTTGAGTACCCCAAGTAAGTTATGATTGTAAACAAAGCCCACAAAAAGGAACGAATATAACAGACGAACTGTCTTTTAAATAGCATACTAGACGATTGAGGTAGTAAAAACATACATTATACCATAATTCAAAATCCAAAACCATGATAACAATAAAGACCAAATTAATCAGACCAAAACCATCATCACCTTTAACAAAATATGTTCTCAAAACATAAACATAATTTTCTTTCCCTCTCCAGTCTAACAAACCGTTACCAATGAAATCTTTTTGATCACGACCCTTAATAGAAAAATCCAAGAACTTTCCCACCAACGTTCTTCCTCCTAGCTTCTTCATGATCCATGATTCCAGCAGATGTGGTCAACACAATGTAACCAAACTGCACAAGTTCGATCAAACAAACAAGATTGTAACTTTTGCAACTTTATACACAAATTTGTCCTTTTGGGTTATAAAATTGGTCTTTTTTGGGAGTAAAAGGGTAGAAGAGTAACCTGTCTTGAAGGAAGAAGTCTTGCAGTCCAAGGTTCAATTTCCTTAACACCAACATCAAAACGAGGACTAATAACTCCACATTTGTTCAAACGCCCATTCAATTCAACCACAATCTTACCAGATCTGTGGTCATCAACGTACTCAAATTCACCAATATAACCTGCAGTTAAATACAATAATGAATAAAATTATAGAAATGTTCTTGACAATTGTGTAAATAGACAGAAAAAAAAAAAGAGAACAGCATACCGTGTTTTTGCATAACCATGAGAAACTTGATGATGACTTTAGAAGAAGGCCTGATCATGACTTGTCTTTTCCCTCTCTTCTCAGCATTGTACATGCTCTTAAGAGCATCATTCAAAACACTCACTCTCACCATATTGACAAATTCAAGATACTGCAACAGAACAACAATTATAAAAATTGAAGGCAAATTACAAAAGTTAGCACAAAAGCATTTTCTGTGCCAAATTTGTTTTTGAGGGACTAAATCCAAGGGTTTCAATCAAATTGCAAACTGCTAACGAAAATATGCTTAAGGATTCAAATTGCAACTTCCTCAAATTCAATTACTCTATTAGTTCAATTCAGCTAGACGCAGTAAACATACACAATTATGATCCGAATGCACACTTGCAAATCATATAAGCTGGAAAATAGTTGCATAGAGCCCTAATCATTCTAGTATTGAAAGTACGACCAGTAAACAAAGTTAAATCATATACGCAAATGCAACGAGATTAACGTTAATCACATATATAAACGGTTGATGGATCATACGAGCACACAATCTAATCAAAATTAAACATGTCAACAAAAGAATTACGACATTCTACTACACGAGCAGTAAATTGAATTAAAAACGAATGTCCAAAGATGATACTGCGTGATTGATGAGCATAATTAGGGTTTACCTCAAACGAAAAATGGCAACGGCGTTTCTGTTTGTAGTGCGATACGAAGGATGGGTAGCGGAGAGCGACATAGAAATTAGGGTTTGGATTTTATAGGGCATGTCAACAGGAGCAATATTATTATATTACACACAACCCCCTAAACTATATGAACTTTAGCTTAAACTGAAAAATGGCTTATAAATTTTGTTATTTTCTCAAACGACCTGTAAATTTTGCCATTAGTTTATAGTGTCTTTATCTTTACTCCATATATAAACTATATAATGCATTTTGAACTTTATCAAATAAGATATTTTAAACACA
This sequence comes from Calendula officinalis, assembly GCA_963853835.1. Classification (NCBI taxonomy): domain Eukaryota; kingdom Viridiplantae; phylum Streptophyta; class Magnoliopsida; order Asterales; family Asteraceae; genus Calendula; species Calendula officinalis. The sequence goes on along the minus strand of OY970825.1, from coordinate 20,994,750 downwards.
CCAACTTTCTTAAATAAGCACACCCACTAAATTTTTAGCAGTCTAAATTTTTAGCACACCCACTAGCTGGTCAGGAATCAGGTGAAAAAACAAAACAGGTCCGCACAAGGTGAGGAGTCAAGCGTGCATGGTTCAACTACCGTTCAAGCTTTGACAAGTCTTTAGTCCAATAATTTGCACTCCAAAAGAAAACTCAATGAAGGAGTTGCCATCTCATTTCACTGGTTATACCACTTGGTTTTTGTTCATATATAAATGTGGGATAATTTCACATCATTTGGTTTTTGTTCATATATAAATGTGGGATAATTTCACATCATTTAATTTGCTTGATTTTTTATTCTAAACATTTCACCTTTCACTTTTAGAGTTAATGTCTTATTCACCATAACTCCAACTTAGCTTAATTTCGTCCAGTCAAAATATTATTGTGACTAATACAATTACTTTGTGTAAACTAATGAACAAGTGCAATTCACATGAGAAACTAGTTTAGTTTTGAACAAGTGAGGTAAGGAAAACATAAATTATATCATAATTCAAAGCACAAAACCATAATAAAGACAAATGGAATCAGATCATAACAATGATCACCTTTAACAAAATTCCATCTCAAAACATAAACATTCTTTCACTCTACCTAACAAAGCATTACCAATAAAATCTCGAGCCTCAATAGAAAAATCCAAGCACTTTCCCACCAACGTTCTTCCTCCTAGCTTCTTCATGATCCATGATTCCAGCAGATGTGGTCAACACAATGTAACCAAACTGCACAAGTTCAATCCAACAAACAAGATTGTAAATGTTGCAACTTTATACATAAATTTGTCTTTTTGGGTTATAAAATTGGTCTTTTGGGGAGTATAAGGGTAGAAGAGTAACTAACCTGTCTTGAAGGAAGAAGCCTTGCAGTCCAAGGTTCGATTTCCTTAACACCAACATCAAAACGAGGACTAATAACTCCACATTTGTTCAAACGTCCATTCAATTCAACCACAATCTTACCAGATCTGTGGTCATCAACATACTCAAATTCACCAATATAACCTGCAATTAAATATAAAAATGCATCAAATGCTGGTTTTATTCTTGACAATTGTGTAAACAGAAGATAACATACCGTGTTTTTGCATAACCATGAGAAACTTGATGATGACTTTTGAAGAAGGCCTAATCATGACCTGTCTTTTCCCTCTCTTCTCAGCATTGTACATGCTCTTAAGAGCGTCATTCAGAACACTCACTCTCACCATCTTAACAAATTCAAGATACTGCAACAAAACAATGATTATAAAAAATTGGTTATTTTACAAATACATGAGCTGAGGATGCCAAATCACTATCTAACTAAACAAACAGCTAACGGAAGTTCAATTAAGGATTCAATTTGTAGTTTGCTAAGTAACAATTCAATTGCTCTATCATTTCCTCTAGTTTCAAACAAAGCCAATTATAACATTTTTAATTTGATTGCACACTCGCAAATCACACAAATTGGAAAATTGGTGCATAGAGGCCCAATCATTCCGGTACCGAAAGAACAATTTATAAGCATCAAACCATCAATGCGAATACAATCAGATAAAACCTAATCGCTTAATTTAAGGCTGATAGATCGCAAAAACACAAAACCTATCAAAATTAAAAATGTCAAATGACGAGGAGAAGCTACACAAGGACTAGATCGAGCTAAAATTGAATGTTGTTAGGTGATACTGCGTATGTATGCGTGTTTCAGACTGAAAATTAGGGTTTACCTCAAAGTAAAAGTAGCAGCCGCGTTTATGTTGTAGTGTGATCCGAGCGAAGAGTTGCTGCAGAGAGCGACATGCGCATTAGGGTTTTGGGATTTTATAGGGCATGTCAATAGAGACATTTTTAGTAAAATTACATAAAACCCCCCCTTAAAGTTTGATGAACTTAGACCATCCACAATGGTTAAGTTGCAATGACTTATTGAAAATGACACCTAGACTTTCTACTTAATATATATGAATAAGCTTTCAAAAAAATTTGCTCCAATGCATATAAATGTAGATAAAACTTATTTTGTGTCTTAAGAAAAACTTATAGAAGAATAAGCTTTTGAAACAAAAACTTTTTCCTAGAAGGTCATAAACCTTCAATTGACCTACTCAAGAAGCAAAATACTTTATAAAAAACTTGCATTGGGACCGAATAACCGAATTGCTCAACCGATGAGGAGTAGCTGATGGGACGTGCTAACGGTGATGACAAAAAAAAACTAACCGACTTCGTCGCGTTGGCAGAGTCTAACTTTCTAATTGTGTAGAAAAAGTGTGTGTCTAAGTTTACACCTTTTGGTCCTCTTTAAATTCATAAATAGATTAAAGTAAAGTAAGTTAGTACATTTTAGTCGAATATTTAAAAATGTGTTAATTATGACTTAGTAGTAAGTACTCTTGAATGACTTTATAAAAAATCATGAGTTCAATCCCTCATTTACCAGATGATCAAAGTAAGGTTTGAAAACAGATACAACAACGGTTAGGCGGAGTACAATACGAGCAAAGTTTAGCCATCCCAGGTAGCGTTATAACAGGATTGCCCTTTTAAAATGACATTTTCAACACATGTGACCCACTTAAATTTGACAAGGATGTCAATATGTTTAACTGATAGAAACAAAATCACACTTTTTTTCAGCAAACCTGAATTATTTGTTCACCCAATAAAATAATTAAACCAAACATTAAATCAGAAAACTAAGAACACAATAAACATAATAAAACAAATGCAAAGTCATGTTCTGCTTTTGAAATGTTCATGTGACCAACAAAAGTCAAGGAGTCGGTAAAACAGAATAGTTATCTTATTATGCTTATTTCATAGTAGAATATGAATAAGATTTAGTTTAGGATTTGAGTGATGCCCCAACTTTGACTAGGTCTTCGAGTGCTTTAGAAATTTGTGCTTCTGTCATTCCTTCCAATCGAATACCTCTCTCCACACCCATGTCTGTACATTAACATAAACATTAGCTACTGATTTAAATTTTTAGAAGTAGTTTTAATGATATAAAAGACTGGCTTCTGCTTAATCATTAAAACCGTAACATCTAATAAATATGTTGCAGTGTGAAGTAGTTAGCCATGAATTATTATATTTCTGTATGTATTGTAAGTTTGTAACATGTTGAGCTGCAATACAAAGTCTAGACTCTTGAGAACTATCAATGCTTCAGAAGTGTTTCACTTAATAAATGAAGAGCAATTTTCAACACTTTTGAATAGATGGTATAGAGTAATATCTTTTTATTTATTGATGGTTATTTGATTTAACCAAAAAATGAACCGAATAGACCGAATTTTGTTATCAGGTAATTCGGTTCAGGTGTAATCTAATCAAGACAGTACTTCGATTATGGAGTTGTTTGGGCAATGTTGGAAAAGTGAATAATCCAAGATCCTATTTAACTGCATAACACCGCCAATCACATATCTACATCTTGGTTAGGCAGATACTATTTTATGTTAACTAATTATATATGTTCCACTTGTGTATAGTTTGTTCAAATTATTTCAAGTTTATCAAGGTTCAAGATTTTCAAATCAAAGATAAAATCGAAGTTATAGTGTAGTTTACTCGGCTTTAGGGGGTGTTTGGGAAAGCTTATTTAGAGAGCTTATTATCTTATTAAGGGCATGTTTGGGAAAGCTTTTTTAAGGGGCTTTTTAAGCTAATAAGCTCAAGTCATTTTTAAAGGGATTATTAGATCCTAAACCACAAAAAATTTAATTATCTGACCTTAATTAGATCCTAAATTTAATCTATAAATCAATAGGGATATCAATTCAAATTAAACTAAAGCACCAAGTATAATTGATTGCAAAATTAAAAATGAAAAAAAGGTTTACGCACCGTATCTTGCCCACAGTTGAGGTTCGGTACCGCTGCATTCGCGAATCAATATCGGCAACTTAGGGTTTGCTTTCTTCAAGTCCTTGTAATTCTTCTCAACAAACGCTCTATCACCAAAACGGGACGAATAATAGGTAATTAGGTTAAACAGGTAAACGATTTAAGACAAATCGATGAATTAGATGATTTGATTTTGACGATACCTTGTGGAAGAACTGGCTGGTGAAGTTTGACAAAAGAGAACCCGAAGCTCTTTCAGGTTCTTGGATAACTGTCCCCTCCATGCCATCTTAGATCTCCGGTTTATGGAATCAACGGTGGTGTTGCCGCAGCTCTGAGCTTCGTGAAATGGTCGACGGATCACTACAAAAGAATACTGAAGCCACCCGACTAATTTTGGGCCAACGTGAATTTTTGAAGTCTTACAGAGGCGTGTTTCAGCCCAAAGTCGGGAAATAAACCCGTATATATTGTACTCACATAGTCACATGGACAAGCATCTAAAACCCAATATAAACATGTATTATTATATTAAGGGTAGTGATTTTGGTACCACACAAATTACTTCACCTACCACACTGTACAATATTTAAAGCATATTGTACAAATACTGTAAAGCAGTGGTTGTGGTAGGTGAAGTAATTTATGTGGTCTCAAAATCACTACTCTTACATTAAATACATTCGACTTACACTAACCATAACATTATATATTGGGAATTAATTATCGTACCACAATTTTTTATGCATATACTACAGTTTACAAAATATTACCGCACACTGTACAAGTGTATAAAGCAAGCATTGTGGTATGAACATTAAAAGACGTGGTACAAAAATCACCCCCTTTATATATTAGGGGTGACTGTGGTCCATAAATAGAATCGAACCTAAACCGATATAATCGAAACCTAAAATGATTAATTTTTAATATCAAATTCGGACCAATTACATGTTTTTGGTTTTGTTTCGGTTCGGTTCGGTTTCAGTTCAGTTTTTTAGCAAAATGACCATCCCTATTGTAACACCACAAAATTTAGAAACCGTTTTTTTTAAAGTGTGCGGAAGCATAAAGATAATAATAAGTTCTAGGTTTAGGTTTACAATCCAAACGTCCCAAAATAACAAGGTTGTTTAAACGGTGTTAACAAAAGACATGACTCAATTTACAAAACATATCCCATTGAGCTTGGTCACACATTCCGTCCAAAGCACCGATCAATCTGAAAAGAGTCAACGAGGGAGGGATTAACACAAAGCTAAGTGAATGAACATAATCTACAAATTATGTAAAGCACAACAAGCAAGCACAAGCATCTCCACGATCAAACATCCGCCTAACCGCTTAACCACTATTCTGTTCAGGGAGATCGGGGGTCCTGCAGGAGCCTAAAACCATTGTCGGCCTAACAATGGTACCCGATGGCGCTGTACCCAACTCACAGGTAAATCCCCTTACGTGTAACGTATACATGTAAGGTCTGAATACCACGATTCGTCGATACATTATTCCCAGCCGATATCCTTCCGACACTAACATCCCAATCCTCGGTAACCAATCAAACCGAGTTGTTGCTACCAATCAAGCTAAACCTCTTCATTTATATGCACATAACCTATTTCACTTAACCCGATCAAACAGGCACTAAACAAGCAAATTTTTAAAGATTCGCGCCCGAAAACGACCCGAAAAGTCGTTGCCCGGAGTTCACGAACGTGAACTAGAGTTCACGAACGTGAACTCTTGACAGGGGCATGTTTCCTGCATTTTTCCTGCATTTTCCTGCATTTTTCCCGCATTTTCCTGCATTGTTCCTGCCAAACATGCAATACCAAACCGATTGTAACTAAACACAAGTTGTAGGTTAAATTCACTCACCGTAACCTTCAATCCCATAACTCAGTGAACTAATATCACTAAGTTTCCTCCTCGGTTCCTGTACACCGAAGAACACCGAGTTAATAACCGGTATTTATCAATAATTACCAATATTGATAATAATAAACACTGACTTTCAACCAAGTGTTATAAATACTATTTCTAACACATAAGCATATTAAGACCACTTATACATACACAATTCAACAATTGAGTCATTCCACCACTTAATCACCCGAACGGGTCAAAACCCGAATTTAACTATCACACCATCAAGATTCCACTAACTTCCACATAATCACCACATATAGCAAGTCATAATTAACTAAACAATTTAACAAGATCATAACTTCCATAAATCAAGTATTTTATCCATAAATCATAAGTTATATCTTTTGACTCAAATCATCCAAACACTAACTAGCATTTCATCAATCTCACCAAATCTTAACATAATTCATAACTAACATATCCAACATATCATTTTAACATATCCAAACAACAAAACCCATAAAACCTATTTTTGACATAATCACACTAACTTGTCACCAAAAACCCATTTACTAGCTTGTAACTTAGACATCAAATCCATACCATCTTTTAACTAACAATTTCATCCAACAAGTCATAATTAATCATCTTAACAATTAATACATACAATACATGCCAAAGCTTGTATAAACACTTAATATAACATCTAACACAATATACACCAACAAAACTTCAAGAATCATAAACCCTAGTTTCAACAAAACTCGAGAACTTCAAAACAAACACATATAGGTCGAAGCTTACCTCAAGAGCTATTCAAAAATGGGTTTAGATTTAAGATGGAGTAAGAAACGAGCTAGAGATCTTCAAAATGGTTCAAGAACACCAAGAACACTTTTAAGAGTTTTTAGAGAGAGATTATAGAGAAAGGTTTTAGAGAGTGAGGGAGGATAAGAAAATGAAGTGAAAATGGGGTCCCTCATCCCCTCTCAACACCGGCCAAACAAGGGGAGGGCCCCACACTTGCCTTTATTTTCCAATTTTTAGCAAGACAATTCGAAATGTCTCGTTCGTAGTTAATTTATTTAAAATACCAAACGAGCTCTGTTTTAAAAAACGGATACATTTTTGGGAACGAAATTCAAAAGGGAATCTAAAAATATAAATATCATAAAATCATTTTAACATTTCAGAAACCGGATATTTTAATCCCTTGATTAAAATATCACAAAAGGACAAAAGGTCAAACAATTCATTTATAATTTAATCAATTTATTCCACATATGGTCAAATAGATATTTATCAAATATCAATATATACCTAAAACTATTAGACCGGTTTTAGGATGTTACACCTATTCAAAGACCGAACCGAACTGAGACTGATAAAACCGAACCGAAAATGCTAAAATTTTAAAACTAAAAACCGAACTAATTATATGCTTTCGGTTCGGTGCAGTTTAATCAGTTCAATTTGATTTTTTCGACCCAAATGTTTACCCCTATTATATATAGGATTACACTATTTATTAACAATATAAATTTTATAAAGATTTCATTAAAAAAGTTTATGAATATAACAAGAATATATTATTTTTATATTAATTAGAGTAAATTAAAAAAATTGTCTTCGTGACATTCCAAATTCTATAATTGTATCTCTTGATTTTTTTCCGTATTTTGTTTTTAAAGTAAAAACCGAAGTGTTTATATGTTTTTGGTTCGGTTCAATTCAGTTTCAATTATTTTCCAGTTTGATTTGATTTTTTTCCCTAAATGTATATATAGAATTACACTATTTATTAACATTATAAATATTATAAAGAGTTCATTAAAAATATTATGAATATAACAAGAATATATTATTTTGATATTAGTTAGAGTAAATTACATAAATTGTCTTTGTGACATTTCACATTCTATAACTGTATCTATTGATTTTTGTCCTTATTTTTGTTCATGTGATTATTTTCATATTACCATTCTTTGATTACATTGTCTCTGTGGTATTCCAAGTTCTATAATTTTATAATGTGTATCTTTGTAACATGTCGTGTAGTTTGGCTCTCAATTCCTCGTAAAGGAACATTAATGAACTCATTTTTTATTACTAAATTAGAAAGGAGAGGCATTAATATTTTAAAACCCGGGTTATCATATAAAATAGATTATATAAAACACAGACCTCAATATTAAAAAAATAGATTATATGAAGTATGTGTACGCCATGTAATAAAATTTGTTCAATATTATACATTTGAAGTAAAGTAAAAAGAATAAAAAGCGAGTCAACTCGGGTCACCAAGTCGCCTGTTGATCGGCTTTTACATCGGGTCCAGGTTAAACCGGTCGGGTCAAACCGAGTTTAAAAACACTTGAAGGCAGTGAACTTAATGTAAATCAATTGAATTTAAAAAGGAGTAATGGTATTAGTTTTTACCATTTGTACTTAACAAGTGTCTCTGCGCGTTGCTGCGAATTTATTTTGTTTACATTTGTGTAAGTTACATTAATAGAAATATCATATTGGATAAATTTTCTTTTGGAAACTCTCTCTACTATATTATAAAGAGTTGTCTTTATATATAACTCGAATTGAAAATATCAAATAACCAAACCCGATACATTGTGCAGGTACCCGGTTAATTATCTAATACTTCCTACGTATCAAAATAAGTGAATCACTTTCCTATTTGGGGTGTATCAAAATAAGTGAATCACTTTAATAATTTACCTTATTTGGTAGGTTTTTATATTTAAAATTACCCCTTTAGCCTTAGTTTATACCTTTTTAATCATCATTAAAGGTGTGGGCCCCATCCTATTTTGTCATCTTCCTCAAAAAAGCAACAAATTAGTAAAAAGGTGTGTCCCCATCTATTCTAATTACCAAATTTAATTTTATTAATCTCATATTACCTTATTTTGCCTCAAAAAATGTGAACTTCATAGTTATTCAATTATTTTGATACGGAGGAAGTATATAATTAGGCTAAATATATATCATAACATTTCACTCATAATTAAATACTATTTTAAATATACTATAATTTAGTACTTAAAATTATTTGGGATAGACGTGCCAAAATTTTAAATGTTTTGTAAATAATAAATAGTTTAGGGTGAGAAATTAAAATTTTATGATATTGACAAATGACCCCCTACTTAAGCAGATTTTTAAAATTTTCAATCTCGTTTCCACGTAACTTGTCTTCCGTATTACATTAGACGTGTCGGTTGATAATTGGATTAAAACAAACGGAGTTATTATTTGTTAATGAACAATAGATTTTTATGGCTAATGTATTATAAGATGAATTATGTGCTTAATATTTTGATCATTAAAAGTGTCAAAATTAAGGATTATATGAAAAAACAGAATTAGTAGATTACACATATCAAATTTAGAAGTGAACAAAAATATGGGAATTGATTTGTTAAAGACAATTTTTAATTAATCTAAGGCAATTTAATTTATTGGACATTTATGCCCTTCTAATTTTTTTTACCCTTTATTAACCCTAATCATACAACGGTCTACCCCAATGAAAAAGTTTCGATTATGCTATGCTAAACTCTGTCACTACATGTTCTTTGCCGTCATTGAAACGTAAGACCTTCTTTGCCGTCATTTGAAAAGTAAGACCACCACCACCATGTTTATTATTGTTTCACAAGGAATTGTGGATCTACTCTATGTACGAAGCAGTTTTTATAGATACGATTTGTTTGGAGAATTCACACATTCTCTTTATTGGCGTGTTAACATTATTGTAGTGACATTGGCTATTGAGTTTTTGTATGATTTTTTTTTTGTTTGTATGTCAAGAGTTGTTTCTGTTATATAATCTCCGTACTAAATATTCATTTTTTATTGATATAATTTCATATGAATCACATGATGTACTAAATAATGGATAAAACTACTTAATGACATCTATTAAATATAATAAAAGAATCTTTAATATGCTACATGGCGGTTTCTTAGAGTGTCAAAGTGACACGTGGCAGCCTTCTATTGGCCACCTAAAAGATTTTCCCGCCTAAACCTAAGAAGCTTTTCTGACCAAATCTCTCCTTTTTACATTATATATCCTTCACCTATTTAAAAAATTAAAAAGAATCTCAATATTAAAATAGTAAATCATAGCAAACGGGTTTTCAGAAATAATTTTAAATTTTGAATGATTTTGAATTTTGCAACATAAATCAACAAATCACTGCAAACGGTTTTTAGGAATGATTTTTAGTCCTAACAATACATTTACATATACTCACGAATTTTGTATTAATCTAATTTTGACACATAGGACATTAAGATATTATTTGTATTTAAACAATAATATGCGTTTATATTTTCAAATATCTAAATCATATATTGATAACAAATTATTTTGACAAACTATTTAAACAAATATTATTGTTTAAATACATTTGTAAAGAGGTATGTATTTAAACAAATTATTTCGACACATATGTGTTTAAAACAAACTTAATTTTCTGGATTTATATTTTTCTTTTCTTTCTTCTGTAATAAATATGTTGTTTCTTAATTTAAAATGGTTAATTTACGATAGATTTCAATTATCCCTTAAATATCCACATAAATCTCGGATCTACATGTTATCACTTCATTGGATTATTTAGTTTATATAAACGCATAATGTAGAATACGTATTCATCATAATTTTTTTTACAGCTTTCTTTATTTTGCATCAATTTGTACAACTATCACCAGAAAGTTAGTCGATCATGTAAAGTTAGTCGATCATGGTAATAAATTTATTACCAATATGAGAAATGATATTTAGCTCTACCATTTGGTCCTACTTATAATCTTACCCACTTCATAGGATGATATGTGTCCCCCATTAATTTTCTCTCCTAATATTATCATTTGATTTTGACACATGTCTTCATCTAATGAGAGCATCCCCAATGGTTAACCTTTCAAAAGCTTATTATTTTTGGCACATCAACATTCCACTAACCAAAAAACCCTTTTCCAAATAACATCTCCAATGGTTAACCTTTCTAAAAAGCTTTTCCTTTTACAAAATTTCTAATTTAGCCTAATCTATCTCAAATGTTTTATAAATACACCGATATATAATTTGACAATTTTTTGAAATCTTACTAAATATAATATTATTTAAAATATTTTCATACATAAATATTGTAATAATTAGCATTAGATATTATATAATTTATTTATAAACTAATAAAAATATAATAAAGAATTTATATATAACATATCTAAGGTTTAAAATGAAATGTTATTATACATGGAGGATTAAAAAAGACAAACATTGAAAGATGGTTAAAATGTTAGTAATGAATAAGTCTTTGCAATAAGTTTTTCAAAAAGCTAGGTATTCCAATGGTAAAAAGTCTTTCAAAGACTTATTTTTTTTTAACAGCAAAAAGAAGGCAACGGGTGAAGTTTCGGCATTGCTATCACCCCCCGAAGATCTCCAAAAAAATTTTATTACCACGAGAGTCTAGCAAAAAACTAGACAAGAACAAAACAAAGAATTACAACGGATTAGTTAACCAATTCACCCACAGAATCTGACACTTATGATTCCTATGGATTAACCACGAAAACGAAAACAACTTAATGTTATCAACTATGTCTGATCTACGAAATCTACCACTATCAAACACAAGGGAATTACGGAATCTCCATATCACCCAACAAGTCGTAAAACCGATAATGCGCATCTTCATTCTTTGTAAATTACGAACGAGTAAATCTGAACAAATTTGCCACCACACATCAAATGAAGCACAGGCCCATTCATCCATATTACACCAACGATAAACGGCTCTCCAAACTTCCTTAGCCAAGTCACAAGAAAAAAATACATGGGCCACCGATTCCATGCTACTATTGCAACAAGGACACAAAATAGATTCAATCTCCAAACCTCTTCTAGATAAATTTTGTCTCGTAGGCAACCTGTCTAGTAACACACGCCACATAAAAATATTAACTTTAATCGGTACAAATTTACACCAATTTAAAGGTGTACCCGTCCTTGGAAAAAGAATAGAGTTAATATAATTTTTTGTAACACAACTGAGAAGTCACATGAGTCCCCCAAATTCCAACACACTTTGTCTCTTTCATCAACAACACGAGAATCACTTAACAGATCAACTAGATTATCTAGTTGTTCTTTCTCCACCCCATCTCGAATGCCTCTTCGCCAATTAAAACTCCAATTACCATTTCTCCATCTATCTTTGACCTTACAAAAAGTATTCATTTCTAATCGAAGTAACCGATTAAATAATTGACAAAATGGCACATTACCTTTCCAAGTATCCATCCAAAAACTAATGGAATCACCATCACCCAAACTATACTTAATAGCATTATAATTAACGAGATTTTTATCATGTAACAGTTTTATAGTTCCAATAATATTATTCCACAAACCTCTTTTATTAGCCGAATTGAAGTCGATTTTGAAACCACCATTATCACCATGAATAGCTTGAATAACACGACCCCAAAGTGCCTCTTTTTCTTTAAAAAAACGACATCTCCACTTCACTAAAAGAGCTAAATTCAACGAGTCAAGACTTGGAATGCCTAAACCGCCATCTTCTTTAGAAGCTAAATAATTATTCCATTTAACCCAACTCATCTTCCTCTCATTTGTGTTACCACCCCAAAGGAATTGAGCTCTCATTTGTTCCATTTTTTTATAATACCAACCGGAGCATGAAAAATAGACATCCAGTATATCCCCAAGCTACCTAGGACTGATTTGATAAGCGTTAAACGACCACCGATGGAAAGCATATTAGCCTTCCAAGTCGATAGTTTTTTACGCATACGATCACAAATCAAGTCCCAAATTTTCGCAGATTTATGGTTTCCACCGATCTTCAAACCCAAGTAATCGAAAACTTCATCACCACGACTACAACCAATATTAATACAAGCAGCGTCTACTTCTTCGTTCGGAATACCCACACCAATTAATTGAGATTTGGACATATTAATCTTCAACCCCGATTGCTCATTAAAAGAATTCAAAATATCAACAATGCCATCAATATTCGCTGAATTCCAATCCGCAATAAACATCACATCATCGGCGTAAAATAAGTGAGAAATATGAAGATTGTTAAGACCAACCGTAGCTCCACAAATACTTCTCTCAGAAATCGCTTTCTCAATCATAACATGTAAACCTTCCATCGCTAAAATAAATAAGAAAGGAGACAACGGGTCACCTTGGCGAATACCCCGAAACATATCAAATTCATCCGTAGGGCTACCATTGACAAGAATCGAAAGACGGGAGGATTTGACACATTCGCTAATCCAACCCCGCCAACGACTACCAAAACCCATATTCAACAAAATATAATCCAGGTATTCCCAACTCAAAGAATCATAAGCCTTCTCAAAGTCAACTTTAAAAAGAAGAAGTTTCTTTTTTTTTTTGACTTTGTACCAATCCAAAACTTCACTAATAATTAAAGGGCCATCAAGAATTTGTCTCCCTTTAATGAAAGCAGATTGTTCTTTACTAACCAATTTATCAACCACCTTAGCAAGTCGCAAAGCAAGGAGTTTAGCAATAATTTTAGATTGCACCCCAATGAGAGCAATAGGCCGAAAATCCTTAACAAAAGTGGGGTTCAGAATTTTTGGGATAAGTGTGACAAACGAAGCATTACACCCGATAGGAATAACACCTTTTACTAAAAATTCTAAAATCGATCTTAAAAGATCAAATTTAAGAAGGTCCCAAAACTTTTTAATAAATTTAAAAGACATACCATCGGGACCCGGGGCTTTATCACTACCACAACTCCAAACTACTTCTTTTAATTCTTCCATGGAACACGGTTTCTCTAAAGAGTCACGCTCAACTGCATCAAGCTGCGGAAAGTTATAAAAACCGGAACTCGGGAGAAAAACATCAACTTTCTTAAATTTCTCCTTGTAAAACTCTAAAAACAACTTTTTAACCGTTTGTGGATCGGTCCGCCACTCACCGTCATCCATAATTCCTTGAATCATTTGAGTTTTCCTTCGATGTTTCAACAAACCATGAAAGAAAGATGAATTTTCATCTCCTTCCACATCCCACTTTAATTTCAATTTTTGTAACAAATCAATGTTTGACCGTCTATCTAAATCGTTTAACTCTTTTAACCAATGATTACGATGTTTGATATCATCAGAAGAGGCAACATTATCATCAATCTTTTTATCAATTTCATCAATATGAAATCTAAGCCATCTAGAACGACCTTCTACTTTATCTCGGTGATCAATATTCCATGTTTTACATTTGTCTTTGATGAATTTAAGTTTGTTTTTTAACTTAATAATATCCGAATCACCTTTGGCTATGAACTCGTTATAGGCTTCTTTAATGACCTCATCAAAGTGCTCAATCTCGAGCCATGAATGAGGTAAACGGAAAGGAGTAGGACCATAATCGAAAACCTCCGAATGTAATAAAATAGGAATATGGTCTGACAGTTTGCGATCCAAAGCCCTCACTTTAAGTTGCGGGTATCGATTACTACAACTCTCCGAGATCAAGAATCTATCCAACTTACTCATTTTAGTAGCTTTTTTATTCATCCAAGTGAATTTCCTCCCCCCAATCGGTAAATCAGTTAAAATGTTTTGGTCAATAAACTGATTAAAAAATGACGCCGCATGAGCATTAAAAACCGACCCAAATCTTTCCGACTCTATCCTTACTTCATTAAAATCACCAAAAATAATCATATAACCTTCTTTATCTTGCATATAAGAATGAATCTCATTCCAAAGACCACGTTTCGCTTCACCGTCTTGTGGAGCATATATATTAATCATGTGCGACGTAACAGAATTACCCGCCCAAATACCCTCCACAATAACAAAGTAAGTACCACAATGAATGCTTACTCTAGAGAATACCGCCGGATCCCAGATAGATATTATACCACCAGAAAGACCACGTGCTGAGCTACACGCAAAATCAAAATGAAAATTCCCCCATAACGCCTTCACTTTGAAGATATCTATATTAGACATCTTAGTTTCTTGAACACCTAAAAAAGAAACACCATGTTGAAAGCATAACTTCTTGACCTACTTCCTTTTTTTCACGTCCCCAATGTCGCGCACATTAATTGACAGAACTCTCATCATTAACTTGAACATCTCCTATCCTGTCACTAGACGAAACAACCGTTTTGTTGATTTTTTTTTTCTACCAAAAAAATTACCACATGATTTTAAAGGCGATATCAACACCTCCACTTTATCTTTCACCCGCTTGCAATTCTCGAAACCGGGAGGGCAACTAACTGAGTCTGCCTCCGACTCAGCAATAACCGGATTCTCATTATTTTCCACTACCTCTTTTTCCATCGGAATAAGGTTAGATACCAAAGGTTTGGAAGGGCTTTGACCCTCCACGTCCACAGAATTTGCATTCATACTTCCACGATCTTGGCACAAGTTTGGGATATCAAATTCAGGGTGGCTCGGTTCCTCTTCCACGATAAAATTCTTAACTACATCATCATCTTCCACATCATGAAATTCACCAAAATCATCATTATGCATCTGATTACCACCTTCATTGTCATCGGAAGAAAATTCAGATTCAGAAATATAGGCAACTTTGGAGATCACAACCTTCCACGGATCCGTTTCCCTGACCCTTACTGCATACGGAATGTCATGCACCAATACATCAATTACCTCATTAATGCTAGACGTGGATTTAATACTAATACACATCTTCCCCCTACTAGGGTTATCATCATGTTCATCAAAGAATAAGAACGAACCCCAAATACTTGCAATCTTTTTATAAACGTCAGAATCCCATGCACATAATGGGAGGCCATCCACCTCCAACCAGCTAATCCTTTCATCTATCACGAAATTAGACGTAACATGTTGCGTGACGGAGAAAATAGATGAAAAATCAGCAGCTTTGAACCGATTACATGCCTTGGATGATTTGAACCCAATCCATACCCAGAAACCACCAATGTGATGAATCTCCACGTCCTGAAAACCTTCATTGTCTAGGATAACATAAAGTTTAGGCATTGTTTCAATGAATTTAACTTTAGCGATCACTAATGCTTCCGAATCTTCAATCGATATAAGGTCTGATTCCTTTATCGAAATAGCCTTCCGATGAGAATTAACTGCATTATCACCCTTAGAACCAGTCTCTTTCACCACATTCGAACCACTAAGAGCACTAGCATAAGACTTATTAGGATTAGCCTTACTACTAATACCATTCGAGACATGCGACGCCTATTTGGTACGGTTGAATCTAGCTACCGAAACATATACATGATACGAATCTATCCACTGTTCTGATAATTTTCTAGCAAATTGATCAACGTTTTGAATGCCTAAAAATCGAATGAAATCGAAACGTTTACCGAACTTTGAGTTCTTTTTTGCAATATAGGCGTCCACAACCCTACCAAACTGCATGCCCCAATTCCACAATCCCCCTTCATCTAATTTCAATGGGAAATTAGTTATGTCCAATAAATTTATTGATAAACCGTGATTTTTCACGGGCTATAACCTAGTAAACAATTATATATAAATACAAAGAAGAATGAGATAATTTAACGTGAGATTATGATTAAAAAGGGGGTAATAAATTCATAAGAGTATAAATGTCAATAGATTAAATTTACCTTAGATATATTAAAAGTTGCTTTAAATAAATCAATTTCCTAAAAAATATAATACGAAAAAATTGTAGGAAAAAATATTATTTCTCTGTAAAAAATAAGGTACAGGAAAACAACCTCATAATCCACATATAAAACTAAAATCATGACCGTCCAATAATATTCGTAAGTCTCATCCATTGAGCATGAGTGCGTGACAATATCCACGTCAATAATCCGTGTGATAAGTAAACAACCAATAAGATACAATTCCCTTCTCCTATATAACCACTCTGCGAATGATTATTTCATCCACAGGCAAAGCATCAAATTTCCCCCAATTTTCAAACCCTAGAAACTCGATCCTCAATTCTCCCCTGAATTCAATGGCACCAAAGGCTGAGAAGAAGCCCGCCGAGAAGAAACCGGTGGAGGAGAAGAAAACACCTGCAGCCGAGAAAGCACCGGCGGAGAAGAAGCCAAAGGCCGGAAAGAAACTGCCGAAAGAAGCCGGAGCTGCTGCCGGAGACAAGAAAAAGAAGAGAACGAAGAAGAGCGTCGAAACCTACAAGATCTACATCTTCAAGGTGTTGAAGCAGGTTCATCCAGACATCGGGATCTCGAGTAAAGCGATGGGAATCATGAACAGTTTCATCAATGATATCTTCGAGAAACTCGCGCAGGAGAGCTCGAGGCTCGCGAGGTACAACAAGAAGCCAACGATCACGTCACGGGAGATCCAGACCGCCGTTCGCCTTGTTCTTCCCGGTGAATTGGCCAAACACGCCGTGTCGGAGGGGACTAAGGCGGTGACCAAATTTACAAGCTCTTAGAGAGTCTAATTTCTGTTTGTTTCATGTCTTAGTGTTATATGCTAGGGTTAAATCGTCATATCTCATGATGATTTTGTATTAGCTGTGTTTATGTTAATGGCTTATGTGAATCTGTTCTTTTAGGGCTAGTGTTGTTGATGGATCTGCATTCCGGTTGCTTCAAACCAAGAATTCTGAAAATTGTGTATTATGATTTTAATCTTAAAAGTATGAATGGTCGATTTCATTTCTTCAATTGATTTATGGTGCTAAAAAAGGGAAAGATGTGCCTACAAGTCTACTACGACTTTTTATATGCATCGTATTCTGATGCTAAAGCAGAACTTATGCTCTTTTATTAATTTGAAAGTTAGATTTGTCGTAATAAATTATTACCCATAATGCCTGTGTCAACGAGTTTTTCATCAGTCAAAACAGGAGCTGTTTTGTTGAGAGAATGACTCAATAAAATCTCTCTTTCTGGCGCAAAGAATGCCTACTAGGATTGAGGATTCACGCCTTCCCTAAGTGGTTTTTTTAGACCGGTGCCAACGGTACATCGGTAGCTCATGTTGTGGGCGTTTTTTGCCGTCACCTCACGACGTCGTTGGCATGGGCGTGTCGTGGGTGGCGTCGCCGGAGCTGCGTCGTTGTGAGGACGTGTTTGGGGTTGGCGTCGTTGCAGTGGAAGAGGAAGGGGGAGGGTGGGGGTTGGGGAGTTGTATCTTGTACATGAGTACTTGTACCATCTGTGTATATATAGGGGAGCGTTCATGTGAAAACCTATATTTTTGCGAGAACTGCGAGAACCATTTCTAACCAATCATTTCAATTAATTAGTTTTTTAATTTTAAAGGGCATTGTAGTCTTTTTAACATGTTTTATTTAACTAAACTAAATCAATATAATTAATAATTTCCATATTTACTTAACAAGATGTTCATTAGTCCCGCTAAGAAAATTTATTCAGTGGAAAAATTGTATTCACCGACAAAATTGTTCACCATTAATCATATTCTCATTTGAAAAATGTGTTCGCCAATGTACAAATTTTACACATTCTCTAATGAATAAATATACATAATGAACAAATAAACAATATAACTAAATTCAAAACTAAACTAGCAAATGGAAAAATTAACATGTGCACAACTAAAATGACGAACAAAGCATATCGAACTAGCCTAATTTTCTAGAAAATTGAAACGAACTAAAATGGACTAAAATGAACAAATCAGAAACATATGAACAAATCTGAAAACACAGATGAACAAATTCGAAAACTGATGAACAAATTCGAAAACTGATGAATAGATCTGAAAACAGATGAACAAATCTTCTCGGAAAGTGATTTGTCGTCTTCACCGGAACCCTAGTTGCCGACTTCGCCGGAAACCAGATCTGGCCATCTACGATACCAGCTCTTGTTCATCTCTTTCTCTGATTTCATCTTGTAGTTGTCTTCGAATAAACCATAGATCTGTCGATTGTTGAAGCACCACACCTAAAATCCCTAAAGAAACCGACCCCGAAAACCTAGATCTGGAAACTTTTTCTCCGGCGGTGGCGTTGTTGGACATCGGAAACCTAGATCTGCAACCCTTTGTCTCTTTCGGTGGTGGTGTAGTCGTTTGGGTCGTCGGAGGTGATGCGATGGTGGTTCAGGCGGTTGTGGTGCGGCGGAGTCTATGGTGGTCGTGCGGGCTGTGTTGTAGTCGTCGGTGGTTGTGCCGCCGGCAGCGGTTTCATCTTGCCAAAATCATCGGTCATGATATTGAAGAAGAAAACACATGTTTGATTTTGAAAACACACACAAGTGTGTGTTGATAAGAACAGGTGAGAGAGAGATTTTGAAAACACACACATATGTGTGTGTTGTACGGTGTTATGGTATGCAAATTAGGGTAGGTGGATTAATTAAATAATTTATTTTGAGTCTTAAAATTTAATCGTTTAAATAATTACTTATTTACAAAATTACCACTATTGATCTTAGCCATCCATCTGAAAATCTAAAGGTTATAAAGTGGTTCTCGCGGTTCTCGCAATAATATAGGTTCTCGCATGAACGTTCTCCTATATATATATATATATATATATATATATATATATATATATATATATATATATATATATATATATATATATATATATATGTGTGTGTGTATATATATATATATATATATATATATATATCTGTTTTAATAATAAAAGTATTACTTTTTTTTCAAAAAATTAGGTTTTTTTTATTTTTAAAATTCTAATAAATGTAATTTTTTTTATTTAATATATATATTTTTTAATTCAAACAATGTATTTTTAAATTAATGTAATATATTTATTTTATAATTATTTAATTTTAATTAAAAATGATGATGTGGAAAGGATGTGTTAGTGATGGGCTATGGTTGGCACGGCCGTGTCAGTAGCGTGTCAGTAAGGATGAGATGATGTGGCGCTGATGACGGGTTTACTGACGCGTCGCGGTTGGGACAGACCTTACAAACATGGTGTGTTGATTTAGTAAAATTGATAATATAGGAAAATATGCACTTAGAATCTCTATTTTGCAAGTAATAAGTGCACTTTTCTAATTACACACTAAACCTAAAACTATGTATAATGTTGCAAATAGTGTAATATTATATATTGATAACATTATTGAACACTAGGGTTGCTAGGTATGTGTGTAGAGGGTAAAAAGTCGATTGTTGAAATTAGCGCGACTCTAGTTGTTGGTTGAGAAATCACAGGATTAAGGTTTGAATTGCGAGGTCTTCAATCAAATATGCAAGTCGTCGGAATTCTGCCGGTGAAGATATTCGGAGTCGGGAAGGGAGAAGTAGGTATGGTTGTTTGGTGGTGTGTGTTTGTAACGACCCGAAATTTATAAATATATAAATTGTACAAAAATATGATAAATATGGATAAATCGTTTAAAGAACGTAGGAATTGGTTTTGTGTCGTTTGGAGACCGTATGAGAAAGTTATGGGCGAAACCGGGTCGAGACCTAGACCGAAAAGTGCAGCCCTGCTGTACGAGGGAAGTTCACGGCGTGAACTCCCTCCAGGGATTGTTGTATCTGGCGATTAGAAGATCACGACTGGTTACCGATCGCGAAGTTCGCATGCAATGGGAAGTTAGCGATGCGAACTTAGTTCGCGTCGTGAACTTTGGTCGTGCAGCATTAAAGTCGGGTTTTGGCTCATTTAATGCATTTCAAAACCCTAGTTTCTTCCATTGACGATTTTTGAGTGCAAGTGCTGATCTTGGTCGATTTGTTCATCAAAGCTTGATAGATTTCACTCCTAAGTGAAGATTAAAGGTATATCTTCACTCATTGATCTTTGTAGCTTTAGATCTATGTATTTTGATGGTTGGGTTTGAAATCCTAGTTATTGGGGTTATGGTTTATGGTGAATAAATGATGTATACACTTAATAGATGGTATATTAACAAAGGAAACAAGTGTATGATTTCGATTGGTAAGAATCTTAAGGGTTGGTTAAACCTAGGGTTTGGTAAATCACCATAATTGGGGAAAATGTTAATTAATGGTAATTAGAGGTTAATGAATACATTATTGGTAGTATGAGATGTTGAACATCTTGTGATCATTGTATTAGGCTTTCGGTGACATCTTGGAAAGTCGGTGAATTTGTGAAGCAAGAGATTTGGTGGCAAGAATTCGGTTGGAGCATCTTATTGCTAAGGTGAGTACGTGTGGAAATTTACTGAGTACATAGCCTATGAAATCCCTTTATTACTTGTGTTATGGTCTATTTGCTTAATTGTGTAGACTAGTAGTTAGTAGTTAGTTATACCGATAATAGTATTGAACTAACTTGTTTGTTGATAGACGTGATAGCCGAGAGCTAGATTGACATAACCATTGAGTTATGATGTGTTGAGATGATGTGATGATGCGGGGGACCCCGGTCATGAGGTGTGGTGTGAGGGACAGTTGGGTGGATTCCCATCGACTCCACCACGATAGTAGTCTTGCTAACTGGAGGTAGTCCGGTGAGTAAGGCATGTATTGGTAGATTGGGCGAATCCTTCTTGCCGGTATCTTGAGGCTTATTAATGGCGATGGATTTCGGTTAATAAGTCAAGGTGGTTCTAGTTAGTTCGGGGGCAAACCAATAACTAGATATGATTGCTAGGAAAGCAAAGTATTAGAGTCACAATAGGGTGACTAGCTAGATGGATGATTTACTTACATGTTTGTTTATATGTCTTATGAATATTATTATTGGGTCTAAACCCATGTAGCTCACGAGACGTTTTGTCTCACGTACTCCTTGTTTGTTTTGCTATGTACTCAGGTTCGGGATCGAAGGTTTAGGTACACATGGATAGAGATGCGGGGCCTAGAGTAGAAGAACTTTAGATTGGATTTATGCTTAGCTTTGGTTTTGATCTATTTTGTAACACCAAACTTTATACTCTGATTTCATACCAAAGGTTTTTGTAAATCCATATTTTGGATTAGTTCTTCTATTTATGAAAAATGATTTATTTTGGGCAAATGTTTTGTATTAAAATTTGAGGTGTTACAGTGTTAGTTATTAGTTTGTGGCATAGAGGAACAGAGGGAGAGAGAAAGATACATAAAAGTAGAGGTGCACAAACCGTTTTTTTTGGAAAACCGGTTCGGTTTAAAAATTGGATCGGATTTGGTCAACAAAAGTCAAAATCGGTTTTGGGAAAACCGGTTCGGTTTTAAACCGGTTTTTGGTTAGTAAGGGTGTATCCGGTTGAAACCGGTTCGGACCGGTTTAAACCGGTTTTTGGTTAGTAAGGGTGTATCCGGTTGAAACCGGTTCGGACCGGTTTAAACCGGTTTTTCCGGTTTTCTAACCGGTTTTAAGGATCGGTTTTCTAAAAACCGGTTTTTAAACCGGTTTTCAAACTGGTTCCTCCACAAAACATCAAACCGGTTCCAAACCGGCGGTTTAAAACCGAACCGGTCCGACAAGGCATAAACCGGTTTCAAACCGGTTTGAAAACCGGTTTTAAAACCGGATCGGATTTTAAACCGGTTTTTTTATGCACCTCTACATAAAAGTGATGGGTTATGGGTCTAGTGGGTATTTCGTCTAAAAAATTAATGAAAATGAAATGGTGGCATGCAAGTTAAGAATTATGGTGGATATTTCTTCCAAAAGGTGTGGTATGGTATTTACTGATATGATATTAAAATCTATGTTGACCATGTGACCTATACCTAACAGCCAAAATTTAGTATTAGAAATTTAATTAATAAATTATAAAAAATAGAAATATAACCAGAATATTATTTTTAGTTAATATAGTTTAAATGCATAATATGTTAAAGAATTTAGTGTTAATACTATCTTTTATAGTGTACCACACATCACACAATCGGTAGATATGATTGGTAATATTCCTTTTTTCAAGTTAATTTTAGTCGGAAGTCTACTATGATACAATTTTTAAGCGAAAATGCCGATCTTAGAAGGCACCCAATTGACCCAAGATAAATAATCACATTTGTCCATTCATTTTAATAAGAAATCATCGATTGCTATTCTCATAGAGCTCACGTTGAATAGACCTAATTGATTGAAAGCCCACTTGACATTGGTAGTGTATCCACCGTTATTTAGATTGACATTATTAACGAATCAAGATTTAATTGGTATGTTGATTCTTTATGACGATTTGTGAATTTTTAGAATATTATTCTATGGAGACGATGTCTTACCTGCTAGAGTAGATGCATCGAGCCCGCCGTGCATACCATTGAATCACGTTTTTCCATAATGAGTCATCTTTCGACTTAAATCGCCACCACCATTTAGCTATGAATTAAAAGAGCCTTTAGCCTATGAATACTCAATCCACCTGTCTTTTGGTATTTAAAAGAGGATTAATTTCTACATCACATTTTTTTATGTTTATACTAGACTATCAAATTTTATTGCAAACTATATAGATATATAAAGCAATTATTGTGGATCTTATGGTATATTAGTTAAAATATGTGATGTAAAATGTAAATATTACCACCTTATTTAAACTAACTTCCCACGTGATCCATGATATTTTTTTGACCGGTTTTAGAACCCCAAAAGAAGTAATCTGTTTAATTAACTTGTATTTTGAATGTTTAAGACTGCGAGCATAGCAGAAACAAATATTGGGTTTTATGTTCTACAATGGCCAGCAGATTGCTTGGTTCCCAGCTTTTTGTGAGCAGTAATCTTTTCTCTCGTTCTTCATAGATTGAAACCCTAATTTTGCCTCTTTAATTGAAAATTGTCGGTTATATGCAGGATTGTCGTTTTACACAACAAATAACGAATTGAAGAGGTTATTTTCACCTTTCGGTGCAATAACAGAAGGTAAATAAATAAATGTCAATTTTCATCATTTCGTTTGGTTATTTTGAATCAATTAATTGCTCAATTCATTCCATGATTGTTTGAATCAAAGGTGGCTTGTCAATTACTAATTTTCAAACCTAATCTTAAGCTCGTAAAATTAATTCATGTGTTGCAGCTAAACTTGTTGTTGATCCGAGAACTCAGAGGCCTAAAGGTTTCGGTTTTGTTACATTTGAATCCGATGTTGATGCCCAAAATGCAGTGAAAGCCATGAATGGGAAGGTAATTTTCATATTTTTTAGGTTATATATCGAAGAATTTAAATTCTCAATCTCAGAGTTCCATAGGGATCAAATATACCTGGTTTGAATTGGAATAATTCCGAAAGCTATTTGAGTTTGTGATAGCAAAATTGAACTCTAGGGTTTAACAAGAACCAAAAAGTGGAAGGAACTTTTTAGATATTTGTGAACTTACAAATGCAACAAAATTTCAAGCATTCTACAGAATGAAGATCGTTTTAAATTAATGCAAATTCACTACACGTCTTAAACTTAACCTTAATCTTAAAAGCTAGAAACTTGTTTAGACTTTAGCATAAAAATGAGGTAAGACGATCTATATGGAAATACATTAAACTTGAGATCATGAAAAGGAAGTAAATAATTTTTAAAACGTATAAACTGTCAAAATTTGAAATGTTAATAAAGAAGCCTGGTTCTTAGATTAGTGAATTCGGCTTCGTAATTTAACACACGAAACTGGTACGCACGTTTTTAGGATTGGTTTATATTATGTAGCATGTTTTGTTATAAATTTCAGTTATAGTTGTTGAATTGTCTTCCTATAAATTTTACATGTTTGTTAGACATGACGACAACATATATTAATTGTGACACAGGTAGGATTATAAGGGTATCTGGCAAAGGAAAAAAAAAAACAGGGTTTGTTAATAATATTGAATGCACATGTGTTTTGGTTAATGATAACAACAGGTTTCAAATGTTTCAAGTTAAATTATGTTATCAATAATGCAGTCTGAACAATCCTCGAGTCATTATCATTTTAGGTTTACATAACCTACTTTCTTCTTTTGCCATTATCCAATTTAAAATTGACTCTCTTATTTGGTCTAAAACCCTACTCATGGTCATGTCCTTTTATTATCCAGATTCTTTTGGTATTTTTTTTATCCCCTTTTGCATATAATTTTTATCGATACTCCCTTTTTAATTAGTTACGAAATCATTAGACTTTTATTTCATTATTTGATCAAGAAACTTTATGAAATACGGAGTATGAATCTGTATACACTTTATTTGTTTCATATTTCAGTATGCTAGTGAGTATATCTACTTTTCTAGTTCATAACCATTGGTTGCAGCTTCCATATTGGTGGAATTAATAGTTCCCAAAGTACTTTTTACAATTCAAAATGCAACTCGACATGGTAAATTTGAAGGAAATCTTAAGAACACGCTTCAGGAAGTCTGTATAAAAATCTATATACGATTCATATATTTTGCAAATTACCTTTGAGTATATCCGTTTTCTAACACCCCTATTTTCATATTAATAAAGGTACTATTTTAGAATAATAAAAAACATATATCTTTCTATGATTCTAGAGCATTTGCAAGAGATTAGTTAAGTATTTATTACTATAAAAGAACATAAATGTTTGTTATGGAAAATTCTTCTAAATTTTATCTAAAAATAAAAGTTAAAAGTAAGTAAGCAAGCTTACAAGTAGCTCACCAAGTGCTTACATCATGCTTATAGAGGTGCTTACAATTAATACAACACAAGCAACAAGTCACTTATGCATAGAAGATGAAGAGTAGTGGCCAAGCAAACCTAAAAATATGTTCTTATCCACAATTAAAACATGTCCAGGTGTACATAGTTACTGTCCAGATCTGCCCTAAGTAGTTATAGGTCTTCAAGCATGACATTTCAATGCTAGAAGCATGAGGTGTAAAATACCTAAAGGTCTAGGTACCCTAGGTAAAAGATTCCCAAAAATTTACCATAACTTAAGCTTAAGTAACAAGTAAGTAATGCATAGTATTTGCCTATAAATAGCATGTAAGATTAAGAACAATTGATCATTCCAAAAAGTAAGGAAAAAGCTAAAGAACTATCAAGCAAGCTAAAAGCAAGGTGAGTATGTTTATGAGATTTTGTGATACATGCATGCTAATATGCTATGTGTTAAATGTTTTGACTAACGTTACCATGCTTGTTTACTTCTATATTTCCAAGGCATGTTTTTATGCATACGGTAATGTTACCATGAAAGTTTTTATGCGTGTTAAGTATGGCCACTAAATACCCAACGTATGGGGTATAGTATTAAGGGACGTCATGCAAACGACCCTTACGGGACAGCCATATGTGGATCCCGAGGTTAGTTAACCTCATAGAAGTATGGCCTACTTACATGTATTTATGAGATCTCAAAAGAATATTTTAAGCATGAAAGGTATTTTTTTTTATGTTAGGCTAAATGTCAAAATCATAACTACTCACTAAGCTTAAAGCTTACATATTTTTGTATGTATCACAGGGAACAAGGAGTAGGGACCACCGAAGTATTGCTACCTAAATAAACTAGATTCTTATGAAAGTTCCTAAGTATTTCCGGGTAGTATTATAACCATGATATAATGATGTAATAAGAAGGATGTTAAGCTTATAAAAAGTTTTCAGTTGTATAACTAAATTAAAGCATATTAAAAGATAAGTGATGGTACTCGGGAAACCGGGGCGTCACAGTTTCTTATAAGACATTAGCAACTGGTTTTCTTCCCACTAATATTGAAAGAATCATTTGTTATTATATACTTTAAATGGATAATCAAAAACCCTGCAAAAATGATTCAAATTAATTGCATTTTGGATATGTTGTGGTTAAAAATTGATTCCTTGACTAAGTTTTTTTCAATTTTTCTGCACAGATTGTGGACGGTAGATTGATCTTTGTGGAAGTTGCTAAGACAAATACAACTGAAGAGATTGATGCCACTCTTAAATGAGAACATTTTGTTACAAATGTTGAATATTTTTATTTCTGCAGAAAACCTAGGGTGAGGTGGTTACGAACTTGTTAGTTGAATATTTTTTTTTATACAAGTGTCAAAATTAAAAAGTAAGATTAGCAAAGAAAATTTGAGGATGGCATATAACAATCATTTATAGGGTAGAAATATATAATACTCACTCCGTTCCTAAATAAAGTTCTCATTTCTCTTGGGCACAACTAAATAAAATTCTCATTTCTCTTGGGCACAATTTTTTAGGAGATAGTTAGTGGTGGGATATTTGATATTACTTTTGATTAAAATTTAAGGTTTGATTAGAGAGAGAAAGTGTTTTAGGAGATAGTTAGTGATGAAAGTATTGATAATAATATTATTATATTAAGTAGACCCCTTAAGAAATGAGAACTTTATTTAGGAACAAAACTTAAAGAAGAAATTGGAACTTTATTTAAGGACGGAGGGAGTACTATAAATCAATACAATTTTTTATCAGATAATTATAGCATAGAAAGTTGATTGATGTTTAAGGTTTATTTTACATCCATGTCAAACAAACTTTTACATGATATTATATTGACTATGAAAATGTAAAATTAATTTTGGAATGAAATAATGTGATTAAAATGGAAACAAGAGGTTTCTCCCATTGAAGAACATCAAAATAACAACAATTATTTATCTAAACCACCACAAATGTCAGAAACTAAATTCCATTCTCAAATTAACTACAAATTACAATCAAAGATAACAACAGCCATAATTAAGCAACCTATTCTACACAGCTCATGCTTTCTTCGGAGATTTAGTGGTTTTAGCTGGTGATTTAGGCTCTTTAGCAGCGGTCTTCTTAGGTAATAAAACAGGGTTGATATTTGGAAGAACACCACCATGAGCAATAGTCACTCCAGACAACAGTTTTCCCAATTCATCATCATTCCTGATTGCCAAAAGAACATGTCGAGGAATAATTCTATTCTTCTTGTTGTCCCTTGCAGCATTTCCAGCTAACTCCAAAACCTATAACCAAACAACCCCAAATTCATTTTAGATAATTGACTCAAAACATTTATAAACTGTAAATCAAATTCAGATCCGAAAACGATAGTCAGTTAATTCAATTTGTAGATCAAATTTGCATAATCAATTGACTAGCGAAATGAATTATCTAACACTAAATTTCGATTTTAATTTATGAAACCCTAGAAATCTAATTGTGACTTGTAATCATGATATCTGATATAAATCTAAACAAAATTAAGATGTAAACTTACTTCAGCAGCAAGGTATTCAAGGACGGCGGCGAGGTATACAGGAGCACCGGTTCCGACACGTTTAGCATATCGTCCGTTCTTAAGGTAACGCCCAATTCTACCGACGGGGAACTGTAGACCGGCTCTGATGGATCGGGTGACCGACTTCTTCCTTGGACCAGCTCCTTTCCGTCCTCCGGCGCCTTTTTTCGATTTTCCGGTGGTGTCCATTTCTCTTTTATCGCTTTAATAAACTGATTGGTGATCTCATCGGTGGCGAGTTGTTTATATAGTGGGCATTAATGGAGGAGGATCGGTGAAGTATTGAACCGGATTGTTTTCGGCTGTTGGATTGGGTTTTATCAACGGTGCTAATTTATTTTTGTTGGATCCGTGTGAAGTGAAACTGACCAATTGGGAGGTCGATCAATTATTTGAATTTTGCGTACACTTTTTGGAGTGCCAGTTGTTTCGTTTTCATTTGATTATTCATCATATATGTTTTGTGACATTTTGAGAATTATAAATTTATAGGAGAACTTCCATTTATCAGATTAAAAGCTCAATTCTTTAAAAAAAATTGTTTCTAGCTATTAATTACTTGAACAAAATGGATATTAAATGTAAATTTTGGGCGATATTTTGGTTGAACACGAATATCATCCCAAATTAAAAGCAATATCCATTTTGTTAATAATTAATGTCTAGAAACTAATTCTAGTTTGTATAATCGATCAATTTTAACAACTTTGTTTTGTCAAAATTAGTAAATGAATCAACTTAAAGCCCTCATATATTCTAATAATTGGGTAACCATTTCATTTGCTTCTGTTGGTGTAGTAAACAAATAGGGCGGTTTCTAAAGTCACAAATTGAATTATGAATCGTGTTGAACAATTTTCAAATTAGATATTTCAATCCTAATGTTTGTGTTGCACGAACTTTTAACTATGGTCCTAGTGCCACAATTATAAGGGTATTGGGGTTGAAAACCGAGGGAGCACATGTCTCGAAGTGAGCTACATATTCAAAAACCTCCTCAGTGATCAAAGACTCTTAAAATTAAGTGGGTAGTCAGCTTATCTCTTGTCTACTACTTATGAAAATTAAAGTTGGAGATACATCCCTAGAGCCTATTTGCCAAAAAAACCTGAACCAATGAAAACAACACGATCTAGTAGTAAAAATGTAAGGTATTAATCATGACCTATAAACCACGGATTCAATTAAAAGCAATATCCATCCCAAGTTAAAAGCAATATCCATTTTGTTAGTAATTAATGTCTAGAAACTAATTCTAATTTGTATAATCAATCAATTTTAACAACTTTGTTTTGTCAAAATTGGCAAATGAATCAACTCAAAACCCTCATATATTCTGGTAACCGGGTGATCATTTCATTTGCTTCTGTTGGTGTAAGTAAACAAATAGGGCGGTTTCTAAAGTCACAGATTGAATTATGAATCATGTTGAACATTTTTCAAATTAGATACTTCAATCCTAATGTTTGTGTTGCACGAACTTTTAACTATAGTCCTAGTGCCATTGGGGTTGAAAACCGAGGGAGCACATGTCTCGAACTGAGCTACAAATTCAGAAACCTCCTCAGCGATCAAAGACTCTTAAAATTAAGTGGGTGGTCAGCATGAAAAGTAAAGTTGGTGATACATCCCTAGAGTTAGGGGTGAGCATAAAAACCGAAAAACCGAAACCAAACCGTTAAAACCGACAAAACCAAACCGTTAAAACCGAAACCATTTCAAAATCGGCGGTTTGGTTTTAGATTTTGAAAAACCGATGGATTCGGTTTGGTTTCGGTTTTAACCAAAAACCGCTCCATTAAGAAACCGCCCCGCTAATATTTAATATTTTATATATTTTTTTAAAATTTATATTTATTAAATAGAAGTCGACCTATTTAAATATTTGAAAGTCCATCTACCATGGTTCATTAATGTTTATATTATTATTATATGTTACAAAATACGTTTATAATTTGAATTTTGAGCTAGAAAATGGTATTCATTGTTGAAATATATTATTAGACATTGAAGTTAATGCTATAAATTAGATATTGTTAGTGAAATTTGTATGTAATTTTAGAAAAATGAAGATTAGTACATGAACTTGTATATCAATGTTTTAAACGAGGTGGATTCGGTTTCAAAACCGAAACCGAACCGTTAAAGGCTAAAAACCGCTAAAACCGAAACCGTTAGAAACCGAAACCATTGGGTTTGAAAATCCTAAAACCGAAATTTGTGGATCGTGTTCGGTTTGAGCCTAAAACCACCCCAAACCGCCCCATGCACACTCCTACCTAGAGTCTATTTGCCAAAAAAACCTGAACCAATGAAAATAATACAGTCTAGTGGTAAAAGTGTAAGATGTTAATCATGATCTATAAGCCACGGGCTCAAATTCCGTTATAAAAAAATAGATAGATTATGTACTTTTAAAAAAATAGGGTAGAGGCAACAAGCTCTCGGATTACTGCACAGCAAAAAGATACATCAGGTAAATACCGTAAATACGCAAAGATAAAGGTACAACAACGTCGTTTTGCTCCCACCATATGATGGGTTTTAGATTTTGGCCCATAAGAAAGCCTTATGGTTACGTGCTAACTTTAAATGGACTTGAATTTTATATATGACCCATATATTAGTTTTGTATTTTTTTAAATGATCCTATTGGGCTAAATCAGGAAGGTTATGCAACTATGCAAGGACCCATGATTCCTTTGACAGCGCACTTTAGACAATGTTGAATCAACACATTGTTAAGTTGAGCAAAGTGATGTTAAATCTTAAATCAACATGAATCAAATACAATATTAATTATAGGAAAATGATAATAACAGCCCTTAGGGCTGTCATTAAGAAAACAAAATAACAAAAGACAACCTCCCTGAATTTTAAGAATATTACCTTTTTAATCAATGTACAAGCTTTTTATGCATGTTAGTGACATGTTAGGGCTGTCATTAACAAAACACTTAATTATATTATAAAACAATCCATTCAATTTAATTATTATTATGTTTTTGTTTTCTGAGTGATGATGCAGACCTAACCGATATTAACACAAAAAATCAATAATAACATCAACAATACTTAATTCCTTTAATAGAAAATATGTAAAAGTTAAAATATAGACAATTATACATCTACTAGAAGTAGAGAAACTATTTCTGAATTTTTTTTTAATAGTTTTGGAAATCTAAAGCAAAAATTATCATATGGGTAAAAGGGTCAGATCATGCCCCCACCAACGTGCCGACGTCTCATTCGAATAGCTAGCAACTAGCCAACTACAACCTCAAGAAAGCTCGACAAGCTGTCATGCATGTGACCACTAAAGCACCACTTTCCCTACAAATGTTTTTTTCTCTTTCATCATAACTTCTAATTCTTGATCCATTGAATGCATAGATTATAATCCGTAAGCTTATTCACAAATTGTATGTAAAGTTTCTTTTTACAAGACGATCTCGTAATTCAGTTCAATTCAATTTAGTGTTTTTGGTTCACAAAGCTAAGCTTCGAAAACAAATGCTTATAACTCGAAAATGACAACGTTAAATGCCTCTAAAAGTTGCTTTATGAAAGGTGTCAGTGTCATCAATTTGAAAAGAAAACGTCACAGTTTAATGAGAAATGATACTTTTTCCTACAATTTGTTCTTATTCACGTTCCTATCCACTTGATAGGAATTAGGATGACATGTGTAATATATTAATTATCTCTCTTAATATGATCTCTTGATTTTGACACATAAATTCATTAAATGAGTATGAAGATAAGTAGAAACAAATAATAGAAAGCAATACCATTAGTTATTACTCTTGTTTCATTAGTTAAATGGATAAGGTCGACAACGTACTTGCATTTTAAGTCATCTGATGAACAAGTGATGAGGCCCGACAATGACAACAATAATTTAATAGATAACGACTTCCAATCGTAACCTTTCGAAATTACTTAATGATCAAGTAAATTGATGTAACAAATAATAGGTGACATCATATTCTTATTATGTTCACGACCAAATGACACGTCTTCATCGCTACCTCATATATATAGCAAATACTTGTATAATTTGTGTTCGTGTGCTTGCCCACGATAGAGAAGTGGAGTTACTAGCATGATTCTAAAAGACGTCATATGACCGCGCCATGGTCCAAGCACGACCCTACTTTATGAAATAACTCAATATAACGGTTCAAAACATGACATAGTATAAGGCTATAAAAAATACTAAGACTCATCATGAGTTGATGGTCTCATAAGACAGCGTCTTACTTTTTTAGAACCTTGTCTTACTTTTTTAAAATCTTAGGTTACTAATGAATGTTAACTATAAGGAAGTATTAATGCATCTAACTCTTTTTGCTAAATATCTTTAAAATGCACAAATTAACATAGAAAGTTGTTGCATTGTCCCAAGATAAAAACTTATTATTAGTGAGGTTCTTTTTTAAATCAGTTTTAACTCGTTTTACAATTTGATTAATTCCCTAATGACCGTTCAATTTATGAGTAGTCTAGATCTGACATAAATGAACTTTTGTTGCCAATGGGTATATTTTCTAGTGCCATTTTAGCTGTAATGTATAGAAAATGCTAAATATTATCCTAAGAACAATGATTTACTTTTTTGGCTTAAAATAATTATAAAGTATATGGGGGATAGTGAGTGTGTGGTTGTCACGTATCTAAGCTTGGTGTGGAACCACCTATAACTACATAGTTTTGGTTGAAAAAAAAGTCAAAACGGTTATTTTTACAATATCTTGTCACTTTCTCACCATATTAAAACACTTACATAATATAAAACACCAACTCAACACCATTTCAAGAATATGACATTTGTTCAATATAAACATCATTTTAAAAATAAGAAACTTGAATCACCAATTCAACAAAAACATAATTTATAGATAAGATAATTGATAAGTTTTAGACGAGATTTGATATACTAATTAGTTTATGTAGGGAGTTATAAGTTTTTTTAACCTAAATTATGTAGTTTTAAATGATTCCACACCTAAGCTTAAGTATGTGACAGCCACACACTCATTTTTCCCAAGTATATAATATAAATTATATCAGCTATCATTAACCATTGTGCTATGAGTAATACAGTAGTTAGTAAATAGCGTTATGTACCTTTTATTTCTTTTATTATCTATTTGAAAGTTAAATTGAAGAAAGACATGCTGAATTGACTTCATTAACCTATTACAAAGTATTAAATTAAACACTATTTTTATATTTTTATTCTATGTTTATTAAATAAAAATATCATAAAGATATTTCAAAGACATGAAATGAGGGTAGCCACCGATGAATGAAACCCCAAAACCTCTGTTTATTATCTGCGTGCGAACTTGTAAAAGTCATTCCTAATCTGCTTTTAAGTTTCCCTCTCTAGAAACCATTCATACACTTTTCATTTCATCTCCTGTTTCCCCTAATTTCTCTCTCTCCACAGTTCCGTTTGGTTGCCTCTCCATTTTCTCCGATCAATCCTCTGCGGAATGGTTAGTCCACCCGGAACACATTTATCTATCTACAGATTTTACTTCATTTTGTATATTTGTTGATTTTCTTTGCTTGTTTGTATACTAGTTTGCAATTTTTGTTAGCTCTTTTGCATGCGTGATTACGTGTATAATTTGATCTGTGTAGTAGTTAGGTGTTTGATCGTTGATTTGTGTTCTGTTACTTCTTTACTTTCGATGAATTTGAAACCCTAAGTGTTGTAATTGGACCTAGTTTTGCTTCCGAATTGTTGCCTGTTGAGCTTCTGGATCCTGATTTTTGCAAAACGTTCATGATTGAGGATTATCGATCCTGTCTTATGCATTAGCTAGGCTAGGATCCGAGTAGCTAAGCACGTCGAGTTTAGCTGCCTGTCTTCGTTGGAAAAATGATGGAATTTTCATCAATCATTTAGCATAAACTGGTATCTGGAATCTGGATATAGGTGGTATTGAGGTAACATATTGAGGTTGTTGGTTGAAATCCCTCTTTCTACAGCCTGTTAAGAAAAGTTGCAGAATTCTCATAGTGATGCTCTGGTTTGGAAAATTGTATTGTTGATTTAGGTTATTCAAGAAGATGATCTGGATATAAAATGGATCTTTCATAGTGTAAATGCTATTATTCATTAAGGTGTATTATTTGACATCTTCATATTGGGTAGGTGATGTTGTGCTCTAACACGTAATGCAAACATTACATTTTATTTGTTCAGTTTTTAGCTCAAAGCCATGAGTAGAAAAATGATGAATATTCTCATTTGTTTGGTACAACAAGTGTACAGGATCACCATTACTTTCCTTAATTCATTTATTTTTATTTTACGTTTTTGCTATGGTTTACATGAACTGTTTCATCATTTGTTTCTTACAAAATTGTACATACAATGTAGGCTAATGCAGCATCTGGTATGGCAGTGCATGATGAATGCAAGCTAAAATTCATGGAATTGAAGGCAAAAAGAAGCTCTCGTTACATAATCTTCAAAATTGAGGAAAAACAAAAGGAAGTGATTGTGGAAAAAGTTGGATCACCAACTCAAAGCCACGAGGATTTTGCTGCTTCCCTTCCTGTTTCCGAGTGCCGATATGCTGTCTTTGACTATGACTTTGTCACTGCAGAGAATTGCCAAAAAAGCAGGATCTTTTTCATCGCATGGTAAAAATCAATTTTATTTTGTAATTATCCGAATCGATTATTTATAATATAATATATAAATTAATTGTGTAGGTCTCCGGATAGTGCACGAGTGAGAAGCAAAATGATTTATGCTAGCTCGAAGGACAGATTCAAGAGGGAACTTGATGGAATTCAGGTGGAGCTTCAAGCAACTGATCCAACAGAAATGGATCTTGATGTTTTCAAAAGCCGAGCCAACTAAATAATCATTAGATAGGCTTGATAATTGCTGGTATTCAATCTTTTTGTTATTTGGGGAAATATTTTGTGATGTTGTTACTGTGTGGAAAACTTGCAATAGATCCAGATGGATGATAATAACTTGTGATTTCTTCAATAACCTTCATGTTTTTAGATGGATTCTTGCTTGTGTTGTTACATGTTCTAATTGCTTTAATATGAGTTTTTCTCTAACGTATGACATAAGGGTACAAATTAATCAATGAACATAAAATTTCCATGTAAATCCAAAACTATATTCAAGACATATTTATAAGTAATCACTTCATTAATTGCACGTTAATTAACAACACTAAGGATCAAAACCATGACCTAATGCACATAATTGCCGAATCAACATCATATAATATGGTGGTTAATGACTAATTGGGATTTGATTGTTAAACAGAGTATGAGAAACTAATTATGAGAGATGTATGACAAGAGAAACAAACATTTTAGATGTTAGCAAAAAGCATGCAATGAAGACAACCTTAAAATTGTAACCTGCCAAACACGTATATATGTGAGTGTGAGATGTATGGTATCCCATGTCTCTTCATTACATTTCTTCTTATGTCGTTACTTTTGTATATATGTGTAAATATAGCCTTAAAAATATATGTGAGAAACATGAGAAGGCCGGAAGGACTGTTTTAATAGTATAAAATTAGGCGAGTCATGATATGAACCAAGCCCATACTAGGCTCGTATTATGTCAGAAGTTAGGTGTAGAACTCATTCTGAAAAACTAGCCTGAAAGAGAAGGGGACACCTAAACTTATAAGTCATCATTCAATTTTTTTTCTCGGTGGGATCATAACAATAAGTCTCGCACTTCATGTGATGGATCAATTATATCAACCTTCGAAGCCATCCAAAGCGATAAACATGAATACTATAAGTCTATAAGACGAAAGAAATTCAACCCAACCTCCAAACATTGGTCATGTTGATGACGGATTTACCGGATGAGATAAATCATAATGTAAATAGAGAAAATTGAAGATTGTGAGAAGATGGGGTCGGTGGCCATACCGCAGACGGGCTCATGATTGGGAGCATGAGATGTTTGATTAGTTTCTTTAGTTAATTTTTAATTTTTAGAACTTTTAAGTTATTGTCTTTAAATTATGTATTTTTTTACATGAAAGAATTTTGAATCACACAATAATTTAAAACTTGTTTCTAACCCTTAGTGTAAGTACAATATTAAAATAGTTTTTATTTGATTTTTCAAGTTGATTTATCAAAATCTTAGAATGATTTTTTTTTTACAGACAAAACTGACATTTGACTGATTAAGTCTCACTAATGCTAGTTCAGGGTCGCATAGATAATATATTCTGTTTTTATAATAAACCATCGTTTTGCTTGTAACTTGTATGGCATTATTAATTACGAGACAATTACATTAGATTAAATAGCTTTCTTTACCACATTTTCATGTAAACTCACTACACGAAACATGGATTCACTCCACACCACAATGACAAAAACCTGCCCAACTCCATAACATTTCTAACCCTAAACGCATCTAAATTCATTAGCATTTTTATGGTCACCCAAACTCCAAAACAATCCAAGTTATAAGTGCCCTCTTAACGTACGATAACAAGCATCTTTCTCCTGCCAAACTTTGTGTATATATACCATGTTTGTATCTACATTTCAACTCACTCATCCGCAACCTTAAATATATCAAAGTTTTGAGATCGAGTCGGAACAGAACTTGGAGAATATGTTGGCCTTCTTGAATGCTCGCACATTAGCTTTCGTATTCGGTCTCTTAGGTATTGATTTATATAATTTTTTAAGTTGTTTTTTTGCTTTGAGCACAAAAGGCGTTACAAAAGCGCGCATATTTTGTCACAATAGTTTTCGCACCTTTTAGCCTCCACTCTTGCTAGTTAAATATAATTGCATAAGGATAGTTTACGTTTGTACTTTATATGCACTAGAAATGGAACAGAAATAGAAAATAAGTAAAAAAGAAAAGATTGCGACAAAATGATCATCACAGCCGATAGTGACTGATTTGGTCTAAGTGACTACGTTTTGGGTAGGGGCGGTAATTCTTGACACGACCCAAAACCTGATACAAAAATAATCAGGTTGAATCTAAATGAGTTTGAGTAAAAAACAAGTCTATCCATCTAACCCGTATATAAATCATGCCATGTTCAGGTTGACCTATGTATAAATATTAAATAGGTCAATCCGTCAACCCGTTTAGTTTTATAATTTTTTAAAAAGGATGTAAATCCTATCAATTTTCCTAAATCCCGCCTAAAATATCTTTGAATCTTACCTTTCAGCTCCTCAAAATTACCATTGTATTTGGGTCCATTTTTAATATGTGACCCCGCCAACGTTGTTCTGACCCCTAAACCATTTTTTATATGTGTTGTTTTTGTGTTATCATGGTTTAAATATGTCCGGGGTAGGGTTAATTTTATAGACCCGAAATTCTAAACATTTCGGATTCGTGTTGACTAATTCCAACCCGTCAACCTGCCAATACAAATCCGCTAACTCAACCTGATTGCTACCCTAGTTTTGGGACATATAGATGGTTTTTATAATGGCACAATCATTCTCAGACTATTTACAAGTTCTTTTAATCGTGTTTACACAGGTAATATTATATCGTTTCTTGTGTTCCTAGCCCCACTGTAAGTCTCATAATATCAAAACCTTGTTTTAAACCAAGATATACTCCTGATTTATGTGTAATCTTTTATCAATTTGCTTTCATAGGCCAACATTTTACAAGATTTACCGTAAGAAATCATCGGAAGGATATCAAGCACTACCGTACATTGTTGCCTTCTTTAGCGCGGCATTGTTGTTGTACTACGCTTTTCTGAAGACAAATGCGTACATGATCGTCAGCATCAATGGCTTTGGCTGTTTTATTGAAGTAATTTACCTTGCAGTGTACCTCTTTTATGCACCCACAAGTTCCAAGGTACACAATTTTAACTACCAAAAACAGAATTTTTGACGCAAGTAGTTCAGTGACAGAAAAGGTATCAGTTAGCTTTCCGTCGCTAAACAGGAAAAAACTATTAGTGACGGAAACAATTACCTGTCGACTGTCGTAATATGCTTTTACTGCGTGTGTTACTAAAACCATTACCATAATCTGATGTAGACTCAAAGACGAGAATACAAATTCGTCCTAATGATTCATAGAATACTCATGACAATCTAATCCAAATGCCACTCGTTTAAAAAATACCATGGATGTGGTCTTCAAAACCAGCACAAAACATAAATTTTGGGAGAAAACTCAATTTTCATAAAAATATCAACTAAACATTCCAGGGTCTCAAAGGGTTCCATCTTAATATCAATTGGTTATAATAGGAGTAACCCAAGATCGTTATAAGCACATTACAAGTTTGATATTTGTCCAATGTGGAACATTACTCACCACAAGCCATAAATAAGCTCTAGATTTTCAAATGAGCCAAAAAAGACAAACAGACCGAAACTTGAGCCTAAAACAAAGTCCGGAAAAACTAAAAATGCAAATAACTCCGCAAACAACGGTTTTGGCCCGAAATGCAGTTTACCAGCACGTGTTTCTCGTCGCTAGCTAACTTTTGACTAATCGAACGCCTGAAAGGAGACTCGAGGCAAAAGTTATGCACATTTCAGTGCAAATTCTCTCTTCACACTATCCTAGGCTTCAAGAAACAAAATGACCACGTACATTTGGGCTTGTATCATAATCTAATCCTATAATCTAAGATATACATTGGGTTTAAGGATGTGGTTTATATGTTGATACTGATTGCAGATATCCACAATAAAGATCATATCTGTATTCAACATCGGTGGACTTGGTACGGTGATAATCCTTTCGCTTGTTTTGGTGAAAGGACCCGAAAGAGTTCAATTTGTAGGATGGGTATGTGCCGTTATCAATCTTGCTGTGTTTGCTGCTCCTCTAAGTATCATGGTCAGAATTTACTTTCCTTCTACCGGACTTTAAGTGACCAAATTCAAAGTGTCGCATAATATTGCCTAACTCAAATATTATTCGTTTATGCAGAGAAAAGTGATCCGTACAAAAAGCGTTGAATACATGCCATTTATGCTCTCATTCTCTCTCACTCTATGTGCCACAGCTTGGTTCTTCTATGGCTACTTTGTCAACGACTTCTTCATAGCAGTAAGTATTAATAACTTAGTGACTTCGTATTAATTCCGTCGCTATATCTGATGCAGCCCAAATATAGAGGAACAAACCTTTTTTTTTTCTTTCTAAAAATGGGCCCAAAAACGTTATATTTTGGGAGTTATTTACATTTTTGTAAGATTTTTGTTTAATTTGGACTTTGTTTGTGGGCTATTTGTCTTTTTTGGCCCATTAAATAATACAGATCTTATTTAGGGTTTATTTGACACAATATAAGTTTTAGTTTATTATTTTGTAAAATTTTAATTTTCAGCCAAATTTGTGTTCTTAACTTGATCCAGACTGAATGCACGGAATTCTTTGAATTAACGTGACTTGAAATAGACTGTTATGAGTATTCTAAAAATCAACAAGACCAATTTGTGTTCTAGTTTTTTACTCTACATTCATATCATCTTTCATATTATGATCTAATGTGTCGGTTTTGGTTGACAGGTACCAAACATTGCTGGATTCTTATTCGGGATCACCCAAATGATACTTTATGGTGTGTACAAGGATTCCAATAAGAAAAACGATATCAACAATCAGACACAAAAACCAAATAAGAAAAGCACCGATCGAGAAAACGAGGTGGAAGTGATGATTTGCAACTCCCATAATTCGTCAGAAAATAACTAATCTGGTCGTGCTTTCTTCAGGATATCATAGAAGACGCATATCTAAAGAAGAAACCTTGTTTTCGATGAGTTTTTCCGTTTAATATTTATGTATGTTGGTTGACGATAAAAAAACATAGTACTAAACTACCCTTTGTGGGTTTAGTACTTAAGATCAATAATATGGTTTGTAGTATTAAATGTAACAATTAGGCTTCAAAGTATAAGTCTATTGATGATATATATTAGCTTTAATCTTTTAATGATATTTTAACAATTTACAAATTGCATATCTAATTGTTACGCTTGTTGCCAATGATTTCATTATATGAATAGAAGTAAGTGACTAGGTAACATTTAGGATTTAGGATAGTATATAATAGCTATTGGAAAAAAATATATTTAGAAATAGCCATGAGAATACCGATTAAACCATTTTCCATATGTAAAAAAACCTAACTTTTTCTGTTAAAATGATACAAAGAAGTACTAAAATTTGCAATGAGAACTTTAAAGCAATTTTCCAGAAAGTTAAAAAGATTTCATTCAGTTTCTGAAAAATTAAGATTTTATGGCTTCGCCCGGGTTCGAACCGGAGACCTTCAGTGTGTTAGACTGACGTGATAACCAACTACACCACGAAACCAAGTGATGTTTTACCCATGTTTGTTGGATCTAAATATTGTATAGAAACATGGTTTTTTACTTTTTTCTCCTTCAAATATTAGGCAAATATCTGGCTCTCTTCCGATATTATTCAAACCGAATCTGGAAATCTATATTTACTTTCCAAACCCTAATTTCAGATCATCTGTACCACCACAAATCCACTCCAAAAACTTGTTTTTCCTTCTCTAATCGACGGTATATCGCGAGTATGGCCGGTGCTGCTTTAGATATGTCGCTTGATGATCTCATCAAGAACAATAAGAAGTCCGGCGGCGATGGCGGTGGTCGCGGCCGTGGCCGAGGTCGAGCTTCTGGACCTGCACGTCGCTTCAATAACCGCGGTGCTAACCGAGCTGCTCCTTACGGCGGACCAAAGGTTGTTGATTAGTTTAGATCGGGTTGATTTGATGCTTGTTATGGTTATTTGGTTGGCTTCTAGATGTAGATGATGATTAGTAGTATGTTTGTAAAGGTTTTCTACGTCTGATTTAGGCACCAGATGCAGCTTGGAAGCATAATATGTTCGATGCTGCGGATCTATCTATGGGGAACGTCGGACCTGGCGGCCGGCCATCTGCAATTGAAACCGGAACGAAGCTTTATATATCAAACCTTGATTACGGTGTCTCGAATGAGGATATAAAGGTAATTCCTTAATTACTAATTTGCTTACTTGTGACAATAATTGAATGCCTGATTTGATTGCTGGTTGTTGGATCTAACTGAAGCGAAATTGGAATCTTTGTGGTTATAACACAAACTTGATCTAGTGACTCTACAATCTATTTTGACTTAAAAGTCACAATTTTTTTTGGTCAGTCTTATATGGACGAGGTGAATTCAATATGTGCAGGAGCTTTTTGCAGAAGTTGGTGATCTGAAGAAGTATTCGATACATTATGACAGAAGTGGGAGATCAAAGGTACCTCTAGAAGTTTGGGTTTTTGTGTTGAAGAAGATTTTGTTTATATTTTAATCTAATGTTTGTTCAGGGGACTGCTGAGATTGTGTATTCAAGGAAGCAAGACGCTTTAGCAGCTGTGAAGAGGTATAACAATGTCCAGCTGGATGGGAAGCCTATGAAAATAGAGATTGTGGGATTAAACCTTGTAGCTCCAGTTGCTGGTTTTCCATTGGCAAACAATCCTATTGGAAATATGAATGGTTTTCCTAGAAGGTATGACTTTAATTGTCATTAGAATATTTGATTGCATATAATTTTGAAGCTTGAATATCAAATGACATTTAGATAGTAATATATTGATTTTGCTGTTATGAAACAGTGGGCAAGGTAGGAATAATGGTGGATTTGCAAGGGGTGGAGGGCGGGGTGGTGCAAGGGGTGGGGGTGGTGGTGGTGGTGGTGGGCGGGGACGTGGAAGAGGAGGTCGTGGTGGAGAGAAGATATCTGCAGATGATCTTGATGCTGACCTGGACAAGTATCACTCAGAATCAATGCAAACAAATTGAGTCATCTATCATGATCTTGCTTAAACATCAGCTGTTATGACAATCAAGTATCGTTTGTATTGTATCAACTCTTAGGAGGGATGTTTTTGGTGTTGAATGTTGTTTAATTTAAAACCATTAATTTAGTTAATGAAGTGTGTACTTTAGCTTTCTTTTTAATGAGCATCACATGGAGGCATTGAAGTGGAACATTTTCCTCTGGGAAATTAGGAGGAAATTATTGTTTGCAACCCAGTGTCAAGAGTTCTTCCTATCTGCATCAATTTGAGGTAGTTCTCCACTTGTTTCTTTATATCATGTGGCCTGGGTGGATTTATAATGTGCGCGGCTCAAAAAACTGAAGTGAAAGTGTATTTTTTCAAAAAACTTGGTGGTATGTCAGCTGACGTGACACTGATTTGGCAAAAATTGAAATGTCAGTAATGATAACGATTGGGAGTGGTCTTAGGCTACTTGCATTATGTTGGGGGTTTTAGTGATTGATAAAATTGTTGATGCTTTATCACATGTTGGGTGGTATGCAAATATTCTTATAATGGTAGGTAAGGAAATTTGGATGGCTTTTGGTCTGCTTTTGTTGAGACCCCCATGAATATGCTATGCTATCCAGATTATTTATAAAAACAGGTCAAATATTCACATCAGTTTTGATCAGCAAATAGTTTACAATATGGCCTGCAGGTCACTCATGATAAAAAGTACCAGGAGCCGTGTAGAATTGTTTTGATTGTCTATGACAATCTGCTGATGTTAGCTGTCAAAATATCTTGTTTACAACATACTTTAATCCTTGCATAGCCAACACCATATAAACATTGCTTTTACTAATGCACCAACCTACTTTTACTGTATCTCTCAATGTTCATAGCAACTTTAGCCAACACCATATGAACATTGTTTACATAAATATATAGCAAATGGGAGAGAATTTAAGATCAAATAGTTTGAGTTATAGCATTGGATCGACTATTTCCAAGTTGAAGGCATAATATTGCACATTTAATAATTAAAACCAATGCACCAACCTACATTTACCGTATCTCTCATACTCTAAGGCCCCGTTTGTTTTGACGTAATCATCCGTAATCTTCCGTAATTGTAATTCAATTACATTACGGAGGACGTTTGGATGAACACTTTTTTTCGTAATTCGATTACGACGTAATTTCGAATTACGATATTCGTTGTAATTGAATTCCGTCCCAAAACCCTAAGAATTCAATTACGGTCCTTTTGTAAACTAACAAATTTTGAATATTTTATATCCTTCAGATTTTTAAATCGTTTAAAAATATTAAAAAAAATTAAAAAATTTAAAAAAATTTAAAAAATTTAAAAAAAATTTAAAAAAATTTAAAAATTTTAAAAAATTCTAAAAAAAATTTAAAAAATTTAAAAAATTTTTAAAAATTTTAAATTTTAAAAAAATTTAAAATTTTAAAAATTAGATTTTTTTTTTTAAAATTTAAAAAATTTTTAAAAAAATTAAAAAAAAATTTTTAATTTTTTTTAGTAAATTAAAAAAATTTTAAAAAAATAGAAAAAATAAAAACTATTTATTTTTTTTTAAATGTAAACAAATAATAAAAAATTTAAAAAATAAAAGAAATAAAAAAATAATAAATAATAAAATT
The DNA here is from genome assembly GCA_963853835.1 of Calendula officinalis. Classification (NCBI taxonomy): domain Eukaryota; kingdom Viridiplantae; phylum Streptophyta; class Magnoliopsida; order Asterales; family Asteraceae; genus Calendula; species Calendula officinalis. The sequence continues at coordinate 20,951,327 of OY970825.1, read as the reverse complement.
TTAAATTTTTTTTTAAAAAAGTCATAACTATTGATTTGAATTACAACTCAAAATTTTGGTAACCAAACGCGTAAGCGTATTCAGTTACAACCCAATTCAATTACAACCGAATTCAAATACAACCGTATTCAATTACATTACGGAGGATTACGTTGAGCCAAACGCCCCCTAAGATGAGTAAAAGAAGTAAAATTATTCAAGTATTTTGCTGGGGTTTACGATTTCTCAACGTCTTGTGAGAATTTTAACATATAGGGACACGCATTCTGTTTGAATAGAACTTAAATATATGAGAAACAAACTTCAATTTAATATATAGGCACACAAATAATAAATTGTAAGAAAACAAGAAGGATGTTTTACAGCTTACTCAAATTGAGTCAGAATTCTATGTTGACAATTGCTATAAAAGATATATTTGTAGCACCAAATTTAATCAAAATTTCATAGGGGCTCAACCTGCAGCTCTGTTGCTAGAAGCGAGTCCTTGAGCATACTCGAGAACTTAACCATTCGAAAACATTAAACTTCAGATTAGCTTTAGAAAAAAGAATTTCTGAAATAAAATGAACCTTGAACAAAACTAATTGGTCAATCCGGTTTTAGCCTAGCTTGTTGGTTCCACAACCAAACAATATGCATGACAATATAACTTGTTGTAAGAAAGATATATGCATATAACAAGGTTTAACAACCATAATACAACAAACCTCACACTTACACCTACCTACCACATAATTAACAACTTAATATTTAAGAGTGGTGTTGGTGGTCTGTAAACTTGCGTGTAGGAAATATGAGGCCTACAATGGAGTACAAGACAGCCTGTATACACGACAACACAAAGTTCCAACAAGACGCCGGCCAGTACCACGGATACAACAACCGGAAGAAAAAACTAATCACATGTCGCGGATACTGCCCAACCTAAAACAAACAAAAATAACACAAATAAATCAATTAATCAAAACACGAGATTAAAATATTAATCACTAACAGGAAAAAGGAAATCAAGAGCATCCCATGCTGCATGACGAACAGGCCTCGTTGGGTACATGGGCCCACCAGGAGACGTGAAGCTGTACAAACATGTTTTGAGTCTTGTACTTGTTGTCATCCTAAGTTCCAGCCCCTGAAGAGCTTTTATGTGGGACAGGTAATGTAACAGAACCGGTTCCACTTTTAGTTTTTGAAGGTGGTCAGTTAGTTCAATGACAAATATATCTGCGGGACCACCGACTAAAAACGCATTTGGGAACTCGGGGAAATTCTGTAACAAACTTTCAAGCTTTTCAACTGCAACAAAAGTCAACCAACATACAACACATTTTCATGCATATATAACCAAAATAATACAATATTGAATATACCTTGATTATACAGAAATATGAATCTTGAAAGGAGAAGAAACAGATCTCGTTGAGCCTGAAAATCAAATACACAACCATAATAATGATGTATCTTTCATTTCATTATAGTTTTAGAGATGTGTTCAAGGTAGTCCGTAATTTTTTTGTAGTCCCAAGGGACACATCTCAACCACTAATCAATAATAATGAACAGTCAAGATTAATCACATATTTTATACATGGAGGGGTATTTTGGTCATTTGACACTCACATGTGATAACGTGATCAAGTATATAATCACATGTGATTATTACATAATATTGTATTTTTAACGAAAGATAAACAATAATAATAAATAAACAATAATGTTTTAAGAAATAATAAAAAATAAAATGAAAATTGGGTTAAAATTTATGTGAGTGTCAGATGACCAAAATACACCTCCATGTATAAAATATGTGATCAATATTGACCATTAATTATTATTGATTAGTGGTTGAGATTTGTCCCTTGGGACTACAAGAAAATTAAGGAATACTTTGAACAATTACCTAGAGTTTTAACTTTTATAGTATAGTCATTTTCGTAAGTAGATAATCAACCTGCAACGGGATCTTCTTCAATTTCTCGGGAACTAATGCGACATCCTCAAGAAGATACTAGAACCATTCAAAAGATAAATTAAATCTTTATATTACCATGCATAATATATATTACCAAAAGATATATAAGTTTGTCTCACTCGGAAAAGACTCTGAAAGTGGGTTGTATTTGTCTGGATGTCAATCCTGTACCAATAAACATATTAAAATATGTATTATAATTTGTAAAAGTTGTAATAAAAAAAATTGTTTTAATTGACATACCAGAAAACATTTGTAGCACCTTGGACAAGAGCTGAGGAGTAACGAAGGAGGAGATCAGAACTATCAAGTTGAACTTCAAACAACTACAAAAGATCTCTCAGATATGAAGATATAATATAAATGATATTATGTGAATTTAATTAATTAATAAAAGTGTTTTGACTATTATACCCATTTATGGAACAAAAGGGCAAAAATATGAGAGGCAAATGGCTGGCTCCAAAGTTGAACAATATAATCAAGAATCGGTTTACTGTGTTCATCAGGTTCACTAGCAAAATGATCAGCAAGTACATCATAAAAGCATAATGGAACCCTAATTTCCACATTTTCCCCACCCAGGATTATATCTGCAACAATTCCACAATCTTTGATTTTAATAATTAATCCAGATGTCACAAAATTTATGCATACAAATCCAGATCAGATCCTTTTTTAAGGCAAATTAGACTATGCACTTCTGTATAAAATGACAAATTACATACACAAATAGTGGTCAATTTTGTTCCAATAAGATCGTTAGAACATAAATGACCAAAAGCGAATCTGATATGGATGTGGTTACCAAATTAACACCAAGATGATTCTTTTTTCTTTGTAAATTTTAAAATAAAACTATTAAAATCATATAAACTTTTACGTAATTCCGACAGCAACAAAAGTAACTGAATTACCTACCTCTAGCTCGACCATCAACTTCTAAAGCTATATCTGCAAACAGCTCTTGTAATAAGTCGCGTCTCTGAGTTGGTGAAGCAAGCGCCTGAAGAAAAATAAAACCTAAACCTCAACGCACAAATTCAAAATCAAAATAATTAACCTCCATGACTACTGGAAATCACCGATTACGATTCAAATTAACGACGGTTATTACAGTTCAAGTTAAAAAAAAATGAACCTTTTGAAGCTTTTTATCAATCGCTTGAGTCAGAGCTGTGAAATAAGCGGAGCTTTTCTGAGTATACGGTAATGACGCCATTATCGTGATGAGTATCTCGGATAACAGAGCATTTGATATGAAAATTAAACCGAAGACAGTTATACTACCTAACCCTAGGTTGGATTATGATGAAATTGATTTCTGACAAAGAATTAATTGAGCTTGAAATGATGACAAGATTCGGATTGCGTAGTGTAAATGTGGCAGGAAAGCAAACACCACACGCGTACAGCCTTGTCGGCGCAACTTGCCGTGATGATCAGCGGTCCTGTTGGTGACGTATTCCTTACGATCATCGAGCTCTTTTTATGTTCAAACACATGATTTTATTATTATCTATTTATTTTTTGAACGACAATACTTCATTAAAATAAACAAATTAGTCTTTTTTTGAATAAAAGGTTTTTTGTATGAAGTTATTATATTTCTTCAGTGTTTACTTGATTATCTCTTATTATCCTATACATAATTAACATATGATTAACAATTTATTTTTCTATATCTATAATACTTATCTTTAGAAAAATACAACATTCTATGATTTTTCACGGTTTATAACCTAGTACTTCATTAAAATAAACAAACTAGTGAGTAGATTTTAAGAAAAGTAAAAAGTAAATATATTACACATGGTCACATGTTTTGAATCTGTTTTAATGTTCTTATAAGCATGATATGTCATCTTTTAGGATTTGATTAGATAATCGTGTTAAAATACCTTAGTGTTCTTGTATGAAGTTAGTTATAAGTATTTGTTAGTATTTGGTACGTAATATATACTTGTAAGTTCATTTAATATAAGCAGGTTTTGGACTATTATGAAAATAGCATATCTTATGTTTTATGTTTTGATTTGATATATTCATTTTTTTAAATGATATTTTTGTTTATAATGAATTTTTTTAGAGTGGCCGAGTTTTGTTTTGATGTAAATTTAACTGTTGTCATGGACTCATAGTCATTTACAATCTATGATATCATAGAAACTAATTAATTTTGTAAATAGCATAAACGATCTAAATAAACTTTCTCAAACACCCCTTAAAAATTCGACAGAATGCACATAGGAAGAGTTATATTTCAAACCTGTTGCAATACTTGACACAGGTTAAAATCCACTTTCATGTTTATTTTGTACAGCTTTTATTTTTATTTTTTTATGTAATTACAGTTGTAGTCCTTTGGGTATCTCTAAATAATTTTGGTGACTTTCGGGAGTTTTAATTTATCTTCTTGCCATTCAAAAATATTAACTTCAAATAGATTTTCTTTTTGTTTAAGTGCCAACACAGGAAAGGTGGACTCTTAGATTATTGACAAAAATAATGGTACACGTATACAATTAGAAACATCAAGAAGGTTCAATGATTTCTTTGTTTATTTAAACGGGTCATGTATCAATGTATGTTGTACGATTATATGATAACAAGTAGATAGATAAATCAACTCATGGTTCTAAAATATTAAAACAAAATGGTCATTTAACCTCCTGAACATTCTGAACATTTAACTTGCCATTTTATAAATATTTCAGACCCTTCGCTTTTACTGTGAGACAATAGTCATTAACATATAACCATTTAATCTATATATCTATCAAGTTATATAGAAAAGCCTAGTCAGTTTCATCTTTCATGGCTTTTCACAATATGCTCCTACACTAAAACACATGTTTTAAACAATTAGAAAAATGATATATCATTACTTTGAGAATTAATATCAATACAACACCCCAGTTATACAATGCACCAATTAGTCATATGTGATTTCATGTTAGTAGATGATAATAACATTAAAAGGCTCATTTCACAACATGTACAACAACAAATCAGAAGTCTCACCATCCCATTAGGGTTCTTCTAACCTTGTCCACAATTTGATTTCTAACCACCAAACTTCCTAATTTGTATTTGCAGTTCTCCTCCAAAAGAAACCTGTAAACCTCCCATTCTCCGTTATCATTTTTCGTCTGTCTTCCAATCTCAGCCTACAATTAATAGTGGCCAAAATGTATTTTAGTATCCTAAACTATTAAAGGTGCAACATGATACCCTAAACCCTGAACTATTAAAGGTGTAACATTATACCCTGAATCCTGAACTATTAAATGTGCAACATGATACCCTGAAAATTGACAAAATTATCAATTTAATACCCTAATCTACTAATTTAGTATTGTTTCTCACACGCTTTGATTCTAACATCAATAAATTGAGATGAACGTATACTTTTAGTCTGATAAAAGCTCTAATAAAAGTAAGTCAAGTAAGAAAACGCGATCAAACTAATGAGTCATGGTACTAAATCGCCAATTTTGTCAAGTTCATGATATCATGTTGCACCTTTAATAGTTAAGGGTAGTAGAAAAGATCTAGTCAGCCAAAATTAAGGTACTAAACTGTATTTCAGACATTAATATTCAATTAATCAATCACTAATCATATTCATTCACTAAATAACATTTATTCAAGATGATTCTTACCGAAAACACACACATCCCGAGAACCTTGAGTGCGAGTGTCGTATCATAAAAAACCATCGGCCGTCCCCGTCCCGATAACTCTACAGGATTAGCAACTACAAGTTCTATATCCGGCCCACGGTTTGTTATAATAACACGTAACGGATGAAGCATTTCCAGTTTCAAACGAGTAATCAATTCATTTTGTTTCTCAACATTTAAAATCTTCAAACCATCCCTTTGCCGAATAAATAAATCTAAATCACGGTGCCCCTTGTTTACCGGTGAAAATCGCCCATAAGCTATCTATTAAAGTAAAAATAAAATTTTAATTTCTATCATAAATATTAAAATGACGGCTAGTGTTATTCTAATTTCTACCTGTATGTCAAAGTCTTTTAATATGCGCATGATATCATACAGAAATCCTTTATGATCAACACAATTAATCTGAAGGAGTGAATGAGCTGGACTCAATGAATTATCAATCGTCACACTTGCACTCATTAATTTCTTCACATCTGGACTCAGAGCTTCTTTTTCTGATAATTCCAATCCAAATAATTCTGCAGCTGCAGTTTGTGAGAGAGACGAGATTGGTGGGACCGTGTTGTTCTTGTAAGATGCTGACTGGATATCCACATTTGTACACGATTCCCCTAATACACCGTGTAATTTCTCACATGCATCATCTCTTCTCTTTTTCGTGTGTAATAGCTCCCTGAAATAACAATTTTAATTCTGCAATCCAATAAATAACAATTTTTAATTTTGAATACTCACAAGTTATCTGTGATAAAGAACAGGTCCATAACACGGCCATCGGGAGTTGTTGTGACTTTCACTCTCTGGATCATAAGCTCCAGCTCACAAAGAACTCGAGTCACATCTAATATAAATAAAAAAACATTAGCTTAAATTAACATTTAACAGTTGTGATTATAAATGTAAGTAGGTACCGTGTAATAAGCCCTTTCGATTGGTGCTGAAAAATGTTAATAGGTAGACAGGGGATGCAACGGGTTTTGGGGGTGTCTCGTTTAAGTAAGCTGATACAGAAAATGCAGGACATACGGATAATAACCGTTCTTTTACGTTTGACCATCTTACACTTGGTGATGTTGAATATGGGAACACCCATAATACTATGTAACACCATATTCCATCTGTTGTAAAATCTACAAAAGATTTCTACAAATTAAAACAGGAACATACAACCAAACTCCCTATAAGATTCAAATCCCCAGCAATTGGTCAAGGTCAAATTATTGACTTGACTAAACCCTAATGAATATATACAGATGGATTCAAATATTGTTCAAAGCTTAGAAATTGAATTTTTGGGAGGATGTATTTAATATATCAAATAACACAAAACAAATTCAATTAAAAAGGGGGGAAAAGACTAACCTCCTTTAACGATATAGAGACCGAAGTCAAGAATAATCCAACAAACGTCGCAGCCAAGGCCAGCTTTATCAGGGCAATTAACCGTAATCACAAACGGGTCGCCCGGTTTTTTGCCTTTCTGGATAACCACCGCATCATCACTCGGCCTACCCATGTCCGGTACCGCACCGGCCGCTTGAAAGGACCAGCATCCAGAACCTTCCCGGCGGTTAGCCGGAGCTGCATCATGGCTGGAAAAATACTTCGCCAGTTTGATTTTAAAACCAATACGCAAATTGCTCTATTTTAGGGTTTTTGTTCGTGTATGATCCAATCGAATGAATCCAGAAATAAAAAATTTATTTGGTGAGGTTTGGACCCACGTGGCAACAAAAAAAAGGTAGCCGTTTCAAAAATGGCAAACACAGCCAAATGCCCAATCACTTTTATGACCTACTTTTAATATTTAAAGGAACGTTAATTATGATTAGGGATGCAAATTTAACCCGCGGGTTTGGGTACCCGCGGGTACCCGAGTCTTACGGGGCGGGTATTACCCGTCTAAACGGGTAACGGGTCGGGGATGGGTTTAAATTTCATACCCGAGAGCGGGTACGGGTCGGGTACGAGTTTTATAATACCCGCACCGTTTATACCCGACCCGAATATATATATTAATGTGTAATTTTTTTAGTACAGGTTTAGCCCACGAGTCACTATTAAAACTTAACCCAACTTTTAATCTCTCATTAGCCCAATTTAATAATGGTTAAAATCTGGCTCGTCTCCCGTTAGTCCATTACGTATTGAACGAAATAAGCATGAACTAACTAAGAGTATTAAATGTTTTACCTATTTTGTTTAATTTTTTTATTGAACGGGTATCCGTCGGGTTAACCGTACCCGGTGGGGATTTTTCTACCCGAACCCGACGGGTATTTGACCGGGTACGGGGCGGGTACGGTATAGGAATAGCGGGTCGGGTACGGGTACGGGTTTTGCAGTACCCGCTATTACCCGTACCCGTTTGCATCTCTAATTATGATCCATTCCTAATCAATAATTGCATATTACTGACAAATGACAACCATATGATAACAAATTGGAGAATTAAATAAAGGGTAAAATGTATAAAAGGGTAATATATTTTAGACGAAAGTTCATTTAAGGGTATCTACTTTTGTTTTTATCATTAAAGGGTAACCTACTACTATAAAAGTTTATAAAAAGGATACGTACTTTTATTTTGATCACCAAAAGGTAACCAACTCTTATAAATGTTTATAAGAAGGGTATCTACGTTTGTTTTATCACTAAAGAGTAACCAATTTTTAAAACAATTCGTACACTTCACGTTTGACCGGCTTCTTTAACCTACCGCCGAAATGTTCACGAACAATTCGTTGAACGTTTAGTTCGTTTACAGGCCTAGGTTGATAGATCATACATTGGATGTTTCTCAATTATAATAGAAAGCCGACTCAAATGGATAAATTTAAAAAATATATATATATAATTGACATATTAAGTTGAGAAGGTAACCTTAAGTGTCATCGTTATTCCCATCAATTATATTGACAAATTTTCATCTAACAGATATGTGCTATAATCCATAAAATTCTCACTTACAAGTTATATAAATCTTTTTTATATAAACTTTTATATAAATTAGGAAGAAAACAAAGTTTGTTACCCTTTAGTGATCAAAACCAAAGTAAATACCTTTTTTATAAACTTTAATAAAAATATGTTACCATTTAGTGATCAAAACAAAAATAGATACCCTTAAATAAAATTTCAATCAAAGTACATTACCCTTTTATACATTTTCCCCTTAAATAAATTATCTTCGCAATCGACATGAACAAAAAATATTAACAATTGAAATTTAGGTCAAATCTGAAATTAACAAAACGCTTGTTCATATCATACTAGCATAACTCCGAGATGGAGAGTACAAGGAAACAGAAATCAGACACGATCTACACTGAATACACTACTTCCGAATTGAAAATCCTAGAACTAACCGCCAAATCCGTACAAGGTGCGTCCCTGTCGTTTCAAAGCATAAACGACATCCATGGCGGTAACAGTTTTCCGGCGAGCATGCTCGGTGTAGGTCACAGCGTCTCTGATGACATTCTCTAGAAAGATCTTGAGAACTCCACGTGTCTCTTCGTAGATCAAGCCACTGATACGCTTCACACCACCTCTGCGAGCCAATCTTCGAATAGCGGGCTTGGTGATTCCCTGGATGTTATCGCGAAGAACCTTACGATGACGTTTTGCTCCTCCCTTTCCAAGCCCTTTGCCTCCCTTTCCACGGCCTGACATCGTTGGAGCGAACTCGAGCTGAGATTTGAAAATGGAATTTGATTGATTGATGAATTAATTTGGTGATGGTAAATTGTGGTGTGTTTGGGGATTTTAAAGGTGTGGGATTTGACGAAAGGCGGGATTTGAAAGTTTTTGAGTTGCGGCTGTGCAGTGAGGAGTGGTGACTGAAAAAGCCGAGAGGGAATGTGAGCCGTTTGATCCAGATTTAATGACCGATGGATGAGATGTTGGGATCATGATCCGTGTGATGTCCTTTCTGCCCGAGTATAAAAGATGCCGTTTTATGGCGAATTTAGTTTTGGCTTTTGTGAATGGGAAATTGATTTACTAATATTTCATTTAACGCAAATTAAAATTAGTTAATCTTTATACTTTTACATACTTCCTCCATATCAAAATAAGAGCATCCCTAATACTTCCTCCGTATCAAAATAAGTGACACACTTTCCATTTTGGGATGTATCAAAATAAATGACACACTTTGAAAACTTTCCTTATTTGGTAAAAATAGTGGGACTCATACCCACTAACTATCCACCTTAATAAAGTGAAATTACCCTTATACCCTTACTTTTACTTTTAAAACTCATTAATATCACTTTATTCAAGGAAAGTGGGACCCATTCTTCACTAACTATGTACTTTAATATATTTTAACCTCTACTTTAATCTTTTACCTCAAAAAACGTGTAAGCCAATTTGTGTCACTTATTTTGATACGGAGGAAGTAGTTAACATCACAAAAACTTATTACTTTTGCCACATCAACTATCCACTAACCAAAAAGTTATTCATAAATAACATCTCCAATGATTAACCTTTTTACAAAAGCTTTTTCTTTTACAATATTTATAATTTACCTTTATCTATCTCAAATGTTTCATAAATACCCCTTATATATAAATTGACAATTTTTATACATCTAATAAAGCTTAATATTTTTAAAAATATTTCATACAAAAATATGTTAATAATAGACATTAATATTTAAATAAATAAAAACATTACATTGCAAATATTAAAAAAAAAATTAAAAGTGTGTTAAAAGGTTTAAAATGAAAACTTATAAAAAATAGGGAACCAGAAAGGACATACATTGAAAGTGTGTTAAAAGGTTAGTAGAAAAAAAATCATTGCAAAAAGCTTTTAAAAAAACTTGTAATTCCAATGGTAAAAAGTCATTCAAAAGCTTATTGTAATAGACTAATAGTAATAAGCTTTTGAAAAAGCTCCCATTGGAGATGCTCTAAGTGAATCACTTTGAAGTTCACGTTTTTTTAGGCAAAATAAGGTAATATTCCCTCCGTCCCACAAAAAAGTTCCCATTTCCTTTGGGCACAAGTATTTAGGAGATAGTTGATAGTGGGGTCTTTGGTACTATTTTTGATTAAAATATAAGGTTAATTGGAGAGAGAAAGTGTTTTTAAGAGATAGTTGGTGGTGGGATCCATAATAATAATATTATTTAATAGAAATGGGAACTTTTTTGTGGGACAAAATTTATGATAGAAATGGGAATTTTTTTGTGGGACGGAGGGAGTAAGATATTAGTGAAATTAAATTGGGTAATTAGAATGGATGGAGACCCGCACCTTTAATGATGTTTAAAAAGGTATAAAGTAAGGGTAAATGGGTAATTTTAAATATAAAAACTTACCAAATGAGGTAAATTATTAAAGTGATTCACTTCTTTTAATACACCCTAAAAAGAAAAGTAATTTACTTATTTTGATACGGATGAAGTAATTTTTACCATGTTCCTCCATATAATTTTCTTTTTTTGAACAACAATTATATTAAAATAAAAACACATCTTCAAGAATAAGATGGAAATACAAACACCAATGTGGAACCAAAAGTTGGAACAAACAAACACATAAACACTTGTTGACCGAAGACACATAAAATATTTATCGCTAAAAGACACCTACAACCTTTTATAAAAAAGGAGAAAAATATACACCAAACACATGCCAATAAACCGCCATCAAAATTTTCTTTAGTATTTCTTTTTTTCATATTCTTTTTCTTTTTTATTCTTCCCTACAAAAACCCATCATCAACAAGAACACCCCCAAATTAGTGTTCTTCCAAAAAAAACCTTTCAAAAAACAAACCCAAAATTAACATCCATCGAGAGGGAAAGACACAACCATCGAGAGTTCCTAAAACACCCCCATGTAGTGAACGTCAAATCATAAGAGAGGGAAAGAACAGACATCGACAGATCCTGAAACCCTAGGGTCGCTAAAATCGGCTCGAAGATCGAACACTCCAGATGATGATGATGAGTGGCAGGTAGTTATGCCAAGAATGTTGAAGACGAGAAAAATAAAACGATTTTGGGCTGTAATTTTGAGGCGGGGGGGGGGGGGGGGGACGAAAAAAACAAAAGGAAACTCCCAATTTCAAACTAGCTGTGATTTTTGGTATTTTGAGCTGTAATTTTCGGGTTTTTGTGGGATCAAATTAGGGTTAGGGTTTGTAACACCTCAATTTTTAAAACACCTTTTAAGTCATATTTTTAAATAAAATTATTACAAAGTCCAATATCCCAAAAATACGGTTTAATAAAAACATTTGTAAAGATTATCAGAGTATTAAAATCCGGTGTTACAGAAATAATATCATAACCATAGGATAACGGGATCTACCTATAAGCTCCCGAACTAAAACATCTCTAGGCCACCTCTATCACGACCTTCTATTCCTTCAATCTCGAACCTGAGTACATAGTCAAAAACAAAGTAGTACGCGAGACAAAATAGTCTCGTGAGATACATGGGTTTTCGACCCATTCTCAAATATAATAAAAGTCGTATTCATTACTTTTCTTTATTCATTTATTTCTTATTAACTCGTGATCTTATCATTTTGATACATATATACTAGTAAGCTAACCATAAGCTTACTCTCATCATAATCACATACTTGTAAGTTAACCTTTGCTTACACATACTTTATCACATATGCTACGTGTAACGACCGAGATTTTGTAAATAAATAAATTGTACAAAAATATGATAAATAAGGATAATTCATTTCAGAACCGTAAGAATTGGTTTCGTGTCAATTGGACACCGTATGAGAAAGTTATGGACGAAACCGGGTCGAGACAAGGACCGAAAAGTGCAGCCTAGCTGACTAGTGGAGTTCACGGTGCGAAGTGGAGTTAGCGATCGTGAACTCCGCCCAGGGATTTGGGGTTTTTCAGACATAGAGTTCCCGACCAGTTACCGATCGCGAAGTGGTCACGACACGCGAAGTTCGAGACGCGAACTTGAGTTCGCGGCCGCGAACTGGCTAGCTCTGTATAAAAACGGGTTGAGGCTAGGGTTTTGAAACCTACACCCCTAGAACCCTACCAGCCGTTATTTTGGAAGAGGTGCACGATTGTTGCTGTTCTTGAGCTCAAATCTTCATATTTCTTGGAGATTATTGATCTAAGGTAAGAATCCTTGTTAGTTTATGCATCTCTTTGGTATTTTGAGCTCTATTTGGGTATTAATGGTGGTTTTGGGAACCCACCACATCATCTTTGGGGAAGATGATCTATCATGGGTGTAAAACACTCATGGTAAGCTTTTAATCAATGAGTACAAGTTGGATTTCGGTTTTATGGATAGAAATCTTGAACTAGGGTTTGAGATTTCCACCAAGTGGTATGAACTTGGTGGTTGGGAATGTTAAGATGGATTAACTAGTAGTTAGTTATTGTTTATGACTAGATTTGTGATGATTTTGACAATAGGTCAAGAAGGAGTTGAGATTGGAAGTACTTCCTTGGTTGGGAAGTAGAGATTGTGTTGATTTACACAAGTATTGGATAGCTTTGCTAAGGTGAGTACATGTGATCTTTCTGAGTACATAGTAAACCATGTTTTATGAATTGAAATGATTTTAGAGTCTTTATTAGATAAATATTTTAATAAAGAAAAGGTTGAATTGATAGAGTATGAATTTAATTTAATTGAATTGAAATGAATTGAATTGAATTGAATTGAATTGTGAATTTATTGCTTAGTTACCACTAGTATGATTGAGTTGTGATATGGGCTTTGACCCAAGTTGATGATTTGTTATGTGGTAGCTAATCGATTGGATCCTAGTTAACCCACACAAGTTGGGGGAGATAGTGACACCTACTTTGGGCGGTACCACCCTGCGCAAGGGTAGTGTGTCGAGAAATAGATAACCCGAAAATCGGGGGAGCAAACAGATAACCCGGAAATCGGGGGAGCAAATAGATAACCCGAAAAGTGCAGCCTAGCTGACTAGTGGAGTTCACGGTGCGAAGTGGAGTTAGCGATCGTGAACTCCGCCCAGGGATTTGGGGTTTTTCAGACATAGAGTTCCCGACCAGTTACCGATCGCGAAGTGGTCACGACACGCGAAGTTCGAGACGCGAACTTGAGTTCGCGATCGCGAACTGGCTAGCTCTGTATAAAAACGGGTTGAGGCTAGGGTTTTGACACCTACACCCCTAGAACCCTACCAGCCGTTATTTTGGAAGAGGTGCGCGATTGTTGCTGTTCTTGAGCTCAAATCTTCATATTTCTTGGAGATTATTGATCTAAGGTAAGAATCCTTGTTAGTTTATGCATCTCTTTGGTATTTTGAGCTCTATTTGGGTATTAATGGTGGTTTTGGGAACCCACCACATCATCTTTGGGGAAGATGATCTATCATGGGTGTAAAACACTCATGGTAAGCTTGTAATCAATGAGTACAAGTTGGATTTCGGTTTTATGGATAGAAATCTTGAACTAGGGTTTGAGATTTCCACCAAGTGGTATGAACTTGGTGGTTGGGAATGTTAAGATGGATTAACTAGTAGTTAGTTATTGTTTATGACTAGATTTGTGATGATTTTGATAATAGGTCAAGAAGGAGTTGAGATTGGAAGTACTTCCTTGGTTGGGAAGTAGAGATTGTGTTGATTTACACAAGTATTGGATAACTTTGCTAAGGTGAGTACATGTGATCTTTCTGAGTACATAGTAAACCATGTTTTATGAATTGAAATGATTTTAGAGTCTTTATTAGATAAATATTTTAATAAAGAAAAGGTTGAATTGATAGAGTATGAATTGAATTGAATTGAATTGAATTGAATTGAATTGAATTGTGAATTTATTGCTTAGTTACCACTAGTATGATTGAGTTGTGATATGGGCTTTGACCCAAGTTGATGATTTGTTATGTGGTAGCTAATCGATTGGATCCTAGGTAACCCACACAAGTTGGGGGAGATAGTGACACCTACTTTGGGCGGTACCACCCTGCGCAAGGGTAGTGTGTCGAGAAATAGATAACCCGAAAATCGGGGGAGCAAACAGATAACCCGGAAATCGGGGGAGCAAATAGATAACCCGAAAAGTGCAGCCTAGCTGACTAGTGGAGTTCACGGTGCGAAGTGGAGTTAGCGATCGTGAACTCCGCCCAGGGATTTGGGGTTTTTCAGACATAGAGTTCCCGACCAGTTACCGATCGCGAAGTGGTCACGACACGCGAAGTTCGAGACGCGAACTTGAGTTCGCGATCGCGAACTGGCTAGCTCTGTATAAAAACGGGTTGAGGCTAGGGTTTTGACACCTACACCCCTAGAACCCTACCAGCCGTTATTTTGGAAGAGGTGCACGATTGTTGCTGTTCTTGAGCTCAAATCTTCATATTTCTTGGAGATTATTGATCTAAGGTAAGAATCCTTGTTAGTTTATGCATCTCTTTGGTATTTTGAGCTCTATTTGGGTATTAATGGTGGTTTTGGGAACCCACCACATCATCTTTGGGGAAGATGATCTATCATGGGTGTAAAACACTCATGGTAAGCTTGTAATCAATGAGTACAAGTTGGATTTCGGTTTTATGGATAGAAATCTTGAACTAGGGTTTGAGATTTCCACCAAGTGGTATGAACTTGGTGGTTGGGAATGTTAAGATGGATTAACTAGTAGTTAGTTATTGTTTATGACTAGATTTGTGATGATTTTGACAATAGGTCAAGAAGGAGTTGAGATTGGAAGTACTTCCTTGGTTGGGAAGTAGAGATTGTGTTGATTTACACAAGTATTGGATAGCTTTGCTAAGGTGAGTACATGTGATCTTTCTGAGTACATAGTAAACCATGTTTTATGAATTGAAATGATTTTAGAGTCTTTATTAGATAAATATTTTAATAAAGAAAAGGTTGAATTGATAGAGTATGAATTTAATTTAATTGAATTGAAATGAATTGAATTGAATTGAATTGAATTGTGAATTTATTGCTTAGTTACCACTAGTATGATTGAGTTGTGATATGGGCTTTGACCCAAGTTGATGATTTGTTATGTGGTAGCTAATCGATTGGATCCTAGATAACCCACACAAGTTGGGGGAGATAGTGACACCTACTTTGGGCGGTACCACCCTGCGCAAGGGTAGTGTGTCGAGAAATAGATAACCCGGAAATCGGGGGAGCAAACAGATAACCCGGAAATCGGGGGAGCAAATAGATAACCCGAAAAGTGCAGCCTAGCTGACTAGTGGAGTTCACGGTGCGAAGTGGAGTTAGCGATCGTGAACTCCACCCAGGGATTTGGGGTTTTTCAGACATAGAGTTCCCGACCAGTTACCGATCGCGAAGTGGTCACGACACGCGAAGTTCGAGACGCGAACTTGAGTTCGCGATCGCGAACTGGCTAGCTCTGTATAAAAACGGGTTGAGGCTAGGGTTTTGACACCTACACCCCTAGAACCCTACCAGCCGTTATTTTGGAAGAGGTGCGCGATTGTTGCTGTTCTTGAGCTCAAATCTTCATATTTCTTGGAGATTATTGATCTAAGGTAAGAATCCTTGTTAGTTTATGCATCTCTTTGGTATTTTGAGCTCTATTTGGGTATTAATGGTGGTTTTGGGAACCCACCACATCATCTTTGGGGAAGATGATTTATCATGGGTGTAAAACACTCATGGTAAGCTTGTAATCAATGAGTACAAGTTGGATTTCGGTTTTATGGATAGAAATCTTGAACTAGGGTTTGAGATTTCCACCAAGTGGTATGAACTTGGTGGTTGGGAATGTTAAGATGGATTAACTAGTAGTTAGTTATTGTTTATGACTAGATTTGTGATGATTTTGATAATAGGTCAAGAAGGAGTAGAGATTGGAAGTACTTCCTTGGTTGGGAAGTAGAGATTGTGTTGATTTACACAAGTATCGGATAGCTTTGCTAAGGTGGGTACATGTGATCTTTCTGAGTACATAGTAAACCATGTTTTATGAATTGAAATGATTTTAGAGTCTTTATTAGATAAATATTTTAATAAAGAAAAGGTTGAATTGATAGAGTATGAATTTAATTTAATTGAATTGAAATGAATTGAATTGAATTGAATTGTGAATTTATTGCTTAGTTACCACTAGTATGATTGAGTTGTGATATGGGCTTTGACCCAAGTTGATGATTTGTTATGTGGTAGCTAATCGATTGGATCCTAGATAACCCACACAAGTTGGGGGAGATAGTGACACCTACTTTTGGCGGTACCACCCTGCGCAAGGGTAGTGTTTCGAGAAATAGATAACCCGGAAATCGGGGGAGCAAACAGATAACCCGGAAATCGGGGGAGCAAATAGATAACCCGGAAACGGGGGAGTTTACCTAGATAACCCATATCGGGGGAGTTGTTTCGGGGAGGCCTGTTACGTATGTGTTTGGCTTATGGCAAGCCTTAGAGATTGAATGACTATGTGCAATTTGCTAATTATTTAATTATTATTTTATTGCAAAATTATTTCTAACCGGGTCAAAAACCCATGTTTCTCACGAGACAATATTTGTCTCACGTACTACGTTTATTTTGACTATGTACTCAGGTTCGGGAGCGAAAGATTAGGCGGCCCGTAGTTAGCATTTGGAAGGATTAGCTCGGTGTACTTATTTAGTTCCCTAGACTATTGTTTTTGATATTATTGTAACACCGGTTTTGGTACTTTCTAATTATTCCAAATGTTTCATTTAAACCATATTTTTAGACACTCGGTTTGTAAAGACATATGTTTTATATTTTCAAAAGTTTTAATTTGGGTTGAAAAATCGGTGTGTTACAACTTGGTTCTAATGGGGAAAGTGGTGAAGAGAGAAAGATTGCACGTGAATGATGCTCTTACAAGACATTCCTTGCTTGCCGTCCCGACTTCTACCTCGGGAGTATGGAACCGAAAGTGACGGTCCAATGGATTCGAGAGACGGAACGTGTGCTTGAGAGTAGCAAGTGCAAAGAGGAAGACATGGTGACTTATGCCTCACGATTGTTTAAGGATGATGCTCTTACATGGTGGGACACCGTGTATGAAACTTTGGGAAAGAAAGCTATTTACAAGATGTCGTGGGATGAGTTCACTAGAAGACTCAAGGAGAATTATTGTCCCGAAAGGGAGTTAGAAGAGTTGTTGGAAGAATTTTTGCACTTCAAGAAAGGCAATTTGACCTTGGATGAGTATACCAAGAAGTTCACGGGATACCTCCCGTTTGTATCAAGTACTTACCCAACCGAACGTAGCCGTGTGGTTCGGTTTGCTAATGGGTTACCTTGGGAGTATGAACTCGAAGTGAAGAGGGCGACCACTCTTGATGAAGCAATCAACGTCGCCCGAAGTGTTGAAAAAGTTAGTAAGAGAAGAGTGCAAGAAAGGTCGGTTGGCAATGAGAAGAGGAAGTTTGAAAACTTTTTGGGACCATCCAAGAAAAGTAAGTTTGCCCCGAGCGGGTCAAAGCAAGGTAGTGTTGGTGGTTGTAGAAAGTGTGGTAGGGACCACAAAGGCGAATGCAAGGCGGATTCCAACGGTTGCTTTAAGTGTGGTCGTTTTGGCCACAAAGCTAAAGATTGCAAGGTTAAAAGCCTTGATGAGGTGGAATGTTTCTCATGCCATGAGAAGGGGCATTATAGTAATGTTTGTCCAAAGAAGGGAACCGAAACGTTGGTGTCAACCGCTCACAAGAAACCGGAGCCGTTGAAAGTCAAAGGGCGTGTCTTCCAACTCACGCGAGAAGAAGCCATGGAGACCCATGATGTTGTCTCAGGTACCTTATTCATAAACTCCATACCCACATATGTATTGATTGATTCGGGTTCCATATATTCTTTCGTGTCTCATGAATTTGGTGCTAAGTTTAAGGTTCCACTAAAAATTACTTGATGATTTGTATGAAATAGAAGTAGCCGATGGGAAAACCTCTATGGTTCAGCATGTCTATAGGGATTGTGAGTTAGAAATCGATAGTAAGAAGTTTAAGGTTGATTTGATGCCTTTGGGGATTAAGGCTTTTGATGTGATTATTGGAATTGATTGGTTGGGAATCCACCAAGCCAAGATTTTATGTGGAAAGAAGTTAGTGTCGATCAAGTCTCCCGAGAATGAGAAGGTGTATATTTATGGAGAAAAGAGGCATCAAATGCCAAATTTGTTAACCGCCATTAAGGCAAGAAAGTGTCTATCGAAAGGGTGTGCATCATTCATAGCTTATGTCTTAGATGGGAGAAAAGAGAAGAAGACGGTTGGGAATGTGAAGATTATTCGAGATTTTCCCGAAGTTTTTCCTGATGACTTACCCGGTTTGCCACCGGAGAGACAAGTCGAGTTTCATATTGATTTAGTTCCGGGGGCGACGCCGATTTCCCGAGCCTCGTACCGTTTAGCCCCAACCGAAATGAGAGAGTTGATGGCGCAACTCCAAGATTTACTTGATAAAGGTTTTATCCGTCCTAGTTCGTCACCATGGGATGCACCGGTCTTATTTGTGAAGAAGAAGGATGGCTCGATGAGAATGTGTATTGATTACCGAGAGCTTAACAAGATGACGATTAAGAACCGTTATCCTTTGCCAAGGATAGATGATTTATTTGATCAACTTCAAGGAGCCGATTATTTCTCCAAGATTGATTTGAGATCGGGTTACCATCAAGTTCGTGTTAAAGAAGGTGATATCGAGAAGACGGCCTTTAGAACTCGTTATGGGCATTATGAATTTTTAGTTATGCCATTCGGTTTGACGAATGCCCCGGCAATTTTTATGGATCTCATGAATAGGGTTTGTAAACCATTCCTCGATAAATTCCTCATCGTGTTCATCGATGATATTCTTATTTTCTCCAAAACCGAAGAAGAACATGAAGAACATTTGAGGAAAACTTTGGAAGTCTTGAAACGAGAAAAATTGTGTGCTAAATTCTCAAAGTGTGAATTTTGGTTGCGGGAAGTTCAATTCTTAGGTCATGTGGTATCTCAAAGCGGGATAAAAGTTGACCCGTCTAAGATCGAGGCGGTGAAGAATTGGGAAGCACCTAAGACCCCGACCGAAGTTAGAAATTTTCTTGGGTTAGCCGGTTACTACCGAAGGTTTATTGAAGATTTTTCCCGAGTGGCGGTCCCACTCACTAGACTAACGAAAAAAGATGTGAGGTTCGAATTGGGGAAAAAGCAAGAAGATGCTTTTGCCTTGTTAAAGGAGAAGTTGTGCTATGCACCGATTCTCACTCTACCCGATGGTATGGAAGATTTCGTGGTGTATAGTGACGCCTCGAATAAAGGCCTCGGTTGTGTTTTAATGCAAAAAGGTAAAGTGATAGCTTATGCTTCAAAACAATTGAAGAATGCGGAAGAAAGGTATACAACACACGATTTAGAGTTGGCGGCGATTATCTTTGCCTTGAAAATTGGAGACATTACTTGTATGGTACAAGGTGTATTCTATACACGGATCACAAAAGTCTCAAGTATGTGTTTACACAAAAAGACTTGAACATGAGACAAAGGAGGTGGATTGAGTTGATTAGTGATTACGATTGTGAAATTGTTTATCATGAAGGAAAGGCCAATGTGGTAGCCGACGCCTTGAGTAGAAAAGTTTATGAAAAAGCGGTTAAGGCTAAGTTAATGCGGATTGATGTAGTATCTAGCTTTATTGAAAGTATAAAAACCTCACAAAAGGACGTGATGAGAAAAGACGAGTATAGACAAGAGAGGTTGGGAAAGAACCAAGTATTTGAAGAAAATGATCAAGGGCTAAAAACCGTGAATGGTCGGATTTGGGTTCCGAAATTCGGTGGGAACCGAAAATTGTTGTTGAATGATGCTCACAAGTCTAAGTATTCGATACATCCCGGAAGTACAAAGACTTATCAAGACTTGAAGAAAATTTATTGGTGGCCCGGGATGAAGTCGAGAGTAGCAAAGTACATATCAAAATGTGCCACGTGTGCACAAGTGAAAGCCGAGCACCAAGTACCTTATGGTGTTGCACAATCGTTGCAAGTGCCGGCCGGGAAATGGAATGACATCACAATGGATTTCATTGTCGGTCTCCCAAAGACTAGTAGAAATCATGACGCCAGATGGGTGATTGTTGATAGGTTAACGAAAAGTGCGTTATTCCTAGCTATTAGGGAGACCATGCCACTCGAGAAATTGGCAAAATTGTATGTTGATGAGGTTGTCCGTTTGCATGGGGTACCATTGTCGATTGTTTCCGATCGGGATGCAAGGTTTACCTCGAGATTTTGGAGATCACTCCAAGAAGAGTTGGGGACGAAGTTGAGATTGAGCACGGCTTACCATCCGCAAACCAATGGTCAAAGTGAGAGGACGATCCAAACGGTCGAAGATATGTTGAGGTCGTGTGTTTTGGATTTTGGTGGTAAATGGGATGAACATTTACCGTTAGTTGAATTTTCTTATAATAATAGTTATCACTCAACCATTAAGATGCCACCGTTTGAGGCTTTATATGGGAGAAAATGTAGGACGCCTTCTTGTTGGTTAGAGGCGGGTGAGACGAGACTCACGGGTCCCGAGATTGTAAAAATAACAAATGAGAAAATCGGAATAATTCAAAGGAACATGAAAGTGGCACAAGATCGCCAAAAGAGTTATTTGGGTTTGAAAAAGCGACCTTATGATTTAAATGTCGGTGATATGGTGATGTTAAAGGTGTCGCCTTGGAAGGGCGTGATGAGGTTTGGTAAGAAGGGCAAATTGAGCCCAAGATATGTTGGCCCATTTAAGATTTTGAAACGGGTTGGTTTGCAAGCATTTAAGTTAGAACTTCCACCCGAGTTGCAAGGTGTCCATGACACCTTCCATGTTAGTAATTTGAAGAAATTCTTGGGTGAAGTGGAGAATATTATCCCACTTCAAGATTTGCGGGTCGATGCGCCCAACCGATTGATTGAAGAGCCCGAGGCCATATTGGAGGCCCTAACAAAGAAATTAAGAAACAAAGAAATTGAGTTGGTGTTGGTCAAGTGGAAACATTCCCTTGGGCCAAATTTGACTTGGGAAGTCAAAGATAAGATTAAGAAACGCTACCCGAACTTTGTTGATTATGATGCGATTCCGAGGACGGAATCCTCTTAAGGGGTAGAGAGTTGTAACGACCAAGATTTTGTAAATAAATAAATTGTACAAAAATATGATAAATAAGGATAATTCATTTCAGAACCGTAGGAATTGGTTTCGTGTCAATTGGACACCGTATGAGAAAGTTATGGACGAAACCGGGTCGAGACAAGGACCGAAAAGTGCAGCCTAGCTGACTAGTGGAGTTCACGGCGGGAAGTGGAGTTAGCGATCGTGAACTCCGCCCAGGGATTTGGGGTTTTTCAGACATAGAGTTCCCGACCAGTTACCGATCGCGAAGTGGTCACGACACGCGAAGTTCGCGATGCGAACTTGAGTTCGCGATCACGAACTGGCTAGCTCTGTATAAAAACGGGTTGAGGCTAGGGTTTTGACACCTACACCCCTAGAACCCTACCAGCCGTTATTTTGGAAGAGGTGCATGATTGTTGCTGTTCTTGAGCTCAAATCTTCATATTTCTTGGAGTTATTGATCTAAGGTAAGAATCCTTGTTAGTTTATGCATCTCTTTGGTATTTTTGAGCTCTATTTGGGTATTAATGGTGGTTTTGGGAACCCACCACATCATCTTTGGGGAAGATGATCTATCATGGGTGTAAAACACTCATGGTAAGCTTGTAATCAATGAGTACAAGTTGGATTTCGGTTTTATGGATAGAAATCTTGAACTAGGGTTTGTGATTTCCACCAAGTGGTATGAACTTGGTGGTTGGGAATGTTAAGATGGATTAACTAGTAGTTAGTTATTGTTTATGACTAGATTTGTGATGATTTTGATAATAGGTCAAGAAGGAGTTGAGATTGGAAGTACTTCCTTGGTTGGGAAGTAGAGATTGTGTTGATTTACACAAGTATTGGATAGCTTTGCTAAGGTGAGTACATGTGATCTTTCTGAGTACATAGTAAACCATGTTTTATGAATTGAAATGATTTTAGAGTCTTTATTAGATAAATATTTTAATAAAGAAAATGTTGAATTGATAGAGTATGGATTTAATTTAATTGAATTGAAATGAATTGAATGACTATGTGCAATTTGATAATTATTTAATTATTATTTTATTGCAAAATTATTTCTAACCGGGTCAAAAACCCATGTTTCTCACGAGACAATATTTGTCTCACGTACTACGTTTATTTTGACTATGTACTCAGGTTCGGGAGCGAAAGATTAGGCGGCCCGTAGTTAGCATTTGGAAGGATTTACTCGGTGTACTTATTTAGTTCCCTAGACTATTGTTTTTGATATTATTATAACACCAGTTTTGGTACTTTCTAATTATTCCAAATGTTTCATTTAAACAATATTTTTAGACACTCGGTTTGTAAAGATATATGTTTTATATTTTCAAAAGTTTTAATTTGGGTTGAAAAATCGGTGTGTTACACTACGGACCTCTCCGAAGCAAACTCCCCCGATGTGGGTTATCTAGGTAAACTCCCCAGTTTCCGGGTTATCTATTGCTCCCCCGATTTCCGGGTTATCTGAAACTCCCCCGCTTTCCGGGTTATCTATTTATCGACACACTACCCTTGCGCAGGGTGGTAC
Source organism: Calendula officinalis (assembly GCA_963853835.1). Lineage (NCBI taxonomy): Eukaryota > Viridiplantae > Streptophyta > Magnoliopsida > Asterales > Asteraceae > Calendula > Calendula officinalis. Next base: position 20,928,032 of record OY970825.1, on the reverse strand, counting down.
CGCCCCAAGTAGGTGTCACTAACTCCCCCAACTTGTGTGGGTTATCTGTGATCCGGATCCTTTTCTCAACACATATTGAAATCATCAAATACGGGCCTATGCCCCAATAATACATACTCAAACATAGATTAGAATATATCTATTCTAATTATCATATTATTCTCGTTTCTTATTCAATTTCAATATTGACTTTACCAAGCCCTTTATTAAATAAAAACATATTTATCATTTATCAAAATCATATTACTTTAACTTCTCTTTGACTAGAATACCAATCTAATTCTAGTCACTTTATATTTATTCTCCTAGCAATTCAATCGCTATTTTTATTAGTATAATATACTAATCAATACTTGATACTTGAAAATCAGTGTTGTTAGCTTAATTAGTACATATTATTAATAAGCCAAATGTCATACTTTCTAAATCATTACTCTTAGTCAAACCTCATATTAATAAAGAATTATTAATTACTTTTCATTATCATAATCTCTTTTAAAAATCATTAGTCATTTAGACATACTTAAATAGTCTATTACTTGCATTCTCTTGCCTTTTTAATCATATCTTTATTAAAAATGTTTATTAATAAAGACTCATAAAACATCATAGTTTTCAAAATCATTTTGCTATGTACTCAGTAAAAGTCTCATGTACTCACCTTAGCCAAGCTAAATCCAAATCGTGTTCATTAACACGAATCCTTGCTTTCCAACTTGTGAAATGTCACCAATCTTTAGGTCTTCTTGACCTACCATCAATATCATCACAATAACTAGTTATTATCCATAACCAATTACTAATAAATCCATATCTACAACCCTAACCACCAAGTTCATCCAACTTGGTGGAATCTCAAACCCTAGTTCAAGATTTCCATCAATAATCCCAAATCCATCTTGTACACATCGATTACAAGCTTACAATGAGTGTTCTACACCCATGTTTAGTCATCTTCCCCAAAGATGACATGGTTGGTTACCCAAACCACCACTTTCCCCCAAATAAAGCTCACAACTAACTACTAACTATCAAGGGTCAAGAATCCTTACCATTGATGTTTAGATCCACAAGATTGATGAAGATTTGAGGCCTTTGAACACCAAAATCGCCCACTCTCTCTCTAGAAAAGGGCTGCACACTTTGGAGTGGGGAGAAAAAATGAGCAAAAACCCTAAAAACCCGTTTTTAAAGCTGACCTCGAAATAGTTCGCGTTCGCGAACCCATGTTCGCGTCGCGAACTTCGCGTGTCGCGAACTCCTCGCGTCGTGATCCTGGTCGTGAACTCCAAACGTCAAAAACCCAAATTCTCTGTCGTTAGTTCGCGTTCGCGAAATATAGTTCGCGTCGCGAACTCTAGCCGGCAGCTAGGCTGCAACTTTTGTTGTTTCCTTCGACACGGTTTCGTCCATAACTTTCTCGTACGATGTCCAAATGACACGAAATCAATTCCTACGTTCTTTAAATGATTTATCCTTATTTATCATATTTTTACATAATTTATTTAACACAAAATTTCGGGTTGTTACAGGGTTGAAAATGGAAGTGATTTGAAATTAGGAGTTTGAAGAAAATGTTTTAGTGGTGATGTTTTGAAGGTTAAGAACCGAGCTTGCTTTTAATCTTCCGCCGTCCACCACCTTCTCCCCCCTTTTCCGTTTTCTGTTTTCCGACAATCATGAATCCGCCACTGTTATCATATCCGAGCTCCACCTTCACTACTCCCGTTTTCTGCTCCGACGGCCGGCGGTAACAAGCTCCGCCACCGCCAATCGTTCCGTACACCATCTTATCCGGCGAGCAGAGGCAAGTGTCCAACTATAGCCGTGATAACGCCACCACCGCCACTACTTCAGTCGGGAGGGGGTTGTTGCCGGAGAAGAAGGTGGTCCAAGGATGGTTAAATGTCAGATCTAGGGTTCATGTGTGAGGGATTGTGAAGAAGAAGGTGCTAAAATGACCCAATTACCCTCATGTGCTAAGCATGTGACCTGACTTAACAGCTTAATTTTAACAGAATTGGACGGAAGGACGATAAATCAGAATTTTAAAGAGTACAGGGACAAAAATTTTGAAAAAAAAAGTTTAGGGATAAAAAGCCAGAAAACCCAAGACCATAAGGACAATTTCTGACATTTACCCTTTTTTTTTTTTTTTTAAACGACAAATTTAATCTACTCCTACTTACCACATATTTTCACGACGGGACTCGAACTCCAGACTTCAATGAATTTCATTTAAATTATAGAATGGCATTTTTATGTCTTCTTGAAAAATAATAAGTTAATTGCCAAACTTAATTTCCAATTTATTAACATCTGTGCGGTGGTAAATGGAAATGCATAGTATGTGCGGAAGGGATGGAGAAGGAATATGTATTCGCAGGGTTAGTATTAATTATAGAAAAGGGGTAAAAAAATAGCAAGAGCATTAGGTGTGGTAACATGAGTCGGAAGGCCATTTATGCGTCACCTCTGCGTCCCGTCACTATTTTACATTTCACATTCAAAACCCCAAATACTCCATCTACCATCACTAACCAATAATTATTATTTAGGACCCATAAAAATACCCCTCACTTAAAAAATACCCTTAAAAGAAACTCTCTCTCTCTCTCTCTCCTTCGCCGAACTCTAGGCGAACCCCTTCACTGACATAACGGAGGGTGTAACGACCCGACATTTGTAAATAAATAAATTATATAAAAATATGATACTTGAGGATAAATCATTTAAAGAACGTAGGAATTGGTTTCGTGTAATTTGGACATCTTACGAGAAAGTTATGGACGAAACCGTGTCGAAGCAAATGTCGAAAAATGCAGCCTGGGCTGCATAGCCCCGATAGCGGCACTATCTGGGGATAGCGACGCGATTTTTGGCCTCCAGATAGAAACTCGAAATAGCGAAGGGTGGAACGTGAAGTCGGAACGCGATTTAACGCGGGCGCGAAATAGCGACGCGATCCAGAGATAACGACGCGATTTCCCTGTCTGATCAGCATTAAAGTCGGGTTTCAGCTCATTTAATGCCAAGCAAACCCTAGTTTCCATCCTATCAAGTGAGTATACGTTTTTTAGTGGAAAAGGTCGTTTGGAGCCAATTTTGGGGGCCAAATCAAGTGATTTTGCTTCCATTGTTGAAGATTAAGGTAAATCTCTTCTTTCTCAATCTCTAGATGTGAAACTTAGGGAATTTGGTTGGGTTATTGTTAACCCTAGCTTGATGAATTACTTCAAATGGTTAAATAAAGCTAGTTAACTTCGATCTATAGTATTTCACCATGTGAAATGGGTTGTGACTTGGATCTATGGTGGTTTTGAGTTTTATAAAAATTAGGGTTTTGTGAAATTGGGGAAAATGATGCTAGTAGTTAACTAGTGGTAAAATATGTGATAAATGGTGATGTTTGATGTTAAACCTTATATGGTTTCATGATTAGGGCATTTGTTGAAAGACTTGGATTCTACAAGTCTTGAGAAGTGAAGATTTTGTTCAAAGAAACACAAGAGGATTAAGTTTGGCTAAGGCGAGTACATGTGAACTTTAAAAACTGGGTACATAGCGGTAAAGAAATATTTTTAATATGTGACTATTAATGATAAACTAGTTATTTAATTTTTATATTAACTTGTTGCTTTGATTGTGTGAATACTAAGTGAGATTAGTATATGGATAGTTTGTATGATGGCCTTACGGCATTGTTGATAGATGTGACATATAGTCACATGTAATAATTATGACGGGCAGACTGAAATAGGACAGGTACGTGATAGATTCAGAGGCATTCTGGTTATCACGGTATCTTTAAACTGGTGGATTTGAGGCATTCTGATTACCCAACAAGATGTTGGATCTTACTGAATTGGAAGCATTCTGATTAGTAAGATAAGATGGGTCACCTTGCTTGGACAAAGTGACAAAGGGGGTTCTACTGAATCGGAGGCATTCTGGTTAGTAGGACAAAAATGGGGTCTCGTTGGATTGGAGGCATTCCGAACAACTTGACGGGTCGAATAGGCTATGAATGAATGTGATAGGATTACCGAGGAGGTGATCGATGTATATGAATGTGTTAGGGTTACCTCGGAGGTAACTAAAGTATATTTATATTTATATATCTAATGTATGTGATTATCTATATATTAATGTCGGGTCTAAAACCCGTGTATCTCACGAGATAATTGTGTCTTACGTACTATGTTTGTTTGTGATGTTTTGTTTGTGATGTTATGTACTCAGGTTCATGAGCTAAGGATTATGTGCGTTTGCTAGTGAAGGCGCACGGGTTTAGTAGAGATAGCAAGGTGGATTTACGTTTGGCTTTGGTTATGATATATTTTGTAACACCACTAATGACTTTTACTATATACCAAAGGTTTTTGTAAATTCATATTTTGGGACAATACTTTAAATGTTTGAAAAAGGAAAGGATTTTACGGCACTATTTTGTATTAAAAATTGAGGTGTTACAGAGGGTATCATGGCGAAGTTGTCACAGTGGCGGACCCTGAAAAAAGTTTGAGGGGTTGCACAAATCTTTTCCTCATACTATATAAAAAATATATAAAAACAAATTGAAAAGTGCGATTTCACTATATATGTCAAAAAAGGTCTATAAATTACATTTTAAAGTTGACCTATTCGTTCTTTCATTTCTGAAAATGATTGATTACACTTATAATTGTAACATCTAAAAACGCTTATTTTCTATGCACAAATCAACGCCTGATTCTAAAAATAATCACCCATTTTAATGTGCAAATCCGTCTTTAAAAGCCTCATTGCGGAAAAGCATCTTTCAACCATTGCAGTTGAAACCAACAAAACCAAAAACAACTTTAATAACCTATGTAGCAAAGGGAAAGAACGATATTGTCTTGTTTCAGTAAATCATAGAATTAAGAAATAAGGAGTAATAGGCTTTACTTACTTTTTATTGGATGTTAATTATATTTTTCGTAAATTATCTTTTTAACAAATATTTAAATAAAACATATAATTTTAATATTTTTTTTACTAAATAAGAGTATTCGGTGCATTTTTTTTTCTTAGGGGGTGTCACCTACATTAAAAAAGAAAAAAATTAACACTAATTTGAAAAGTTTGAGGAGTTGCCCGGGCAACCCCATGCACCATATTAGGTCCACCCATGGAAGCTGAGGTGGCAATTTTGAGCCGGCGAGGGGTGGGGGCTCGCCACCACACCCCATAAGGGTACAAATGTCAATTAATTTTAGTGTGCCTTGAATGAAGTACAATATGCCTTAGACAAATCAATTCTCTTGTGCATGCGGCTAGTTTTATACTCCGCATCGGATGTATCTAAATACATTCTTCTTAACGGCAAATCCTAAGTAAGATCTTCCATATACATAAGCCCATTAGTCATTGGGCAGTCACGACTCACAAAGCCCATCACGTAAGGCCTTCCATCTCCATATACGTAAGGCGTTCCATATGCATAAGCCCATCACAAATTTTAAGAAGTCAATAGTGATTCACTCGATGGTTGGAGTTTTCAAAGCGACGATTGGGGCAGTCACGATTCACAAACACACGAACAGGAATCAACGAACACAACGAGCACAATCAATTTCGTTCGATTCAGGTTTATATATGTTGACTGTGTTCATTTCATTCAGCAATATGTTATGTGTTAACATCCATTTTATGATTTCGCACATGTTCGATTCACAATTTCATTCGATTCAGATTTATACGTGTTCATTTTGTGCACGGATGGACCAATCTCATTCAACAATGAATTATATGCTACCATTAATTTTATGATTTCACAAAAGCTACAGCATTAATTTCAACTTTCTATTATGCAATTTCAACAAATCCTTATGTATTATGATCATTTAGCTAGTAGCTTACACATCAAGCAGGGTTATGTGAATGAATGAAGTTGATTGTGCTCTATAAACAGTTTCCTAAAAAGTTGGAGAGTTTATAAATTACTCGTCTCGTTTATGTATTATTAGGGTCACAATGGCAGAGTTCAAACGTTTAGAAGTGAAGGATCTCATCCGATTTAAGAGCGTGTGTAAGTCATGGCATTCTCTAATCTCTGATCACCGTTTCATTAAAGTCCATCTGAACCATAGTTACATCAATGATCGCAATTCTAATAAAATTGGATATAAAAGGATCGGTATTTGTTATAAGACATATTTCGATCGGTTTAAAGTTGATAATGATATTCATATAGTTGGTTCTTCCAATGGCCTAATATGCATATATTGTCACCCTGCTGAAATTTTAGTAGTCAACCCCTCAATTAGAGAAGTGAAAAAACTCACACACCCGGAAATTATTGTTCCATCGTCATTATCGTTATGTTGGGGTTTTGGTTATGATTCATCAATAGATGATTACAAGGTTGTATTAGGAATGACGAAAAAGCCGGATAAGAATACTCGTTTTCTAATGTTAACATTGAAATCAAATACTTGGGAATTTATTGGAGAATTGAAGTATAGTGTTTTATATCTTAATGGAGTTGGTACCTTATATAACGGGGCAGTTATGACCAATGAAAAACAAACGAATAATGATAGTAATAATAATAAGAAGAAGAAAGTCATTCTTGCTTTTGATTTATCGAGTTTATGGAAATCCCCCAACCTGAAGACGCGAGGTATAAAGGGATTGGTTATTACACATTGGGGATTATGAAAGACTGTTTATCCATCTGTGAAGAATCTATGTGCGCCATTGATAGAAAATGGGTAAGGAAAAAGTATAACATAAAACATTTGTGGGAACTGCATTTCGACATGGGATTATTTGATTACATGCGAACGCTCAAATATTCTGTTGCGCACAAAAGTTGTTTTGGTTATGTTCATATATGGTTGGACATAATGATGGAAGCCCCTAAAGAGTGCATGTTTACGGTTAGTTTTAAAAACTTCCGGCTTAAGTGGTGACCATGTGTTTGCACAAAGCCTTGTTTCTCCTCATGGTAATGGCAAGGTGCGTTCTAGTTATGTAATTTATTCTCGTGTACGTTGTTAAATTGTAATAATAATTTATTGTTTGTTTTTAACCAAGGTTCTAAAAAACGTGTCAGGGTCGCGCCAAGGCGGCATTACGAAATAGCTGCTTATAAAATTTGAATTATGTATGTATAATTATATTATAAATTTAGGTATGATTTTTTTTGTAAACTTCACATATGAATTATTATATAAAAGCAACATATCTATACTTTTTTGTGAACTTGATAAAAAAAATATAAAGATTGATGGTGTTGTCACGCCGCGTCTTACAGGCTTGTTTTTAACATATAATATTAGGTATTCACTTACTTACCATTTAATTTCTTAGTTGGTTAAGGGAGATCTTTTGGTTCCTGGATCGAGTGCCATAGTTTTATGCTCGCACATTGCGGTATGAACTTTGCTAATTCATATTTACGGCATATATAATCATGTGTATGTTAAGGATCTATATATCCTCCGGTTGTTTACCGCATCTTGTGATTACTGCATATTAGTAACTTATGATTTATGAATTGTTACATGCATGGTTGTAACATATTACCCTTTCTTTAATGTTTGTTTATCTTTGCTTATATTAGGTGGGACCAGGAGTTATGTATGGATTAAAGTTTAAAACTGGAGCTGATTTGCAGTTGCTTCTTACGGTATAAGTGAATACCGAAAACTTGAAGATTCTAGTTGATGGGGTATTCAGTTGTATGGATTATTTATAGCTTTTGTTTTTCTATTTTGGAATATGTTCCTGCTCGTTACGATTATGTGTTTTTAGTTACCATCTACGCAACGTGACTTCATCGTTCTTTTTCTCAATCTCTAGCGGTGTAAAATTCGTAAAACCCAACAAATTAGTGGGAGGTTTTCTTAATGTATGCCCTAATCAAGTAATGCACTAAAAAAATTTCAATTCATAAAAAAAAACTTCAAATCCTGTTGATTCAATTGATATTCAAAAAGTTGCAAAATTACAAGTAGAGACCGCAAATCGGGAATAAAAAGAAGCTGGCAAAACAAAAGTACAAAAAAGAGCACAAAGGCTTTATTTTTCTTTCAGTTGTATATGATTAAAGATTTTTGTATAGAAACAAAACACACAACACATAATATGTCTGTTTTTTGTTTATCAGTTGTTGGGGACTCCGAGCCTTGACCGAAAGTCAACCTCCATGAGTGGAAGACCATCCCGCAACTTGATCTTGGGCTCCCACCCAAGCAACTTGTTTGCATTTGTGATGTCGGGTTTCCTCTGTCTTGGATCATCAGGCGTGTTTTCCACCATCTTAATCTCTATTTTTGGATTAATTAACTGCAATATTCAACATTTAATACTTATTTAAAAAACTATAATTCGAATAACTAACTAACCTCCTTAACTGTCTCAGCAAGTTCAATCATTGTAAATTCACCCGGATTGCCAATGTTGATTGGGCCCGTGTTCTCCCCTCCCATCAGCCGAATTAGCCCATCAACCTAAACAACCGCAAAATAGTCAAACTTTGACTGTAGATACATTACAATAAATAAATAAATTTAATTTATTTTCAAGATACCATATCGGAGACATAACAGAAACTACGTGTCTGGGTTCCAGGGGCCTGAACAGTCAATGGTTCGTCACTGCAAGAAAATTAAGGTCATTTGTGATTTGTTTAAAAAATTTAATAATTTTTATACAAAAAAAGGGGAATTACCGAATTGCTTGTGCTATAAAATTACTCACAACACGCCCATCATCAATGTTCATCCGGGGTCCATACGTGTTAAATATTCGAGCAATTCTTATTTCTGTAATAACAATAATAATAATAATAATAAATGAGAATTAGGTTTTGACTCAAATCAACTATTACTATATAAAACATATATAATGTGTTACCGATTCCATGTTGCCTGTGATAATCAAACATCAAAGTTTCTGCCACACGTTTTCCTTCATCATAACAACTCCGAACTCCTGATATAATTCAACCATAAAACATAATCCAAACTTTAAATATTTTTTATATTTAAATATAATTATAAATACATGAGGGTGTATGCTTACCAATTGGGTTGACATTACCCCAATAGCTCTCTGGTTGGGGATGCACAAGTGGATCACCGTATACCTCTGAGGTTGATGTAAGCAAAATCCTGATAATTTTCATATAAATAAGAAAAATTAAAGCTTAAAAATATTAATATACGGTTATAAAAAATAAATAAATAAATTCCAACCTTGCTCCGACTCGCTTTGCAAGACCAAGCATATTTAGTGTGCCCATCACATTTGTCTTTATTGTCTGTTAACATGACACATGCGTTAGATTTTGTGTATAATCATTTATTAATTAATAAGAAAATTAGTTTGTATTTTAGAAAAAATAAAATGATACCTTCACAGGATTGTGTTTATAAAAAATAGGTGATGCAGGGCATGCAAGATGGTATATCTGATCAACCTCAACTAGCAATGGCTCAGTTACATCTGTGTAAGTGTATTATTTTCTCAGTAATAAACATCTCAAAACATGAAAATATATTATATATGAAATATATTCAAGAATTACCATGGCGAATAAGTTCAAATCTTGGATGACCAATCCACTTTTTAAGATTGTCTTTTGAACCAGTAAAATAATTATCAGCAACAATTACCTGACATAAATTTATTTTACATTTTATAAATCATTTAGTGGCATAATAATACTAAAAGATTTGGTACAAATTGATTAAAAGATGACATGACATGCATAGGTACCTCATTCTTTTCATTTTCCATCAATTTATCCACTAAGTGAGATCCAATAAATCCAGCACCACCAGTAACCAAGATCCTCATATTTGACTGCACAATTCATGTAACACAAATTAACTTTACTCTCTCACAAATTCCCAAATTATAAGATGAACAAAATCAAGATAGATTAATATTTGTTAATTCTGGTAATTATATTGTGTTTCAATTTTTTTTTTAATTTGAAATAAGTATGTAACACAAATTAACTTTACTCTCTCACTAATTCTCAAATTATAAGATGAACAAAATCAAGATAGATTAATATTTGTTAATTCTGGTAATTATATTGTGTTTCAATTTTTTTTTAATTTGAAATAAGTATGCAACACAAATTAATTTTACTCTCTCACTAATTCCCAAGTTATAAGATGAACAAAATCAAGATAGATTAATATTTGTTAATTCTGGTAATTATATTGTGTTTCAATTTTTTTTTTTTTTAATTTGAAATAAGTATATGAACAATACCTGTAAAAATTTGGAGTTACGAAGAGGAGAAGGGGTTGGAGGTGGTTTTGTAGATTTATATTCTCCATTTGAACCGTTACTTGCCATTTTCAAAAAGCCGATATCTGCATTTACAAAAACAAGTTTAATTAAGGAAAATGATAACAATAGCGAAATATGTATCAGAAACTTGTACATTAATCTATAACTTGAGCAAATGGTTTGTTTAATTTCTGGTGTAAAATAAAACCCACAATAATTTGAAATTCACGCAGAAATAATGACTTTAACTCCAAATGATCAAAAGATGACATTGATAAGGGTAAGCAAATAAATCCTGATCCTTTAGTAAACCGAATAATATGACACTAATATTGTTGGAAAACACAATTGAGCTTCTTGTTTGGAATCGAAATAGTTAAACCCTATATTAAATTAACAACAAGAATAGCACAAACATTAAGATCAAAGCAATGCTAAAAACTAACACAAGATTAAGAATCAATAAAGAATCAGATCAATTGAGCAGAATTACAGTAAGATCAGGGAATACCTGAGATTTAGAGAAACCCACAAAAACCCTAGTTTATGCTCTGTAGAGTGAGAATTTACAAACGCAAACAAACAATCATATAGAGAAGAAGAAAATTTATAATCTCACCAAACGATGCCGATACGGAATTAAATTATGATTATTAAATAGATATAAAAATATCACCTAATAAAATGCTTAGAGATCACGATAAATATAGAAACCTAATGATGGAAACTCGATAACAAAACAACATAACTGACAGAAACATATAAAAAAAAAAGAATTGAATAATTGTTTGTTGAGTGAAGAAGTAATACGTACGCAAACTTGAGAACTATGTGTTGGAATTGGTGTCCAACACATCAAATAAACCCGTATTCCGGTTCGGGTATTTTAGAGTCCTATTCGGGTTGCCCTCGAGGAATCAACAAACACGAGAAAAACGTAGTGTTTAATTAATTGTTTAATTAAATAGACTATCGGGCTTGACGTATTTAATTAGTTAATGGGTATTAATTAATTAAATGGTTTCGGGCTAGGCATAGGGTTCGGACCGGGCTTGGTGGTGACGGGCTTTGACCTAATTAGAGTTTGACTCTAATTAGGATTGATGCACTATATATAGAGGTTAAAGGGTATTAACCTAAACACACTTAACAACTCTTTCTTGTTCCCTTGCACCATTCGGCCGACACCCCACAGCCACCACCGAACCGCCGCTGCCCCGCCGTCCAGCCGCCGTCGAACCACCGGCCGGACCGCCGCTGCTCCGCCGCCGCCGCCGCCGGTAATCGAAAGAGTTTTTCGATTGGTTTTCGGTACTCGTTTTCTCAAGGTGCTTTATACTACGTTGTGGTATATTGTCCTGTTTGTGATAACCCTTGGGTGTGATACGATAGAGGGATTCTTTCTTGAATCCTAGGCATAGTGTGAATCTGGCAAGAACGAGATCACAAGGTTTGTCATCCTCGCCAAACCGTAACAATGTAAGTTTTGAATTTATCATTTAATTAGTTATTAAATTCTAGTTGCGTTAGAATTGTAAACCTAACGGTCCAAATAGTTTTATCGGGTCAATGTTCTACCAAGTTGTTTTTGATTTCCGCCTTAAACAAATTGTGGCTAGATGCATAGAAAACCCAACAGTGGTATCAGAGACAGGTTTACAAGTCTAATTGTGCTAGACGAAAATTCGAAAACCATGTATTGTTTGGGATTTTCGGTAATACCGAAAATTGTTTTGGGTATTCCGAAAATTGTAAAAATACATTAAAATTGTTTTTTAATTAATTTCGGTAATTTTAAAAAGGGTATTAATAATTTCCGAAAATTCGGATATTATTTATTTAATATATAAAATCGTTTTTATTATTAAAATAAATAAATATGATAATTTCAAAAGTTTGGAATTATCAAGAATTTGAATGAAAGATTTTATCAAATCTAGACTTTTATTTAAAAGATTTAAAATAAATATTTTATATACTTTATATATTTTTCGGAATATATAAATAGGTATAAAAGTTATTTATTTAATAATTAAATAAAATAAATCCTATTTAAAGTAAATATGTATTTTCGAAATACATATATGCCAAAAATAGTTGATTTGGCATATCTAGAAAATATTTGAAGGAGTTTCAAATAAGGATAAAATTTAGTAGTTTAAATTAGGGATATATTAGATATATCCGAAATTTTAATAAAGATTTAAAATATATTTATAATTTTTCGGAAATTGTAAATAAAATAAAAGGGTTTTGGATTTTCGAATATTTAAATTTGTTTTATCTAGTTTTATAATTGTTTATAATTTAGATAAATATTTAAAAGTATTATATATATAATATATTAATTAAAAGTTTAATTAGAATATATATATATATATATATATATAAATTTCGAAAATTCCTTTATATATCAAATAAGATTTGATATTCCTTCCTTATATATATATATAATATTATGTAATAATAGTTTATTAAATATTATATATAATATAGTTATAATAGGATTTAAAACGTCGCGTCCTCGCGCGTTTATAAAATTAATTATACTATATAGAACTTTAGTAAATGTAATTAAAAGGTTTTAATGTACATAGATATAATTGTATAATAGTTTATATATATTATAACTAAAGTTAAATACATCGTTACTTATGTCATTAGTAGGCTCACCCATAGTCTAAGACATCTAAAGGATGAAAAGGAAGAGATATAGATCTCTAAACGGGGTTGCGTTTTTAACACGCCATGCGCTGACCTGCCCCGCCGCTTCCCTTGTCTTGGAATGGAGCTACCGAACGGGCATAATAGGATGATGTCAAGATTAAAAGTATAATCATAAAATTAAACAAATCCTTCCCGTTTAATTAAATGTGAACATTGTGTGCTCTCCATTGAATGACACGCGCTCGTATCATAGTCTGATTAACGGAACTCGTGTGGTTAACCGGTACGTTAATTGTGAGATTATTTTATGAGTGAAACGATTCTCGCGATACTCAAGCGAACTTGAGCCGAGAAGTCCACGTGGGTATTCCATGGTTGTTTCACCTTCTAATATATGATCCACGGTATCCCTGTCATATAGATTAGAATGAGCATTGATTCGAGATTAACATGCCATTCTCCCACGAGAATGAATCTCAAAGAACTAGGGATTTCATAAGATTGAAATTGACAATAGTTTGCCTACGACACGAAATTGTTTGGTGTGAAATACAGCATCCCTCTTCACATCAAATAACTAGTGGGCGTATCATAGCCTTATGAATAAAGATTGGGAAAATTATTATAAGGATTAATTATTGAATTCACTAACAAAGAAATTGTTTCTTTTGTAGATGGGTTCAAACTTGAATGACAACACAATTCCTCTTCCACCACCACCTCCACTTCCACAAGGACCACAAAGCTTTGCTCTTATCTCCACCTTGAATCGTGAGAAGCTCACTGGACCCAACTACATTGATTGGGTTCGTACGCTTAGAATCACATTAAGGTACGAGGGCAAGGAGTATGTCCTCGATAACGAGATTGCTGAGTTGACTGACGATTCGAGTGACATAGACAGAGCTGCCTATAATCTCCATCGTTCAGAGTCGGAAAAGGTTGCTTGCCTGATGTTAGCCACTATGTCTTCTGATCTCCAAAAGAATTTTGAGAAGATGAGTGCCTATGACATCAATCAACAGCTCAAACAAATGTTTCAAAAACAGAGCTAGGCAAGAACGTTTCGACGTGGTAAGTTCCCTAGTAGGATGCAAACTACAAGAAGGACAATCTGTGTGTAGCCACGTCCAAAAGATGAAGGGCTACATAGACAGACTAGCAAACTTGGGTGTCCCTTTACCGAAGGAGTTGACCACTGATATGGTTTTGAACTCGCTTCCACCGTCCTACTCACAATTTATAGTTAACTATAACATGGGTGATATGGATAAGACACTCATGGAACTGCACGGTATGTTGAAAACTACCGAGGCTAGCTTGATGAAAGCTAAAGGTTCCACCCCCGCTGCTCCTGTCTTGTCTATTCGATCTGAAGGTGTTAAAAAGAAACGCCGTCCTCCTCCAAATAGCAAAGGCAAGGCCAAAGTAGGTCAAGCCAAACAAGGCTATAAGAGGAAGGCTGATTCTGATATAACACCTACCAAAGATCTGAAAGATGCTATTTGCTACTACTGTCAAGGAAAGGGTCACTGGAAAAGAAGCTGCCCAAAGTACTTGGATGATCTGAAGAGTCAGAAAGTCCAAAAGTCTGGACCATCAGGTACTTTTATGATTGAACTCCATCATACTTCTATGACTAATTCTTGGGTTCTAGATACAGGGTGTGGTACTCACATTTGCACTGATATGCAGGGACTTGAGAATTGTAGGAAGTTGAAGCATGGAGAGCTTAATCTGATCATGGGAAACAGAGTCTCGACTGCTGTCACCAAGATAGGAGATTATGAGCTCATGCTTGGGAATGGATGTTCTTTACTTTTATTAGATGTTTGTTTTTCGCCTTCTATGGCACACAACATTATTTCGTATTACGCATTGTTTAAGGATGGTTTTAACTTTGTTTTTGATAATGAGAATGGTTCTATTTTAGTTTATAAAAATGATGTGTTTTATTTTAAAGCTATTCCTTGTGCTGGTATATATGAAATAGATGGTTGCGTAAACAAAAGGAATCTAATATTAAATGTTGATTCATCCAAAGGTGTATTGGATAAGTCATGTCTATGGCATTGTCGCTTAGGACATATAAACAAGAAACGCATAGCTAAACTCCAAAAGGATGGAGTGTTAGAATCATTTGACCTCAAATCGAATGATGTGTGTGAGTCTTGTTTACTTGGCAAGATGACAAAGGCGCCATTCACAGGGTCATGTGAAAGAGGCAAAGACTTGTTGGACCTCATACATACTGATGTATGTGGACCGTTCAAGTCTAACACTAGACATGGTGAACGATACTTCGTCACATTTACTGATGATTTCAGTAGATATGGATATGTTTATTTGATTAAACATAAATCTGATACTTTTGAAACGTTCAAAGAATATCAGAAAGAAGTAGAGAATCAACTGGGCAAGAAGATTAAGATGCTCCGTTCTGACAGGGGCGGAGAGTATCTTAGTCAAGAGTTCATCGACTATCTAAAGAGTTGTGGAATAGTATCCCAACTCTCACCTCCTCGAACTCCACAACTTAATGGAGTGTCGGAAAGGAGAAATCGAACCTTGCTTGACATGGTTCGATCAATGATGAGTCGATCAACACTTCCAGTGGGTTTCTGGGGATATGCCTTAGAAACTGCAGCACATATCGTTAACCTTGTACCAACTAAGAAGGTTGCCAAAACTCCCTCTGAAATGTGGACAGGGAATCCTCCCTCCCTCAAACATTTGAAAATCTGGGGTTGTGAAGTTTATGTGAGACATGAATCTCACGACAAGCTAGATAACAAATCAGAGAAGTGCTACTTCATTGGCTACCCACGACAGTCTTTTGGATATCGGTTTTATAATCCGAAAGAGAACAAAGTGTTCGTATCTCGAAGAGGATTTTTTCCTCGAGAGAGAGCTATTATCCAAAGAAGACAGTGGGAGCAAAATTGATCTTGAAGAGTGTCAAGAGTCAAACAATGAAGATGTAGTGGAACCTATAGTTGACACTAGCACTCAACCAGAGGATGAGACTCCTGTTGAACAAAATGATGTAACTCCTACCGTTCCACGTAGATCCTCTAGAACTGTTCGCCCTCCTGAGCATTTTGGTGATTATTATGATTTCCATATTGCTGAAGGCGATGCATCTACTGGTAATAGTTTACCAGTTGATGACGATGAGCCATCGAGTTATAAGGAAGCTATGGAAGGCCCTGAGGCTGAAAAATGGAAAGTGGCTATGGAGAGTGAGATTCAGTCCATGTATGACAATCAAGTATGGAACTTGATTGAGACTTCTCCCGGTGTCAAAACCGTTGGATGCAAGTGGATCTTCAAGAAGAAGATAGACATGGATGGGAATGTGCACACCTATAAGGCTAGGTTGGTTGCAAAAGGTTATACTCAAACTCATGGGATTGATTATGATGAAACCTTTTCACCAGTAGCCAAGATAAAGTCTATCAGAATATTGCTTGCCATAGCTGCATTTCATGACTATGAAATTTGGCAGATGGATGTTAAAACCGCCTTCCTTAACGGAAGACTTACTGAGGATGTCTATATGGCACAGCCAGAAGGTTTTATCAATAAGAAATATCCTGATAGAGTGTGCAAGCTTGAGAAATCCATTTATGGATTGAAACAAGCCTCTCGAAGTTGGAATCTTTGCTTCCATGAGAAAGTCAAGGAGTTTGGTTTCTCTAGGAGTGAAGATGAGTCCTGCGTTTACATCAAAGCTAGTGGGAGCGTTGTTGTCTTCCTAGTACTGTATGTGGATGACATACTCCTTATAGGAAATCATATTCCTACACTGCAAGACGTGAAGTCTTGGTTGGGAAAATGTTTCGCTATGAAGGACCTAGGAGACGCAGCGTACATACTCGGTATAAAGATATACAGAGATAGAGAAAGACGTCTAATAGGATTAAGCCAGAGTACATACTTGGATAAAATACTAAAACGTTTTAGTATGGTTGATTCCAAGAAAGGGTATCTACCCATGAATCATGGCATAACATTGTCTAAGAGTCAATGTCCCAGTACTGAGCAAGAACTGGAGAAAATGAGTCGAGTCCCTTACGCCTCGGCGATTGGATCGATCATGTATGCCATGGTATGTACTCGCCCGGATGTCTCATATGCGCTAAGCATGGTGAGCCGGTTCCAAGGCAACCCTGGCAACGATCATTGGACTGCGGTGAAAACGATTCTCAAGTACCTAAGGAGAACAAAGGATATGTTCTTAGTGTATGGTGGGAAAGACGAACTTGTTGTGGAAGGTTATTGTGACGCGAGTTTCCAAACGGATAGAGATGACTCGTGCTCACAAACTGGGTGGGTGTTCTTATTGAACGGAGGAGCTGTCACTTGGAAGAGTTCCAAGCAGGAGACAGTAGCTGATTCAACTTGCGAATCTGAGTATATTGCTGCCTGTGAGGCATCAAAAGAAGCCACATGTTTGAAGAATTTCATTGGGGATCTTGGTGTCGTAACAAGCATCAAGGAACCAATGAAAATCTTCTGCGACAATGAAGGTGCAGTCTCATTGACTAAAGAATCCAAAGATCATAGTCGAACCAGGCATATACTCAGAAAGTTTCACTACGTGAGAAAGCGAGTTGAAGATGGGGACGTGATAGTGACAAGAGTATCGTCGGAAAATAACCCGGCTGATCCTTTCACAAAAGCACTAAGTCGTGCCAAGCATGATGCTCATGCGAGGACGATAGGAATTAGATTTCATAGTGACTTATCATAAATTGTCATTCATTTGAAATTGTAGTGAATATTAAATTGTATGAATTGATGATTTATTTATGGAGATTAAATAATTTGCAAGTGTTCTATCATTCATATAGTATTTAATTATTCCATTTCAAACCTTTTGCATGTTTAGAACCTATTCCTAAGTAAACTAAGAGATTACTTAAACGTCCACAGTCGATCGTTCTTATGGGAATAAGAACTGAATTAAGATGTCATGGGAGAGTGAGTGGATTGTTCAAAGGTATGAACATTGCATAGAGATTGCTGCTACTCTCATGAGCATTTAAAAATGTGTATTTAAATGTTGGACCAACCCACGCTCAGAGTATTACCCCATGGACTTTATCATGGGTAATAGTGAGGCGATAATATCGTATGAGTCTTCAAACCAAGATGCATCGTTTCCTAAGTACGATTTCGTGATGCATTGGTCTAACTCCAACGCTATTCGTAACTGGTAGCTATAAAGATTAGTTCCATGTATTATGTGATGACTATGAAGGAAGACGATGTAGTTAAGGTTTATTCGTTCCCTCTGATCAAAGTGATAGAGGAGATATCTATGGGCCCCCTGTTGATTTGATGTGACACTGAAGTACCTGCGCAGGTCATGACTAGATTGAAAGTTCAATCATGTAGTCAAATCGTCATCATAAATCTCGAATCAGGAAACATAATCGTAACTAGAGTGATTGACAAGTCCATGTCACTAGTTACATGATATCGCGCAACGAAGGACATATGATCACTTATCATAGGACCGTTTCTGATAGTTCAGAGTTCGGCAGCTGCACATGCTATGCACACTCTAAAGGATACACGAACGCGTACCGTTTATAGTTGATGAGATGTCCAAGTGGGAGACTGTTGGAATTGGTGTCCAACACATCAAATAAACCCGTATTCCGGTTCGGGTATTTTAGAGTCCTATTCGGGTTGCCCTCGAGGAATCAACAAACACGAGAAAAACGTAGTGTTTAATTAATTGTTTAATTAAATAGACTATCGGGCTTGACGTATTTAATTAGTTAATGGGTATTAATTAATTAAATGGTTTCGGGCTAGGCATAGGGTTCGGACCGGGCTTGGTGGTGACGGGCTTTGACCTAATTAGAGCTTGACTCTAATTAGGATTGATGCACTATATATAGAGGTTAAAGGGTATTAACCTAAACACACTTAACAACTCTTTCTTGTTCCCTTGCACCATTCGGCCGACACCCCACAGCCACCACCGAACCGCCGCTGCCCCGCCGTCCAGCCGCCGTCGAACCACCGGCCGGACCGCCGCTGCTCCGCCGCCGCCGCCGCCGGTAATCGAAAGAGTTTTTCGATTGGTTTTCGGTACTCGTTTTCTCAAGGTGCTTTATACTACGTTGTGGTATATTGTCCTGTTTGTGATAACCCTTGGGTGTGATACGATAGAGGGATTCTTTCTTGAATCCTAGGCATAGTGTGAATCTGGCAAGAACGAGATCACAAGGTTTGTCATCCTCGCCAAACCGTAACAATGTAAGTTTTGAATTTATCATTTAATTAGTTATTAAATTCTAGTTGCGTTAGAATTGTAAACCTAACGGTCCAAATAGTTTTATCGGGTCAATGTTCTACCAAGTTGTTTTTGATTTCCGCCTTAAACAAATTGTGGCTAGATGCATAGAAAACCCAACACTATGTGGAGAGTCAAACTATTATATCAGAATATTCGATTTCACCAGGATTTATCGATGAGTTTGGAGTTTGAAATTGCGTAGGATGCGTGTGTGTATTTTTTGACTTTTGTTAATCGAAAGACGGTTTGGAACTACTGTATTCGTCCAAGCACTTTCTCTTTCTGGTGGGACCAAATTTTTCTAAATAAATTAACCACATTAATAGTGAATTACCACCGCATGACAACACCCACATGTGGAGGAATCAGCACCAGTTAGGAGAGTTGAAATCATTACTGTTGACAGTACAAGGATAAACCGAAGTGTAATGAAGTTATCAACACGGATCTTCTGAGAACATGATCTCTGATAAGACTTCTTTAAGGACTAGTATTAGAATATTGATGGAGGATATATGTTTCTCCATTTAGGAGACCTAAGTTAACCTGCACTAAAACATATACTAGAGGATATATATTCACATGTTTTACATGATTCACATATTTTAATTTATATGTTTTAATTGTCTTTTACATTTGCATTTTTAGGATGCTTCATATATCATTCCTGTTTTTTATATGTTTACTTGTTTCATATGATTTACATGATTTATATGTATACATACGTTACATGATTTATAAATACAACCCGACCAACCCGATTACTTATAGGGTCGGGTTTCAGGTTAGGATTTTTTTACTCAAAACCCGACGGACCCGACAAGAACCGAAACCCGACCCGACAACCCGATTGACACCCCTAATGAATATATATATATTTTTTTTTGAACGGCAGATTTATTACTAGAATTTAGCAAATTGCTAAACAATTACAAAGGGTTTACAAGCCACTCAACCCAAGAAATCTTAAACTTATGATTTCTGTGATTGAGCCAAATAAACGAAAACAAAACAATACTATCAAATAAATCACTTTTCCTTATACTACCAACATAAAAAAGAATGGAGTTCCTGAATCTCCAAAGCCACCAACAAGTTGTAATACCAATCACTTGACGCTTCAACCGTTTGAAGTTTACACTTGACAAAAGATCACACCCTCTCCACCAAGAACCGAAATCCTCAATGTCACCTGATTGATGATCGCACCATTGACACACCTTGCACCAAAGATCTCGCGCCAAAGGGCATTCGAATAACAAATGCTGCAGCGATTCAATACCACTATTGCACACTGGACAAGCAATAGAAGTGATTTCCATACCCCTCCGAGACAAGTTTTGACGGGTAGGCAGTCGATCAATTTGTAATCTCCATAAGAACACATTTACTTTTATAGGAACCGACTTACATCACTTTGTTTCTCTATCGCAACCTGGGAACAATTGACTATCGATGTGAATACGGGCTTGTGCTACTGAAAACTCCGACTCGTTTCCAATAGACCATGACAACTTATCGATTCCTTCTTCCAAATGAATATGACTTAAACACGAAATCAGTTCTTGAAATTGTTGGGATTCTATACCACCTCTAACACTTCTTCTCCAATTCCACTTCCAATCTCCATCGACCCACCTATCTTTAACCCAACAAGAATTGTTTAAATCCAACTTATACAATCGGTTAAATCTAACACATAAAGGAACATCATCAATCCACCTATCCACCCAAAATTTCACTTTATTACCACTCACTACATTATAACCCATACAATTAAAATCGATTATATTTTTATCATGAAGCTCAGTACTCGCTTTTATAATACGGTTCCATGTACCTTTATTCCGATTATCATTCGGAACCATCCTCTCCATATATAGCTTTCACAACTTTACACCACAACGCGTCTCCTTCTTTTAACAATCGCCACCTCCATTTAAGAAGGAGAGCTAGATTTAACGCCTCTATGCTAGCTATATCAGGACCCCCTCTATGCTTTGGCAGTAATATTTATTCCAACCAACCCAAGCCATTTTTCTTTCATTTTCCTTCCCGCCCCAAAAAAATTTTGCTCGCAACTTTTCAATTTGAGATAAAATATTTATCGGCATTTTAAAAATCGACATCCAATATATTCCCAAGCTTCCCAACACCGATTTAATAAGTGTTAACCTTCCACCAATCGATAGTAACTTTACTTTCCATGACGATAATCTTTTTTTAAAACCTTGAATAATACGATCCCAACTCGCACCTTTGGATTTATCATCCCCGATCGAAATACCAAGATATAAAAATGGCCACTCCCCCGGGGTACATCCCGTACGGATCGCCAACGAAGCAACATCCTCGTGATCCACTCCAACTCCATATAAATGAGACTTATCTACATTAATTTTAAGCCCTGATTTGTTGTAAAAGTCATTGAGTGTGGCAATAATAGCATCAAGTTCATTAGCATTCCACTCCGAGACTATTATAACATCATCTGCATAAAAAAAATGAGAAATATTGAGGTTAGTAGAACCAATAAACGCCCTGGATATGGATTTCTCCTGAACCGCCTGTTGAATAGCAAGGTGAAGGCCTTCCATAGCAATGATAAAAAGGAATGGAGATAAGGGATTTCCTTGTCTCAGCCCCCTCTTCATAATAAACTCCTCGGTAAGGCTCCCATTAACAAGAACCGATAAAGACGCCGAAGAAAGACATTCCTTAATCCACTTTCTCCAAACAATACCGAACCCCATACGATCCAAAACGACATCTAAATAATCCCAATTTATGGAATCATAGGCTTTCTCAAAATCAACCTTAAAAATAAGCAATTTCTTCTTCTTCTTTTTATACCTATCAACAATTTCACTAACCATCAACGGACCGTCTAAAATCTGTCTTTCTTTAATGAACGCGGTTTGTTCACCACTTATAAGGTTATCAATTACTTTTGCTAATCGGGTCGCTAATAATTTTGCAATAATCTTGTACATCATCCCTAGTAAAGAAATTGGGCGATAATCTTTTACAAGGTTCGGATTTGCTACCTTTGGGATTAACGTGATAAATGACGCATTACACCCTTCGGAATTTTGCCTGATCTTAAAAACTCCTCCACCGCACAAAAGATATCAATTTTTAACAAGTCCCAAAAGGTTTTTATAAATTTAAAATTAAAACCATCCGGACCCGGAGTTTTATCACTACCACAACTCCACACAATATCTTTCAATTCCTCCGTCGAACACGGCCTTTCAAGATTTACAACATCAAAATCCTCTAACCTTTTGAAATTATAGTTATTGAGATTCAGATTTATCGCCGGGACCACATCAAATTTGGATCTATAATAATGAAAAAAATACATTCTTTACCTCATTAGGAACAGTGTACCATTGGCCCTCTAGTAAGATACCTTGAACCATTTGATTTTTCCGCCTTTGTTTTAATAAACCATGAAAAAATGCCGAATTTTCATCTCCTTCAACATTCCATTTGATCTTTAACTTTTGCATTGTGTCTAAATTTTGCAAATTTTCTAATTCTTGCAACTCTTTTTGCCACTTTAACCGTTGTTCTACTTCTTCACTTGTAGCCAAAATATCATCCATTTTTCTCTCAATATCTTTCACTTTATTCCGCAACTCGTTTCCTTTTTCCACCCTCTTCGATCTGTGTTCTTTATACCAATTTTTTGAAACACTTTTTAAGGACTTAAGTTTATCCTTTAATCTCACCATAAACGACTCATTTCCGGACACAAACGTCTCACAATTATCTATTATAAGCGCTGCATATGACTCATCTCCAAGCCACGAGTTGAACACCCGAAAAGGAGAAGGACCATAATCTGACTTTTTTGAGGTAAGTAATAAAGGAACATGATCAGATAATCTTCTCTCTAACGCCTCGACCGATAAATTAAAATCACCATTTAGAACATTTTCTGAGATGAGGAAGCGATCCAATTTACTCATTTTCGTGCCTCTTTTATTCATCCAAGTAAATTTTCTCCCACCAATATTAAGATCAATTAAGCTTGAATCATCTATAAACTGATTGAAATTTGCAGCTCCTTGATGGTTAAAATTTGATCAATACCTTTCCGATCCACCCTTACCTCATTGAAATCACCGAACACAATGAATCTCCCTTCATTATCTGTAATATAAGCATTAATATCCATCCACAACAAGTGCTTCGCCTCATTATCTTGCGGCGCATACACATTTATAAAATGCACAGATTCGGATACTCCAACTCATTTTCCTTCCACTATAACAAAATTTCGCCCACAAATTATATTATCTTTTTCAAACACCGCCGTGTCCCAAATCGAGATAATCCCCCCAGAATGACCACGTGCCGAGCTACACGCAAAGTCAAACTTATAATTACCCCAAAAAGCTTTGACATAAAATAAATTGACTCTTGTCATCAACGTCTCTTGGACCCCTAAGAACGATATACTATTTTGAAAGCATAGTTCTTTGATCCAATTTCTTTTCTGCCTCGTACAAATCCCTCTAGCATTTATTGAAAGAACATTCATCATTTACATGATACACACCCTTCCTTTCGTCATTTCCTTTACCATAAACTTCCTTACAAAAAAGCATACCACATGAATCTGTATGCCACACATCATCCATATTTATATAATATTGATAATAAGTGATAAACATAAACTGTTTTGTATTGAATAATATTGTTGTGTGTATTATAGAGAAGGAACCGATCGGTATTTATACATGTTTATGAGAGACAAATAAAGGAAAACAATAATATCGATTCCTAAAATCATGGTGGTGATAGCTGTATTCTCGAGTATGCTTGCTGTCACAAGGAGGTAATTTTGGTTTCCTTTTCTTGAGTTTCCTGTTTAACACTCCCCCTCAAGTTGAATGGTGGGATCACCAAAATTCAACTTGCCAAGGACTTCGTGTAGAGATTTCCCGTTAACGGCTTTAGTTAGGATATCGGCTAGTTGATCTTCGGACCATACAAACGGCAGAGTAATGATTTTTTCTTCTAATTTTTCCTTGATGAAATGTCGGTCTACTTCTATGTGTTTTGTTCGATCATGCTGAACCGGGTTCTCAGATATTTGAATTGCTGCTTCGTTGTCACTAAATACTTTACTAGCGGTCCGAGGAGGAAACCCTATTTCTGTTAGTAGTTTCCTTACCCATAGTACTTCAGTTATTCCCCTCGCAATCCCGCGAAATTCTGCTTCAGCACTTGATAAGGCTACTACCTTTTGTTTTTTACTACGCCATGTTACCAGATTTCCGCCAACAAGGGTAAAATATCCTGCAGTTGATCTTCTGTTGTTTTTGTCTCCTGCCCAGTCTGCATCAGTGTAAAGCTGGGTCTCGAGATGATCATTTTGTTTAAATAGGATTCCATTTCCGGTTGTTCCTTTTAGATATCTTATGATCCTTAGGACGGCTTCCATATGATGTTTTTGAGGTCTGTGCATATGTTGGCTTACTACCCCTACGGCGTATGCTATGTCTGGACGAGTGTGTGAGAGATATATCAGTTTCCCCACCATTCGTTGATATCTCAATTTATCAACTAGGTCTTCATTTTCATCGTTAAGGAGTTTTTGGTTCATAATCATTGGAGTTTCAGCTGGTTTGCAATCGATCATTCCGGTTTCTGCTAATAAGTCGAGAATATATTTTTTCTGGTGCATGAAAATCCCGTGCTTTGATCTGAGAACCTCAATTCCTAGGAAGTATTTGAGATTTCTTAGGTCCTTCATTTCGAATTCTGAGAATAAGCTTTTCTTCAGTTTGGTTATTTCTTCTTTGTCATTTCCTGTAATGATCATATCATCAACGTAAATTATTAGACATGTTATTAATTTTCCCCTACGTTTAAGAAATAAGGTGTGGTCTGAGTTGCTTTGTTTGAACCCATAGCTTTTCATAGCTATGGTGAATCTCCCAAACCACGCCCTAGGGGATTGTTTTAAACCATAAAGAGATTTTTTAAGTAGACAAACTTCCCTGTTTTTAAAGTCACTGGTGAAACCATGTGGAGCTTCCATGTACACTTCTTCTTTTAGGTCTCCATGTAAGAAGGCATTCTTTACATCAAGCTGGTGTAGAGGCCACCCTTGGTTTGCAGCTATGGAACAGAGGACTCTGATAGTGTTGATTTTTGCAACCGGCGAGAAGGTTTCGGAGTAGTCAATTCCATATGTTTGGGTGTAACCTTTTGCCACTAATCTTGCCTTGTACCTTTCAATGGTTCCATCTGGTTTGTATTTGATTGTGAATACCCAACGACATCCAACCGGCTTCTTTCCTGGTGGGAGAGTACATTTAGTCCAAGTCTTGTTCCTGTTTAGGGCTTCCATTTCTTCTTCCATTGCATTCTTCCATTGTCTAGACTTTAGAGCTTGCTCGGTGTTTGTCGGAATTTCCTCTGAGCACAGAGATACTGTAAAACCCTTGGCTTGTTCTGATAGGTTTCCTTTGGCTATGTTGGCCATTGGATATCTACTCCTCTTTGTTTCCTTTTCTGGCGAATATCTTTTTGGTGGAATACCCCGGTTTGCTCTTGGAGGTAAGGTGTATTGTTCGGGTTCATCTTCGTAGACTATGGTGTTTTCTTCTCCATCTTCATTATCCACTTCCTGCACATTTTCTTGTACTAAAGGATTGTCAGTAGGGTGTGAAGGTGGATTACTTACCTCGGGTACCAGGATAGGAGTCGAGTCTTGGGGGGCACTGTCTTCAGTATGTTGAGGAGATTGAGTCTCTGTTAAACTTTCTTCAGTATGTCGAGCTTCTGGTGAAGGATTATTTTGGTTGATTGTTGTTGTTATGTCTGCTGTTTCGAGCCAACTCAGTGTGTCATTCATATTTTTCATGCTCTCCCCCTGACCACTGAGATTGGAGTAGTAGTATTCTGTTTCTAAAAAATCACAGTTCATGGTGGTAAACATACGTCGGGTTTTTGGGTTATAGCATCTGTATCCTTTCTGATTAACTCCATACCCGACGAAGACACATTTTTCCGCACAGGGGTCAAGTTTAGATCTAAGTGACTTTGGTATATGAACAAAGACGGTACAACCAAAGATTCGGGGTTCTAGAGTGAGAGTGGGAGGAATATTGGTGTATTCGGTGAGAACTTGTAATGGTGTTTTTAATTTTAAAATTTGGGTTGGTAAGCGGTTAGTGAGATAGGTAGCTGTAACGAGAGCCTCGGGCCAGAAAGATTTTGGAACTTTGGATTCTATTAGGAGTGCCCGGGTAATCTCAAGAAGGATACGATTGTTCCGCTCCGCGACACCATTTTGTTCGGGGGTGTATGGGCAGGAGGTTTGGTGAATGATACCTTTTTCTTGTAAAAAAAGTTTCATGTCAGAGTTAATAAATTCTCCACCGTTGTCGGACCTAAGGACTTGGATGGTTTTTTCAAATTGAGTTTGGACCATAGTATAAAAAAGCGAGAATTTTTCAAAAACTTCGGATTTATTTTTTAATAAATATACCCATGTCATACGAGTACAATCATCAACAAACATAACAAAAAAACGAAGGTTTTGGCCCCCGGCGATTGGGGCCGGTCCCCAAACATCGGAATGAATTAATGAAAAAGGTTAATCAACTCTTGTAAAATTTGGTTTAAATGTTTTTCGATGGCTTTTGGTAAATACGCAAGTTTCACAATGTGACTTGCAATTTAAAGAAAAAAGTTTTGGAAATAAAATATGTAAATAATTGGTGGATGGGTGACCTAGTCTTCTATGCCATAACCATGCCTCCCTTTCGGTTGTTCCGTGAGATAACATTGCACTTCCATTTTGAGACACTTCATCGACATAATATAGTCCATTCTTTTCAGTGCCACGCCCAATTATCGCTCATGTCCTAATATCTTGCAAGATACAAAATGTTGGGTGCATGAGCACTGAACAATTTAATTCTTTTGTGACATGACTAATGGACAACAACTTATGTGATAGGTCGGGGATGTAGAGACATTTTGAGAGCTTAAGAGTTGGAGATATCTCAATATTCCCTCCTGTTTTTACATGTAATTTTTCTGCATTTGCTGTTTGTATAAAAGCTTTTGTTGGTTTATATGTTGTTGTAAAATCAGATAAGTCATAGGTCATGGTGTCTGTGGCTCCACAATCAAATATCCAAGATTGTTCCTGATTGTTAATATGTTGAGCCACATTGACCATACCACCCATATTATTTACCTTGTTACAATTTTGTAAACTTTTGTTTAAAAAAGAAATAAAATTGTCCGAATTATAGACAAGATTTTCATGAGTTTTCATTAAATTGTTTTTTAAAGGAAAAGTTGGAGGGGTGTTTTTGTTAACAAATAATTCTTGTTTTGGAGGGACAATTTTGTTTTTGTAGACTAGATTTTCACGGAACAATTTTGTAACGTCTGATTTTGAAGGGACTGATTTGTAATCATTTAAAAATTCTTTTTTTTGGTCTATTTTGCAAACATCAACTAAATAAGGGGTTGTTGTGTTAGTTTTGTAAAAATCCAACGAATAAGGAGGGGGTTTCGGGTTTTCACCCTCACCCCCGTTACCTATCGACGCAAAGAAGTCCTCCTGCCCTGAATTGTTGTCCGCTGCCGCCGCAGCTCCTCCAAAGCCGCCGGCGGACGGCCGATTGGTGGGGGTACCGTTGCCTGATTGTTTTCCCTTCAAGTTTCCGACATTCTTGGTGCCCTTTTTGTGCTCATCGATCCACCAATTCGGGTAACCTACATTCTGACAGCAATTCTTCTTCGTGTGTTTACTTATACCGCAATTCTCAAATCGCAGTTGGGTTTTATCTTCTCTGAATTGTTGTGACCGGCCAGTTTCTTTGTCGATATTATTCCGATTACCACCGTTAGGGTTACCGTCTTCTTTTGACATGGCAGCCCAATTGGTTTAGAAAAAAACGGTTTAGTATTGATCAGCAGGTTGATCTCAGAACCAACACCGCTCTGATACCATGATAATAAGTGATAAACATAAACTGTTTTGTATTGAATAATATTGTTGTGTGTATTATAGAGAAGGAACCGATCGGTATTTATACATGTTTATGAGAGACAAATAAAGGAAAACAATAATATCGATTCCTAAAATCATGGTGGTGATAGCTGTATTCTCGAGTATGCTTGCTGTCACAAGGAGGTAATTTTGGTTTCCTTTTCTTGAGTTTCCTGTTTAACATGTCACACATCATCCATATTTTTTGATTTTTTAACCAAACTATCATGGACATATTCAAAACCTGGGGGACGACTTAATGATTCTGTTGAATCCATCACCTTATGCGATCTAGACTGCTCATCATTTTCTATTATCACATTATTTTTCAATTTTTCCCCTTTGTCCTTATTAAATATTTTCATCTCTTCCTCTTGTATATTAGTCAACGGCGTTGAAAAATTCTCCCTCTCATTTACCTCCAACTCATCTCGTTCTTCACTAGATGTATCAACATTTGAACACAACTGATCCCCATCTCTTTCATCTTGTTCCCGAATCATCATCAGAATTATATTTTTTGATCACAGCCTTCCAACATTGTTTTTCTCTAACCCTAACCACATAGATTTTCCCCGCCACTTCCACATGAATTCCTTCATTAATCAAATTTACCTCTTTTGTGCTAATACACAACCTACCACTACTTGGATCATCGTTTAACTCATCATCAAAAAACATAAACTTACCCCAAAGGTTCCCCACTTTCTTGTACACCTCTGAGTTCCATGCACAAAGAGGAAGACCATCTACTTCAATCCACACTAATCTTTCTTCCACAACAAAATTTTGTAATACTTGTTTTACTTCCAGAAAAATGAACTTCAAATTTGCGTTTTTAAATCTTAGACATGCTTTCTGAGATTTAAATTCTATCCATACCCACAACCCTCCCACATGGTGAATTTCAATATCATCAAACCCTTCATTATCAAGATGCATATATAAATTTAGTAAAACCTCTACTTCTTTTACCATAGCAATCACGACCGAATTAGCATCCTCTATTTTCAACAATTCTTTTTCGCGCAACACCAATTCTTTTATACCCGGACTACCTTGTGCTTCTGCTTGCTTCTTCATAGAAGAATGAGCCTTCGAATTCTGATTCCCTGCCACTACCGAAGCATAAGACTTCTCCCCATAGGATTCCTTCTTACTAGGAGCATACACGGGAACAGAACGTTTTACCGATTTAGGCCTATTGAACAGTGAAACCGATACATAAATATGATATGAACCCATCCATTCTTTTGATAGGTTTTTCGCAAATTCATCTTCATCGTCAATACCCAAAAAAACGAATAAACCCAAACCGTTTCCCAAACTTTGACGTCTATATTTGACGTCTTCTTTGCAATATAGACGTCAACCACCTTTCCATGCAATTTACACCACTCCCATAATTTTTTAGAATCCCCTAATGAATATCACGATTTATATTTGTCATATTCATTTTTGTGTTATAAAAAAGAAGTGCTAAAATTATTATATTGTAAATTTCTACTTTTAAAATTGCGTGAGTTGGAAACATGCATTAATACATGATATAAAACAATCCAACATTTTTTTGCTACAAACTTATATTACTTTAAATTATAAGGTATTGACGGTGTAAATATGAGGAAGTTTTGAAGAAAGAAATGGAGTCATGTGATATGCAATAGATCTTGAAATAAGTTATTTCTTTTACTTCATATGCAGATTACCTTTTAAAAACGACTTCAAGATCTTGTCAGATGTGTATTTGTATTCAGCATATGCAAATTGAGCAATTGGCTCGATTATGTTTATTGTTTTCTGATATGAATTGAAGATCAAACTAAACCACAAGGACGATTTTGTAATTTATTCTATAAGTACGTTAATATGACCTATATTGTTATATTAAAATATGCTTTGAAAAAAAATGATCACCAGTGGCTGTAGTTTAGTGGTAAGAATTCCACGTTGTGGCCGTGGAGACCTGGGCTCGAATCCCAGCAGCCACATATATTGTTTTTTACTCAGTGTAAGTAGCTACGAAATTTATAAAAACAAATCCACAAGTCAGGTTCTATCCTTTGGAATTTACGATTCAATCATCTTTTTGGTATTGCTCTACTCATCATGGTAAGTTGGTAACTATAATACTCGAAACATTGCCCTAATATACTATCTTTTCTATAACAATCTATATACATAATAACATAATTGATAATTCTATAAGCATGACTATTTTATTTTTAGGTTCTCATTTTGAAGAATCATAAAATATTAAAGAAAGCTCATATGCTAACATTTGGTACATTCGGTTCCAGTATGATATCGTGATCATCCCTATCCATCACGCCATTGATGGCGTGAACCTCGGGACCATCGGAGCCCAACCACAAAACCATCAAGCACCACTTTATGTGCTCTAACGGTGGGACCTTAATGAACGAGGAATATACAAAAAATTAGAGAAATTATATTGGTTCCTACCAATTGTGTATATACATGTGACTACCAATTTAATCATGACTATTGTCGAAATCAAGTGATGATATGAGGAAAAAAATTTAGGAATAAATATTATTTCTCTAAAAATTAACAAAACATGTATACTATTGTAACTCACTAGTCTTTTGGTTTGCTCATATTTACATCTATCATTAACTTGAGTTGTTTTCATTAATTTCATGACTCTTATAGTGCCAACTTGTGGCCTATATAAAGAGGTTGAGATGTACATTTGTAAGAACACACATACACAATGATATGAATGAGAATATTGAAATGAGATCTTATTAATTGAGCTAATTGGTTTACAACACATACAACTTATAAACATAGCTAGAAACTTAGACTTCATTAACATTTATTTACATATTTTTAGTGCATTTAATAAGGTTAACATGTGCTATTACTCGAGTAGGGCAAACATTATAAAAAAAACCCAAGATAAAAGTACCAGTTTATTTATAAGTTCACATCTTTTATAATTGTCGACATACATTATACTAGTTTTTGTATGATACTAGATTATCAGCTCATTTTTTATGTGGACACCATTTAATATTAGTAGCTAAAACTTAGATTGAACATGTATCTTTTTATTAAATGATGATGGTAAAACAAAGAAAACAATATTGAAGTTGAAGATTGACAATACAAATATGAAAAGATGGTGAATATTAGAAAATATATAAAAATTTTAACATCTTAAAGAGTTAATTAATTTTTTTAGATTAGTAGAATTTTTTTAAAAAAATAAGTGCAATTGTAATTGAGTAACAAGAGGTATAGGATTTACGTTTCAATATCGTTACATCTTTGGTACTTCATGAATATCAATATCGTATCTATCTATACTTATAATAAAAGAAAGCCTTTGTAATGCAACGTGGCCACTCTTAAATTGCAGCAAGACACGTGGCAGTGTCTAAACATAGCAGAATTCTTTTTTCCAAAATATTAACTTATTTTTAGGAACAATGCATTTTCTAAAAGGGAGCTGATTCGTACAGAGCAATTTTTATCCATGCAGAGCAATTTTTTATCAAATGACAAGCATGCCCTTAATGAAAGGGGTGGAATGAAATATATGATAAAAGGAAAGTAAGGTCATAATTGTCTATTAGTATAAAATTGCTCTGTGTGGATAATAATTGCTCTGTACGAATCAGCTCCCTTTCTAAAACTTCCTTGGGCCGGTTTTCAAACGTGTAACGGTTTCCGCAATTGCAATTTCAATTTTAGAATACCCATATGCTTAAACCATGTTCTTTGTCTCCTCCTTTTACGCTATCAATTATCATCGCCGGTTATACAGTTTCTTTAACCACGATTTTGTCTCCTTTTTTTACGCTATCAATTATCATCGGCGGTTATACAGTTCTTATACCAACATTTAAGCTCCTCAACACTCATACGTTTCATTTTCTCGATCCTCCCTCCTGTATCGCAAAGGCTTCAGAGATTTCATACGCTTCATTTCCCTATCTCTACAATGACTTAATTTAGGAATCAATGACTAAAGCTGCAATTGAGGTTATTGCTATACATCAAGTTTAAATACCTTTTCCTTCATTTGTGAAAATAAAAAATTCGACTGTGTTGTCTCAAATGGTGTAGGGTTATCGTTGATGTTCGATCATAAGGTATGTATTTCTTTAACGCGTTTCTAAATTTGGCGCACACCAACTGCATGCATACAATGCATGGAAAATTTTTGATAATATTTTTGAACACCATTTATTGACTTATGTTTCTGGTAGACTGATTGTGTGGAGCATTATAAGTGGATGTCAAGAATGAGGCAACGCCCCTGATTTCTTGAAGGAAATATCAAAAGTTTGGCGAGGCAAGAATATTTTTTTAACACAACTTATGTCATTAGCGAAGATCGAGTGACTGATGATAAAGAAGAAATATTAAACGGTGCAGTATCTTTTGCCACTTAGCATAGCTTTTAAATCCTTATAGGTACAGTTACTATATCATCTTTTCATTAATATGTAATCTATATCATTTTTAGTCATTTAAAGTTCTGCTACTTTTGTAAAACTAACTGAATTTCAATGGAAAATTTTTACATACCTCATTATAACATTAAATTAGGTTATAGTAAAAAGATATATATTTCTACTTACTATGAATTAGAATTTTTATAAAGAGATGTATATATCGAAAATTATATAAATAAAAATGGGCTACATATTATTTCCGTTCCATTAAACAAACCAAGCAGTTTAGTGTTTATTTAAATGGGGTGGACCATTAACCATAATTTTTATCTTTGTATTACTAAATTTTACACACCCATTAAGACTTTGGGTTGCAGTTATTCATGGATTTGCAATAATGGCATCTACTTACAAGGCTTATTTGGGTTTGCGGCTTGGAGTCTTGGACATGTCCCACAAAATACCCCCTCAAGTTATACAAAACCAACATTTGGAAGCAAATCTGTCTACCTATAACATTTTTGTTTGCATTTTTTTACAAATTTCAGAATCTCACATCCTGGACGAGTTGGTGGAAGATTTTTTATTGATATTTGAATGCATTTGATGCTTAATTGGGTTCTTGGTGGCAATACATTCTAGAAGATATTTTATAAAAAAAAGTAGATTTTTTTTGTCTTTTATAGCTTTAGATTGTTTGTGGATATTTTGTTTTTGCAGTTCAAAACTTGAAGGAGACCACCAGTCGTGTAGACTTACTCATAAAGTAAGTTACTCTCATTGTTTGACTTTGCAGTCAAACATGTGCTTGCTAAACGTGTAGTTAGTTATAAGGCTTTTTTTTCTTTCTTTTTCATTTTAACATCATTTTTCTAAACTTACAAATGATTATTTCAGGTCAAATTGACTAATTTTTAACTTCCTAACTCATCATTTGATGTTAAATCATTTGAAATTTTGAGAAACAGAATTTGAATGTAAAAGTATCACATTTTAACCTGTAAAGTCAAAAGCTAAGTTTTTTTTTGATAATGAATTTGAAATATGCGTGTTGATTTTTCCAACTCACAATGCTGTTACAATTTTGAACATTAAAACTCATGTTTGACCTTAAAAAGTCAGAACAACATTTATTTTAAGTAAAGATGTATCGACCGAAAAAACATCTTTTTGTCCATTATTTTAATGAATTAAATATGTTAACTATGATTACTTACGTCATATTTTTTCGTATGTTCTTAGGTGTTCCGGTTCGACTGTGACCAGGCCTGACACCGGGCCGAGTTACTACTCGGGTTTTAAAACATTGGGTATTAGTTAATTAAATTAATGCACGTCACTTTTCAGACTAATTTCATTTGCCCGATGATCATAGGATAATTATACAATAACCGTCTCTGTGCAAAAGTGCATGTGAAGTTTTGTGTATGATAACTTCCCTTAACAATTGAAAAGCACAATAACACTGATTCAATCCATTTGATGGTGTTGGATGATGATTTTGGCTAGAAAAGTGAAGAATGAGATTAGGGCTTTTATAGAGAGAAACAAGAGAGAGAGAGAGAGTGAACAATTGCTGTGAAATTGAAATAAGATTAATGGCAAAAGTTGAAGAATTGAGCCTTACACTTTGGTATTTATACCATGGCTCAATTCTTGGTTAGTTAGGACCATTTTGGTAATAAAACCTAACATCTATACATTGTTACACTATTACCCCCTAGACTAACTATTACAACATATCTAGTACCTAACAATCTCCCCCTTTGTAATAGTAGACTAGGTTGCATATCTTTGAAGACTTCTGTGATTGTAAGGCTGGAGCTGAGAATTGAACCGTTGAGCAGTTTTGTTGATAAAACAGCATCAGCCTTTGATCATCGGTGACAGATATACTTTTAATCGGCTTTTCAACCAATATAAAGTATTCCAGAAGACTTCATGCAAATCGACTGAATGTAGACCCATAGATAAAGCGGTTAGCAGCGGAAGTCCTTTCTTGAAGTTGTGGCGTTTGTCGATTTGCTGCAGATCCTTGGTTCCTGATGTTTGTTGAAGTTGAAGCAGTGCGGAATGTTGATATGTTATGGATTTTCTGACCGTTGTTGATAATGTTGGAGTACGGTCATAAAATCCCTTATATGATGTGTTGACTGTTGTTGATAAGATTGAAATACAGTCATCAGATCTTCCATCAGACATAGTGACCGTTGTTGATAACAATGGAGTACGGTCGTCTGATCTTCGCACGAGAAGGTATCAGGGTAACCCAGGATCACATAGATTGCCTGTTTGCACAACAGTTACATAAACTGTGTGACCTACGTTCAGTGTTGGCATTGATGTTAGCACTGGTAGGATTTCCATTCAATCATCGTGGAATACCAATATTTTTGGTATCACTATGAATGTTCCGGCAATATCTCAAAGATATGCTTGGTAGAGTGCCTGTGTCCTAGTGAAATTTAATTCGGTTCTAGACTCTATACGTGGACAAATGAAGGCGAGGACTGGAGGTGGGTCCTCTTTTTCAATATCAACAATCTCCAAATGAGATGTCGATAGTGGATGTGGTAATCTCCGTGATTTTGAAACAAGTACTTTTTGTACTTGAGTGGTCAGTGTGGGTTGTGCATTGCATCACTGGGTCCATGATGTCTTAATCAGAAAGCAACATATGCAATCTGATATAGATGAGGTTACCCGGTCATTTGTTCGGTTTAGGGAGGGTTTTCCGTTTTCTTTTAACCCTTTCACACACGCTCCTCACTCAACTCACTTTTTCATTTTTCAACCACACCCTCATTTTTGTTTTTACCATGTGATAAGCTGATTTGCACCCCATACTTCATACCCCCTCTCAATTTTTTACCTCAGCGCACCCCAATCAAGATCCCATGATACTTGATTCTGCTCACCTAGACCTAGGGACCCTCACTTTTTAGTTCCTATATTGTCGGTGGCTCCGGGGAAGATCATGCTGGGTTTAGCAGATCATAGGAGTAATTTGAGAGTGGACTATTACGCTCATGTGCATTTTAATCAGCTTTCAAGATGTTGCATTTTAGTTCACATGGATTTTTCATCGGAATTTTATGTGTTTCCGGTATAAGTTGTTGCCTGAATGATTTTGAAGTTTAAGGCACAGCAACTTTGTTCTTTTAAGGTAACACCGGACTCACATAGAGTATCCGTTGGCACACGGTATGAATCTGTAGTCGTTTGCACAACCGTTGATTCAAATGTGTGACATGCGTTTAGAGTTGGCGTGATTTTAGCTCTAGCAGGATTTCCACTCGATCCTCGTGAAACATCATATAGTGATGCCACTACGAGTGTTCCGATGGATTCACGGAGATCCATGTTTGTAGTGCAGGTGTCCTATATTGGAAATATTCTTGGGGGTGAGAACTAGACACACTGTGCATACAAAGAGACTTAACCCGGGGCATGAGGTTATTATTATTCAATACAGACATACTCCGAATGAGTAGTCAGTAGCTTATGTGCTACGTCCCCTGATGAAATGAAACAAATCCCTGTTGAGAGGAATTTGAGTAGTTGGTGGTGGTGTGCATTTGCTTTACTGGGCCAGTAAAGTCTAGTGAAACATTCAACGAATGAATGATCACCTATTTAATTGGTTGCCCGGTTTGTTTTCGGTTTGGATGCACTCATAAGGTGTGTTTTCTTTGATTTATCATGTTTTCACATCACCTTGCACTCACCTATTACTATACCTTAGACCTAAACCCTCACATTTACCAGTTGGCTGAAATATTTCCCTGGGAAGGTGTGGCCGGATCTGGCAAACCATGGGAAGGTATGTCTTTTGAAGTAGTGAGTAACGAGAATTAAAAGAATTTGTAATAAACAGATGCAATCTTTACTAGAGAACTAGTAAAGAGATCGTTTACGGATATTACAACGACTTATAATTAGCGTTACAAACATAAAACTTTTTATTTGGGTAATTTGTTTTTGGTTTTCTGAATTTTCTCCCCCTAGAAATAATAATTCTCCCCCTAGAATTAATATTTCTCCCCCTCGACAAAACAAAGATATTGAAAAGTTGTCAGTTGTAGAAACGTACCTTATACATCATCGGAGGGGCGGAGAAGAGATTTGCAGTTACGTATGACTGAACTTAATGCTTTCTGGTTATGAGCGGGTTCTGAATCTGATTTGATCAGAAGCCATCGTGGAACAGGTGAAGTGCATCCCAGCATTTGAATGTTAATGCCGGCCACGTCTTTCATACGGTTTTTGGCGATTAACTGATTCATCCTGCCATCTTAGCCCATGATATTGACCGAAAGGTAGTGGCATGTTAGGAACTTCAGTTGTGTAGGTAGGCGTGTTTCTTCTTTCTCGTACACCCAGGTGAACCTCAAAATGTCTAATCACTATTCGCCAGCTTAGTCTTTCCTTAATGGCAGTGATTAGTGTGTCAATATTGCTTCGAAGAGAGGTGTTTTCTGGGTTGCTGGGATCTCTGTTCATGTGCCTCCCCTTTTTCTCCAATTTCTTCTTGAGGATGTTCAATGTGCCGTCACAGTACTTGGCAATGTCTGACACACGAAAGAAGACTCTTTCTTTGAAGTAGTTCGTGTAAGTCATTCCCAAGTTGGGTTCACCTAGAACAACTGTCCTCCGAGTTTGAATCTCTGAGGGAAGTGATCTGTAAGGAGCAGCTAAGTGAACCTTTGCTGTACCACTCTCAATAGCCATCTGCACATCTTCCATTCGAGCAGCCAATGTTTTAACAAGCATGAAACGCTTCAGAGCAGCCTGAGCGAAATTTCTCGCATGATTTTTAATTGGATGAGGCGTGTCTGGTAGTAAGCGTACTGTGTTGTAAAGAAATTCTATATCCCGAGGTTCAAGAATATAGAAGTCTCCTTCAGTAATTGTGTACAGTTGATCATCTGCTCTGCGAATATGGAAGATTGTGTACCAGTAGTAGCCTGAGAAATGGTCGGTTGTTATCTCCAGGAGTTGTGTTATCGGGAATTTGCTGTATCGATCGGTTTTGCCCCTAAGGTAATGCATTGTAAGGTAATACATTTTCTTTTCTCGGAAAGGCAGTACCACTTCTTTGTATAAATCCTGATAAATTACAGGCAGCTCTGTCTCCGGGAAAATAGCAGAGAAGCGATCTTCAACAAATGGCATTTTAACTTGTTGAAAGAGGCACGCTTTGGAGATCTTCAGGCGGCGTTTGTTAGCTTTATCCGCCGCTCTCTTCTCGCTATATGATAATACCGGCACATCATGTGTAGGAGAGGCAGTTGGTGGTTCCGGTGCTGGAGTTCTGGCGGCGACCAGTTGATCGTAGTTCCGGAAGTAACGGTGATAATTTTCTCGGGTGAAGGGATATCTTTTGACGTCAAATGGTTCATCCTCCCCTGCTTTGTCGCTGTCGGAGTCATCGTTTGAAGGGGAGGTGGCAGGTTGAGTTGATTCGTTAAAAGCATCCCTCACAATGTTGTCTTCTTCCGGGTCACTAGGTAAGTCAATCACTGTGTCCGCCTCTTTTCTCAGAACCTGTTGAACATTGTCGTTTTTATTGTTCTCAACCTCAAAATTTATAGATTGGAGATGACACATAGATTCAAGTTTTTCGGCTTCAGTCATCTCACTGGATTTACGGTTATTTTGGGGCAAGATGTCTTCACTCTCATCTACTCGCCATTGGTTGAGTGGTTCAACGTTCAGCACCTGATTGTAATCAAACTCAACAATCGCCCAGTCATGTACATATTCATAATCTTGTTGGCCTCCTCCCCGTGTTTGATGAGAGGAGCTGGGTTGGTGTTGAGAATGACTTGCACCACCTGAGTGTTGAGAACTGGATCCACCACGTTCCAGTATTCTTCTCTGTCCTCCTCCTCCCTGAGGATCATCCTCAGGGTCTCCTGGTCTTCTGAAAGTGAGTGAACCTGGATTGCAGGGTTCCACCAGTTCTTCTAGGCGATAGTTGAACATCGCCTTAAGTTGTTCTATTGTGAATGATCGGGATGCTTCCAGGAGCATTTCTCGGTTTAATGGATCCGAAACCGGTGGAAGAGGAGCAGCAGTGGCCATCCTACTCTCAATGTTCTCCAACCTCGTGCTTAGTGATTGGATTGTTGAGGTTAGATGAGGGATGAGCTGCATTTCAGGATTTGGCATTTCAGTTGTGGTGGTGGTGGTAGCCTCAGATGTTGTGGTCTGTTGAGGGAGGGTCATAACAATCGTTGCAGGTGAAGTTGTAACGACCCTCGAGGCAGAACCCGTGAAGATGGAGAATGGGGGAAGTGAGGTGTCTATTGGAGGTGTGGTGGTCGTGACTGGTGGGGTTGTTGTGGTTAATGGTGGAGTGGTGGTTGTTACTGGTGGAGTTATTGTTGTTACAGGTGGGGTTGTGGTGGTGACTGGTGGAGAAGTGGTTGTAAATGTTGGAGAAGTGATTGTAGAAGCTGGAATTGTGGTTGTTTCTGGGGTAACTGTTGTTAAGGGTGTTGGGATGGGGGATGAGATAGGAGGAACGGTGGTTGTGGGAATTGTTGATGTGATTGGTGGAACGGAGGTTGTTGACGTCGGAATGGTTGTTGGGATTGGTGGTTGGGTTATTTCGATAGTCGGGATGGTTGAGGTGAATGGTTGTTGAATGTGTGGTGGAGAAGGATCCGTGAAAATAGGATCATCAAAGGGATTTGGGGATCCTTGTGGTGGTGGTGACGGTGGACCATGTTGTGGTGGTGAAGGTGGACCATGTGGTGAAGGTGGTGAATCTGGTCGGTCAGAGATCGTTGCAGCTGAATCTTCTGATGTTGAAGAAGAGGAAGGTTCAGCTGGTTGTGTGGGTTGACGTCTGATGGGTCGAGTTGGTGGACGTTCAGGCTGTTGAGAAGATATGGTGGCAACTGACCCACTGCCGGAGGCATCTTCGGATTGGATGCGAAGGCGTTTTGTACGACGTTGAGCCGGTGGTTGTTGTTCAGCTGATCGACGTCGATGTTGTGGTTGATTTGGTGGTGGTTGGTGTGGTTGTGCCTGTTGTTGTTGTTGTTGTTGTAGTGTAGTTGCTGGTTGTTCAGGAGCAGGTTGTACTCTCTCGGGTATCCAATGAGGATAATTAAGAACCCGGTATT
Source organism: Calendula officinalis (assembly GCA_963853835.1). Lineage (NCBI taxonomy): Eukaryota > Viridiplantae > Streptophyta > Magnoliopsida > Asterales > Asteraceae > Calendula > Calendula officinalis. The sequence goes on along the minus strand of OY970825.1, from coordinate 20,888,171 downwards.
CGTTGACGCTATCCAAATTGAAGTTTGCAATTTTAAAGAGTGGGAGAGGGATCGGGGCATCAGGAACGGAGGTTGTACCACTTGTGCTTCTGAGAAAATTAACACTTGCAGGTATGAATTGTTGTGCAGCATCTCTGATGTGAATGTTTTGATGTCGTTCCATGAAATGTGCGATCATGATAGACCAGAACCTCGGGAATGGCAGATATTTTGGTTCCTTCGACTTGGAGAGTTTGAATTCTTCCCATAAATAGGCAGCATAGTCATAATGTCGATTGTAGCACATGGCATGATAGGCATGATGTACTTATTTTGAGGCCCTGTCGTGACCGTTTGACTTTGGTGTCATGGTGCGGTTAAAGATTGTGAAGACATGGGACCAGCTCCTTGCCATATTTTTCTTTTTGAATTCTCTGAGGTCAATAGTGTTCCGAGGAAGGTCTAGACCTAGGTCGTGTATTCCGAGATACACTTCCTCGAATGGCAGCTGTGGTTCAAATGCTGTCAGTGGTGGTCTTGAGTCGGCACGAGGTAAGTGGAAGATGTCATAAAGATCATCTTTTGTGAAGCGAATTGGTTGTTCATCAATGATGGTTTCAAAGTGTGAGGGAGTTGTTGATGTCACCAGGGTTAGGTTTGCGAAGAATTGTTGAACGTACACCGCTGGGACTGACGGTCTGGCATTGATTGAGTAGTATAGAGGGTGACGTTGGAGAACATGAGAGTGAACCGGGAAATCGATGGAGAACGAGACTTCTTCTTCGGGGGCCCAGTATGGGTTGTTCTCTTTCAGCAGTTTGAGCTTGTAATGAGGAACCAGGGTGTTCTCGTCAATTATATGTTGTGCCGCCATCTGAAGAGTAGACACTAAACAAGATGTGGCACAAAACAACGATTAAAGTTAGTGCAAAGTGTAAAAAATAATAAACGATGATGTTTCACACTTATCGAGACGAGAGGGTTCAAAGTAATTTTTTAATAATATATAGTATTTAAATATAAGAATAATATAAAATTTAATATTATTAAATATATTTAATAATAATAAAAAAAATTGAAAATTATAATTATAATAAATAAAAAAAAAAAAAACTTAGAAAAATAAAAATCAAAAAGAAGTTCGGGCCGAACAACCAAGAGAAGTTCGGGCCGAACAACCAAGAGAAGTTCGGGCCGAAGAGGTTTAAGAACTTCGGGACGAAGTTGGTGAAGAACTTCGGGCCGAAGTTGTGAAACAAGTTCGGGCCGAAGTTGTGAAACAAGTTCGGGCCGAACTTGTGACACAAGTTCGGGCCGAAGACTTTTACGATCTAGGGTTTTTTCAACAGTTTAGCAGGTTCGGGTCTTTCCTAGGTCGATACAACAGATTAAACTGGCCAATGATGTTCGATTCCCCTATGCGAACATACTAGACTACCTGGTATAACCTATCTAACCCTAGATCGAGTCAATCGACAGTGTTTGAAAAACTAGTTATCGACCGAAGTATAAATCGGTTAAGAAACGTAAAATTAAACATGAAAAGGGATGAAACGATTGAAGGAAGTGTACCAGATGCAGATGTGAGGTGATTTCGAGTGATTGGTAACTGATTCGAGCCGATTTGAACTCGAGAATCGAAGATTTGAGTGATCGGGTTCGAGTGTGTGTTTCGCATGGTGTTTTCAGTGTGTGTGGTCGAGAAGGAAAGAAGAGAATAGTGAAGTTCGGCTGAGCTTTATAGGACAAAAGTTCGGGCCGAACTTCTTTGCCGACTTAGAACTTCGGGCCTGGAATAGTGAGAAGTTCGGCCCGAAGACTTTTCTCCCTTTTTTTTTTTTTTTTTTTTTTTTTTAAATGACAAGGGAAACATAAGTAAAATAAATCATTAAAAATTAAAAATTAAATGAAATGAAAAACTAGTTAAAAATAAAGAAGAACTAGTAATGACTGTCGATAGACGAAATTAAGGAGTATGCATCAGCTCCCCCGATACTGATGTGATGAGTGAAATCTCTCCATTGACAGTTGACGATGATTTGACGATCGGGTTTCAAGACGAGTTTCTTGAAAGCCATTGTGATGATACGAAGAATGCAACGATTTACCAATTTGAAAAATATGAATTGTAGACAATTAAGTTTTGAGATTTAGCATACCAAGCTTTGAGACAAGATAATTAAAGCGTTTTTCGTCCAAAGCCTTGGTAAACAAATCTGCTAATTGAAAATCGGTGGATACGAAGTACAATTCAACATTGCCCAGTTCAACGTGATCTTTGATAAAGTGATATCGAAGATCGATATGTTTGGTTTTAGAATGTTGAACTGGATTGCAAGATATGACAATTGCACTTCGGGAATCACAATATAAAGGAATGCGGCTATAGGAAAAGCCGTAGTCCTTTAATTGTGATTGCATCCATATCACCTGGGACAGACAGCTAGCGGCGGCAACATATTCTGCTTCAGCGGTTGATAGTGAGACGCAGTTTTGCTTTCTTGATGACCAGCTGACTAGCTTATCCCCCAAAAATTGAACTCCCCCAGATGTACTCTTCCTGTCCAGCATGCACCCAGTATGATCAGCATCAGAGAAGGCAGAAAGATCAAACGAGGTCTCCTTGGGATACCAAAGACCAAGATCTCTGGTGCCTTTCAGGTAACGGAAGATTCGTTTGACTGCCAGAAAGTGAGATTCTTTGGGAGCAGTCTGATACCGAGCACAGATGCATGTTGAAAACATGATGTCCGGACGACTGGCCGTTAAGTAAAGTAGTGATCCAATCATACCCCGATAGTTTGTCACATCTACCGGTTTACCATCTAGATCAGCATTTAGTTTGGCAGTCGTGGACATCGGTGTTGCGATAGGTTTACAGTCGTCCATGAGATACTTCTTCAGCAGATCAGAGATATACTTTGATTGATTGATGAAGATGCCAGTTGGAAGTTGACGAACTTGAAGACCTAAGAAGAAGTTCATCTCACCCATCATGCTCATTTCAAAGCGTTTTACCATGAGATCGGAGAAACGTTTGCAATATTTCGGATTTGTAGACCCAAAAATAATGTCATCGACGTAGATCTGAATTAAGATGATGTCTTCCCCGTGTCGTTTGATAAACAAGGTGGTATCAACTTTTCCCTTTGAAAAACCAGTTTCAACTAAGAACTGGGAAAGAACATCATACCATGCCCTAGGGGCCTGTTTCAAGCCATAGAGAGCTTTGTCGAGAACATAGACATAATCTGGATGTTTGGGATTTACAAACCCTTCTGGTTGATGAACAAACACCTCCTCTTTTAGAATACCATTTAAGAATGCAGTCTTTACATCCATCTGATAGATAGTAAAGTTTTTGTGAGCTGCATATGCTAAGAAAATGCGAATGGCTTCTATGCGGGCAACATGAGCAAATGTTTCTTCGTAATCAATGCCTTCCTGTTGAGCGTAACCCTTAGCTACCAACCTTGCTTTGTTACGAATGACGATTCCATTTTCATCTTTCTTGTTCTTAAAAATCCACTTAGTTCCGATTACTGATGATCCCGGGGTTTTAGGAACTAAACGCCAGACCTTTAATCTTTCGAATTGATTAATCTCTTCCTGCATCGCAATTATCCAGTCTGGATCGGAAAGCGCTTCACAGACTTTCTTCGGTTCAGTGGAGCTTAAGAATGATGCATGATGACATTCATCTGCTGAAGCCCGTCTAGTTTGGACCGAAGAGGCTGGGTTTCCGATGATTTGGTCCAAAGGATGTTCCTTTGTCCACTTCGTAGAATGAGGAAGTGGGAGTTGACCAGGGTTAACGTTGGAATGATCAGTGAAAGCAGGATGTGGTATGATTGCAGTTTCAGTATTGTGAGGATTGATCGGAGGTGGTGGATCAACTCGAGGAAGATGAAATTTAGAGAAATCAATCACCAGTGGAGCGATAATATCTGCGGGAGGTGGGGGATCGACTGGTGAAGATTGAGTTCCTTGTGTCGATGTTGAAGGACCTGCACTTGATGTGGGTATTGGTGAGTTTGGAGCAGGTGAGGTAGGTGATGGGGTCTCATTTGGGGATGGAGTGTTGATTTCCGGAGCTGTGATTGATTGAGCATCTGCCGGAGGTGGGGGTGGAGGTGGGGGTGTAGGTGGGGGTGGAGGTGGGGGTGGGGGTGGAGGTGGGGGTGGGGGTGGAGGTGGGGGTGGGGGTGGAGGTGGGGGTGGGGGTGGGGGTGGGGGTGGAGGTGGGTGTCTGACGTTGTGATATTCATCATGGAAGTGTTGGAATAGGATTTCAAGATCATTCAGAGAGTATGAATGGTTAGTGGAGGTTGTGGGTAGAGGTCTTTCAATGCCAGTTGAGCTTGAATCAAGCAAGAATGTTTCATCAAATGAGACATTGACACTTTCTCTGACCATTCTTGTAGAGCGGTTGTATACTCTGAATGAGGCTGAATCCTTTGAATAGCCTATAAAGACTCCTTCCTTGGCTTTCTCTTCAAACTTGTTGAGTTTCTCGTTATCAGATAGGATGAAGCATCGACTACCAAAGATGTGGAAGAAGTTAACATTTGGTATTCGATTGTTGATGAGCTCATAAGGAGTTTTGTTGTATGTCTTGTTTATGATGGAGCGGTTCTGTGTAAAACAGGCGGTGCTGATGGCTTCTGCCCATAACGACAGAGGAAGTTTTGAAAATGAAAGCATCGTACGAGCAGCTTCCACTAAAGTGCGGTTTCGTCTTTCAACAACACCGTTCTGTTGAGGAGTTCGTGCAGCGGAAAATTGATGGGTGATGCCAGCAGATTCAAGATAAGAGTCAAGGACCCGATTCTTGAATTCAGTACCATTGTCGGTACGGATTGTTTGAACATTTAATTCCAGGTTTACTTGAGTTTTCTTGATAAATGAGATTATGATCTCTGCGGCTTCATCCTTTGAACGAAGGAAATAAACCCATGTGTATCTGGAATAGTCATCAACAATAACCAAAACATAACGTTTTCCTGCAAGACTGTGAACGCTCATTGGACCGCATAAGTCCATATGAAGAAGTTCAAGAGGTTTGGAAGTACTGGGAGCAGGTTTAGGTTTGTGAGACTTTTTGGTCATTTTCCCTTTTTCACACGAAGAACATTTGTGATCTTTGTCAAATGCAACATCAGGCAATCCCGACACATGACCTCCTTTTACGAGTTTGTTCATGGTTTTAAAGTTGAGATGAGACAAACGTCGATGCCATAACCATGACTCATTGGCAGTAGCTTTAGACACGAGACAGACTTCTTCGGTTGTACTCAGGTCATTAAGATCAATAGTGAAGAGGTTTGTGTCACGAGTTCCAGTTAGAAGTTCATCCCCGTCATATGTCCGAATGGCACACTTCTTTGTGCGAAAGTTTACTTCTAGAGTCTTGTCACAAAATTTTCCGATGCTGAAGAGATTATGTGAGAGGTCTTCGACAAAGGCAACATTTCTGATTATCAGGTTATGGCAGATAAGATCACCAAGACCTAAGATGGCTGCTAAGTGATCATTTCCAAATTTGACCGTTCCTAAGTATTTTTCACGAAAGTTGGTCAGGAGATTTTTGTTTCCTGTCATGTGCCTCGAACAGCCCGAGTCGAGGTACCACACATTCTACATAAAACAAATAAAACATTTTAGGTTCCCAATCTTGTATGGGTCCAGAACGATTAGAGACATATGTTTTATGCAGATATTATGAGATGATCAATTTAGAGCTTTTGGGAACTGCTAGGAGGCAGTTCAGATTTGATGATCCATTTGAGAGATTTTTCAGAGGATTGGATAATCCAATGAGATTTTTCGTTTTTAACCCAAGTATATTTCACATGAGTGGACGTTTTAATGGATGGTTTGTCGAATTTGGGGAGAACTGACGGTTTTGGCTTTTGTGCAGCTGTACCCTGAGGAGATGTGCGACTAGAAGAGAAGTGAGAAACAGAAATTTGTGGTTGTTTAGACGGCATCTTTGATTGTTTTGAGGGTAGCTTTTGAGCTTTTGTTAGAAACAGAAGTTTGTGGAGTTTGAGAAGATTTCTTCTGTTGTTTGAAAACCGGAGATGATAAGATCTTTTGAGTTGATTTTGCTGGTTTAGTGACGTGTGATTTGCATAGATATGGATAGCACGTTCTGCATGTGTTTATAAGTTTACCAGATTTATGAGAGACGATGTTCTTATGAATACTGCAAGGTGCATCAAGTTTTACAAAAAAACGTTTATCAGTTTGAGTTATCTGTTTCTTTGTAATTTTGTCAAAGAATCTTTTTGTTCCATATTTGTCAGTTTTAACATACACAGCACCAAAATCAGGAGAGTAACGGACAGGACGATAAACAGTAGAATCATAGTCTGTTCTAAAAGCAGTTAAAATAGTTTTCACAAAATTAGAGTTTTTACACATGCCATGAGCTTCTTTTGGAGAAATAAACTGTCTAGAGTCATTACATTTATTTTGAACAGAAAAAGATGAAACTATAGACTTAGGTGGACTAGACTTCTTAAGTAGACTAGGCTTCTTAAGCATACTGGATCCAGTCTGAATAGACTTCTTTGACTGTGTGGCTCTGTTGACTTCTGGTTGCTTCATGGACTTCTTCCCTCTGGACTCTAATCTTCCATCTGCAAGATTCAAAATAGGTGGATTAGAGCTTCTCTTCAAGATCGTTGGAACTGGGTTTGTCGGTGCTGGCCCTAATAGAGAGGCTTTAGAATTTTTGGAAACAGCATTGCTCGTTTTAGTTTTTAATTCTAAAATGGTGTCCTCTAAATTATGTATTTTGATTTGAAGTTTTTCCTTTTCTTTATCAAAGGCCTTGTGAGTGTCGTCAATTTCAGATTCAAGTTGAACAATTTTCTTTTCTAAAATCAACGGTGGAACATAAAGCTTTGGTTCAATTGTTTGTTTTAAAACTTCATTATCAGAAATGGAAAATTCTTCTGGAGTGACAATCGGGAAGTACTCATTGTTTTGAAATTTTGCTTTATTCTTTTCATATGTATAGTTCAATTCAGAATAGTTAAAGCTGATTTGAGCGTGTTCCTTCTTTTCTCTGTTGAATTTCTCGATTTCTGCTTCCTCGTCCGGCATATGAAGAAATCTTTGCCATATTCCCAAGTTCATGTAATCGTAATTGTATAGTGTGGGAACAACATCAGCAGCTTTTTCCAGAGGACGGGAGTTCTCAGCGCCGAGACCCACTTTTGATTTGAAAGATCTGAACTCTTTTGGTTGATTTAATTTTATTGTTTGTTCAGTGTGACCAGCTTTCACAATCGTCTGCTCCAGTTTGGAGATGTGTTCTTCAGCATTTTCTTTCTTGACAGTAAGACTGTGTATGGTTGCTGATTGTTCATCAATTTCCTTGTTAAAATTGTTTGTAATGTTTGTGATTTGTTCATTTAGTTTTTGAATTTCGTTATCAGCTGCCTTCAACTTATCTTGGTAATCCTTCATCTTGATGTCAGCAGACTTCATCCATGTTTGCTCTCGACTGAGTTGGATAGCTAAGTCATTTATCAGCTGCTTGGAGTCGTCTTTGTCATTTGATACCGTCTTCATCGTTTTTAGGTTTGATATTTCAAGATTTTTTGTATTAATTATGTGATTAAGACGATTTACTTCACTGGTGTGAGCAGCATGAAATGTTGACAACTGTTGTTGTAACTCTTGTGTTTTTTGATTTGAATTATTAATTTGATTTACTTGAGGAACAAGAGTTTCAAGTTGGCGACGGAAGGTTAAATTTTCATCTTTTAATTTTTGGATTTGTGTGTTTGATGCATTCGTTGTATTTATTTGTGTTTGTAGATCATTTTGTAACTCAGTAATTTGAAATTGAAAAGCTGATTTTGATGTAGACAACTGATTTTGTAAGTCCTTGTTTACTTGAGTTATTTGAAGAGAAACTAGACTTAATTCACTCAAATCATTTAAGAGTTGATCTTTTTCAGATTCCAAATCAGTTATTTGTTTTGTCAAGTGTGATTTCTCATCAATTTTAGTAAAGAGTTTTTCATTAAACAAGGAATCCTCAGATTCTTCAGTGTCTGAATCAGTTAATAAAGAGGGTACCTCATTTTCATCATTCTCAGGAATGCCCAGTGCAGCTCTGAGTTCGTTAGATCTCGCCATGAGAGCCAGGCTTGCTGTGCATTCCTCTTCCTCTTGATCATCAGAGTCCTCCAACCACTGTAGATCCTCAGCCAGTAGAACTTTCCCATTTTCAACTTGTTTGGCCATGAGCATTTTCCGTTTAAAGTATTCTGAGTCCTTCACCTTTGGCTTCTGGCATTCTTTGGCAAAATGGCCAGTCAGACCACAATTGTAACATTTCTTAGGTGGCTCGGTGGAGGAAGAGGAGGATTTGTTGTTCGGGGTTTGAGACGAGGAATTGAATTTGAAATTTGAGGATGATCTAAGATTGTTGTTGGTTGGTTTCTTATAGTACTTTTTGTTATAGGAGGAAATGAGAGCCAAGGCTTGACGAACTGAGTCGATTTCATCTTGTGTCCCCGCTGGGATCAGAGTTTCTGGTTCTTCATGTACCACCTCTTTTGTTTGTGCTGCAACCATTGCTTCGTTGATACCTTTGTTAAGAGCCAGATTTTGTTTGGTCAACATTGCCAAGGTGTCTGTCATATCTTGCCTGTTTTTGACGATTCCTTTCACCATAGGCTCGTTTTGATGTAGGTACTCATATAGTTCATGAATATCTATGGAGCTCAAATCCTTGTGCTGCATTGCACTGTTTCCAAACATCTCCCACTCCGGTAGTAGGGATTGGATGAATTTGATGTTGATCTCAAGTTTCTCTTTGATGAGGTTGTTCTTTCGGAGATCGTTGAGCATGTTGCAGAATCTAAGATACGTTTCCCCTAGTTCTTCCATTGGGGTAGCTTTGAATTGACCATAGGCGTTTAAGGTCGAAACCATCTTTGCTTTATTACCCAGGTCGGTACCCTCCATTTGCTTTTGAATTTCATCCCAAAGCTCTTTCCTCGTGCTGAAGCTATCAAGGCTGCTGTAGATTTCATTTGTTATGCCTTGTAGCATGTAGGAGTGTGCGAGCACATCCGCCCTAGCCCTATCCTTTTGCTCTTGAGTGTATTCCGCCGGGGGAATTTCGATTACACCTCCAGGTATTGCTGGTTCGGTGTTTAGGGCTGGAGCCCCAGCACGATAGAACTTAGCGGGTCCGGTTGTAAGGGATTCAAGGATAGATGGACCAGCTTGTTGGCTCAGGATGAAATGGAGAAACCGTTTCTTCCATTGACCGTATTCTCCTCGGTAGAGAACAGGTGGTTTCGTGTCTGATCCAATGGACAAGGCGTCCTTGGAAGTCATATCTTGTTGGAAGAAAGAACGACCGGAAAAAAATTTAAATATGGAAAAGAAGTTCGGGCCGAAGTACTGTAGAAGTTCGGGCCGAAGTACAAAAGAAGTTCGGGTCGAAGTGTAAAAGAAGTTCGGGCCGAAGTTCAAAAGAAGTTCGGGCCGAGGTAGTGAAAGAAGTTCGAGCCGAAGAAGGGTTAAAGTTCGGGCCGAAGTTGTGGTGTGAAGTTCGGGCCGAAGTTGTTGATGATGTTCGGGCCGAAGTTGTGGTGTGAAGTTCGGGCCGAAGTTGTTGATGATGTTCGGGCCGAAGTTGTGGTGTGAAGTTCGGGCCGAACTTGTTACTGTTCTCGGGCCGAACAATTTCTTGAGCAGAACAGTTACGAGCAGACCTGAAAAACCCACTAATTTGATCCTAAAATGCTCGTTTCTTACCCAAATTCACTGATTCTTATAGCAAACTAACCCAAATACTATTTTCTTCAATCCATTGCAACTATATTACTCAAAAACAACCTAGATCTATTCGAAAATTTGAATTTAAAGGGTTTTTGAAGCTTTAATGGTTTTTACTAAAAATCCAAATTCTTCATCAGAATGGATTAGATTCGATCCTAACTTGATTCTAAGCTTAATATATCAACAAAATGAAGCTATTCAATCCATAATAACAAGAATTAGTACCTTGAATCCGATTTTTGATCTTAAACCCCTTTTTTTCTTCAAAAACCTTCAAAAACCCACTGATTCTTCTGATTTTAACACCAATTGATGGATTTGGATCGTTTTCAAGATGAAATTATGCTCTGATACCAATTGAAAAGCACAATAACACTGATTCAATCCATTTGATGGTGTTGGATGATGATTTTGGCTAGAAAAGTGAAGAATGAGATTAGGGCTTTTAGAGAGAGAAACAAGAGAGAGAGAGAGAGTGAACAATTGCTGTGAAATTGAAATAAGATTAATGGCAAAAGTTGAAGAATTGAGCCTTACACTTTGGTATTTATACCATGGCTCAATTCTTGGTTAGTTAGGACCATTTTGGTAATAAAACCTAACATCTATACATTGTTACACTATTACCCCTAGACTAACTATTACAACATATCTAGTACCTAACAAGTTGAAGAATAGATATACTGCTGATGTACATCCAATTCTCGACCTCAAGTGGGTGGTGAATTTTGATATTCTTACCAACTTATATTTTGTGTAGATAACTTTGTCTACAAGCGTTGAGGAATACTTGCAGCAGGTACTTAACCCTTTATTGCATTTCTGCTACAAAACAAATGACATATCATCATGATTAATATAGTATTGTCCAATTTTATAATCTCAGGTTCATGAAATGGCAATGGTCTCTGCTGTTCAAGAAAGATAACCTCAGAAACTTTAATGATGACAGAGGTTAGTTGCTACAAAAAGTCCACATTTCTCGGCAATTTGATATTTACTAAAAATAGAATAATGTTAATCTTGACTTTTATACTTTTACCTTTTAAATACTCCACTTTTTACTGTTGAGCTTATCAATACTGTTTTGTAAAACAAACTTCGACCTTTCAAGTGAAAATTAACTAAGCCTAAACAAATTTTAACTTTTCTTACATTTTTATGGATTTTTTCAGCATTTAGCCAATTATCCTAACCCTAAAAATTGACAACCATGCTTTTTTCAACTTTTTTTCTAAGTTGTTTAAAAAAACAATGTTAGCTTCATTCAGTTTCACTTTTAATTTGATATATAAACATTGCGTTTGACGATAAAGCATGAAATAGTCTTAATACATTATCCTAATTTTTTTTTCTTCAGCATCTCAATCTATGAAAAAAATTAATGAAATTCATCAATATGTGTTGGGTTGGACCAGCTGCTGATGGCAAGTTTTGGCACATAAATAAGGTAATTTTATGGTGTTCACTTTAGAATAATAAGATTCTAAACACAATTACTTACTAAGTTATGTTGTTTTCTCCCTAATGAGTCAAATGATTCTAATTTGCAAAATAAAAAAGAAGCTTAAAAGGAAACTGGTCTAATGGTCAAACGGGTCCAATTAAAAATATAAACTGTTCTGAAAAGAGTTTCGGGTCAACCTCCGGTTCCAGTATAAAAATATAATCTTACATCCATGATTTTTGATCATTTTGGATTTTTATATAGATTTATTCATTTTGGTCATCCTCCGACCTGTATTGAAACGTCACGTATGAATAATTGGTGTCAAGCAATGGCTTATGCATGTGCACTTCTTGCTGGATTTGAACCAGAAAACATGAACGATATCATTTTGGAAGCTGATGCTTTTGGTGCCTCACCTTTAAGGTACATTTTGACTTTTGAAAGCATAAAGACTAATTTTGACCACAATATAGTCATAAATTTAAATTTAAAAATGAATTTTTTAACCTTATATATGCTAATAAGCCTTCTATATAAGCTTTCCCAAACAATTCTTAATACGGTTGACAATTTGTTAAGGTAATCAAAGTCAACAGTACTTTCGATTCACCATAGATCATATATGATAAGAATCAAAAATTTCTTTTGTTGAATTTATCAACGGTACTTTCTTTTGTTCAATTTATCAAATCACTTAATATTGACAAAAATATATTTGTGGGTCAACGGAACCAACCCATCACCCGGTCTGGGTTGTATTAACTATTTTCTTTAGGTGAGCCCAACAGGATGGTCGAAAGGATAATTCAAAGGTAGGAATTATTGGTTTTCATCAGCATATGTTGAAAGAAGAGGCTACGAAACACAAATGGGAATCCTAACTTTTGTTTATTAAAAATTTCATCCCTTTTCAGGATTTTATGTTGATACAATTTTTAGTATTTTAGTATTCTTAATGGTAGTTGTCTATATAATTATTAAACAATTAAATTTCAATCTTTTCATTATAGAAACAATTTATACATTCGATAAATTTATTTGCCGCCCCGTGATTTTTTACGGGCTTTAACCTAATTAATTATAAAATGGTAATATATAATTTTCTTTTTTCTTTTAAAAAAAAAAATAGTAGCGGGAATACTCTCGAACAAACCAGATGAAAAAAAACCCTAACGCGGATAAGTAAGGAGGACATATCTAGCACGTTCCCACCCAGAAACTTGACAATTGCCTTTTCGTAAGAGGCCAGAACCTTCTGGAATCCATCTTTTCTCCCTATATAAAATCCCCCTACTTGCTTTCATCGTCATCATCGATAGATAAACAAGCGAACACATTCTTTTCTGCAACAAATTTCTTTCTCAATTTTCTTCAGTTTAATCTCTTCTTTGTTGGCTGATCGGAAAGATGTCTGGAAAAGGTGAAGGACCGGCGATCGGAATTGATCTCGGAACGACGTACTCGTGCGTCGGTGTTTGGCAACACGATCGAGTCGAGATCATTGCTAATGATCAGGGCAACAGGACGACACCATCTTACGTTGGTTTTACGGATACTGAGCGTCTGATTGGGGATGCTGCTAAGAATCAGGTTGCGATGAATCCTACTAACACTGTTTTTGGTACGTCTTAAACTATTTCTTAATATTTATTGCTTATGTTCGTCTATAATGTGTTACAATCGGTGCTATTTTCTGGAGGTTTTAAGCGTTCGATGTATATGTTCTATTATTAACAGTTAATCGCTTAATTTAGACAAAAGCAGTTGCCTTTGAGATTTATTCGAGTTAACGAATTATCCAGAAAACAAAGAACGTAGAACAGAGTGCCCATGCTGTATATTGGTAGTGCTGTTACGAATTTCTGCAATTGGATGTGTGGAAACGTAATAAGGGTTCCATTGTGTTGAGCACATGTTTAATTGTGCCAATTTTGCTTTTTTTGCTTTCAAAATTTTAGTTCAGGGTTTCCTAATAAACAGGGGCCTCTAGGTTTGGGGGTTAATAAATTTTCTAAAGCAGATCTATAACTGGAAGTTTCGATTTGGAATTGACGAGTATATGAACCAAATTAGATTTTGTTTTTAGTTAATTTGAATAATGATCAAGTCTAATTGAACGATTGTTATTGCTGCAGATGCTAAACGTTTAATCGGAAGAAGATTCTCCGACCCATCGGTGCAGAGTGACATGAAGCACTGGCCGTTCAAAGTGGTCCCTGGTGCCGGAGACAAACCCATGATTGTCGTGAATTACAAAAACGAAGAGAAACAATTCTCCGCTGAAGAAATCTCTTCCATGGTTTTAATCAAAATGAAGGAAATCGCAGAAGCTTTCCTTGGAACAACTGTCAAAAACGCTGTTGTAACAGTTCCTGCCTACTTCAACGACTCACAGAGGCAAGCCACTAAAGATGCCGGCGTGATTTCGGGTCTGAATGTTATGCGTATCATCAACGAGCCGACTGCTGCTGCAATTGCTTACGGGCTCGATAAGAAGGCTTCAAGCGTGGGTGAGAAAAACGTGCTGATTTTCGATTTGGGTGGTGGTACTTTTGATGTTTCTCTGCTTACAATTGAAGAGGGTATATTTGAGGTGAAATCGACGGCTGGGGATACGCATTTGGGTGGTGAAGATTTTGATAATAGGATGGTGAATCACTTTGTTCAGGAGTTTAAGAGGAAGAACAAGAAGGATATTAGTGGCAACCCGAGAGCTTTGAGGCGGTTGAGGACCGCCTGTGAACGAGCAAAAAGGACGCTTTCGTCAACCGCTCAAACGACGATTGAAATCGATTCGTTATACGAAGGGATTGATTTCTACTCGACGATTACTCGCGCGAGATTTGAGGAATTGAACATGGATTTGTTCAGAAAGTGTATGGAGCCTGTTGAGAAGTGCTTGAGGGATGCCAAGATAGATAAAAGCAATGTGCACGATGTGGTTCTTGTCGGCGGGTCGACCCGGATCCCAAAAGTTCAACAATTGTTGCAAGATTTCTTCAACGGGAAGGATCTTTGCAAGAGTATTAACCCCGATGAAGCGGTTGCGTACGGTGCGGCTGTCCAAGCCGCCATCTTGAGCGGCGAAGGGAACCAAAAAGTCCAAGATTTGCTCTTGTTGGACGTGACGCCGTTGTCTCTCGGGCTGGAGACAGCTGGGGGTGTCATGACGGTTTTGATCCCAAGAAACACGACAATCCCGACGAAAAAAGAGCAAGTGTTTTCCACTTACTCGGATAACCAACCGGGTGTTTTGATCCAGGTTTACGAGGGTGAAAGGACACGAACTAAAGACAACAATCTATTGGGGAAATTTGAGCTGTCAGGAATCCCGCCAGCTCCTCGTGGGGTCCCGCAAATCACAGTCTGTTTTGATATCGATGCTAACGGGATTTTAAATGTGTCGGCTGAGGACAAGACAACAGGACAAAAGAACAAGATCACGATCACAAACGACAAAGGGCGGCTGTCAAAGGAGGAGATAGAACAAATGGTGCAAGAGGCTGAGAAGTATAAAGCGGAAGATGAAGAACATAAAAAGAAGGTGGAAGCAAAGAACGCGTTGGAGAATTACGCGTATAACATGCGGAACACGATTAAGGATGAGAAGATAAGCGCGAAGTTGGGCGGTGAAGACAAGAAGAAGGTGGAGGATGCGGTTGAGGAGGCGATCAAGTGGTTGGATGGGAACCAGCTGGCGGAAGTTGAGGAGTTTGAGGATAAGATGAAGGAGTTGGAAGGCGTTTGCAACCCGATTATTGCTAAGATGTATCAAGGTGGCGCGGGTGGGCCCGATATGGGTGGGGGTATGGATGAGGACGGGCCTTCGGGTGGTGGTGGTGCTGGCCCTAAGATTGAAGAGGTTGATTAAGGAGGTGATATGGGTTGCATGTTTTGGAGTAGTTTGTTTGTGATGATATCATGTATTTCTAGTGGTTTTTCTTTTTTACATTTTGATGCTTGGTAGTTTGTAATGGTTTTCTTATGGTTTAATTATGAAGCTTTTCGATTAAGGTATTTTTTTGTTTTTGCCTCTACAAAAACCTGTATCCCTTATGGCCTGATTTCTTATGCAGAGATTCAACATCCTAAGAGAAAAAGGTACCCAAATAAACATTATGACACTTCAAATTATTTAAAATCAGTTTAAATGATGATTAGTTATGTTATAGTAACACAATTTGGCAGGATGCATTGAGGTTGATGAAGATGAACGATGGTTACTTTTTGACACAAATTGTCATCGTGTAATTGTGTTTGATGGCAATGGAAAGATTTTATATTCTGGAATGTAAATTTGATTTTGGCTATCAAAAGCTTTTATTAATATCTTAATTTTCTTTTCCAGATTGGACCATCTTCTGGATTTGAGGATAGAGAGCTTGAATCTTTCAAGATAATGCACCCTGCTGCCTTGTTTTTGTATTTTGTTGGCTCAGAGGCAAGTCAAGTTGTTATCATTTAGTGGTGAGAAAATGGACAAGTTAAAATGGGCTGGACAGTTACAATTGATCCATCAACACATATCTTGCTATCTTTTGTAAAACTTACTAAAAATTGTATAGTTAATAGCCTAATATTTTATCCATTTTTTCATATCATCAAAGAATCATGCTATAAGGAAAGTTGATATAATGATATGGAGAATATAACCATAGAGACATTATATCCCAAATTCATTAGTAATAAGACAAAAAGTAGGCCGTTGAGCTGGATCTTGGATAAACTCTGGAGCACAAAAACTGATCATTAAAATTACTTTTTTACCCCTGACATATGCTAAAATTATTAGAATATGATCTCTTTATCCTCAACCGCAGGGAACCCCCCTTGCAAATTCACAATGCCCATGACAAAATCATTAAATCACATTCCCGCTTAAAATCATTTACCATCTACAATCATATTATTTTTTTCGTGCAGTTTTGAAGCTTTATGGATCATGGATCTTTCTTCTGGTCTTATTAAAGTAGTTGTCAAAGGTTTTCAATTCATTGTTTTGAATAATTTTTTTGTTTTCTCGATTAATTATAATCTCATCTGAAACACCAAGTTGTGTTCCATAGTTACTTTAAACTGTAAATTGTGAAGTGTTTTTAATCCAAGCAACTGTAATACAGAATCTTGAACACTGCTATAATTATTCAAGTGTGTCTGTAATTTTTAATAAAGATAAAAACTTTACCTGAAAACTCAAACGAAAATTTGGATTTTGGTCATTCTTCTAAGTAATTGGAGAATGTTGATGTTCTCGTCATTCTCAATGCAATTTAAAATTCCGTTCACACAAGAATTTATAGTAAGGTGGCACAATGGGTGGGTTAAAACGAATTGGAACCCATAAACTTTTCCAGACATTGTAATTTAAAATTCTGTTCATATAAGAATTTATAGTTAAAAGATTAAAGGTAGCAAACGGGTGGGTCAGACGGATTGGAACACATAAACTCTTTTAGATGAGTTACATTGGCCCGAAGCATTTATGTCTTACAAAAATTTGTATATTTTTACGGTGTGACAAAATTGAGTAAAATCGTATGCAGTAAAGGGCTTTAACAAAAAAAAAATTGATTTTTTATTCTATATACTATTAGTATGTTAATATGATTGTGAAAAGTATAATAAAAAACTTCATTTTTGATACAGTTTTGCGCACAGTGCACTTAGTGGTAAAAATATAAACGGCTGAAATAAGTCTTTTAACTTAAATCAATCGGTTTGTTATTTGTTTGTCATAAATCTTTTATTTAAAAAGGGTAAATTAGCATTTAAGTTTTTAACTATTAACTTATCTATCTTTTTATTTTGTAATATTTTATTATTTTAATAATAAAAATGAGTTGAAAAGTATTAACTAAATCAATTAACTAGTTACAAATACTAAAAAGGTATATATTCATTACCCTCTACACATTTTAGTTACATTTGATAGAGATAGATTATAAAATATCTGTTGTAAGGTAAATTAGCTCAACTCTATTAGGATCATAACAAGTATTCTCATTAGACATGCAAGTATGATATATGATACAAGAAAGACAAGAGATACAAGGAATGCTATAAGACAAGTACAAAAGACCTCTATTTATAGGGTGGGTAGAGTTTGGTATGATAATGGTGTACACTTTATGTACATAAAGTGTACTTATGAAGGTGATAAGTATTTCATAAATCCTACTTATGAAGGTGGTAAATGTGACCAACCATATGAGTTACAACACTCCCCCTTGGTTGCTTATATTTACACCGAATCATAGTTGTACTTCTTCGTCTTGTATCTTCAGACTTCGTCTCGTTAAAACCTTGTTGAAGAAAACCCTTTGAGGAGAAAAACTCCATTCGAAAGACTAAAGGATGTCTTGAGCGAGGAAAGAACCATATACGGTGTGCCTCATTAAAACCTTGTTTAAAGAAAACCCAGTGGGACAAAAACTCTAACGAAGGACAAAAGAGTGCACAATGGTTAATAAGTATTGTATCTTCAGACAATTCATCAAACATTCGCCTCATTAAAAACCTTTTCGGAGAAAACCCTTTGGGACAAAACTCTAGCCGAAGGACAAAAGAGTACGATCAGGATGTCTTAAGCGAGTGAAGGAACCATATATGATGTGCCTCATTAAAAACTTTGTCAAGGTAAACCCAATGGGACAAACCCTTGAACTAAAAGAAAAAAAAGTACACAAGCATTCGTCGGGATGCTCCCCCTCACATGCACTCAACAGGGTGCAAAGCATACGTTAGGATGCAATTATTATTCTCACTCAACAGTGCAAATCATACGTCAGGATGCAATCATTATATGCACTAAACGGGGTGCAAGACATACGTCCGGATGTAATCATTATTCGCACACAACTGGTGGATGATATATGTCATTTAGGTAGCTCAAACACTTTCCTAAGTCAAATAGCTTTGATATGTTTTGGAAAGAATACTTTGGCCGTGACTTGGTGAACAAGTCCGCATGATTCATATCTAATCCAATATGTTGCACTTCAATCTTTTGAAATGCTTGTTGTTCATGTGTAAAGAACAATTTCGGTGAAATGTGTTTGGTGTTATCCTGTTTTGATATAGCCATGTTTCAATTGATCAATAACAACGGTGTTATCTTCGTATATGACAACTGGTTAACTGGGATCATAAGCCAAACCACATTTACTTCGAATATGGTCTCTTACATCTCAAAGCCATACACACTCTCTAGTCGCCTCAACGAGCGCGAGTAGCTCGGAGTGATTTGTCGAAGTATCAACTAGAGTCTATCTACAAGGATTTTAGGATGTCGCCACATTCCCTATGGTAAAGACATAACCAGATTGGGAACGTTCCTTGTGCAGGTCTGATAAGTAAACTGCATCGGCATCGCCGATAAGGGTCGCGTTATCTAGAGTTTCAGTCACACTTGATCCACTCGATGAAACACAGGGATAGAATAAGCCCATATCCGTACTATCTTTAAAATAACGGAAGATGTCTTTAATACCATTTCAATGGTGGCGTGTTGGTGCATTGTTATGCCTAGTCATGCATATCACAATAAAGAAGATGTCCAGTCTAGTACATTAATTGGGTGAAGTACCATATTGCGCTTATGGTACCGAGATATGAACACTCATGGCTCAATATCTTTTCATCATCCTCATTTGGATGGAATGAAACCTTTTAATGTCTAAGGAATGAATGACCATGGGAGTAGATTGAGGTTTTGCGTCATGGCAACTAAAGCGTCTTAACACCTTTTAGGTGTAATTCTCTTGATAAATGAAAAACCTCATCTTTACGGTGCTCGATCTGCATGCCGAGCCAATGTCGTGTTTTCCCAAGATCTTTCATCTCGAATTCCTTCTTCAGGATTTCAGCAGTTTCAAACAACTCTTTCGAGGATCCTATGAGATTCAAATCATCTACATAGACTGCGATAATAACGTATCCTGAAGTGGATATCTTTATAAACACGCATGGTCGTATCGAAATATTCAAATATCCCAGTCTGATCAAGTACTCACTTAGACGGTTATACCACATCCGTCTGGATTTTAATCCAAAAAGTGATTGTCTCAGTCATATCGAGAACGTGTTCCGTGGTCTAGAACTACTTGATTCAGACAACTTGAGTCCATCAGGGACTTTCATGTGTATCTCTGTGTCATGATCCCCATAGAGATAGGTTGTGACCACATCCATAAGCTGCACATTCAGTTTTTCGGAAACTACTAAACTGATTAAGTAGTGGAACATTATAACGTCCGTTACGGGAGAATACATGTCCTCGTAATCAATACCAGGGCGTTTGAGGGAAGCCTAGCGCCACGAGGCGAGCTTTGTATCTTACAATCTCATTATTCTCATTACGCTTCCTTACGAATACTGATTTATAATCAGTTGGTTTAACATTAGGAGGTTTTGGAGCAACACGTCCAAACACTCATCCTTTCGTTAAGGAATCCAATTTTACCTGGATTGTGTGTTTTCATAGACCAGTCCATTGTACTCAACAATGGTACTTGGTTCTATGTCATCATTGCTCATAATTTCAGTGGTCACTGCGTATATGAACAAATCATCGATGACAGTCTCGTTTTGCTTCAAAATATTGTCTAAGCTAGCATACTCGACAGATATTTCAAGAATATCGGGATGATGAGAAATTGGTGTTTCATCAGGAACACACTTCTCCAATACACTCCCGTGATCCTTAATGATCCGGTGTGGCAAAACGTATACAACAAAATTTCTCTCCTTTGAGGCAGAACATCCTTGGAACCGAACCGGTCTTCCTCTTTTATTGGGAAGAGCGGCGGACTGGACAACCAATGGTAGCGTCCTTTGCACGGTGGGTTCGACTGATGCTGTAACACCTCATATTTTAATACAAAACATTTGCCCAAAATAAATCATTTTTCATAAATAGAAGAACTATTCCAAAATATGGATTTACAAAAACCTTTGGTATGAAAATCAGAGTAATAAGTTTGGTGTTACAAAATAGATCAAAAGCAAAGCTAAGCATAAATCCAATCTAAGTTCTTCTACTCTAGGCCCCTGCATCTCTATCCATGCGTACCTAAACCTTCGATCCTGAACCTGAGTACATAGCAAAACAACGAGGAGTACGTGAGACAAAAACGACTCGTGAGCTACATGGGTTTAGACCCGATAATAAATATAATCGTATGACATATAAACAAACATATAAGTAAATCATCCATCTAACTAGTCACCCTATTGTGACTCTAATACTTTACTTTCCTAGCAATCATATCTAGTTATCGAGTTGCCCCCGAACTAACTAGAACCACCTTGACTTATTAACCGAAATCCATCGCCATTAATAAGCCTCAAGATACCGGCAAGGGGGATTCGCCCAATCTACCAATACCTGCCTTACTCACCGGACTACCTCCAGTTAGCAATACTACTATCATGGTTGAGTCGATGGGAATCCACCCAACTGCCCCTCACACCACACCTCATGACCGGGGGTCCCCCGCATCATCACATCATCTCAACATATCATAACTCAATGGTTATGTCAATCTAGCTCTCGGCTATCACGTCTATCATCAAACAAGTTAGTTCAATACTACTATCGGTATAACTAACTACTAACTACTAGTCTACACAATTAAGCAAATAGACCATAACACAAGTAATAAGGGTATTTCATAGGCTATGTACTCAGTAAATTTCCACACGTACTCACCTTAGCAATAAGATGCTCCAACCGAATTCTTGCCACCAAATCTCTTGCTTCACAAATTCACCGAGTTTCCAAGATGTCACCGAAAGCCTAATACAATGATCACAAGATGTTCAACATCTCATACTACCAATAATGTATCCATTAACCTCTAATTACCATTAACTAACATTTTCCCCAATTATGGTGATTTACCAAACCCTAGATTTAACCAACCCTTAAGATTCTTATCAATCGAAATCATACACTTGTTTTCTTTGTTAATATACCATCTATTAAGTGTATACATCGTTTATTCACCATAACCATAACCCTCAATAACTAGGGTTTCAAACCCAACCATCAAAATATATAGATCTAAAGCTACAAGGATCAAGGAGTGAAGATATACCTTTAATCTTCACCTAGGAGTGAAATCTACCAACCTTTGATGAACAAATCGACCAAAATCAGCTCTTGCACTCGAAAATCTCCAATGGAAGGAACTAGGGTTTTGAAATGCATTAAATGAGCCAAAACCCGAATTTAATGCTGCACGACCCAAGTTCACGGCGCGAACAAAGTTCGCGTCGCTAACTTTCCCCCACACGCAAACTTAGCGATCGCTACCCAAACGTGAACTACTTCACGCCCTTTGGTCAAATTCTCTGGCCCGACTTCACGGAACGCGAACCATGTTCGCGTCGCGAACTTCACATGCAGCCAGGGCTGCACTTTTTCATCTTTGTCTCGACCCGGTTTCGACCACAACTTTCTCGTACGGTGTCCAAACAACACGAAACCAATTCCTACGTGTTTTATATGATTTATCCATAATTATCATATTTTTATACATTTTATTCATTTACAAATTTCGGGTCGTTACAACTATCTATCCCTTAAGAAGATTCCGTCCTCGGAATCTCATCATAGTTCACGAAATCCGGGTATCTTTTCCGAATCTCGTCTTTGACCTCCCAAGTCAAATTCTGTCCAAGTGAATGCTTCCACTTGACCAACACCAACTCGATCTCTTTATTCCGGAGCTTCTTCGTTTTCGTTTCTAATATAGCCTCAGGCTCCTCAATCAACCAGTTCGGGGCATCAACCCGCAACTCTTGCAATGGGATAATATTTTCAACTTCCCCGATAAACTTTTTCAAATAACTTACGTGGAAGGTGTCATGCACACCTTGAAGTTCGGGTGGAAGTTCCAACTTAAACGCTTGAAGCCCGACCCGTTTCAATATTTTAAACGGTCCAACATACCTTGGGCTTAGCTTTCCTTTCTTACCAAACCGCATTACACCTTTCCAAGGTGACACCTTTAACATTACCATATCACCGACATCCAAGTCGTATGGTCTCTTCTTCAAACCCGAATAACTTCGTTGTCTATCTTGGGCAACTTTCATGTTGGCTTGTATAATACCAATTTTCTCATTCGTTACCCTCACGATCTCGGGACCCGTGAGCTTTGTCTCGCCCGCGTCAAGCCAACACGATGGAGTTCTACACTTTCTCCCATACAACACCTCATAAGGCGGCATCTTAATAGTCGAGTGATAACTATTATTATACGAGAATTCGACTAACGGTAAATGTTCATCCCATTTATCACCGAAGTCTAACACACACGATCTCAACGTGTCTTCAGCCGTTTGAATCGTTCTTTCACTTTGACCGTCGGTTTGCGGATGATAAGCCGTGCTCAACCGCAACTTTGTACCCAACTCTTCTTGTAATGATCGCCAAAACCTCGAGGTGAACCTCACGTCTCTATCGGAAACAATCGATAACGGAACCCCGTGGAGTCGAACCACCTCATCAACATACAACTTAGCCAATTTCTCAAGTAGCAACGTTTCCCGAATGGCTAAAAATAACGCACTCTTGGTCAACCGGTCAACTATGACCCATATGGCATCGTGACCCTTACTCGTCTTCGGTAACGCTACTATGAAATCCATAGTTATGTCTTCCCACTTTCCGGCCGGTACAACCAATGATTGAGCTACCCCGTACGGTACTTGATGCTCGGCTTTTACTTGTGCGCACATGGCACACTTCGAGATGTACTTAGCTACTCGCGTCTTCATTCCGGGCCACCAATAAACCCGTTTCATATCTTGGTACGTCTTTGTACTTCCCGGGTGAATCGAATACTTTGACTTGTGCACATCTTACAACAACTCTTTTCGGATGCCACCGAACTTAGGAACCCAAATACGACCGCCTACGGTTTTCAACCCTTATGAATTTTCGAGAAAATGTTGGTTTTTACCTAACCGCTCTTGTCTTAACTCGTCTTTTCCCATAACTTCTCGTTGGGCATTCTTGATCCTTTCGATAATACTCGAGACGACTTCTATACGTGTTAGAATTCCTCGGTTCAGGTTCTCATAAACCTTTCGGCTCAAGGCGTCGGCTACTACATTAGCTTTTCCCGCGTGATACACAATTTCACAGTCATAGTCGGCGATCAACTCGATCCACCTTCTTTGTCGCATATTAAGATCCTTTTGAGTAAACACGTATTGTAAACTTTTATGATCCGTGTACAACGTACACCGAGTACCATACAAATAATGCCTCCACAACTTCAAGGCAAATATAATCGCCGCCAACTCCAAGTCGTGTGTCGTGTATCCCAATTCCGCATTTTTCAATTGTCGCGAGGCATACGCGATCACCTTTCCTCTTTGCATCAACACACAACCGAGCCCTTGATTCGAAGCATCACTATAAACCACGAAATCTTCCATACCATCCGGTAACGTAAGAATCGGCGCGTTACATAACTTTTCCTTCAACAATTTAAACGCCTCTTCTTGCTTTTTCTCCCACACAAACTTCTCACTTTTCCTTGTTAACTTCGTTAGTGGAATCGCGATTCTCGAGAAGTCTTGTATAAACCTTTGGTAATAACCGGCTACTCCAAGGAAACTTCTAACCTCGCTAGGAGTTCTCGGAGACTCCCAATTTGACACCGCTTCAATCTTGGACGGGTCAACCTTAATACCATCACACGTCACCACGTGACCTAAGAATTGCACTTCCCGCAACCAAAACTCACACTTCCAGAATTTAGCATACAACTTCTCCCGTTTCAACACATCTAACACAAGCCTCAAATGATTTTCGTGTTCTTCCTCGGTTTTCGAATAAATCAAAATGTCGTCAATGAATACGATCAAAAACTTATCAAGAAACGGTTTACAAACCCGATTCATCAAATCCATAAAAATAGCCGGCGCATTTGTAAGACCAAACGGCATCACTAGAAATTCATAATGACCATAACGCGTACGAAAAGCCGTCTTCTCGGTGTCGCCTTCTTTCACCCGAACTTGGTGATAACCCGACCTCAAATCAATTTTTGAGAAATAACTAGCACCTTGCAATTGGTCGAATAAGTCGTCAATTCTCGGTAACGGGTAACGGTTCTTAATAGTTACCTTATTCAACTCTCGGTAGTCGATACACATTCTCATCGAACCGTCTTTCTTCTTAACAAATAACACCGGTGCACCCCACGGTGACGAACTTGGACGAATAAACCTTTGTCTAACAAATCTTGCAATTGAGTCATCAATTCCCGCATCTCGGTGGGAGCTAAATGGTAGGGAGCACGAGCAATTGGCGTCGCCCCCGGAACTAAATCAATCTTAAACTCGACTTGTCTCTCCGGTGGCAAACCGAGCAAGTCATCGGGAAATACCTCGGGGAAATCCCGAATAATTTTGACGTTATCCATCGCCTTCTTTTCTTTTTGGCCATCTAATACATATGCAATAAACGATGCACAACCTTTCGATATGCTTTTCCTCGCCTTAATGGCGGTAATCACATTAGGCATGTGATGTCGTTTCTCCCCATACACATACACCTTCTCATTCTCGGGTGTCCTAATCGACACTATCTTCTTACCGCACAAAATTTTGGCATGGTGCATACCCAACCAATCCATACCGATTACCACATCAAACGCTTTTATTCCCATGGGCAACAAATCCACCTTAAACTTTCTACCGTCTATTTCTATTTCACAATTTCTATAAATACATTCAACCATAGACGTTTTCCCGTCGGCTACTTCTATCTCATAAACCTCATCTAACATCTCGGACGGCACATTCAACTTACAACCGAACTCGTAAGACACAAATGAATAATTGGAACCCGAATCAAACAAAATATGAGTTGGCAAGGAGTTAATGAATGAGGTACCTGACACCACATCGTGTGCCTCCTTCGCTTCCTCCCGAGTGAGTTGGAAGGATCGCCCCTTCACCTTAGCCAGCTCCACTTTCTTTTGAGCCGTGGACACCATCGACTCTATTCCCTTCTTCGGGCATACATTGCTATAATTCCCCTTTTCATGGCATGAGTAGCACTCCACACCGGCCGACAACTTGGCCTTACAATCCCGGGCTATATGCCCCATCTTGCCACAACTATAGCAAGCCTTTGACTCTCCTCGGCATATGCCGGTATGATTTTTCCCGCATTTCTTGCACGGGCCAACACTTCCTTGTTTAGAGAAGCTCGAAGTGAACTTCCCTTTCTTGAACGAACTAGAGCCGCTCTCGGCTTTCCTTTTCTCGCCCACATGGGCCCTCTCGGTAACACGTGCCTCATTCACTTCCTCAACACCCCGGGCGGCACTAATGGCCTCATCGAGTGTGACCGCCCTCTTAACTTCCAATTGGTAGTCCCACGGTAACCCACTAGCATACCGGACCACCCTCAACCTCTCATCCGAGTAGGTTTTAGCAACAAACGGGAGCAATCCCGTGAACTCTCTCGAGTATTCCTCGATTGACAAATCACCCTTTTTAAGGGTCACGAACTTCTCGTGCATCTTTTCCAAATCCCTTTCGGGACAAAATTTCTTTTTCAATCTCGTGGTGAATTCATCCCACGTCATTTTCTCAACCACCTCCCTCCCGAGGGTTTCATACACGATATCCCACCAAACCATAGCATCTTCCTTTAACAATTGTGACGCATACGTCACCATATCGGCATCCTTACGCTTGCTACTACCGATAACCCTCTCGGTCTCTCGTATCCACCTCATAGTTACCTTCGGGTCCGAACTACCCTTGTACACATTAGGCTTACAAGCCATGAAGGATTTAAACGAACAACCTTCTTTCACATCGGGCTTTGACCTAGCATCACTTAGGCCACCCGTGGAGGATTTCCCTTCACCGGTGCCACTACCCCCGGTTCTCTCGTCCGGTCTAGCCTCAGATTCACGGTCTCCTCCCGACCTCTCACGGTCTCCAATAATACGGTGCACTTCTTCGGCCACCGTTCCTTTGATTTGATCAATAATAGTTTGGAGATCCGCCATGGTTACCGGAGTTCTATTAGCTCCGACCTCCGACTCACCCATTCGATGCATCGACGGTTGACTTTCTTGTTCAACCACCGCCTCGACATGAGGTATCTCTTCCTCCCGGCCCTCCGGGGCTCTACCACTTCTACGCGTGGTCACCATTTCTTTCAATCAAGACTATACGAAAGACATTAAACATTTAGTACCTTATGTACAACCCATTAGTCGCATAAGACTCAATATCCATAATCATATCAAATTTCATCGGTCCCGCCTAGGTTCAAACCCTAAACTTAACATAAAGTCTCAAGGTCAACCTATGATCTTAAGGAATCTTATATTCCTAATGCTACAGTCTAAGACTAGGATGGTCATCCAACCTAATTCACTTAAACAGTAGCTCTGATACCAAGTTGTAACACCTCAAATTTTAATACAAAACATTTGCCCAAAATAAATCATTTTTCATAAACAGAAGAACTATTCCAAAATATGGATTTACAAAAACCTTTGGTATGAAAATCAGAGTAATAAGTTTGGTGTTACAAAATAGATCAAAACCAAAGCTAAGCATAAATCCAATCTAAGTTCTTCTACTCTAGGCCCCCGCATCTCTATCCATGCGTACCTAAACCTTCGATCCTGAACCTGAGTACATAGCAAAACAACGAGGAGTACGTGAGACAAAAACGTCTCGTGAGCTACATGGGTTTAGACCCGATAATAAATATAATCGTATGACATATAAACAAACATATAAGTAAATCATCCATCTAACTAGTCACCCTATTGTGACTCTAATACTTTGCTTTCCTAGCAATCATATCTAGTTATCGGGTTGCCGCCGAACTAACTAGAACCACCTTGACTTATTAACCGAAATCCATCGCCATTAATAAGCCTCAAGATACCGGCAAGGGGGATTCGCCCAATCTACCAATACCTGCATTACTCACCGGACTACCTCCAGTTAGCAATACTACTATCATGGTTGAGTCGATGGGAATCCACCCAACTGCCCCTCACACCACACCTCATGACCGGGGGTCCCCCGCATCATCACATCATCTCAACATATCATAACTTAATGGTTATGTCAATCTACCTCTCGGCTATCACGTCTATCATCAAACAAGTTAGTTCAATACTATTATCGGTATAACTAACTACTAACTACTAGTCTACACAATTAAGCAAATAGACCATAACACAAGTAATAAGGGTATTTCATAGGCTATGTACTCAGTAAATTTCCACACGTACTCACCTTAGCAATAAGATGCTCCAACCGAATTCTTGCCACCAAATCTCTTGCTTCACAAATTCACCGAGTTTCCAAGATGTCACCGAAAGCCTAATACAATGATCACAAGATGTTCAACATCTCATACTACCAATAATGTATCCATTAACCTCTAATTACCATTAACTAACATTTTCCCCAATTATGGTGATTTACCAAACCCTAGATTTAACCAACCCTTAAGATTCTTATCAATCGAAATCATACACTTGTTTCCTTTGTTAATATACCATCTATTAAATGTATACATCATTTATTCACCATAACCATAACCCCTAATAACTAGGGTTTCAAACCCAACCATCAAAATACATAGATCTAAAGCTACAAGGATCAAGGAGTGAAGATATACCTTTAATCTTCACCTAGGAGTGAAATCTACCAAGCTTTGATGAACAAATCGACCCAAATCAGCTCTTGCACTCGAAAATCGCCAATGGAAGGAACTAGGGTTTTGAAATGCATTAAATGAGCCAAAACCCGAATTTAATGCTGCACGACCCAAGTTCACGGCGCGAACAAAGTTCGCGTCGCTAACTTTCCCCCACACGCAAACTTAGCGATCGCTACCCAAACGTGAACTACTTCACGCCCTTTGGTCAAATTCTCTGGCCCGACTTCACGGAACGCGAACCATGTTCGCGTCGCGAACTTCACATGCAGCCAGGGCTGCACTTTTTCATCTTTGTCTCGACCCGGTTTCGACCACAACTTTCTCGTACGGTGTCCAAACAACACGAAACCAATTCCTACGTGTTTTATATGATTTATCCATAATTATCATATTTTTATACATTTTATTTATTTATAAATTTCGGGTCGTTACAGATGCAATGTTGAAACGGAACATGGCGTCTCACATGGACGTCTATCCCTGCAGGCACATATGCAGCAGGTATATTTGATCTCATGACATTTGTTAAGTCATTAAATGTGTCTGGTAGCTGATTAGCAACATTTTGTAGACCTAGAACCTTTTTCACATCCTTATCACTATGTGCAATCGGGGGATCCATATGAGACAAATTGGGTACAAGCCACGTTCTTTCACGTCGTTCCTTATCAACGTTAACGTGCAAATCTCCCCCTAACGACGAGAAGATTGTCTCATCAATGTCACAATTCGCATGTGTAGCGTTAAAGAGATCGCCTGTCAAGGGCTCGAAATAGAGTATAATGGATGGGGATTAATAATCAACATATATTCACATATATTCCCCGTCGTTTCTGAGGTCCAAATTTTGAACGCTTTGGAAGTTCAATTGGAACATTGACCAAACACCCAAACACGCGTAAATATGAAATGTCGGGCTCATATCCAGTTACCAGCTGGTACGCAGGAAGTTATTGGGTGCCCATGGGCCTCAGACGGACCAATGCAACCGTGTGCAATATCGCATAACCATATATAAAAATGAGCGTTTTGGTGCGCATAACCAAAGTTCTTGCAATTATTTATATTCGTTTGATAAACGCGTCCGCAAGATTAATTTGAGAATGAAGGTACACAACAGGGTGTTCAATATCAAGGCCCAATGTTTTTCAATAATCATCGAACATTTTTCGATGTAAACTCACCGACATTATCAAGTCTAATTGACTTTATTGGATAATTCGGATGATTAGCCCTCAACTTAATGACATGGGCTAGTAGTTTAGGAAATGTTTCATTCCTTGTGGACAACAAAGCTACGTGTGACCATCATTGTTGATTCATCAACCAATATCATGAAATTTTTAAATGGTCCGCATGTTGGTTGGATAGGTTCACAAATATCCCCATGAATTCTCTTAAGAAAACGGGATATCACTTTTGTTGATTATACGTAAAGTGGTTTGAGATGTGTCTTTACAATCGAGCATGTTTGCCATAGGCTTTTCGAATTAATCATGAAATTAATTCCTTCAAGAGGGTGCAGTTTTGTTGAAAAACCAGCATCAGCTTTTGAGTGATAAACCGTTGTGCAGTTTTGTTGAAAAACCAGCATCAGCTTTTGATGATCGGTGATAGACATACTTTTAATTGGATTTTCAACCAATATAAAGTATTCCAGAAGACTTCAGGCAAATCGATGAAATGTAGACCCAAACATAGAGTGGTTAGCAGCAGAAGTCCTTTCTTGAAGTTGTGGCTTTGTCGATTTGTTGATGATCCTTGGTTCCTGATATTTATTGAAGTAGAAGCAGTGCGGTATATTGATTTGATATGGATTTTCTGACCGTTGTTGATGATATTAGAGTACGATCATAGAATCTCTTATCTGATATATTGACTTTTGTTGATGAGAATGGAGTACAGTCATCAGATCCTCTATCTGACATTGTGACTGTTGTTGATAAGAATGGAGTACAGTCGTCAGATCTTCGCACAAGAAAGTATCAGGGTTACCCAGAATCACATAGATTGCCTGTTAGCATGACAGTTACATGAATTGTGTAACCAACGTTCAATGTTGGCTTTGATATTAGCACTGGTAGGATTTCCATTCAATCATCGTGGAATACCAATATTTTTGGTATCACTATGAATGTTCCGGCAATATCACAAGGATATGGTTGGTGGAATACCTGTGTCCTAGATAAATTTAATTCGGATCTAGACTCTATTTGTGGACAAACGAAGGCGAGGAATGGAGAGAATTGTCCTCTTTTTCAATATCAACAATCTCCAAGTGAGATGTCGATAGTATATGAGCTGATCTCCGTGAAAAATGAAACAAGGACTTTTTAAGAAGTACTTGAGTAGCTGGGGGGGTTTTGCATTGCATCACTGGGTCCATGATGTCTTTTTCAATATCAGAGAGCAACATATGCAATCTGATAGAGACGTGGCTACCAGGCTTTTAATCGGTTTGGTAAGGGTTTTTCATTTTCTTTAACCCTGTCACACCCTCCTCACTCAAGCTTACTTTTTCAATTTTCAACAACACCCTCGTTTCATTTTACCATGTGTTTAGCTGATTTGCATCCCATACTTCATTCTCCCTCTCAAATTTTATCTCAGCGCACCCCAATCAAGATCCCGTGATACTTGATTCTGCTCACCTAGACCTAGGGAGACCCTCAAAGTATGTCCTATATTGTGGGTGGTTCCTAGGAAGATTATGCCGGTTATAACAGATCATAGGAGTTATTTGAGAGTGAACTATAACGCTCATGTGGAATTGATCAGCATTTACTATGTTACGTTGTAAGAATGATTCACATGGATTTTTCATCGGAATTCTTTTTGTGTTTCTGTTATAAGTTGTTGCCTTTTTGATTGAAAGTTTTAGGCACAACAACTTGAACAGTTTAGGTAATACCGGGCTCACATAGAGTGACCGTTAGCACACCATTTGATTCAATAGCCGTTTGCACAACAGTCGATTCAATTGTGTGACCTACATTTAGAGTTGGCATAATTTTAGCTCAATCTTCGTGAAGCACCAGATTGTGATGCCACTATGAGTGTTCCGGTGAATTCACAAAGATTCATTTAATAGTGTATGTGTCCTATATTGGAAATATTTGACGGTGAGATCTAGTCACACTGTGCATTAAAATGAGACGTAACCCGGGGAAGGAGGTTAATGATTTCAATACCAACATACTCCGAATGAGTAGTCGATAGATTATGTGCTACGTCCCTTGATGAATTGAAACAAATTCCTGTTGTGAGGAATCTGAGTGGTTGGTGGTGGAGTGCAGATGCTTTACTGGGCCAGTTAAGTCTAATGAAACATTCAACACATTAATGATCACCTTTTTGTATGGTTTCCCGGTTTATTGACAGTTTGGATGCACCCAAATATGTGTTTTCTTGTTATTATCATGTTTTCATATCACCTTGCACTCACCTAAATCTATACCCTAGACTTATACCCTCATATTTACCAATCGGCTGAAAAGTATTTCCCTTGGAAGGTAAGGTCAGTTCTGGCAAACCATGGGAAGGTACAGTCTTTCAAAAGATTTATCGATTATTTGTTAAGTTGGGTATTTTTGTTTTGATTTTAGAAATTTTCTCCCCCTAGAAATACTAATTCTCCCCCTAGAATTATTATTTCTCCCCCTTGACAAAACAAAGATATTGAAACGTTTGTAGATTAGAGATGTACCTTTATCAGCAGTAGAGGGGTGGAGAAAAGCTTGTGCAGTTATGTGCTTTCTGGTTAAGAGCGGGATCTAAATCCGAGTTAATTAGAAGCCATCTTCCGTTGAGGACTGGGTTTCAAGCTGAGATACTTGAATGCCATTTCTTTGAAGCTCGGGTCATACATTGAAGTGTGTAAGAGCCATTGACCATTGAGGACTGAGTTATACACTGAAGTGTGTATAACTCATTGACCTACGAAAACAAATCATACAACTCTTGGTACCCATTCTTGTTTGGGTCCAATGGTGTTAGCATTAGAGTGAAACCATCGATAAGTTGTATCGATTTGATGTAAAGATTTGGAATTCCAAGAAAAATTGAAACTCGATTTTTCACTTTCAAATAATTTCCGAGGAATTATATGAGATTTTGGAGTTTTCGAAATCCATATTTCTTTTAAGATCTTAGGTGTCTTAGAAACAAAAACATTTTTCACTATTGTCGAAAAATTAAGATTAGTTTTAGGTGCCAAAGCTAACATATCTTTTCTCGTGTATGTTAAAGTTTTTTTTCCTAGACATTGAATGCTTTGGAGTCGAAGAATTTTTCAAAACAAATTTTGATTTAGAGGTACTAGGTTCCGAGG
Organism: Calendula officinalis; assembly: GCA_963853835.1. Lineage (NCBI taxonomy): Eukaryota > Viridiplantae > Streptophyta > Magnoliopsida > Asterales > Asteraceae > Calendula > Calendula officinalis. The sequence continues at coordinate 20,855,867 of OY970825.1, read as the reverse complement.
ATTGTGGTTTCACAAACAACTTTTTACTCTTTTGAAGTGAATAAGTTGTGAATTGTGAGACCTTTTTAGAAACAGGTTTTGAAGATTTACCGGTGTAAATCTTAATCGGAACTTGTACCGCTTGTTTTCCTTTGTCAATGATTTTAGATTTAAAACTTTCCTCTAGCTTGATTTTCAAACTATCGTTTTGAGTTTGTGACAAAGTAAGATCTGTTTCAAGAGATGCAATTTTATCTAGCAATTTTGTCTTATCAATATTAAAAATATTGATTTGTTTTTGTGAATCTGATCCAAAATTACATTCGAGTTGTTTAATTTTATCAGTCAAAACCTGATTTTCATCACAAACAGAATCATATTTTTCGATATTCAAAGCATTCAAATGATGGATTCATGAAGTTGTTTTGTGAGTTCAGCCATCTGAATTTTCAAGTTCTCGGAATCTGTTTTAAATGTACTGATTTCCTTTTTTGAAAGTTCTGATTCTTGTTCGGTTTGAAATTTTGAAATTTCCGATTCTCTCTTTTCTTCAGAAATTTGAGAAACGTGTTCTTCAAGATATTTCATGGAGGTCAAAGCTTCTTGCAGCGAGTTAGCCAAAATTTGAGACTGTGTCAACTCGATGCTCCTTGACTCTAAAGCAGTTGACTTTTCTTGTAATTCGATTAAACATTTTTCTAATTCACAAGTTTTTTCAGAAACTGTTTGCTTCAATGAGAAACGTTGTTGAACTAATGCCTTCCCTTTTGTTACAGCCATACTAAGTTTTTCTTTGGCATTATTATACCTTATTTTCTCCTGTACAAGTTGTTGCACAGCTGTGCATGTTGAGATTCTAAAATGGTATTTTTGTCATTTAACTCAAACTCTTTCCTTTTCAAACCAACAAACTCTTCCCCTTTTGTTTCTAAAGTGGACTTCATTTCCATTGCTTTTTTTTGTTTTCAAAATGTGAAAATTTTCAAATAATATGATGTGACAAAACGATTTGGACAAGATTAAAAAGAATCGTTGGGCCAATTGCTTAAAATTTAACAAAGACTTTTTCAAATAGGGCGAATAATACAAATTGTTTCAATTTTCTTAAAATTTTAACTTGTCAACCCAATTGCTCATAATCTTCTTTCAGTAACGAATTAAAACTTTATTTCTCAAAATAGCCAATGACACAGTTTAATGCGTCTGAATTTTCAAAACTACCACAATTATACTTGTCGTGACAAAATATATATTTAGTGACAAATTAAACAATCAAAACTGTCAGTATATATATATATATATATATATATATATATATATATATATATATATATATATATATATATATATATATATATATATATATATATATATATATATATATATATATATATATATGAGATCTCTTTCCTTTTTTTGTTTCAATTCTATACTCTAATATCAATATCGTAATCTTTATTATATATATATATATATATATATATATATATATATATATATATATATATATATATATATATATATATATATATATATATATATATATATATATATATATATATATATATATATATATATATATATATATATAGGGATGCTTTATTTACAGAACCCAATAAGCCTACAGAAACAGCAGAACTCATCTAAACCAATCAAAATTTAGTAAAATATTTTCGAATTATTTAATTTATACTCCCTCCATCCCTAAATAAAGTTCCCATTTCACCTTGAATTTTTGTCCCTAAATAAAGTTCCCATTTCACAAGTTGATGGGGTCCACTTAATAAAATAATATAATTACCATGGACCCCACTACTAACTATCCACTTACTATCTTTCTCTCTCCAAACCAACTTTATATTTTAATCAAATTTAATACCAACAACCCCACCACTAACTTTTTCCTTAAATATTGTGCCCAAGACAAATGGGAACTTTATTTAGGGACGGAGGGAGTAGTTATTTAACAGGGGCATTGACGGCATTTTACATTTTTATTTATTGTTTCCTTTTTTGAATTTTCCTAAAATGAATGCTTTATTTTCGGAAATTATTTAATACCGGTTGAACATCTATGTTATATTTACGGAATCGAAAGAACTATTTTTAACGTAATCATACATGAATGTATATGTACACTAATAATGGAAAATACATACATGTAATGATACACTAACTGCTTCTAAAAAGATCCACAATTTTTTTTAATACATATACATACTTGTTATACGAAATACATACATGTTTGAGACAATAAATGATTCCAGAGTATTTATAGAAAAAAAGAATACAAATACATGCATGTATATCCTAAGAAGGGATCATCTACAGTCACTACAAAATACATACATGTAACATGTATCATAACATATATGTATCTCACTTTATTTTAGCTATAGATACATAAAAGAATAATGAATAACAACATATCTACACAACTAACATTTATGTACAAAACACTAAAACACTTATGTTATTACGTCTCTTAAACCATTGGTCTTTGAGTATGGTAATCAGAGGACCACCAATTCCTTCTTTTTTCTCTTCAAGAACTTTACAACTAGAGTCAAATCTTTTCTTTGTTATATTATGTCTCTGCAAGTAAAAAACATGAACACAATAATCAAAAATCAATTATTGAACATTTAAAAATTATCAAATAATTACAACTGATGTAACGACACAAAATTAAATTGGTATAAACTGTACAAAATCGTCTTTCAATAAATCCTAATAATAAAAAATTCCAAGACAAATCAAAATTAAACATGATTCAATATGAGTGGCAATTGAATTTGTGAAAGAAACATTTGAAAATTGAATTAAAAAATTGATTTTATTACCTTTTGACTGATCTTCTTCAACAACATATGTACAACAACTTTGAACATTACCTGACTCATAATGGGAATAGGTTAGAAAAGAAAGTCCAGGAGTTTCCTTGTGAATTCACCACCGGAATTAGCGGTGGCACCGGTGCTGTTATGGCGGAGACCAGACATTACCGGCGGCTTAGATTTGTAGCCTGAAAAATAAGATGACGATGAAGATGGACCTCCAGACTCTAGGCTATGTTTTCGATTTAGGGTTTCTCAAATTGGAGATGAGGGATTTGAGAAAGAGATCGTGGAAAGAGGGTAACATTAAAGAGGAGTGATGGTGGCGGTTTTTTTAGGGGAATTTGTTTCTTATTTGTGTCAAAATACATAATTACCCTTTTCATTTAATTTATTACCAAAATTATAATTCTATTTATATAAAGAAATGTCATAACAATCTTAACCATTGATCTTGAAATCCAATGGTCTAGATTGAGTTCTTACGGTTCTTTAGCCTTAATTGGTTCTGATTTTAATTCTACACTATATATATATATATATATATATATATATATATATATATATATATATATATATATATATATATATATAAGGTTCAAGTCTACCGGTCTGTTAGGATGCCTCAGCTGCATACATCACTGCACTTCCACTTGACACCTATCGTAATGATAAACGGCTCGTCTCGCCGTGACCTTCTCTTGAATTCTCAAAACTTCTGTCGCTCCATCCCCGCAGGGGCAGAGAACCCGTCGCTGTCTCGGCTGTGCTACCGGAGGCTCTGGAAAAAGTACATCTGGTTGGATCCAGCCTATTCTTGAAATAAACAACTCGCACACACTCCCTTTCCAAAAAAGATCAAGACCCCAAGCACTACACTATTATTTTTTTTATTACTATTACCAAATCAAATGACTGGACCAGCAGATCCTTTTAAAATGAAAAGAGAGAAGAAAGGGGTGAATCTACTCGTATTAAAATAGATCTTTATTTGATTTCTATGATCGATGATCATAGACGGCCTCTTTACCATTCTGTATAAATAGGCTATTCTATTTGTACAGATATGGTAGAGGGGCGCATTCAATCCTTGCTTTTATAAAAAGAAGATCTCAATGAACTTCTATGAAATGATTTCACGGGATTCAGCCAATTGTATTGATCGTGGAATATCATTGAGAAATAGGAATCTAGTGAAGGGCTAGTTACAGAACCCATTTTAGGCTAAAGAACCCGTAGAACTCAATCTAAACCATTGAATTTCAAAATGAAATGATCATGGAAGATACATGAAGTGATTTAATGAGGGACCCTAATGCATGTATGTTATTCATGCACGAAAACATATATGTTTTTGTGCATGTATGTTTTCATGTATGTATACATAAGTGTTATTTTTTCATTATTTGAACATATATGTTTTTCAGTATTTTTGATGTTTTTCTTAAAGTATATGTTTGATCTGGGTTAAATGTTATTGTTTTGCATATTTTTTTTTACTAAATTCTAATAATCTTAGATGGGTTCTGCTTTGGTTCTACGCAAAAAGTGAGTTCTGTAAATAGTCCGCCCATATATATATATATATATATATATATATATATATATATATATATATATATATATATATATATAGGCAAAAGTTCATGGTAGAAGTGATATTTTTGCGAGAAATGCGAGAAGTGTTTCTGACCATTAGATTAAGAGATCAAGGGCTAAGATTAGAGATGGCATTTTCGTTAATAATTGAAATAAAAAGGATTAAAATCTAAAGTGAAAAGGGTAAAAGGGTAACATTATCAAAAATATAATAATGGTATTAATTAAATTAAAATCTCAAATCTTTATATCAAAATACGGCCACCATATGTGCGTGTGTGTTTTTTGCGAGTTTCTCCCCCAGGAAGATAATCTGGCGATTTCATCCACCTGCATCATCGCCGCTCGCCGCACCACCGCTTGGCCGCACCATCGCTTTCTCTACCACATCCAGTCACATCTTCCTCCCTGCGAGACTCGTAAGAATCGCCATCGGCAAACTATGGTTCGAATTCTCTACCACCGGCGATTTTCTGTTTTACGGCGATTAATATTAATTTGTCGTCGATTTTCTAGAATCGGATCTTGAAGTAGACCTGCAACATCCTCGTTCGCTGATTTTTGTTTTCCGGCTACGACGGCGCCGACGGATTTAGGGTTCCGACGCTATTTAACCATCGAATACCCCTGACTTAACTCTTATCCATTTTTCATCTCCACCATTGATGAACAACCTTCGTTCATTTGATTGGTCTGTGCATTCAGTTTTTCTTTCTAATTCTTCATGTTTCTTACTCTTCCTTCGATTTTCTGTGCCGATTTTCTGGAATCAGATCTGGAAGTAGACCTGCAACCTCCTCGTTCGCAGATTATTGTTTTCCGGCTTGGGCACCACTAACGGATTTGGGGTTCTGACGTTGTTTTTCCGACGAGTACCCCCGACCCAACTCGTATCCATCTTCATCTCCACCATTGATTTCAAAAACCAACCTAGTATTTTATCGTTCTTATTTCTTTCTACTTGATGAACAGTCAACAGTTATGTTTCTTATATCTTACGTTATACTTGATGAACATCGTTCATTCAATTGATGAATAGCCTTCATTCATTTGATTTAGGGTTCTGTTGTTGTTCATCGTGGTCTATTCGTTTTTTTTGTTCGTCATTGTGTTTGCTGTTCATTGATAATTAAATAAAAATTTCAGGTGTTTGCGTTCATTCATCAATGAACGAGTAGTATTGAGCTTAGTAGTTAACGGATTCATCAATGAACGAAATTAATTTTTCATGAAAGTGATGCATTCATAAAATTATACTAAAACATAAAATCTGTAACAAGCTATTTCACCAATGAACATATGATACTGTGATTATCTTAACGACTTCAACAATGAACGAATTATACAAAAACAGAAAAATCATAATGTATTAAACAAAAACGTAAAGACGAACATGTGAAGAATGGAATGATAACACGTTTTTTTAGAAAGATCTAATAAAATAGGAATAGAAGTTTAATTTGGCAATTTCTGGTTTAATGGTAATTAATTCTTTAATTCAATGTTAATTTTTGATTTTGATTTTTATATAAAGACAATCCTACCCTTTTAGTTTTAAATCTTGATGGGATTAAATTAGAGGCTAAGATCACTTCTCGCAAAAAAATCACTTCTCGCATGAACCTTCCCCTATATATATATATATATATATATATATATATATATATATATATATATATATATATATATATATATATATATATATATATATATAGTGAAGAGTTATATAGAGAACCCATAATTTTGTGCAGAACCCGGAAAACTTTTATTAATCAATCTGGACCATTAGATTTAGATATTAACGGTTAAGATTAATAATGATATTTTTGTAATTAGTTAGACTATATTTCTAGTAATAAATAAATGAAAAGGCCAAAATAGTACTTTTGCAAAATAATTCAAACCCCTTGGATCCGTTTCTCTCTCCCCACTTTGGTATATGGCCAACAATTTAGGAGTAGTTATTTATTAGGGTTTCTTCTCCCAAATATCATCTTCAAAAAATTCATACGCCTCCTCCATCATATTTATGCTCGCCGGAATAATCAGATGGCTCAAGAGATAAATCGGTTGATAACGTTTCGAATGTAAAATCAGCCGGCATTGAGGAAGGTAACGGCGGCAGGAGGAGAGAAAAAGTCGCGAATGATATGATGCAAATAAGCACAGATCAGGCCGCCGGAGGTGAAATCGATGTGAGTCGTCGTCGTTTTGGATCACAGATCTGGTTGCTACGTCTACTCGAACAACCACAATCACCACCACTCAACCTCCACCGACACTGCATCACCGCCCAGCCCTAACGTTGGTGTTGTTAATGTTGCTTAGTCACCAGAAAACGACGTCACTAATTTGCATATGTGGCCTGGTGAGTTTTTTTTAAAAACAAAATAGTGACTTTTTATTTTGAATTATACTCTGATTCAACTTTTATCAATTTTTTTATTTCAAATAAAAAGGTATACATGTGGGATCATTATATTCACTTGTTCAAATGAGTTTTGATCAAAACATTACGTTTTCTAATCAAAAGTGGCGTTCGTTGAAAATCACGTGAGTTTTTGCGTTAGATGTGCATTTGATTAAATTGTGGGGTTTATTGTTTGCATCTTAAAAATTATTAATTGTTATTTGATTTTTTTTGCATCTTAATTAAATTGTGGGGATTATTGTTGTCATTACTGTTTTTAGATTTTAATTTTATCATAGTGAACAACTCTGGTTAGGGTAACACTAATGTTTTTTACCAGGTTACATATATGTTCTTAAGTTTTTGTGCTTTATTTTTCAGCAAGCAACTGATGGACACTAACTTCTGGAAAAACAACTCTGGATAAAGGACAACCGGAAGATGCAGTTAGCTTCGGGACATTCGTGTTATTCATTTTCATTTTTTTTACTTTGCATATATGTTTCGTTATTGTTTGGATGTATAAATGTTTTTGTGTATTTTTTCTACATTGATGTTTTTTTGTAACATATAAAGGATTTATACATATATGTTCTTTCAAACACGTATGCTCAACTCGTTTATAACACTAATGTACACCAATTACGAAAAAGTAACATTAATTACCAGAAAAATAACATATATGCAAAACCTACATGTAATTCAATTACAAAAAATATATATATATGCACAACCGGCTCGACGAAAATTAGAAAATAATAAAAAAAATTGAAAAAAATCCTAAAATGTAGGAAATTTTCAAAAAAGGAAACAATTTTTTTTTTGTTAAATGTCCTAAATACCCCTATATAGTTAATATAAATTAAATAAATAAAAACTAAATTACTAAATTCTGATTGGTTAATAAGGGTTCTACGGGTTCTGCACGAATATAAGGTTCTATATATATATATATATATATATATATATATATATATATATATATATATATATATATATATATATATATATATATATATATATATATATATATATATATATATATATATATATATATATATTAAGTATATGATATTAATAAGTGATGGCGGAAGTGACAATGGCGGAGGAGAGGAGGAGCTGCCGGCGACGATGATGATCGAAACTCACGGCGGTTAGTGGCAGATCTCGTCGGAGAAGACGTTAGATGGAGATCAAACGGAGCGGCTGTGACGGTGCTGTGTTCAACAGTTGGCGGAAAAGAGAAAAAAATGTCGGAAAAATGGAAACTTCCGGAGAAGATGATCGTTAATCAGGGCTGGTCGGCGAAGTAGGGAGACACCGGAGATGACGGTTTTGCTTGTGAAGGTTTGTTCACTGGAGAGGATTGTAGTACAGTGGTTCTAGATGGTGGTGTTGCGGAGATACACTAATTGTCGCCAGAGAAGTCGAAAATGGAGTTGGGCAGCGGAGGTCGATGGTTTGTGGTGGAGGACGGTGGACTCGGAGGTTGTGGGTGATCGGAGAAGATGACGAGAGGTGGTGGTACGGTGGTTCGAGATGGTTGTGTAGGTTGCCGGAGATGAAAGGCTGAAAATGAAGATGACCGGATGATGTGGCGGAGGACGGTGGCGGAGATTCGAGGTGGTGTTGTAAATCGATGAAGATCAAACGGTGGTGATGATAATTTCTGGTGTCGGAGGTGGGCTGAATGGCAGTAGAGATCGGCAGTGATCTAAGCTTTGCCGGATTGGAGATAAGAGATGGCGAAGGTGAAGACCCGTTCTTGGAGAAGATTACAGAGAGTGTTCTTGACAATTGATGATCAGCGGATTTGATTATCATTGTCGGTGTGGTTATTCAGACTTCTTAGCTTCTCGGCGGTGCTTTAATACGCTGGAGAAGATGACAGTAGGATTTGAATACAAAGATTATTCATAGATTAAGCAAGAACAATTAGAAATGAGAAGATTAAGATTGATAGAAAATGAAGAACTCTTTGCTATGGATATCACTGTTACAAAATAGGGCAAAGGTTAATGGCAATTAGCTAAGAACAAGGTTTATATACCTAGACCTATTTTAAACTAATTACACAATGCCCCATAGACTATTGGTTACAACAAATATGACCCAACAATCTCCCCCTTTGTAACAATAGTCTGGGAAGCGTATCTTCGAAGTCTTCATCTTTAGCAAAAGCTGAACCTTATAGATTTTTCGTTTATATAATTCCGTATCAGGATCAGTTTGAGCTTTCTTTAGATGTGAAAATGAATACTTCTTGTAGCTTTTCAACCAACAAGATGAATTTTAAAGACTTTTGACTGAAGATACATATTGATCGACTAAAAATAAGACCCATAATGATAGAGAGATTAACAGCGGAAGTCTTTTCTTGAAGTTTGTGGCTTTATGTCGATCAATGATTCTTGATAATTGTTGTTGGGGTAAAATTTTGATAAAGTTTACGCTCCCCCTCAAACAAACAATTATTTCTTCACGGGAGTTGAATTGAACATTCTGATATTTACTCCCCGGTGAGCGAATTACCAAATTCAACTACGGAAGTTGTTTTGATACCTTCGTTAGATCTTTGGTTTCTTGTTTACTCCCCCTTAACTGGTGCATATATCTTTTTAATGTGGAGTAAACTGGGCTAACGTATCGATAATCTCCATAATATTGTAAGAAACTCCTAAGTTTGTTCCCGCAGATTGAGCTTTAGAAGAATTTTTCTCTGAAAGTATCAATTCTTTATAAAAAGAATTTATGTAATGTATCTTCTCCCCCTCATGATGAATGAGATTTATCTAATTCATCATGTAAAATGTGAAGTTCTGCGAGTTGAAATTAGGAAGAATCTTCGCTTTAAGGAAACAAATAAGTTGAGTATGACGATGCCCCTTTGATGAAATGTGTTGAATAAAGATTATACATTTTTTGTAATAATCGATATGTAACGCATTTTATCATTTAAACAATTGAAGTCTTCTTCTTTAGTAAAGCTGGAACTGAGTGATAAACCGTTGTGCAGTTTTTGTTGAATAATCAGCTTCAGCTTTTGATGATCGGTGATAACAATACTTTTAATTGGTTTTTCAACCAAATAAAAAGTATTCCAGAAGAATTCAAGTAAATCGACGAAATGTAGACCCATGGATTGAGCAGTCGGCAGCGGAAGTCTATTTCTTGAAGTTGTGGATTTGTCGATTTGTTGATGATCCTTGGTTCCTGATATTTCTTGAAGTTGTGGATTTGTCCATTCAGTCATCGTGGAATAGCAATATCTTTGGTATCACTATGAATGTTCCGGCAATATCACAAGGATATGCTTGGTGGAATGCATGTGTCCTGGAGAAATTTAATTCGGTTCTAGGCTCTATTTGTGGGCAAACGAAGGCGAGGACTGGAGAGAATTGTCCTCTTTTTCAGTATCAACAATCTCCAAGTGAGATGTCGATAGCATATGAGCTGATCTCTGTGAAAAATGAAATAATGACTTTTTAAGAAGTACTTGAGTAGCTGGGGGGGGGGGGGGGGGGTTGTGCATTGCATCACTGGGTCCATGATGTCTTTTTCAATATCAGAGAGCAACATATGCAATCTGATATAGACGTGGCTACCTGACTTTTAATCGGTTTGGTAAGGGTTTTTCGTTTTCTTTAACCCTGTCACACCCCTCCTCACTCAAGCTTACTTTTTCAATTTTCAACTACATCCTCGTTTCATTTTACCATGTGTTTAGCTGATTTGCACCCCATACTTCATTCCTCCTCTCAAATTTTATCTCAACGCACCCCAATCAAGATCTCGTGATACTTGATTCTGCTCACCTAGACCTAGGGACCCTCAAAGTATGTCCTATATTGTAGGTGGCTCCTGGGAAGATCATGCCGGTTATAGCAGATCATGGGAGTTATTTGAGAGTAACTATAACGCTCATGTGCAATCGATCAGCATTTACTATGTTACCTTGTAAGAATGATTCACATGGATTTTTTCATCGGAATTCTTTATGTGTTTCCGGCATAAGTTGTTGCCTTGATTGAAAATTTTAGGCACAGCAACTTGAACAGTTTAGGTAATACCGGGCTCACATAGAGTGACCGTTAGCACACCATTTGATTCAATAGTCGTTTGCACAACAGTCGATTCCATTGTGTGACCTGCATTTAGAGTTGGCGTAATTTTAGCTCTAGCAGGATTTCCACTCAATCTTCGTGAAGCACCAGATTGTGATGCCACTATGAGTGTTCCGATGAATTCACAGAGATTCATTTTAATAGTGTATGTGTCCCATATTGAAAATATTTGATGGTGAGATCTAGACACACTGTGCATTAAAATGAGACGTAGCCCGGGGCAGGACGTTAATGATTTCAATACCAACATACTCTGAATGAGTAGTCGATAGATTATGTGCTACGTCCCCTGATGAATTGAATCAAATTCATGTTGAGTGGAATCTGAGTGGTTGGTGGTGGAGTGAAGATGCTTTACTGGGCCAGTTAAGTCTAATGAAACATTCAACACATTAATGATCACCTTTTTGTATGGTTGCCCGGTTTATTGACAGTTTGGATGCACCCAAAGGTTTGTTTTCTTGTTATTATCATGTTTTCATATCACCTTGCACTCACCTAAATCTATATCCTAGACTTATACCCTCACATTTACCAATCGGCTGAAAAGTATTTCCCTTGGAAGGTAAGGTCGGTTCTGGCAAACCATGGGAAGGTACAGTCTTTTAAAAGATGTATCGATTATTTGTTAAGTTGGGTATTTTGTTTTGATTTTAGAAATTTTCTCCCCCTAGAAATACTAATTCTCCCCCCTAGAATTATTATATCTCCCTCTCGACAAAACAAAGATATTGAAACGTTTGTAGATTAGAGATGTACCTTTATCAGCAGTAGAGGGGTGGAGAAGAGTTTGTGCAGTTATGCGCTTTCTGGTTAAGAGCGGGTTCTAAATCTGAGTTAATTAGAAGCCGTCTTTCGTTGAGGACCGGGTTTCAAGCTGTGATACTTGAAAGCCATTTCTTTGAAGCTCGGGTCATACACTGAAGTGTGTAAGAGCCATTCTTATGAAGCTCGAGTTATACACCGAATTGTGTATATGTCATTCTGTTGAGGCTCGAGTTATACACTGAAGTGTGTATAAGTCATTCTGTTGAGACTCGAGTTATACACTGAAGTGTGTATAAGTCATTCTGTTGAGGCTCGAGTTATACACTGAAGTGTGTATAAGTCATTCTGTTAAGGCTTGAGTTATACACTGAAGTGTGTATAAGTCATTTAATGTTAGTAAAATTTAATTTTATTAATAATAAAAGAAAATTTAACAAATTATATATATATATATATATATATATATATATATATATATATATATATATATATATATATATATATATATATATATATATATATATATATATATATATAAGATAAAACTAAATTAAAATGAAATAAAGAATTAGAAAAAGATCCCTGGTCGAGACTGGTAACTATCCCCAAATATTTATCATTAGTGTTGAATAGGAGAGCTCTGTTTCCAGTCATGTGCCTTGAACAACCCAAGTCAAGGTATCTCAAATTTTACATAAAACAATTAAAACATGTTTGGTACCCAATTATGTATGGGTCTTGAATGATTAGTGACTGATGTTTTATGTAGAATTATTTTATGATGAAATTAGAGCTTTGGAGAACTGCAAGGAGGCAGTTCAGAAGTTGTGGATTTAACGACACATTGTAAAGATTTTTCAGAGGATTGAATAATGCAATGAGATTTTTAATTTTTGATCCAGTTAAATTTTGCAAAGATTGAAGATTTGGTGGGTGTTTTATTGTCACATTTTGAGGAACCTGAAGATTTTGGCTTAGGTGCGGGATTTCCTCGAGAAGATTTGCGACGAGAGAACGAGTGGGTATCAGAGGTTGGTGGGTTTTTGGGAAAAAAATTCGGTTGCTTGGAAACTGGAGATGATGAAATCTTTTGATTTGATTTTGCTGGTTTAGTGACGTATGATTTGCATTGATATGGATAGCACAGTTTGCATGTGTTTATAAGTTTACCAGATATATGATATACTATGTTCTTATGAATACTGCAAGGTGCATCAAGTCTTACAAAAAAACGTTTATCAGTTTGAGTTATCTGTTTCTTTGTAATTTTATCAAAAAATCTTTTTGTTCCAGATTTGTCAGGACGATAAAATTAGGAGAGTATCGGACAGGACGATAAACAGTAGAATCATAATCAGTTCTAAAAGCTGTTAAGATAGTTTTCTCGGATTTCTTGGCTCTTGTGACTCCATTGGGCTTCTTGACCTTCTCACTCTGAGACTCTAATTTACTATTGGAAGAATTTAAGACCGGAGAATTAGAGTTTCTCTTCAAGATGATTGGTACAGGATTAACAGGTGTCGGTCCTAATAAAGAGGATTTAGAATTTTGAGAAACAGTTTTGTTCGTTTTAGGTTTTAATTCTAAAATGGTGTCCTCTAAATTATGTATTTTGTTTTAAAGATTTTCTTTTTCTTTATCAAATGCCTTTTGAGTTTCATCAGTTTCAGATTCTAATTGGACAATTTTCTTTTCTAAAATTAATGGTGGAACATAAAGCTTTGGCTCTTTGATTTGTTTTAAGATTTTATTTTCAGGAATGGAAAATTCAGCGGGTGTGATAATTGGAAAGTATTCGTCGTGTTCAAATTTCGCTTTCTTCTTTTCGTATGTTGAGTTTAAGGCATCATAATTGAAGCTAATTTGAGCATTTTATTCATTTTCCCTGTTGAACTTTTCAATTTCTGCTTCTTCATCTGGCATATGAAGGAAGCTTTGCCAGATTCCCAAGTTCATGTAATCGTAATTGTATAGTGTAGGAAGAACATCAACAGCTTTTTCCAGAGGACGGGTATCCTCTGCTCCGAGAACCACTTTTAACTTGTATGATCTGAATTCTTTTGGCTCGTTGAATTTTATCGTTTGTTCTGTATGACCGGCTTTGACAATCGTCTGTTCCAGTTTAGAAATGTGTTCTTCAGCATTTTCTTTTCTGACAGTGAGACTGTGTATGGTTGCTGATTGTTCATCGATTTCCTTTTTAAAACTGTTCGTTATATTTTTGATTTGTTCATTTAATTTATGGATTTCGATGTCAGTCGTCTTAAACTGATCTTGGTAGTCTTTCATCTTGATGTCTGCGGACTTCATCCATGTTTGCTCTCGGTGTAATTGAATCGCCAAGTCATTGATTAGCTTCTTGGAGTCGTCGTTCTCACTTGACACCGTTTTCATGTTTCGAAGGTTTGATATCTCAAGATTTTTTTCATTGATGATATGATTTAGTCGATTGAGCTCACTGGTGTGAACAACATGAAAGGATGACAACGGTTGTTGTAAGTCTTGTGTTTTTTGTTGATTAGTGTTATTTTGATTGACTTGAGGAACAAGTGTTTTAAGTTGACGACGAAAGGTTGCATTTTCTGTTTTTAACTTTGTGATTTGTGCATTTGATTCATTAGTTGTGTTTACTTGTTTTTGTAAACTTTCTTGTAATTCAGAAATCTTAAACTGAAAAGAAGATTTTGACGTAGACAGCTGATTTTGTAATTCCTTGTTTGTTTGTTCAAAAGTTTGGAGTTCTGTTAATTGAAGAGAACAATGACTCAAATTATTAAAAAGTTGTGCTTTTTCAGATTCTAAAATAGTAATTTGTTTTGTTAACTAAGATCTCTCATCAATTTTAAAAAAAATGTTTTTCATTAAACAAAGAATTTTCTGTTTCATCAGTGTCTGAGTCAGATAGAAAAGAATCAAAGGAAGAAGAGTGTACCTCATTTTCATCATTTTGTGGAACAACCAGCTCATCCCTCAGTTCAGTGGGATTATCAGAATTTGATAAAAAAGGACTGATTATCTCAATTTCCTTGTTGGCTTCTTCATTGAATGTATCAGAACCCTCTGCATCAGCTCTTGCCATTTTTGCGATTTAGTAGTGTTGATTGAGTTATCGGGTTGATATGTAGAAGATCTCGTGTTAATCAGGTTGTCGGATTTGAAACGGTTTTGTTTGTTTAAAATATTGTACACGTGATCTCAATTTTTGTGACTTGTGATTGTTCGAAAGGATATTGGTTTTGATTGGAAGTTGTGATATATGTTTTTGTGATAAAAATATTTATCGGTGTTGAAAATTATTTTTGGACTTAAATTGAATTTGGATTGATATTAAAAGAAGCTGTATTTGGGTTAAAATGAACTAAAACAGTATGGGTAAAAAGAAAAATAAAATTTCTAAGTAAAAAGAAAAATAAGATTGAAGCTGTATTTGGACTTAAGTGATTTATGGGCCAAAATTGAATTAATACGTAGAAATGTATATGGGCCACGAATGGTTTTGGGCTGAATATTAATCTTGCCGAGGACAAAATGATTTAAATTAATGAATTTGGGCTTAAAACTTGATTGGGCTGAAAACTAAAATAGTTTGGGCTTGACACAAGTTGGACCGAAATATTGAACTTGGGTCGATTGAATCACTTGAGCAGGTATCGAGTCGACAATCTGGGGGGAAAAATTTGAGAACAACGATTGGATTAAGAAGAGCTCGAGTTCGATCAGAAGTAGGCAACAATTTGATTCAGATTGTTAATTTCTGAGATCGGAAATCAGTTGTTCAGATCGGACATCAATTGTTTAGATCGGAAATCAATTGTTTGAGTCGGGAATTGTAAGCCGAACTCTTTGATTAAGAAAGTCGGACATCAATTGTTTAGATTGTTAATTGATTAAGATTTTATAGATCAGATAGCTGAACAGAAATCTGAAATCGAATTGTTGATTGAATGAATTGTTGAATTGTTGATCGACTGGAACAGGCAATCGAACACTGTGGGCCAAACTTCCAATCGAACATAGTAAGCCGAACTTCCAATCGAACACTGTGCACCGAAGTCTATGTCGAACTCTTTGTGAGCCGAAGTCTATGTCGAACTCTTTGTGAGCCGAAGTTCGAGCCGAACCGAGAACCTTCAATGGGTCGAACTTGTTCTTGAGGCCGAACGACGAACAATACGTAAGCTTCAAACTTCACTAATTTGATCCTAGATTCTTCAATTCTTAACCAAAATCAATGATTCAAATAACAAAATGTTAGAAATCACTTTTCTAACAGTTTGATACAATCAAACAGCTCAAAACGGATCAAATCAGCCTTCGATTTTGAATATGCAGTAGATTTTTATTTATTTTTTTAGTTTTTAAGTTTTTCACAAAAATCACCAAATTGAGATGAATACTAGATGGATTGGATTAAAATTTGATTTTAAAGTGCTTAGAATCGAAAGAGGAATGCAATGATCAAATAAAAACAACGATTACTACCTCAAATTTCGATTTTGATTCTTGAGCTATTTTTCTTCAAAATCTTCAAAAACTTGCTAAAATTTGCTAAATCTCTACTGATTTGGATTGAATCTCTTGAGACTTTTGCTCTGATACCAATTGTAGAATTTGAATACAAAGATTATTCATAGATTAAGCAAGAACAATTAGAAATGAGAAGATTGAGATTGATAGAAAATGAAGAACTCTTTGCTATGGATATCACTGTTACAAAATAGGGCAAAGGTTAATGGCAATTAGCTAAGAACAAGGTTTATATACCAAGACTTATTTTAGACTAATTACACAATGACCCATAGACTATTGGTTACAACAAATATGACCCAACAATGTTGTACGGCATTCGGCGGTTATATTTGAAAGTTTGGTCGATGCCAGTTTCATTGTGTCTTCAAACAACCCTTCAATGGAGGTATGAGTTTGTGTATGTGAGGAAGAAGATGGGTGTTACAGAGGATGAGAGAGATAGACTAAAATGAGTGTCTCGAGAACTGATAAAGATGAATCAGAAGAGAGAGAGTGGCAAATTTAATGTATTGTACTTTGTATAAAGAAATTGATGGTTTCAATAAAGAAATATAATGTCTCGAGAACTGATGTTGATGAATCAGAATAGAAGCAAAACGACGTCGTACGGTATGTGTTAAAACTTGTCAGAGCCGGGAAGATAAGATTTGATCTTGAGCCAAGCCGAAGTTTTATTTGAGTTCGAGCCGAACACTTTGTTCGAGCCGAACACTTTGTTCGAGCCGAACACATTGTTCGAGCCGGACAGTTTTGAGCCGAAGTGTTTAGCCGAACAGTTTTGAGCCGAGAACAATTGCCGAGCCGGGAACCTTCAACGAGCTGAGATCGTCGATTTTTCAAAATTTCATTAAAATCATCATAACTTTCTCATTTCTTAACCAAATCGAGTGATTCTTTTTGCAAAACGTTCACTTTTCAATTACCTACAATCCTATTTAAACACTTTTTCGAAAACACTTTCTGATTTTCTCAGATTTGACCGAAAAGTTCCGAAAATTTTGAAATGTTCATGTGTTCTTCATTTTTTACTTTAAAAATCAAATTAAACTTTGTTTTTGATGATTTTAATATGAAATTTGCTACTGATTTGCTCGAAATCAGTAATAGAACAATGTTATACTATCAAAAACTCGAATCATACCTTCGATTTTGAATTGGATTTGATTTTCTTCAACTTTTTCTTCAAAAACTCTTCAAAAAACCCATCAAAATCTTCAAAAAGTTGCTTAATCACAACTGATTTGGATCGAATCTAATGAGACTTTTGCTCTGATACCAATTGTAGGTTGAGATTTAAAGATTGAACTATAGATTTAGCATAAACAATTAGGAATGAGAAGATTAAGATTGATAGAAATTAAGAACTCTTTGCAATTGATAGGGGCTGTTACAATTTTGTACAAAGGTTGTAGGAAATTAGGTTACAACTAACTATATATACCTAGCCTAAGTTTAGACTAAATACATAAATGATCCCTAGACTATTAGTTATAACATATGAGACCCAACCAATGTTGTAAAAATCGCTCGGCGGTACCTCGGCGGTCGACCACCTTCAAGCGATTAATCGGTCTCGGCGGCGATTAATCGGTTTCTATGCGGGTACTATTAAATACAAAGAAAATTAATTTTTTTAGAAAAATATATATAATATCTTAACAAAATAATTATATTAGTCAATAACAATATATAAAATACGAACAATAAGTTTGAATACTGGATTTTGGAAACTTAAGTTGGATCAGGGTGTTTTGAAATATAACAAAAAGAAGCCCAATAATGAGCCCAACCAATCTATCATTCTAAAACAGGCCCACTCCAACTTATTTATCAATTAATATACCAATGAAAACCTAATTTCTTCATCGCCGTCTTTTTTCCTCTGCAACGTAACGACTGAAACAAAAAAACAGGCCCACTCCAATCTTCTTCATCACCATTTTTTTGACCGCCAAGGGCCGCCAAGGACCGCCAAGGGCCGCCTAGGACCGATTAGGACTGAGTTTGACCAAAACCTTCAAACTTCAACGATTAGGCAATTTTTCACTCGGCATCTGACCGCCAAGCGCCTAGGCGGCCGCCAAGACCGATTTTTACAACACTGGACCCAACATATGAGTTACAACAATATCAAAATATTAACATTATATACTTACTAGAGAAATAACCACCAAACTCTAGCTCCTAGCTTCCACCTTCAGGCTAGCATGCTCTCGCAAACATCCTTTTATCGATATTTATTCATCAAGTCAATATATCATGAAAATATGCGCCTTTTACTAAATTACCCCTGAAATTGTCATGATAATTTGGTAGGTCGATGAATTCATATTAATGGACTAATATAGGTAAGATTTGTGAGGGATCGATGGTTTTCACGATCTATAGAGATGTACACCGGTGTCCATTAAATTCGATCAATAACAAAAATGAAATGTTGGAGGCAGTGTGAGCAAGGTGTAATTGGTGGCTAATTAAATGGTTATACATGGTTCAAAATCAGTCCAGTTCTCTCATGTGTTCAAATCTAGATTGACATGTTTGATTATGTGCATTCAAGTTTCATTATAGTGGTGCCAAAGGTTGCTTCGGTTCAAAATCGAAGGGCCTTGTAATTAAACTGACATGGATGACATTACACCTTTTGTTCATTTATCAGTTGGGATGTGTCGTTTTATCAACAGATGGGGAGAATGGATTAGTGAGGCATTTAAATAAAAATAAGTATTAAATGTGTATATATATATATTTTATAAAGTTGATGTAACGCTGATTTAACAAAAAATAAATTTCCATATATAATGACAACAGTTGGGATACTAATTTAAGTGGGTGAGATATTTTTTATTGAACCCGTATTAACCTTTTTAAAATTGGAAAAAAGAATATGTATAATTAAACACTCTTGGATTTGACAATCTTATATTTTAAGACTCGTCGGAATGGGCCAACGCCCCACATGGCGTGGGGGGTGACTCAGCAGCCACGGCGTGGCGATGACTCGGAACACCGCCCCCCACAACGGCGTGGGGGGTCGGCGTGGGTGGAGAGTGGCAACGGTGGAGGCTGGGCAACGGGCGTGGGAGAGGGCAACGGTCGAAAAAGTAGCCGTTGTCAAACGGCATTATAGCCATTAGAATTAAAAAAAAAAATTATTAAATTATTTACCTATATATATTACACACTTTCACTCATTTTATACACACAATTAACCCATTTTACTCTCTACAAACTCCTATCTTCATACCTCTCTACTTACAATGGATCCACACAACAATCCTCCACAAACACCCAACCAACCTTCACAACAAAATATACCACCGAACCTAGGATTTGGTTGCTTCGACCAATACGCCAACATCCTAAATCCCGGTGTTGTCCCACATCCACAATATTATCCACAAACCGCACCTCAATTTCAACTCCCTCAATTTCAACAACCTCAATATTCACAAAATGTATCCGAATTTGCACCCACCGGCCAATATTTTCAACAACAACAAATTCATCAACAAGCCCAAACACAAGAACAACAAGCGGGGGGGAGCAAGAGAAAGGCGAAAGGGAAAGGGAAAGGGAAAGGGAAAATGAAAGAAAAAGAGGTTGTCGAAGACGTTGGGGGAGAAGATGTGGAAGAAGACACACAACTTCCATGGACGGAAAAGGAGGAACTTGCGTTGTGCCGAGCTTGGTGTGCGACTTCTAAAAACGAGAAGGGCGGGAATGGCATGAGAATTAAAAACTATTGGGAAGACATTCTTTCTAAATTCCATAACTTCCTGGGAGTCGCGCCATACCGAAAAGACAATAGTCTTAGTAGCAAATGGCGTGACATAAACAACAAGGTTACAAAATTCAATGGTATATACAACAAACTCTCGTCGGAAAGAAGTAGCGGAATGGCCGCGTTTGATGTTTTGGAGGCCGCCAAGAAACAATACAAAATTGAAAAAAATGGCCATGCTTTTGAGCTTGATCGACATTGGTTGATTTTAAAAGAGGATCCAAAATGGATGAGCACAATTACTAAAGATCAACAACAATCGAAGCGCTCAAAAAGTTCACAATCGGTTGACGTTTCTGATGGTCGTTCTCGTGTCAACCTTGATGCAGGGGACGATGAATTTCCCGATGACCTATTCGACGACATTGATGAAACCCCAACTCCTCTTGAACGACCAATTGGAAGAGACAAGGCTAAACGAACGGGTAGGCATGCGGCGGAAAAGGAAGCGAAGAGCAAGCATAGGCAAGACATTCAAAAACGATTAGACGAGCACTTTGAGGCAACGAAAGAGCGCGTAGAGATGCGTCGTCAACAAGTTCAACTGGAACAAGAACGACGCCAGCAAGAGAGGGAGAAAGAAGAAAGAGAAAGGGCGCTTGCAACCGAACAAAGAATGATCAATAATTTGAATATTTTGAGTATGCAACCGCCGCCAGGCTTGCCGCAAGAAGATCTTCAACATTTCCTAGCCGCGAAGGAAAGGGCTCGAAAAGCCATGAGCGATTTAGGATTGTAGTTTTTTTATTTTAAGTATTTTTAATTTTAAGTATTTCTACTTTTAATTTAATGTATTGTTATTTTAATTTTAATGGAAGTTTAATATTATGTTTAAAAAATAAATGGAAAAGAAATGATGAGATAGAAAATAAAATGGTGTGGTGTGGTGGGTATTTCCACCAAATGATGTGGTGTGGTGGTGGTGTGGGGGTGTGAGGTGGCGATGATGTGGCGGAAAAGGGCACCACCACATGTGGTGCCCATACCCACTAGTCTAAGTGTTTACCATTCCCAGGATTACTTAACATCAAATCTAAAGCGACTTTTCAGTATTCCAAAAATAACCAACCAACCATTGTGGCATACACAACTAGATTTTGTACTCATGCAGTTGTTATAGAACCATTTGTTCACAAAAGCAAAAAGAATTCCCATATTTGATCAAACAATGTAAAGACTCTGGACCCATCCATCCAACTTTATAACAAATCAAAACTTAATACCAATGGCTTTTTAAGCTACCTAGCTTGCATGCATGTTGGTGAAGAATTTTGACTCTAAAACACCACCACTGTCAAATCAACAGAAAAAGTCAAAATATCGTCGGTCAACCGCACCTCCAGATGAGCTGGATGTACAAGAATTAGAAGCAATACAACTAGCATTGGTTGTAGTACCCACTCGACGTTCTTGCAAAATCCCAGTTGGATGTAGTGAGAAAAGATCCAAAGTTTCTTGATGACTGAAGCTTTTGCGATTAAAAATCTCATCTTGCTGGAGGTTAGTTCCTCCGGTGACTGCACCAACATTTTCCAGTTGGTGGGTCAACCTGAATCCTGTTTTCTGATAGTTAAGGATTAAAGATTAAACTAAACCACAAGGACGATTTTGTAATTTATTATGACCTGCATTTGGAATAAAATGTATTTTGAAGAAAAATGATCACCAAGTGGCTGTAGTTTAGTGGTAAGAATTCCACGTTGTGGCCGTGGAGACCTGGGCTCGAATCCCAGCAGCCACAAGTATTCTTTTTACTCAAAGTGTAACTACGAAATTTATAATTTTTCTAACAACTTAGGTTCTCTATCCTTCGGAATTATGGTTCCATCATTGCTCAACTCATCATGGTAACTAGTGACTAGAAACGTTGCCCGGGTGTAGCATCTTTTCTATTGCCCGGGTGAAGCATCTTTTCTATAGCGATCCGTATATACATAATTCTAAAAGCTTGACTCTTTCATTTTCACGTTTTCGTTTTGAAACAATCATTTTTTTTAACGGCATCTAATCTACTCCACTTTCCCATATCAGGGCTTGAACCTATAACCTTTAGATCCATGAGCAAAAACATATACACCAATACCACTAGGCTACAAGCCTTAGGTCAAACTCATACAATATATAAGCAAAACTCATATGTTAACATTTGGTACAACCAATTCGGTATCATGATACCATGCTAATCCCTATCGATGGTGCGGACCGCGACAACATTAGAGCCCGACCACAACGTCATCAAGCACCACTATAGAGATGAGCATCTGGGTCGGAAAACCCAAGCTTAACTAGAAATCAACAGAAACCGAAGCGAAAACATGTCATTAGTTCGGTTTTTTTTTTTTAAATTTATCATTTTTGGTTTCTATCGGTCTTTGGGTAGGGATGATCGTTTGGGCTAAACAACTGAACCGAAACTGCAAATATATAATCGGGTCAGCTTCACTTTTAAAATTTCATCATTTTTAATTTTTGTTCTATCAGTTAATTCGGTTCATCATTTTTACACTAAAGTTCTAAGGGCGGGACTTCAATGAATGAATATACATAAAAGTTAACAAAAACATGCATACATCTTACATGACCACTGCCTCCGACGGGCCTGAACAGAAATGTGGATATGAACCAATTTGTTAAAGAATTATGTTCGTGTTGATGAATTCGTGATTGAAATTTGTTAGGATTTAACATTCGAAGGATGAATTCGTTTAATAACAGCTTGCTTAATCTAAGGAGCCGACGAATTGCAACGACGAATTGTAGGATAAGGGGAATTAACACCGTTAGGGGTAGGGGGACCAAAAAGTGACAAAAATACAAATGTTTGATACTTGTTCACATACCACCTATCAAAAGTTTATAAAGATGCCCGAACTCCCATATTTGATACTTGTTCACATACCACCTATCAAAAGTTTATAAAGATGCCCGAACTCCCATATTTGATACTTGTTCACATACCACCTATCAAAAGTTTATAAAGATGCCCGAACTCCCATATTGTAAAAATGAGACAGTTCATAGGCAGCCATTGTTATCGAAATAAAACATAACTCAAATGTAAAGCCTACACCGAGTACCCAATCGTCGATGTTCCCAAATTATCGATAAGAGCTTCATAAAGCAAAACAGAAGCTCCTAAAAGGCCATATTAAAAACCTCAGTGACCAACTATAAGCCTGCACCAAACATGTAATTTGACCAAATAATATGGACCATTATTACAATTAACTCTTGAAGTTATTTTATATTAAAATAAAATAAAATATAGGTTTCAAGATATTTCGTATGAGATATAAAACTTCCTTAAGGCCACAGAAGTTCACCTGAGTCAACTCTGGAGTATCTGCAAAGTGCGTAGTTGTCAGAGAATTAAGAGCATCTCCAACCATACTATATCCAAGTCTCTATCTCTATATTTGAAGCTTTATCTTATCCAACGACCCACCTCTATTCCTCACTCTAAATATAGAGTGAGAGAAAAAGTCCCTCTATATTTGAAGTGGGAGGAATTAACTCTATCCATGAACCCTACATTTATTTGTGAGTGGAAGTGTTAGTGGAATATGGGTCCCACTATTTTTAAAAGCTTTTTAAAAGATTGAAGGAATTATATAAAACTTATGGTTAGAAATGCTCTAAATCAACTCATAAAATAAGTTGAAAACCAAATTAAAAGAACATATAGTAAAAAATAATTAAAAATTGATTGATCACACATCAAATATTAAAGGAATTAAAAGATCAATTGAATATGATAAAAAGTATATTTCCCTTTTTCTTTTTCTTTTTTAATTTAAAAAAAAAAATAGCAGCGGGAATACTCTCGAACTAACTAGAGGGAAAAAAACCCCTTAACACAGCAAAATAAGGAGGACATATCTAGCACGTTCCAACCCTAGAAACTTGACAATTGCCTCGTCGTAAGAGGCCAGAACCTTCTGGAATTCATATTCCCCCCTATATAAAACCCCCGTACTTGCTTCCATCGTTATCATCGAGAGATAAACAAGTGAACAAATTCTTTTCTGCAACAAATTTCTTTCTCAATTTTCTTCAGTTTAATCTCTTCTTTGTTGGCTGATCGGAAAGATGTCTGGAAAAGGTGAAGGACCGGCGATCGGAATTGATCTCGGAACGACGTACTCATGCGTCGGTGTTTGGCAACACGATCGAGTGGAGATCATTGCTAATGATCAGGGCAACAGAACGACACCGTCTTACGTTGGTTTTACGGATACTGAGCGTCTGATTGGGGATGCTGCTAAGAATCAGGTGGCGATGAATCCAACTAACACTGTTTTTGGTACGTCTTAAACTCTTTTTAATATTTATTGCTGTTTTCGTTAATTATATGTTTCAGTCGGTGCGATTTTCTGGAGGTATTAAGTGTTCGATTTATATGTTCTATTATTAATAGTTAAACGCTTAATTAAGACTAAAGCAGTTGCCTTTGAGATTTATTCAAGTTAACGAATTATCCAGAAAAAATAGAATGTAGAACAGAGTGTGCATGCTATATTTAGGTAATGCTCTTACGGAATTCTGCAATTGGACGTAATTAGGGCTCAATAGTTTTGAGAGCATGTTAAATTTTGCCAATTTTGCTTTTAAACTTTTAATTCAGGGTTTCCTAACAAACAGGGTCAATAAGATTCTCTAAAGCAGAACTATAATTGGAAGTTTCGAATTGAAATTGGCGAGTGTTTGAACCAAATTAGGTTGTGTCTTTAGTTAATTTGAATAATGAAAGGATGATCAAGTCTAATTGAACGATTGCTATTGCTGCAGATGCTAAACGTTTAATCGGAAGAAGATTCTCCGACCCATCGGTGCAGAGTGACATGAAGCACTGGCCGTTCAAAGTGGTCCCTGGTGCCGGAGACAAACCCATGATTGTCGTGAATTACAAAAACGAAGAGAAACAATTCTCCGCTGAAGAAATCTCTTCCATGGTTTTAATCAAAATGAAGGAAATCGCAGAAGCTTTCCTTGGAACAACTGTCAAAAACGCTGTTGTAACAGTTCCTGCCTACTTCAACGACTCACAGAGGCAAGCCACTAAAGATGCCGGCGTGATTTCGGGTCTGAATGTTATGCGTATCATCAACGAGCCGACTGCTGCTGCAATTGCTTACGGGCTCGATAAGAAGGCTTCAAGCGTGGGTGAGAAAAACGTGCTGATTTTCGATTTGGGTGGTGGTACTTTTGATGTTTCTCTGCTTACAATTGAAGAGGGTATATTTGAGGTGAAATCGACGGCTGGGGATACGCATTTGGGTGGTGAAGATTTTGATAATAGGATGGTGAATCACTTTGTTCAGGAGTTTAAGAGGAAGAACAAGAAGGATATTAGTGGCAACCCGAGAGCTTTGAGGCGGTTGAGGACCGCCTGTGAACGAGCAAAAAGGACGCTTTCGTCAACCGCTCAAACGACGATTGAAATCGATTCGTTATACGAAGGGATTGATTTCTACTCGACGATTACTCGCGCGAGATTTGAGGAATTGAACATGGATTTGTTCAGAAAGTGTATGGAGCCTGTTGAGAAGTGCTTGAGGGATGCCAAGATAGATAAAAGCAATGTGCACGATGTGGTTCTTGTCGGCGGGTCGACCCGGATCCCAAAAGTTCAACAATTGTTGCAAGATTTCTTCAACGGGAAGGATCTTTGCAAGAGTATTAACCCCGATGAAGCGGTTGCGTACGGTGCGGCTGTCCAAGCCGCCATCTTGAGCGGCGAAGGGAACCAAAAAGTCCAAGATTTGCTCTTGTTGGACGTGACGCCGTTGTCTCTCGGGCTGGAGACAGCTGGGGGTGTCATGACGGTTTTGATCCCAAGAAACACGACAATCCCGACGAAAAAAGAGCAAGTGTTTTCCACTTACTCGGATAACCAACCGGGTGTTTTGATCCAGGTTTACGAGGGTGAAAGGACACGAACTAAAGACAACAATCTATTGGGGAAATTTGAGCTGTCAGGAATCCCGCCAGCTCCTCGTGGGGTCCCGCAAATCACAGTCTGTTTTGATATCGATGCTAACGGGATTTTAAATGTGTCGGCTGAGGACAAGACAACAGGACAAAAGAACAAGATCACGATCACAAACGACAAAGGGCGGCTGTCAAAGGAGGAGATAGAACAAATGGTGCAAGAGGCTGAGAAGTATAAAGCGGAAGATGAAGAACATAAAAAGAAGGTGGAAGCAAAGAACGCGTTGGAGAATTACGCGTATAACATGCGGAACACGATTAAGGATGAGAAGATAAGCGCGAAGTTGGGCGGTGAAGACAAGAAGAAGGTGGAGGATGCGGTTGAGGAGGCGATCAAGTGGTTGGATGGGAACCAGCTGGCGGAAGTTGAGGAGTTTGAGGATAAGATGAAGGAGTTGGAAGGCGTTTGCAACCCGATTATTGCTAAGATGTATCAAGGTGGCGCGGGTGGGCCCGATATGGGTGGGGGTATGGATGAGGACGGGCCTTCGGGTGGTGGTGGTGCTGGCCCTAAGATTGAAGAGGTTGATTAAGGTGATATGAGGAGGTTGTTGGTGTTTGTGTTGCGTTTTGGGTGTGTTTTGGAGTAGATTAGTAGTTTGTTTGCGATGGTATCATGTCTTTGTAGTGGTTTTTTACATTTTGATGATCGGTAGTTTGTATGTAATGCTTTTCTTATGGTATAATTATGAAGCTTTTCAAATAAGTTACCTTTGTGTTGTTTCTCAAAGTAGAATCTACTTTGTTTTTGCCTCAATAATGGGATTCAAAAGCCTGTAAGATTGTATCCCTTATGGCCTGATCTCTTATGCAAGAGATTCAAAATCCTAAGAGCAAAAGGTACTCATAAACATTATTAGTGGCGAAAAAGTGGATAGGTTTGCTAAAATGGGCGGGGGACAGTCACAATTATTGTATTGTTATCAACACATTTCTTGCTTCTTTTTGTAAAACTTACTTAAAATTGTATTGTTTATTATAGCTAGGGGTGTTCGTTTGGACGGTTTGGTTTTATCCGAACCAAATAGGTGAAACCAAATAAAGTCCGGTTTTCAAAAGTTCAAACCGAACCGTCCAAACTAATTCAAAAACCAAACCGATCCGAACCAAATAACAATTTGGTTGGTTTGGTTTTATCCGTTTGGTTTTTCCTTAAAATTTTCAAAATACTACAAAAGTATATAACATAAATAATATTAAGTTCGATATGTAAAATTTTAAAATGATAAACTACTTTGTACATAAAAACAAGTCTAATTCATAGCTTGTGACATTTACAATCGTATATGCAAAAACTTTGACATGAACTTTATCAAAAGCTCCAAAAAGATTGGTACATCGCCAACTTATGCAATATAAAATGGAACAAATGTTAGTATATAAATCAATTTACTATAAGAAATGTAAAGAAAATGAGTATCATAATTGCTTACAATGGAAACCAACAAGTGTTAGTATATAAATAATTTACTATATATTACTATTTGGTTTTTTTGGACAATCCGGTTTTCACAACGGAAACCAAATCCAATCCGAAATCCAAACTATTAATTTGGTTCAAGTCCAAACCGATCCAAAAAACCAAATAACCAATCCAAATAGTCCGATCCAAAATGTCCAATTGGACAATCCGGTTATATCCAGATAGTGAACACCCCTAATTATAGCTAATAGTTGCTTTATGAATTTTTTTCATATCATCAAAGAATCATGCCATAAGGAAAGTTGACATGGAGAACATAACCATAGAGACATTATATCCGAAACTCATTAATAATACGAATAAAGTAGCCCGTTGAGCTGGATCTTAGATAAACTCTGGAGTACAAAAACTGAGCCTTCAAATTTAGAGGAAGTTCATTCAAATTACTTTGTCACCCCTGGCGTATGCTCAAATCATTAGAATATGACCTCTTTATCCTCAACCGCAGGTAAAACACTTTTTTTCCCTACAATCTGCCCATGACAAAATCGTTGAATCACATGTCCGCTTAAAATTATTTACCATTTACAATCTTACTATGTTTTTTCGTGCAGTTTTGAAACTTTATGGATCTGTCATCTAGTCTTATTATGCAAAGCGGTTTGTAATATTTAATAAAGATAAAAACTTTACCTGAAAATCCAAAGTGGAACTCGGTTTTTGGTTATTCTTTCAAGTAATTGGTGAATGTTGATGTTTTCGTCGTTCTCACTTTAATTTAAAAATCTGTTAACATAAGAATTTATAGTTCAGATAGCAGGTGGCAAAATGGACGGGTTAGTTGGATTGGAACCTATAAACTTTTCCAGACAGGTATCATTTGCAATTTAAAATTCTGTTTATACAAGAATTTATAGTTGAGATTAAAGGTAGCAAATGGGCGGGTCAGATGGATTGGGACACATAAACTCTTTTTAGATGAGTTACATTGGCCAGAAACACTTTTTGTCTTACAAAAAATTGTACATTCTACGGTGTGACAAGTTCGTATGTAGTAACGGGCCGTAACAAGAAATTCAGTTATGAGTCGGATGGGCCTAAAACGCTTTGTGTCCACAATATTTTTCCCTTTTTATTCCATGTACGGTTTGCATCTTAAATATGATTGTGAAAAATATAACAATAAACTTCATTTTTTATACAATTATGTGCACAAGTGTTAAAAATATATTCTGGACAGTTTTTAACACGTTTTATCATTTGACTTGTTTCTTCATTTAGCCGATTCCCCAACTAACCTGTTTCTTATTAAGATTCTTCTTTTTTTTTTTTTAACTTTGATTGACCCGTTTATAATAAACGGCCAAATAGGTTTTTAACTTAAATCAACCGCTTTATTGTTTATAATAAACGACCAAATAGGTTTTTAACTTAAATTAACAGCTTTATTGTTTGTTTGTCTTCCTCCTTTGTGTAAAAAGATCTTTTATTTAAAAAGGGTAAATTAGCACTATAACTGTTAACTTAACTATCTTTTCATTTTGTAATTTTTTATTATTTTAATTATAAAGATGAGTTGAAAAGTATTAAACTGTAACTAAATCAATTAACTAGTTACAAATACTAAGAAGGTATATATTCATTACCCTTTACACACTTTAGTTACCCGTATTAATAGAGATGGACTATAAAATTTTGAAAGGAGTAATGGTACTTGTACCTACTAAATGTGCCTACTTATGTGCCTACTAATTTGATTATAACAAGTGTCAAAATCAAGGGATAATATGAAGAGAAAAAAATAGTGAAAGATAAATGTCAAGCTTAGAAATAAATAGTTTATAAGTAAGTAGGTCTGTGAGTAGACACAAATTATAGACATAAATATTATTTCTTATTTCAAAATATTAACATTATATACTTACTAAAAAAACCCACCAAGCTCTAGCTAGCTCCTAGCTTCCACCTTCAGGCTAGCATGCTCTCGCAAACATCATTTTATCGAGATTTCTCAATCAAGTCAATATATCATTAAAATATGCACCTTTTACTAAATTACCCCTGAATTTGTCATGATAATTTGGCAGGTAGATGAATTCATATAAATGGAGTAATACACGTAAGATTTGTGAGTGATGGTTTCACGACCTAAAGAGAGGTACATGGGTGTCCATTAAATTCAATAACAAAAATAAAATGTTGGAGGCAATGTGAGCAAGGTGTAATGGTAGCTAATTAGAGGCGGAATTAGAAATTTTCACAAGTACTAGCACAATAAATTTTCCGGATACAATATAATAAGATAATTTTTTTATTAAAATTATGATTACAACAAATATAACAAGATCTTGCAATTTAAAGTTGACATTTTCATGTATACATTTTTTGAAAGTGATCCATTACATCTTCAAAATTTAACTTATATAAAGACTACCTTTTCAACATTAAAAATTAATATACCGTTCATAAAATAATCACCCATTTTATGATTGCGCTTTGGGTTGGACCTATTGCTAATATATGTTTCTTTTTTAATATTACTATAGGTTATTGGGTAGTTTTTTAATCCAATAGTATCACATTTATACCAAAAAAGTATTAAAATTTTATAGTATGAAAAAAAATTTAATTGAGTAGTGACACGTGCCACATTGTGCTAATCTTTGTGTCCGTCCTGATTAGATGATTATACATGGTTCAAAATCAGTCCAGTTCTCTCATGTGTTCAAATCTAGATTGACATGTTTGATTATGTTCATTCAAGTTTCATTATAGTGGTGCCAAATGTTGTTTCGGTTCAAAATTAAAGGGTCTTGTAATTAAACTAACATGGATGACACCATATCTTAGGTTCATTTATCAGTTGGGATGCGTCATCACTAACGGGTGGGGAGAAGAGATGAGTAAGATATTTGAATAAATATTAGTATTAAATGGGTAGAGTTGCGTTCAAGGAGATCTATTATTTTTAAGAAGGCCTGATGAACAAATCTCAACCATTGATCAATAAGATCTAATGGTCAAGATTAATCACATATTTTATATATTGAAGGGTATTTTGGCCATTTTTTTAATTTTTTTTAGAAATTTTTTTGTTTTTTTATTATGATGGGGTATTTTGGTCATTTGGCACTTAAATTTTTTTTGGTTTTTTTTTATTTTTTATATTTGATTTTAAATTCTTTTTATTTTTTTCATTAAAAAAAAATTTTATTTGATAATTACGTGTATGACTTAATCACATGTGATTTGAGTGTAAAATCACATGTGAATATATTTAATCACATTTGATGTTTTAATTCAATCTCATGTGATTCAGTAAGCAATCACATGTGATTCACTATGCAATCACATTATGTGTTATTAATAAAAAAAATTTAAAAAAAATATTTTTAAATAAGAAATAAAAAATAAAGAAAATAATTTTTAAAAAATGACCAAAATACCCCTCAATTAAAAGAAAATAAAAAAATAAAAACTTTGAAATAAAAAATAAAAAATCAATTTTTTTTTGAAGTGCCCAATGACCAAAATACCCCTTTATGTATAAAATATGTGATTAATCTTAACTATTAGATTATATTGATTAATGGTTGAGATTTGTTCCTCGGGATTTCGTAACAATAGTAGACCTTCTTGAACGCAACTTTAAATGGGTATATATATTATATAAAGTTGATGTGACGATAAAGTTGATAACAACGGTTGGGAACGGTCATTTAAATGTGCGACATTTTTTTTGTGAACAGGTTATAGTACTATTAACATTTTTTAAGTTGGAAAAAAAGAATATGAATAATCAAACACTCTTGGATTTGACAATCTTATATTTTATGTGTTTACCATTCCTAGGATTACTTGACAACATCAAATCTAAAGCGCCTTTTCAGTATTCCAAAAAAAACAACCAACCATTGTGACATACACAACTAGATTTTGTACTCATGCAGTTGTTACAGAACCATTTGTTCACAAAAGCAAAGAGAATTCCCATATTTGATCCAACAATGTAAAGACTCTGGACCCATCCATCCAACCTTATAACAAATTAAAAGATAATATACCAACAATAACTTTTTAAGCTACCTAGCTTGCATGCATGTTGGTGAAGAATTTTGACACTAATATACCACCGATTTCTAATCAACAGAAAAAGTCAAAGTATCGACGGTCAACCGCACCTCCAGATGAGCTGGATGTACAAGCATTAGAAGCAATACAACTAGCATTGCTTGTAGTACCCACTCGTTCTTGCAAAATCCCAGTTGGGTGTAGTGGGAAAAGATCCAAAGTTTCTTGATGACTGAAGCTTTTGCGATTAAAAATCTCATCTTGCTGGAGGCTAGTTCCTCCGGTGACTGCACCAACACTTTCCGGTTGGTGGGTCAGCCTGAATCCGTTGAAGTCCGACGATCTTGGCCTGGTGGTTCGTGGTGATTGTATATTGATGGTGGTAGGTGATACAGCTTGTGGGTGATGAGCATAAAACCCTAAATTGTTTTGTGGCATGTAGCATGGCTCATATAGAACTGATAAACACATGACAAAAAAATATGATAAGTTTTTAGTGTTTGTATATATAAAACACAACTAAATAGACCTTCTAAATGTAATCTTTATTTAAAAAATTGAACTTTCTAATTTCTAATTTCTTCGATATAAGTTGACTTAAAGTCTTAACATTATATATATATATATAGTAGAGATAAAAAAATTTAAGGCCTTATAAAATGTGATTCATGTGCACCACAACTTCTCAAAAACATCCCTTATTATTATAATCATTTTAGTACGAAATTCAAGACAATTAATCCTAGATTTAAATTTTATGACAAAATAAAAGATAGAAATACGAACCATTTTGCGGCGGAGGTAGATTGATGAATGGCGGACGGTGGTGGCTATAATGGTGGTTGTATTGCCGGAATAATAACACATGATCTTGTTTCTCCTTCTGTCTTTGTCTTGCTTTGTGATTTTGAAACCAATAAAACACATTTTTGCCTTCAATGTGTCCGTAAGTTTGCAGTCTCGTGGTTATCTCCTGAATCTGTTCCGCCGACGGTGTTCTTAACCCTTGCGCATATAAATTCTCCAGCATGGTTATCTGTTCCTTGGTCGGATTCCACCTACACGTCATCGGCGTGCCTGCTACTCCGCCTCCGACGGCCGTCATAGTTGGTACCTCCGTTGTAGTACTTCCGCCGTCCATGATCGCAGTGAAGGAGTCAGAAAGAGAGCGATGGTTCGTTTACTTTTTTGCATGGGCTTTTAAACGACTACTACTATTCTATTATATATAGGCAGTTGCGATACTGTGATAGGATCATTTATAATAAATTACTTTTTGCCCCCTTATACTTCAGATAAATTCACTTCTCAGACTCTTCTATTTTGTTGACCAATGTTTTGTGTTTTAATA
Organism: Calendula officinalis; assembly: GCA_963853835.1. Taxonomy (NCBI): domain Eukaryota; kingdom Viridiplantae; phylum Streptophyta; class Magnoliopsida; order Asterales; family Asteraceae; genus Calendula; species Calendula officinalis. The sequence goes on along the minus strand of OY970825.1, from coordinate 20,823,000 downwards.
CATATAATTAGATTTATTTTCTACGTCACAACTTTTAGTTCATATACTCGTATGCCACACAATATAAACTTTTACAGCTAAATGTATAATACTTCCTCCGTCCCATAAAGAAGTTTACATTTCTGTTAGGCACAATATCACTAAGTTATAGATGAGAAAGGTGGTGCTCGCTAACCAGACACGCCAATAGGCAGGTTTGAAGATAGTAAGTAAGAGTAGTGGCATTCTCATCAAAAGGATAAGTAAGTTCGCAATCCAGTGATAAAGTGATAATGGTAGGATCACTAGTAATACTTTTGATTAAAATATATAATTGAATTGGAGAGAGAAAAATAGTTAATGAAGGAGTTTTTAGTAATAATAATATTTTATCATGTGGGGTCCATTAATGTAAATTTTTTTGTGGGACAAAAGTTTAGTGAGAAATGTAAACTTTTTTTTGGGACGGAAGGAGTACTATAAATAATAGTTGTGACGAATACAATAAAATTTATTGCGTAAAAATTACTTTCTTTTACATATATGTAAGTTGTATTCTTTTATCAACTTTTAATAATGATTTAGTTTGGATTTAACTTTAACCATTGCTAAACAGCTCATTATGATGCCATTTTTGCCTCAAATCAAAGTATTCATTTTTTAAGCTTTGTTCTTGTTTTGTCTATTTTAGTTGTTTTGGCTCACCATAAGTAACGGTTGAAGTAGTAACCATGAGACGGCATAAAGGTGCTTGTATGTGCATTTTGAAACAAAAAAAAATTCAATTTTACAATTCAAACGAATTAATCAAATAATGTTAGGGGGTCAAAGTATATATACTGAGAATTACAAGGGGCTGTAATTAAAGAACGATTAACCTATCAAAATAAGTAGAAAGAGATATGTGGGGAGGAGTTATTGTTTTTGGTGCAATGCCGACTCTGAAAACATGGTGGGTAGAGGATAAAATGCGGGAGGACAGCAAGGAAAAGACGAAAGAGCCCCTACATTAGGGTACAAGGTTGGGGCGTTGGGAATGAAAGATGAGAGAGGAGGGAGTAGGGGTAGAAAGGGAAAGTGGGCATTGGGAATTGAAGGAGATGAATATGGCTGGAGCTGCTGAGGACGAGGTGACTCTTTGGAGGTGGGATTAAGGAATCGTCAGTCTCCAATTGTCACTTGTTCTTTCCATCAAATCTTTTGGTTCTAACGACCTAAATATTGCCCTACAAAACACACACTCCCATGATTTTAATTAAGAGCTGCCAAAATATATAATTAGGGGTGGTCGACCTTAATCCAGAAATTTAAAACTATAAAATTTGAAAATAATGTATATTCAAAATAGAAATCGAACTGATTGTAAGTTTTCGATTTTGATTCGGTTCGGTTCTTAATTCTCATCCCTCTTCAAAAACCGAACCGAAACCGATAGAAAGGAACCGAATCCAAAATTATTAGTTTTTAAACCGAAATCAAACCAATTACATGTTTTTGATTTCGGTTCGATTCAATTATTTCGGCCCAAATGCTCACCCATGTATATTATTTAGGTAAAATAAGTGATTTCTAATATGAAAAATTGTAGTATCTTACCATCTAATCTATATAAAATGATTTACACTGTAAAATTTATTAATTTTCTTTCTTAGTTTTATCATTTGATTTGGATATTTGTATTGAACAAACTAGTAGAAAAATAAATATAAATTATTTTTTGAGAAATAGTATTCTCTCTTTAAATATCAGCTAAAAGACAAATGACATATACTTCTATAAACTTTTGTATTAGGCTATAAGGAATGGGCCTCACCTTAACACCAAAATTTCTGCCACATCATCTGCCACCTCAGCAACCCCACCACACCACACCACATCACTTTTTTCAGGAAATACCCACCACACCACACCACACCATTTTTTTTCCAACTCATCATTTCTTTTCCATTTATTTTAAATAAAACACAAATTACATTATAATAAAAATACAAATAACAACTTAATAAAAATAATACAAATAACATATATTTTAATCTTCGTCTTCATTTTCGTCTTCATTTGCATTGTGATTTGCGTTATTGTAGAAATGTTCCGCCAAGTCTTCTTGAAGTCTATCGTGTGTTGCATTGTCTCGAATGTCAACAACCCTATGCAAATATTCAGCGGTTCCCGGTACATACAACGTATGACGGGGGCCGTCCGACAAGTAATGTGAAATGGCGCGACCTTTGTCTTCCACAATCATGTTATGCATTATGACACATGCATACATCATGGATCTTAAATTATCTAGTTGATAGGTACGCGCCGCATTTTTAACAACGTGCCACTTTCCCTTTAAAACCCCAAAAGCACGTTCTACGTCCTTACGTGCCGATTCTTGTTTTTTGGTAAACAATATTTGTTTTGGGTTTGACGGATGCCGGTAAGCCTTCACAAATGTAGCATGACGAGGATATATTTCATCGGTAAGATAATAACCGAATTGGTATTGATGCTCATTCACAACGAATGGAGCATCTTGGTGCCCTTCCTGATAAAATCTCGTTATATATTGGTGATTGATCAAGGACGTTGACATCATTGTTCGAACCTGCAACCCCAAAAAAGGCATGCCAAAACCATAGATCTTGTGAAGCAACTGCTTCTAGTACCAACGATGGTCTTCCATGATGATAAATTAAGAAAGGTGATGAAATGATATATGTATTGTGTTATAAGATGAGTATTTATATTGGTGTGTGATTGGGGTATATATATATATATATATATATATTATATAATTTTTTTTTTATTTCAAACGGTAATATTACCGTTGGAAATCGCCCAACGGTCAAAAATCTCGTTCTCTCTCGCTCGTTAACGCCCGTTGCCGTCACCACCCCTGCGCACCACCGCACCCCACGCCGTTAAGGGGGGCGGTGTGCTAACCTTGGTTAACGCCGTGGCCGGGTGCCATGTCAGCCCCACACCAACGGCCAATGGCCCATACCGACCGGTCTTAGGCATACGTAGCAGGGAAGGCTTTGCACCTAAAATATTTAGCTTGCAGTTCATTTTTGGGCAAATATATTAAAATAGTTTTATTATATAGATGGTAGTCCATTTTGGTCATTTCTAAATCCATTTTGTGTTGGGTTTTCATTTCTAAATCCATAATAGTTATAATGACATATATCTTAAGAATAGAAATTCAAGTTTTCTTCTAAGTTTTCTAGATGCCCTTAGGAATAAATTGACCTAATTCTTAATGTATGATAATAGTAGCAAACAAATGCAGTAAATAGTCGTTTTAAAACATCAAATTGTCACCAATCACCATCAGCAATTAACATGTGAAACGAAAGAGATGATATCATCTAAGCAATGCCAAATTACCATCTGAAACATTTTAATTTGAATGTAAAATTTACAAATAGGCTGCATTTAAGTAGAAGTTTAGAACTTACATAATGTTGGGGCCTTGATCTATGAATTGTGGTGAATATTTAGTTGGGAAGGTTGCATATTTTTATGGGAAAAGGAAGAAGCAATTAACTTGAATTTAGTGATCAATATTACCACTCATGTTCTTGAGAACATATAATCCCAATAAATGATTTTTAAGTAGTTTTCCATGCTTGGTCTCATGCTTGTTACTTTGTGTTTTCTCGAGAGAAGTTCTCATTAATCGATTATTTTTAATTATATTAACACGTAGCTACTTAAATAGTACTTCTTCCGTCCCAAAATTATCGTTCACAGGAAAAAAAAAAATTACACAGTTTAAGAAAAGTAAATTTATTATATTGTCTAACCAATTAAATATCATCTTTACCAATTAATTATTTTTTGATTGGTGGAATTTTCAAGTTGACAATGATAACGAATTTTTTTTCATTTTCCTATTATTTTTGAAAAAAAACTTCCTTTTCACCAAATCTCAATGTCCAAATTTCATATTATATTTTTGTTTAAAATGGAAACTATTGGTATTACAATGTGGATGCCCTAACAAAATATTATATATGAGGAATTGAAAAGTTGAACCGTAAATTCCAATTCAAATTGAATTGTAAGTTAGCTTGCTTCTTGAAGTACTTTGGACGGTTCAGATCCGTATTTACGATCTGAAATCCAACTGGATTGGATTAAAATGATGCATACAATTGAACATCCCTAGACACCAGTTGCATAAAATAGAATTTACATCACATTTTTTGATGCATTTAGTATGTGTACAAGTATTATTGCAGATTGTGCAAACATATAAACAACTATTGTAATGTATAGATTAAAAAATACTTCATACGATTCATACGATGTAAGAATCACTCTCTTAAAGAATATATAACATGCGGCATAGACAAGGATGTCTGTCTGCAAATTCCAACGTCTTAAAGCATATATTAGCTAGAGTTTAAATTCTTTATTACACACAACTTCATATCTAAAATGAGTATAACTATAACATTTGATCCTATAAAAGAATTAATTTATGAACACAAACTACTTAACTAAATAATAAAACGAAGTAAATGAAATTTTCATCAAACAGCCATGAAAAAAGATGTTTATGATTTATTTATTTTTCAGAATTTTGTTATTAGTTCATTAAAAATTAAAGTATATTGGGCCATAACTTAGTCCAAATAACTACACATGCGGTTTTTTGTTGCCTTATCTGTTTATAGATATCTCTATATAATAACGGTTGCTGGCCCAGTAAGGAATGGTACAAGCCCAAGCTATCTAATGGTACATAAAGTAATATGAGTGATGATTATGGGTGGTGGTGCGTAGTAATGATGGGTAGAGGCACTAGTTATTATGGTGGCGGTAAGTAGTGATAGTGGTGGTGGTGAGTGGTGGTAAATAAAATATATAATATGAGTTTAGAGATTAATAATGATAATATGATACATAACTAATATCACTCAAGTAATTAACATCTTCCATTGTAGCCCAGTTGTTCAGAGATCTTGCTAATAACATGAATGTCGCAGGTTTGAGTCCCAAGGCTGTCGATTTTTTTCAAGACGCAAAAATTTAATAACAAGTGTCTTTGTTGAAAATTAAACATTACTAATTTAAAAAAGTTCCAAATGCATTATACATTTATATTATACTGTATATATTAAAGACCAAAGGGATAGTATCTCTCTCGTCCTCCGACACTACACACAAGGGTAAAAAACTAACACTGTGTTCCCGAGTAAAAATTCGGAGAGAAAAGAAGAGATTTGGAAGGATATTTAATTTTTCTTGTGTTCCAGAGTCTAATTTTAAAAGAAGAGAAAAGAAGACGAGAGAAATTTTGGTCATTATTTCTCTCCTAATCTTCCTCCCAAAAGTGGGAAGATTTGGAGAGAAGAGAAGTTATAATTAATGAAAAAAATGTCTACTTACCAAAATACCCTTTATATTTCCAAATTAATTTACATTTTAAGGGTAAATTCGTAAATTTATTAACTTTTTCCTTTCTCTTCAACTCGGGAACACAAAAAAACGTTCTTTTCTTTCCCTTTCTTTCCCACTCGGGAACACACGTAATAAAATTAATTTCTTCTCAAAATTTCTTCTTTTCTCTTCTCTCTATTTCCTTTCTTCTCTTTTCTTTCGTTTTAAAATTCTGGAACACAGTGTAAAACTGAAGCAAATCAGCCTTATATATACTCTGAGCAGAGATTTATAATTGTTTCTATTTGCTTTTCACATGTGTGCTTTATGTTATCCTCCTGGTAATCATATTGTTATGTTCTGTGATATGCAAATAGCCACTATGCTATGAATAAAACTTCTTTTAGGACTCTTATAATATGAGTGTGAAATATTTTGATGTTAAAGCAGTTAAAACTTAAAAGGTACAAAAATGTATGTAGAATAATGTGAGTAGTTTATATGTATTTTTGTGAATATTAAGTGCCTCGAGTACGTGAGACGAGCACCTTCACCTCATGCCTAAGGCTATGGGGTATGGGCCTCACTTTAACACCATTTTTTCTGCTACATCATCTGTCATCTCAGCAACTTCACCACATCACACCACACCACTTTATCCAGGAAATACCCACCACACCACACCACACCACACCACACCATTTTTTTTCCAACTCATCATTTATTTTCTATTTATTTTAATAAAAGATATTTAAATTATAGTTTTAAAAATAATTATCATTTATTATTACTTAATCTTAAAACAAACTATTTAATTTATATATTCATGTAAATTTCCTGTAATAAAAAATATGTCCAAGGCCCAAAACAAAATGTTTGTCCAAAGTTTTAATAATAGTCCAAAAAAAAAAAAGCAAAGGCCCAAACTAAAAAAGCCATAATAGAAAAGCCATAAAGTATTAGAAAACCCTAAATTGTCTTCTCCTCTCTGTAACACCTCAATTTTGACACGAAATATTTGGCCAAAGTAATCATTTAATAAAGAGGAGAACTATCCCAAAATACGGATTTACAAAAACCTTTGGTATGAAAATCAGAGTATAAATTCGGTGTTACAAAATATATCAAAACTAAAACTAAGTCTAAATCCGTTCTAGTGTTGTTCTACTCTAGGCCCCGCATCTCTATCCATGCGTACCTAAACCTTCGATCCCGAACCTGAGTACATAGCAAAACAAACAAGGAGTATGTGAGACAAAAACGTCTCGTGAGCTACATGGGTTTAGACCCGATAATAAATATAATCGTATGACATATATACAACATATAAGTAAGTCATCCCTCTAACTAGTCACCCTATTGTGACTCTAACACTTTGCTTTCTTAGCAATCATATCTAGTTGTCGGGACATCCCCAACTAACTAGAACCACATTAACTCATTAACCGGGGATCCCCCGCATTAACAAGCTTCAAGGTAAAGGCAAGAGGGAATCGCCCAATCTACCTATACCTGCCTTACTCGCCGGACTACTTCCAGTTAGCAAGACTACTATCATGGAATGGGCCGATGGGGATCCGCCCAAATGCTCCCCATTCCATACCTCATGACCGGGGATCCCCCGCGTCATCACATCGTCTCAACCTTACTATAACCCGACGGTTATATCAATCAAAGCCTTTGGCTATCACATCAATCATCAACAAGTTAGTTACCTATATTCAACAATATACAACTAACTACATTTGCTAAATTCTACACAATTATCAAATAGACTCGACATATATAATAACAAGTATTTTCATGGCTATGTACTCAATAAAGTCCACACGTACTCACCTTAGCAATATAATGCTCCAACCGTATTATTTCCGCCGGTTTACTCGCTACAACAATTCGGTCAAACTCCAAGACTTCATCGGAAGCCTAATTCAACAATCATACAATGTTCAACACCACATACTACTAATAATGTATCCATTAATCACTAGATACCATCAACTAACACTTTCCCCCAATTATGGTAATTTACCAAACCCTAGGTTAAACCAACCCTTAATTAAGATTCTTACAAATCGAAATCATACACTTGTTTCCTTTGTTAATATATCATCTATTAAGTGTATACATCATTTATTCACCATAAACCATAACCCCCAATAACTAGGGTTTCAAACCCATCCATCAAAATGCATATATCTAAAGCTACAAAGATCAAGGAGTGAAGATATACCTTTAATCTTCACTTAGGAATGAAATCTACCAAGCTTTGATGGAGAAATCAACCAAGATCAGCACTTGCTCTCAAAAATCGCCAATGGAAGAAACTAGGGTTTACTATTGCATTAAATGAGCTAAAACCCGAATTTATTGCAGATGACAGGAGTTCACGGCGTGAACTAAGTTCACGGCGTGAACTTTGCGCTTTCGTGATCACTTCCCGATCGCTATCTGAACGTGAACTTCAATTGCCAGATACCACAATCCCTGGAGGGAGTTCACGGTCGTGAACTAAAGTTCACGCCGTGGACTTCCCTCGACAGCAGGGCTGCACTTTTCGGTCTAGGTCTCGACCCGGTTTCGCCCATAACTTTCTCATACGGTCTCCAAACGACACGAAACCAATTCCTACGTTCTTTAAACGATTTATCCATATTTATCATATTTTATTCAATTTATTTATTTACAAATTTCGGGTCGTTACAACTATCTACCCCTTAAGAAGATTCCGTCCTCGAAATCTCATCATAGTTCACGAAATCCGGGTACCTCTTCCGAATCTCGTCTTTGACTTCCCAAGTCAAATTCGGCTTAAGTGAATGCTTCCACTTGACCAACACCAATTCGATCTCTTTATTCCGGAGTTTCTTCGTTTTCGTTTCTAATATCGCCTCGGGCTCCTCAATCAACCGGTTCGGGCCGTCAACCCGAAACTCTTGTAATGGGATAATATTTTCAACTTCCCCGATAAACTTTTTCAAATAACTTACGTGAAAGGTGTCATGCACACCTTGAAGCTCGGGTGGAAGTTCCAACTTAAACGCTTGAAGCCCGACCCGTTTCAATATTTTAAACGGTCCAACATACCTTGGACTTAACTTTCCTTTCTTACCAAACCGCATCACACCTTTCCAAGGTGACACTTTCAACATGACCATATCGCCGACATCCAAGTCGTATGGCCTTTTCTTCAAACCCGAATAACTTCGTTGTCTATCTTGGGCGACTTTCATGTTGGTTTGAATAATACCGATCTTTTCATTCGTCACTCTCACGATCTCGGGACCCGTGAGTTTCGTTTCTCCCGCTTCCAACCAACAAGATGGAGTTCTACATTTTCTTCCATACAACGCCTCATAAGGCGGCATCTTGATAGTCGAGTGATAACTATTATTATACGAGAACTCGACTAACGGTAAATGTTCATCCCATTTACCACCGAAATCTAGTACACACGATCTTAACATGTCTTCAACCGTTTGAATCGTTCTTTCACTTTGACCGTTGGTTTGCGGATGATAAGCCGTGCTCAACCGCCACTTTGTACCCAATTCTTCTTGTAAAGATCGCCAAAATCTCGAGGTAAACCTCGCGTCTCTATCGGATACAATAGACAATGGAACCCTGTGGAGTCGAACCACCTCATCGACATACAACTTAGCCAATTTCTCAAGTGGCAACGTTTCTCGGATGGCTAAAAATAACGCACTCTTGGTCAACCGGTCAACTATGACCCAAATGGCATCGTCACCCCTGCTCGTCTTTGGTAAACCTACTATGAAATCCATAGTTACGTCTTCCCACTTTCCGGCCGGTACAACCAATGATTGAGCTACCCCATACGGTACTTGATGCTCGGCTTTCACTTGTGCACACGTGGCACACTTAGAGATATACTTGGCCACTCTCGTCTTCATTCCGGGCCACCAATAAACCCGTTTCATATCTTGGTACGTCTTTGTACTTCCCGGGTGAATTGAATACTTTGACTTGTGCACATCATACAACAACTCTTTTCGGATGCCACCGAACTTAGGAACCCAAATACGACCGCCTACGGTCTTCAACCCTTGTGCATTTTCGAGAAAATGTTGGTTCTTACCAAACCGCTCTTGTCTTAACTCTTCTTTTTCCATAACTTCTCGTTGGGCATTCTTGATTCTTTCGATGATGCTCGAGACGACTTCTATACGTGTTAATATTCCTCGGTTCGGTTTTTCATAGACCTTTCGGCTCAAGGCGTCGGCTACTACATTAGCCTTTCCCGCGTGATACACAATCTCACAATCATAATCGGCAATCAACTCGATCCACCTTCTTTGTCGCATATTAAGATCCTCTTGAGTGAACACGTATTGTAAACTTTTATGATCCGTGTACAACGTACACCGAGTACCATACAAATAATGTCTCCACAACTTCAAAGCAAATATAATCGCCGCCAACTCCAAGTCGTGTGTCGTGTACCTCAATTCCGCATTTTTCAATTGTCGCGAGGCATACGCGATCACCTTTCCTCTTTGCATCAACACACAACCGAGCCCTTGATTCGAAGCATCACTATAAACCACAAAATCTTCCATACCATCCGGTAACGTAAGAATCGGCGCGTTACATAACTTTTCCTTCAACAAATTAAACGCCTCTTCTTGCTTCTTCTCCCACACAAACTTCTCACTTTTTCTCGTTAACTTCGTGAGTGGAATCGCGATTCTCGAGAAGTCTTGTATAAATCTTCGGTAATAACCGGCTAATCCAAGGAAACTTCTAACCTCGGTTGGAGTCCTCGGAGGCTCCCAATTTGACACCGCTTCAATCTTGGACGGGTCAACCTTAATACCATCACACGTCACCACGTGACCTAAGAATTGCACTTCCCGCAACCAAAATTCACACTTCGAGAATTTTGCATACAACTCCTCCCGTTTCAACACGTCTAAAACAAGCCTCAAATGACTTTCGTGTTCTTCCTCGGTTTTCGAATAAATCAAAATGTCGTCAATGAACACGATCAAAAACTTATAAAGAAACGGTTTAAAAACCCGATTCATTAAATCCATAAAAATCGCCGGCGCGTTTGTAAGACCAAACGGCATCACTAGGAATTCATAATGACCATAACGTGTACGAAAAGCCGTCTTCTCGGCGTCGCCTTCTTTCACCCGAACTTGATGATAACCCGACCTCAAATCAATCTTCGAGAAATAACTAGCACCTTGCAATTGGTCGAATAAGTCGTCAATTCTCGGCAACGGGTAACGGTTCTTAATAGTCACCTTATTCAACTCTCGGTAGTCGATACACATCCTCATCGAACCGTGTTTCTTCTTAACAAATAACACCGGTGCACCCCAAGGTGACGAACTCGGACGAATAAAACCTTTGTCTAATAAATCTTGCAATTGAGTCATCAATTCCCGCATCTCGGTGGGAGCTAAACGATACGGGGCACGAGCAATCGGCGTCGCCCCCAGAACTAAATCAATTTTAAACTCGACTTGTCTCTCCGGTGGTAAACCGGGCAAGTCATCGGGAAATACCTCGGGAAAATCCTGAATAATTTTGACGCTATCCATCGTCTTCTTTTCTTTTCGGCCATCTAACACATATGCAATAAACGATGCACAATCTTTCGATATACTTTTCCTCGCCTTAATGGCGGTAATCACATTAGGCATGTGATGTCGTTTTTCCCCATACACATACACCTTCTCATTCTCGGGTGTCCTAATTGACACTATCTTCTTACCGCATAAAATTTTGGCTTGGTGCATACCCAACCAATCCATACCGATAACCACATCGAACGCCTTTATGACCATGGGCAACAAATCTACCTTAAACTTTCTACCGTCTATTTCTATTTCACAATTTCTATAAATACATTCAACCATAGACGTTTTCCCGTTGGCTACTTCTATCTCATAAACCTCATCTAACATCTCGGACGGCACATTCAACTTACAACCGAATTCATAAGACACAAACGAATAATTGGAACCCGAATCAAACAAAATATGAGTTGGCAAGGAGTTAATAAATAAAGTACCTGACACCACATCGTGTGCCTCCTTCGCCTCCTCCCGAGTGAGTTGGAAGGATCGCCCCTTCACCTTCGCCGGCTCCACTTTCTTTTTAGCCGTGGACACCATCGACTCGGTTCCCTTCTTCAGGCACACATTGCTATAGTGCCCCTTTTCGTGGCACGAGAAACATTCAACCTCGGCCAAAGATTTGGACTTGCATTCTCGGGCCATATGCCCCGGTTTCCCACAATTAAAGCAAGTTTTCGACTCTCCTCGGCACACGCCGACATGATTCTTCCCGCACTTCTTGCACGAGCCAACACTACCTTGCTTAGAGAAGCTCGAAGTGAACTTCCCTTTCTTGAACGAACTAGAGCCGCTCTCGGCTTTCCTTTTCTCGCCCACATGGGCCCTCTCGGCAACACGTGCCTCGTTCACTTCCTCAACACCCCGGGCGGCACTAATGGCCTCATCAAGTGTGACCGCCCTCTTAACTTCCAATTGGTAGTCCCACGGTAACCCACTAGCATACCGGACCACCCTCAACCTCTCATCCGAGTAGGTTTTAGCAACAAACGGGAGCAATCCCGTGAACTCTCTCGAGAACTCCTCCATTGACAAATCACCCTTCTTAAGGGTCACGAACTTCTCGTGCATCTTTTCCAAATCCCTTTCGGGACAAAATTTCTTTTTCAATCTCGTGGTGAATTCTTCCCACGTCATTTTCTCAACCACCTCCCTCCCGAGGGTTTCATACACGTATCCCACCAAACCATAGCATCTTCTTTTAACAATTGTGACGCATACGTCACCATATCGGCATCCTTACGCTTGCTTCTACCGATAACCCTCTGGGTCTCTCGGATCCACCTCATGGTTACTTTCGGGTCCGAACTACCCGTATACACATTTGGCTTACAAGCCATGAAGGATTTAAACGAACAACCTTCTTTCACAACGGGCTTTGCCCTAGCATCACTTTGGCCACCCGTGGAGGACTTTCCTCCACCGGTGCCACTACCCCCGGTTCTTTCATCCGATCTAGCCTCGGATTCACGGTCCCCTCCCGACCTCTCACGGTCTCCAATAATACGGTGCACTTCTTCGGCCACCGTTCCTTTGATTTGATCAATAATAGTTTGGAGATCCGCCATGGTTACCGGAGTTCTATTAGCTCCGACCTCCGACTCACCCATTCGATGCATCGACGGTTGACTTTCTTGTTCAACCACAACCTCAACATGAGGTATCTCCTCCTCCCGGCCCTCCGGGGCTCTACCACTTCTACGCGTGGTCACCATTTCTTTCAATCAAGACTATACGAAAGACATTAAACATTTAGTACATTGTGTAAGACCCATTAGTCGCATAAGACTCAATATCCATAATCATGTCAAATTTCATCGGTCCCCTAGGTTCAACCCTAAACTTAATATAAAGTCTCAAGGTCAACCTATGATCTTAAGGAATCTTATATTCCTAATGCTACAGTCTAAGACTAGGATGATCGTCCAACCTAATTCACTTAAACAGTAGCTCTGATACCAAGTTGTAACACCTCAATTTTGATACGAAACATTTGGCCAAAATAATCATTTAATAAAGAGGAGAACTATCCCAAAATACGGATTTACAAAAACCTTTGGTATGAAAATCAGAGTATAAATTCGGTGTTACAAAATATATCAAAACCAAAGCTAAGTCTAAATCCGTTCTAGTGTTCTTCTACTCTAGGCCCGGCATCTCTATCCATGCGTACCTAAACCTTCGATCCCGGACCTGAGTACATAGCAAAACAACCAAGGAGTACGTGAGACAAAAACGTCTCGTGAGCTACATGGGTTTAGACCCGATAATTAATATAATCGTATGACATATAAACAACATATAAGTAAGTCATTCCTCTAACTAGTCACCTTATTGTGACTCTAACACTTTGCTTTCCTAGCAATCATATCTAGTTGTCGGGACATCCCCAACTAACTAGAACCACATTAACTCATTAACCGGGGATCCCCCGCATTAAAAAGCTTCAAGGTAAAGGCAAGAGGGAATCGTCCAATCTACCTATACCTGCCTTACTCGCCGGACTACTTCCAGTTAGCAAGACTACTATCATGGAATGGGCCGATGGGGATCCGCCCAAATGCTCCCCATTCCATACCTCATGATCGGGGATCCCCCGCGTCATCACATCGTCTCAACCTTACTATAACCCGACGGTTATATCAATCAAAGCCTTTGGCTATCACATCAATCATCAACAAGTTAGTTACCTATATTCAACAATATACAACTAACTACATTTGCTAAATTCTACACAATTATCAAATAGACTCGACATATATAATAACAAGTATTTTCATGGCTATGTACTAAATAAAGTCCACACGTACTCACCTTAGCAATATAATGCTCCAACCGTATTCTTTCCGCCGGTTTCCTCGCTCCAACAATTCGGTCAAACTCCAAGACTTCACCGGGAGCCTAATTCAACAATCATACAATGTTCAACACCACATACTACTAATAATGTATCCATTAATCACTAGATACCATCAACTAACACTTTCCCCCAATTATGGTAATTTACCAAACCCTAGGTTTAACCAACCCTTAAGATTCTTACAAATTGAAATCATACACTTGTTTCCTTTGTTAATATACCATCTATTAAGTGTATACATCATTTATTCACCATAAACCATAACCCCCAATAACTAGGGTTTCAAACCCATCCATCAAAATGCATAGATCTAAAGCTACAAAGATCAAGGAGTGAAGATATACCTTTAATCTTCACTTAGGAGTGAAATCTACCAAGCTTTGATGGAGAAATCAACCAAGATCAGCACTTGCTCTCAAAAATCGCCAATGGAAGAAACTAGGGTTTACTATTGCATTAAATGAGCTAAAACCCGAATTTATTGCAGATGACAGGAGTTCACGGCGTGAACTAAGTTCACGGCGTGAACTTTGCGCTTTCGTGATCACTTCCCGATCGCTATCTGAACGTGAACTTCAATTGCCAGATACCACAATCCCTGGAGGGAGTTCACGATCGTGAACTAAAGTTCACGCCGTGAACTTCCCTCGTACAGCAGTGCTGCACTTTTCGGTCTAGGTCTCGATCCGGTTTCGCCCATAACTTTCTCATACGGTCTCCAAACGACACGAAACCAATTCCTACGTTCTTTAAACGATTTATCCATATTTATCATATTTTTATTCAATTTATTTATTTACAAATTTCGGGTCGTTACACTCTCCTTGTCTTCTCCAGAACGTACAGAGCAGCCATGACAATACCAGGTAAGTTTTTTTTTTATGTATAAATTTCCCTTCCAACGGTCGAAAAAGCTTGCAACGGTCAAAAAAGCCACACCCTCACGCCCGTTAAAGCCCGTGCTCGTTACCACCAGCATCCACCACCCGCCCCCACGCCGTGTAGGGGGGCGGTGTTCGTTCTTCCCAGCATGCCGTGGCCCTAGGCCACCTCAGCATCACGCCAACGGCCTTTGGCCCATACTGATCGGTCTAACGCATTGATCGGCTCTCGAGACCCTTAACGCGTCACGCCTTTTCTAACCAACATATGAATTATGAGTTTACACTTTATACTTCCGAGTTTAAATTATAAACCCATAAATAAGCTATAAAACAAACACCACGTGATTATCATGGTGGTAAAGTGAATGTGAAAAACAGTTTTTAAATACCATCTTAAATTACAACACTAAGGCTAGCTATACTAACATCTAATATTAAATTTTGTTTGACGTACACGGTACATCCATTAAATTTTATTTACCTTACCCTATTTTCTTTACTAAAACTAAATATTTATATTTTTTGGCTTACATCCATTTAATTTCTATTGGGCATCTTTATAAAAAGCAAACAAAATCTGAAATATAATTAATTTAAAGGGAAAATCTCAAATACAAAAATGAAATTAAAAAGACAACCAGAAAAAGAAGGCATCTTATTCATGTACATGTACTACTATTTTGTCTCCTTTTAAGGAAGGACAGGAACAAGAAAACGCGTTAAAAAGAAACAACATATGTGTACATTCATGAATTTGATTCTAAAAGGAAGGACTAAACTATGAAGTAATATAAACTTAGCGTTATAAAGGTTTGATTCAAAGGTGTAACAAATTTTTTAAGCAACAACAAATGTATACATTTATGAATTCGATTCGCGTCACATTTACAAAAATACGCGTCATATTTATAAACTAACATATTTATAGCACTAAATTTTATAAAAATAAAAAAGCATTATTTATGTACCGTAGATGAATAGGAACATCACCTAAAATTGTTATTATAGATGATTAGAGTTCTCGAATAGCCAAAGAGCCCAAAGTATGAATTTAATCGTCCCGTCCCTTCCTTTTATAGCTTTGCTCTGAAGTTATGTCGAGTTTGTTACCGATATAGATTGTTTTTCATATGACATATATTGTTTTTTTCAAACATATGAACATCTTATAGCCAACCTCTATATCAATAACTCTTTTCGCAAACCATGCGTAGATGTGTCTAGTCGACAAAAGTCACAAAACACCCCAAGTTTGGGCAGCATGAGATCATATGTAAAAAGAATCACCAAGTTTAGGTTGCGTTTTATTTCGGCTACAAAATAATACACGAAACATTTATAGTCTTGGTGTATCCTCGCCCTGATTATCCGAAATCTAAACTGGAACCAATTAGCTTATATCTTTTATTTTAATATATACACCACAAATTAATGAAATATTAACTTTGTTAATTAGTATGATTGTACAAATATTGTCTTACTGTTTTCTTTCATAAATTATGTTGCCAACCCATTTTAGTCATACCCCCACTTCATTGCAAAACCACATTATAAATTCGCACCAAAACATGGTTTTTGGCCTTTCTGCATTTTGCAACAACCCACCCCATCCACCCATTTCTTCCGTTCATACACATTCAAATTTCCTTTTTTCGGTAATTTTTTTCTTTAAACAAGTGGAATTTTAATATTTAATATATAAAGATATTATAAGTTTCTTGGTTTCATAGCAATCAATGCATATGTACAAAGGTCTTTAAGAAAGCTTGTATTTATTTATAGTGTCAACTATTTTTCCACATGTGAACTTTGTTTAAAAGAGTCATCTTTCTTGGTTCTTCTGAATCTTTTTGGCTTAAAGATTCTCATAAGATTGATTTTAAGTAATGGGTCTTCCTCAAACTTGAGAAAAATAACTCAACATATTTTGAGGTTTGATGTGAATTTCTTGAAGGGTAAAAATGTCATCTTTTAGTGGTCTAGAGATTGGTTTGTGTTTCCTCTTTGGATGTATCCTCTTGGTTCTTTCTGCTGAGCTCTATTATCTTCTATATTGGAAGAAGAGGTTCTCCAAAAATAAGGAAGATAATGAAAACCAATACTTTTCATCTTCCAAATTTACCTCTACATGTTGGAAAACCTCAAAATCCATTATAACCCAAGAAAAAGATTTGCAAACCCATGTCAAACAAGAACATTCAGACATGGGTTTGGATAAAGATTTGGTGTCAAAGGATTTAGGAGATGAAAGTTTGGATCTTGAGCTCATGAGGCTACATAACTTAGGTGGACCACCTAGGTTTCTTTTCACAATTAATGAAGAAACCAAAGAAGATTTGGAATCTGAGATAAGCAAAAAGGGGTCAAGAACAAGAAGCATGAGTGACATTGTTGATACTTTAGATACACCATTTTTGTCTCCTATTGCTTCACCACCATTGAAGGTCCCACAACAACTCAAATTTGAAGCTTATGATCATCATGGATTGAATCATTTATATAAATCCAATGAATTTGATATTAACAAGATTAAATCTTCACCACCACCATCATTCAAGTTCTTGAGAGATGCAGAGGAGAAGCTTTTGAAAAAAATTATGCAAATTGAAAGCGAGAAAAAGGCAAATTTCAAGAAAATGGATCAAGATTGTTCAAGAAAAATAGCGCAAAATGATGGTTCTTTTGTGAATTTAGTTGTTAGTAAGGGCAATAGTGAAGGAGGGATTCACAAAGATTCAACACATTCAAAGGTTCGTCCAATGGATTGTTCACCATCAACAAAAATGGATCCAATTGACAAGAAATGGTGAATACTTGATTTACCAATTCATGTTTTCTTGAATTGGGTAAGGGTTTTTTTCTTCATTTTCTATTTTGATTTTTTTTATTTATTTATTAATTTATCTTCTTTTTTAATTACAAAGAGATCGACGACTTTTTCATAATAATCAAATAGATTATACATGGGTTTATAGTTTACTTTAAATTGTGATTTGCCATTGGCATAACATGTGCAATGATATTAGACGATTATATTCTTCAATGGCAAATAGCATAATAAAGCTTGAGATTTTAGTTAATTTACAACTAAACTAGTCTAGTTTTTCTTTTCTTTTCCCCATCTCTCTTCTTTTAGTTGCTGAGAGGGTGAGTGTAGTGGCTCTCAATCCTCAAGCCTCTGTGTCATCTTCATTTGGCGCCGCCATTTCAAGCCACAACACTAACCCCCTTTTGTGCATAACACACTGAGCAACTGTAGAAATTCATTAATATGTTTTTGTTTCTATTGCCTATGAGTGAGATGGTTTTTTTGTTGGGTCTAAAAATAATATAATGACCAGAGTTATGAGTAACAAATTATTTTAATGTATTAATGTGAAAAGATGAATGATAAAATGACGATGATTATACTCTTTGACTTGAGCCACTATATCTACCTCCAAGCTAACCTTTTTATGCGCCTCTAGTGACTCCTACATTAAATGTCACTTTTTGGTAGTAAAACTTCAAACTTCATTTATATGGCAATTGTATTTATTGTATCTTACTACTTTTAGCACAAATTTAAATATTGCAAGTGATTTTCAATAATAACTTAAAACAAACTAAAACATTAAAAGCAATATAACAGTATTAACATTAGCACTACTAAAGTGTGATACTAGCACATAACTAAAAAGGGTAAACCATATAGAAAAATTTCTGTGTTCAAATTACACGGTCAGAGTGAGTCATTAACTCGGATATAAGCAGTCTAATTGGAATCATGACCTTTTCCAACCCATTCATTCCTTGACTACTCTCAAGATTTGTATTACTGAGATTTGAACTTATTACTTCTTGTTAGAAAGTCAGGGCCTTTACAAAAATGTAAGTTGGAATGGTATACGTATGTTGTATAAACTATAACATCAACGCAATAACCAAACAATATATTGGATTAAAATAATGAGACTAAACCATATTTTCCTGTTTCATCTACATTTTTTGGGGTCGCAATAGTAGTTATGACGAGCTTTAAATGCACAACAATTCGTTGTGCATTCATTTATTAAGGAATAAGATAATAATGCGGTCTAAAATCTTTATTGCTTTCTCATTGTTGGTTGTTTGTTCACAGTGCCACTAGCACCCACATAGACGCTATCAACTATATACTTAGCAAAATCAGGCACGACATGATAACTCATACAAAGCCGGCACAAAATTAGTAGGTTTAGGTTAGAGGTTTCGACACGTTGTTGTAAACGGGTTGACTCGACACGACATGAAAGTTAAATGAGTTGGGTTAGTGTCAATTCTTTCAACTTGAAGATAACCCGAATTACCTGTTTAAATGTGTAAATATATTACTTCCTCCGATTCAAAATAAGTGATACACTTTCCTTTTTGGGGTGTATCAAAATAAGTGATACACTTTGGAAAATTACCTTATTTGGTAAAAAATAATGGGACCCACACCCACTAACTATCTACTTTAACAAAATGAAATGACCATTTTACCCTTACTTTTACTTTTAAATATCATTAACTTCACTTTATTCAAAAAAGTGTGGGACCCATTCCTCACTAACCATCCAATTAATCAAAGTTAACCATCATTATAAACTTGTGCCTCAAAAAGCGTGAAAACCCAAGTGTATCACTTATTTTGAATCGGAGGAAGTAATAGATTTTAAATATATTAAATGTAAATTTATATAAATTTATGACTTTTTAGTTATACTGGCAAAAGCTTGGACTCTTTAAATTTATTCTTGTTGGATTTTTTTATTATATTTTATATTGTTTTGGACATAATGTTACTTAAAACTATAAATTTCTATGTTTTACTGTTTGGACATTTTTATAATCGCTATATCTAATTTTCACTGTTTAAACATGTCAATTAAATAAGTTGACTTTCACACTTTCACAAGTTTTACGGGTTCCACAGGTCGTGTCGGATTGACACAAATTAAGTGTGTTGGATATGGGTCAATATTTTGAACTTGTTTAATTATTAAACATATGGGGTATGGTTTAGTAGTCTCAACCCGTTTAAGATTTTGACACCACATTACCCATTTGTTAGATCTAACCGTTTACTCTTTATTTCGTTTTTCATTTCTTAGCACTTCTAGTGGCTTGATTGCAAACTATCATTACTAAAAAATTAATACCAATATATAAAATATGCAATCCAAACACAACTGAATCTTACGATCAAACTTAAGATAATTTACTTGCAAACCGAGCAGACTAAGACCATTGTCAAAGGGAGTAAATCGACAGGGTCGGTTGAATTTTTTTATGGACTCATCGTTGACACGGCCCCGTTCTTGATGGCGTCGATTTGATTGCCGTGGGTTTGGGGACGGGAAGGAGGGGAGAGATTGGTTGGTGACCCATTATATCTTCAAAAATTGTTTAATGCACTCGGCACTACTCTTACTTGTTAAATATTTATTCAGGATTACATTTGATCAACAAGTTTAACCTATTACATTTAAATCATATTAGTGATATAAATCACCAACATGTCTTTCTAAAAGTAGTCTCTTTACTTTTACATAAATATACGACATACATCTTAACTCTTTATACTTCTCATTAGAAAAAATTAGATATCTAGTACTTGTATTATATAAATGAGAATGTATAATTTATTTGAAGATGGTGCCGACACTTGTAAAGTCGTACTATGTCCAAATTAAAGTATCCCATCATGACTCGACATATAGCGAATAAAAGGGTCTTGATCTGTCATATTCAATTTCGAGTTATGAGGTCAGCTTCATATGCACCGAACGTTCGCGACAAGTAGACAAATATTAGTCCTTTTCTAAAATAAACTCCTCGTTTACTTCAACTTAGCGTTATATCAACACTTCTAAACTCAAACACCAACTGACATGCCTCTCACAATAACATATCTTCACTTCATTTATCACTTAATTTTATACACATATATACACTGCACACATATCCACTAGGAATGACAATGGGCCGGGTTCGGGGCAGGGCAAACCATTCAGTCCCCAAAACCGTTAAGAAAATTTTGCTATGTACCTCATCGGAGTTCTTATCAAGACGCTACATTGGGCCGCAATTTAGCCCGATCTCGGTCTTGTTTCCTATTTTTGCCCCTGAAAGTTGTTCAACCATTCACAAAAATACAATTATATTTAATAATTACGTATCAAATATAATAGGGTAAATTACAGTTTTTGTCCCTGACCTTTGGCCGATTCGGGGTTTTTGTCCCTAAACTTTTTTCTTCCGTTTTTTTATCCTTTAAGTTTTTAAAATTCTGGAAATTTGTCCTTTCGTCTATTTTTAGCCGTTAACTAGCGAAATTTTAGTCATTTTCCCCAAATTACCCTTGCATCATCTTCATCGTTATCTTCTTCATCATCAAGAACACCCAACTCATTCCTTCATGTGTTCTTCATCAACAACACCACAAAATTAAAACCTAAAATTAAAACCCACAACTCATTCCAGCCGACGGACCTGAAGAACTCCCCGTCTCTTTACCCTCATTTATCTCCACCGACGACGACCCCTTCGACTCTCCAAGTCGCCACCAGCGTTCTCCTCACCGCCGCCATCTCCGTATTTCTCTTCCGCTCCCTCCGTCGTCGTGCAAAACAAGCCAAACAACTGGTTCAATTTAATGAATTCATTCTCGTTAATTGTAGTTCAATCAATAGGGTTTAATTTGTTCGAAACTTTAATTATCGTGTGCAATTGAGGGAATGGTTGCTAGAAATGAAGTACAGAGACGAGATGTTTGGTTTGATTTTCAGACGGCTGGAGATTTCATGGTGATAGATTAAATGCTAGAAATGAAGAATTTTGGGAATATAGATGAAGAATTTTGGGATCTGACATTTTTCTAGTTTTCGGATAAACATTTCTTTAATTTATGGAAGACGACGAACAACCTGGGTTCGATTTTGTAGAATCATTCAACCGTCTAGGAATGGTCGAAATAGGGGGGGGGGGGGGGGTACACCCCCAATTTCCATTTCTGAACCGCCTCGCCGGAACCCTAATTTGGCCGGAAATCGCCTCACGGCGGCGGACGGCGTTGCCGGAGCTGCTTGTGATTTAGGGATCATCAAAAAAATGGGGAAGAACACATAAATGATTTGGGTTTGGGTTATTAACTTGTTTCAGATTTGATGAACAATAAAGAAGATGCAGAATGGTGAAAATGACCAAAATGCCCTCACATGTCTTGCATTTTTCGTCACTTAACGGCTAAAAATAGACGGAAGGACAAATATGCAGAATTTTAAAAACTTAAAGGACAAAAAAATAGAAGAAAAAAGTTTAGGGACAAAAACCCTGAATCGGGCAAAGATCAGGGACAAAAACTGTAATTTACCCAATATAATATATGACATATAATAAAATATTAATATTATATATAACGCGGCAGAGCGGGGTAAGGTATCCCCAATCACTAACCCAGACCCCGAAAAATCTATGTTAAAACAGTGTTTATCGCCCCGAACCCTAACACGTCTGCCACCCCCACCCTGTTTAATCAAATTTCGGGTTTCCCCATCGGGTTCGGTGCCTTTTCGTTTGTCACTTAATTGAAAAGCAAGTGGTAGGGCAATGATTTCACTTAAGTGACCCGACGAAAGAGGCCTTAGCTCAATTGACACCCCCTATCAATATTATACAATAATTATTTAGAAGTTAAGGTGATCTTTTATATTCTCGCTCTTCCTCATTTAAACAAACTGACATCACCCATAATATTTACTTTTAAACATATGAGGATGATTATTAATAAGATTGAAAAAAGTATAAACACCTAACTTTACATGGTATTTGATTTATGGATTAATGCAAGGTGCACTACGATTCATGATATTTAAAGTAATTAAACCTTAACTATTAAATTCAAACTTTAAAGTATAATCTTATTTGGTTATGTGGTGTCTTCGTCACTCTAAATGTTTTCACATGCTCTTGCTCTATCAATTCTGTTTCTATTAATTGCTTTAGAATACAAATTACATAAACCACCTTCGATGAGGAATTCCGGTAAAATTGCTGGACCATAATGGGTCGGGTCTAACGTGATGGATAGCTCCTGAATAATGGATCCTTGATCAGAGGAAATTGTGAAATAACAAAAATTCCCTCAACTAACGGAGGGTATTTAACACTATTTGGAGTGAGGGAACAAAATGATTTTAAAAGTACAAATTGTATGAACTGTGCTTGCATTTTGGTGATCATATGTACCAAACGTATAATTTCGCTAAAACATATTAACCATTCTTGCAATTTACTCTATATATTAATAAACTAGTTTATGGACCCGTATGCTACACATGCATCGTTAATGTTAATTTAATTACAAGATACAGAGTACGATGGTGTTGACTAAGACAAAATAATTGTGAAACAACTCAAATACAAATGCATAATGTAAAAGGAAACATTAGACTATAATGCATTAGCCTTTCCAGTGAAATAGTAATGAAGCAAAAACGGTATTAATAATGCTGAAGTAAACTAAAAAAAACATAAACAAACCACACCAAATGTGTAGATACAAAGTCAAAGGTTTCCGAAGTCGCTAGGCGCTAGTCGGTTGTCCCCTGCCAGCTATTAATTGGTTTAAGAGGGGATTACACATATTGGAATTTTCTGTATGTAAATATAACTTTTGAAATTATACGTCAAAGTTCACATATATAATATTTGAAGTTCAAATTAACAATGCTTAACTATAATTATACATCAACAAAAAAATGTTTGACTTTTTGACCAATTTTGATCGCTTAACCCAAAATTAAAAGGGTCTTTTCATCAGATATATGTTATGTATCATTTGAATTTTTTTTTATTATTTTTTTTCGAACAATTTAAAAGGATGGTATAAAGTATTTTTATTTTCAAAAACAAAGATTTAATGTTTTTTAATTAACAGAAAATAAAATATTTACATGAGCTTTTGGATCAAGACGCTTATTTGAGATACTCTTCAAAGTACTTTGGGTTTGGGCTCCCCTCCGTGCCCTTGGGCTTTTAATTGTGTTTATCTCCAAATGCCTGGAATCAAAACTAAGCATCCTACCCCGAACACGCGGCTACTTGTCAATATTTAGTTTATAAAACGTGTCTAAAAGTTTATAGGTCAAAATGCATTTTAGTACCCTGAATTTGGCCGACTGGAATTTCTACTACCCTGAACTATTAAAGGTGCACCATGGTACCCTGAACTTAACAAAATAGTCGATTTAGTACCCTGACTCATAAATTTGATTGTGTTTTCTTACTTGATTTAATTTTGTTGGAGCTTTAAACGGACTAAAAAATGCATGTTTATCTCAATATATTGATATCAGAAGCAAATGATACGAGAAAACAAGAGCACATTAGTAAACCAGGGTACTAAATTGACCATTTTGTCAAGTTCAGGGTACTATGGTGCACCTTTAATAGTTCAGGGTAGTAGAAATTCCACCCAGCCAAGTTCAGGGTACTAAAATGCATTTTGGCCAAGTTTATACTACCTCCGTATCAAAATAAGTGAACACTTTCTATTTAGGTGTAGAACAAAATAAGCGTTACACTTTTTAAATTTACCTTATTTGGTAAAAAAGTGAGACCCTATCTCTACTAACTATTTACTTTAATAAAGTGAAATTACTATTTTACCCTTACCTTTTACTTTTAAACATCATTAATATCACTTTATTCAAAAGAAGTGGGACACATTATCCACTAACTATCATCTTTAGTTTATCCTAATCTATCTTTTATCTTTTAATCTTTTGATACGGAGGTATTATATAATATCATAAGTTAAAGAAGATAAATGATATTAATATCTACTATTTGTGCATATTTTTCATTATTACTCATAAAGATGACATGCATAATCTACTATATTTTTTCCTCATATCATCACGTATAACACAAAAAAGCCTCAAAGTCACATACAAGGAGATCAAGTAAAAGTGTATAATTTAATTTGCATCTCAAATAGATGTAATAATATTTTCATTGATGGGTTAAATTGAGTTTGCAACCTGAATTATTACTTGATTGTAATCCCTTTTATGTACATTGATAAAACCATATGACATTAAGGGCCGGTCCTGGGCGTCGTCCATAGTCAACAAATTTTAGGAGCCTATATATACACAGCACTTAATAAATTGATTGACATTTGGCTACTAGGAAGTTATTTGAAATGGGTGGGTATCAAACTCCAGTCTTTATTAATTAAGTATATATAATTGAAAGTTAGGAATCAATGTCTCATCTATTTAACATGGTGAAGGGAAGGGAATAAAGCGAATTGATTAAATAATCCCCTATTTGTTGCTAATTAAGGCTTTTAAAGTCATATATTTAGACTTGCAACAAATTGTTTCGACCCTTTAGAAAACGCGTAGCTCATCACTTTTTTAAAGATGTCATCATTTTAGTATGTTTGTTAAATATCAAAATTCGAATTATGCTTAAAACAATAAATAGTTTATATTGAGATAACAAAACTTTTGTCAGGATCGAATAACCCAGACAGATTAATTAATCACAGATCTACAAATTATGAGAAGTTGCAGCGGATCAACACTCTAGTTTAATTGATTAAGAACAATGAATAGTGTTAATGAATACGAATGCGAATAAGAACACAGTAATCACAAAAAGCTTCAATGTATATTAATGTTATCGATCAATACACGCGTACGTTTACAATTCATAAGGAACTATATATACTAGTCCTTGAAGCCTAAAATATTAACCTAGTTATTCTAGGATTCGATTACAACTGAATTACATAAAGATATACATTCCTTAACTAACTATGCTAAAATCTCGAATACCATCAACACCAAAAATAGACGTCAGTAGTGTTTGCCATCGTCAGTAGTAAACTTGAGATCAGTAGCATCAGTAGTAGTTGCAATTCTGCCCCCATCAGTACTATTCTTCAGTATGCATGAATCAGTGCTAACTGCAGCATCAATAATAGAATGTTATATCTGATTTATTTCCCAACAATCTCCCCCTAAACTTATTAATTCTCTTTGAATTAATCAAGTTTCTTCTGTTCTTCATTCTTCTCAGCTTGTTCTTCTAACAGTTTAGCTCTTCTTTGTCTGCCTTCAATAGTTCTTTGATTTTGCAGCTTTCTTTAAGCTATAATGTACTTGATGTTTTTCTTTACAAAATAATTAAGTTTTTCTTGAAACAAAACAGCATCATAGGGTTTCATCATTGTGTTTGTGTATAACTGATACATTATTTCTTCAAAATGTGGATATTCTTTTCCATATAAGTACAATTCACAGTTTTTGCTTGATCTTTCAAAGAAGTACATGTTTACTGTGGGAAGCACATTCCAAGCATAAACATTTTCTTTACTTGTGAATATTTCAGGATATTTGTCTGGATAAAATGCAGCATCAATCATTTTAGTTAAGTATCCAGCTCCTGAATTCTTCCATGACTTCTTGGTCATTCTTGGTTTGCCTATGATCAGGACTTTAATAATATCAGCTCTACTACAAGACATAATCATTGGTTTCCATACAGTGAATCTTTGAATTGATTTGTCTTGTCTTATAATTTCAATGGCATCACCAACCAACCTCCAATTTATGATTGGATTATCTTCAATAGGAGCAACAGGAGTATCAAAGACTTGTATTTCTAGTTTTCTTTTCTTTCTTTGTTCAGTTTCAGGTTCAGCTCCTTTCCTTTTCTTAGGAGGTATTGAAGGTTCACCAGTTGTTGGTGTTCTAGAGAGGATTATTGTGGGATCTATTTCAACTAACACCTTTTCCTTTTCTGCTTCAACTTCCATTTCTGCTAATTCTTTCTTTTTGGCAGTATAATATTTGTCTACTATTGTCATCATTTTCATCCTGCCAAAAGATTTAGCATTGTGCCCTTTTATCTTTAAAAAGTCAATCATCTTCTTCTTCTGTTCAAATACATCATCTGGTAGATCAGCCTTTTCTCTTTTACATTCGGCTACAAGGTCTTCAAGACAATTTAAGTGTTCTTCTTCTATCTTTCTTTGTCTTTCAAATTCTGCCTTTTGACCTTCTACCAGGACTCCTTCTATTTGTGGAATTGGTACCTCAGCTTCTTGAGTTTCAGGATTGTTTAATTTTTCTTTTTCAGCCTTTTTCTTGTCCTCAAGAGCTTGAGTCTTAGCCACTTTTCTCAAGTACCTTATCCTATTCACCTTCCATTTATCTTGTTTAGCAGGTCTGACATGGTGCATTTTTGTTTACCATGTAGTGACCTAAGGCTATGTTTGGATAATCATCATCAAACTTCTCTTTTCCTTTTCCAATACAAGCTGCTAGTGGAGGTGGAGTGTACTTCATATCAAGAACAGGAGTGAATACAATTGATGGAGAGAATAGATGAATTTTATTTTCTGGAAGTATTTTGGGGTGTGGTGGAAGTTCACACTCATCAGCTTCATACCAATTTACATTGTCATCAATGTCAGGTATGACAAGTGGTTGTTCTGGTGTTTTAGGTTTTGTAACAATTATGATATGTTCTTGTTCAAGAACATCTGGTATTTCTTCATCTTCTTCTTCAATAGTAACCAAGGTGGTTGCTACTGGTATACTTTCTGGTTCAAATACCACAATTTATTGATTTTCATTTACTACTGGTGAGGTTGCTATTGGAGTTACTACTGTTAGGGCATCAGTAGTATCCATAAATTCTTCTTCTGGTGCATTCACTACTGGAGTTTCTTTTTCTTCAATAGGGTCAGTAGTAACAACCTCTTGATCCTTATTTCCCTCAATTTCCATTGGATCAGTAGTCTCAATAACTTCAGTAGCAACTGGTGAGTTTATTTGTTCTGCAGTTTGTGACTGATTTGCAGACACAAATACATCCTCATCCAGGTTTTCCATTTCTTTATACAGGTTCTCACCAACACTTTGACCTGTTTCACCATGGACCTCTTTTAAGTTTAGAAGGGTTGCTGCTGCTATGGATTGATCAATTATCCCTTGAATTTGATCTTTCTCCCCCTTAGTGATCTCAACCTGTTGAGCCTCATTACTTGCAATCTTCCTTTGTAATTTTCTGATCAAATTGGATTACTTTTTAAGCCTATACTCGAACCTCTTCTGTCTTCTGTTCAAAGTATTAATGTAGTGCTTCATGTAGGTCATGGTTTTTCCTTGATTGTTCAGTAGATTCAGATAATTTTGTACAGTGGTTTTAAGGTTTTCCTTCCTATCCGTCAATTTTGTTTGTTTAATACTGCCCTCAGCCCATTTGGGTGGATCATTGGGCTCATTTGGTACATTGGTTTGAAGGTTTTCCATCCTATCCGTCAATTCAGGTTGGTCAGTTCTACCCTTATCACTTCTTGGTGATAAATTGGGTTGTTTGGACACTCTCTTCTTCCTATAAGAAGCAGTAGTGCCTCCCCTTGTGGTTTCTTGGCACCGGGGTTGTAACGATCCGAAATTTTGGTATTAAATAAATTGTATAAAAATACGATAAAAAGGGATAAATCGTTTAAAGAACGTAGGAATTGGTTTCGTGTCGTTTGGAGACCGTACGAGAAAGTTATGGGCGAAACCGGGTCGGGGCAAAGATGAAAAAATGCAGCCCTGCTGCCTTAAGAAGTTCACGACACGAACTATAGTTCCCGATCGGGAACTGTCAACAGCGATTGTCACCATCGAGCGTGAAGTAGTTCACGACCACTTAGCGATCGCGAAGTATGCGAGCGAGGTGCAAAGTTAGCGACGCGAACAAGTTCACGCCGCGAAGTCTGGTCGAGCAGTATTAAAACGGGTTTGAGCTAGGGTTTCTTTATTTTCCACCCAACACTTGTGCAGCCGTTTTAGAGAGAGAAAGGGGGCGATCTTGGTGTTCTTGAGCTCAGATCTTCACCATCTTGAAGGATCTAAACATCAAAGGTAAGATTTCTTGATTGTTGATGTTATCTAGCTAGTTATGAACTTTGTTTGGGTAGAAATGGTGGTTTGGGGAATCATTCATGTCATCTTTGGGGAAAATGACTAATCATGGGTGTAGAACACTCATAGTAAGCTTGTAAATGATGTGTACAAGTTGGATTTGGGTTTATTGATGGAAATCTTGAGCTAGGGTTTTGGGGTTTCACCAAGTTGGATGAACTTGGTGGCCAAGAATGTTGTTATGGGTTTATTGGTAGCTAGTTATGGATAATAACTAGATTTTATGATGATATGGATGATAGGTCAAGAAGACCTAAAGATTGGTGACATTTCACAAGTTGGAAAGCAAGGATTCATGTTGATAGACACGATTTGGATTTAGCTTGGCTAAGGTGAGTACATGAGAACTTACAAACTGGGTACATAGCTAGTAAATGTTTTTATGACTAAATGATTTTTATCGAGTCTTTAAGTAATTTAGTCATTTATGTGATATATGATGAATTGCTTGTATGATGGTTACATGATTGATTGAATAAGGAAAGATGGAGTTATAAGCTCATAACGATAAAAGATAAGAAATGATGACGATGATGATATCCCTAGGGCCGTAGTAGATTGGAGGCATTCCGGTTATTACGGTACCTTAAGGTTAGTGGTAGATTGGAGGCATTCCGATTACCCAATACCTATGAGTCCCGGTAGATTGGAGGCATTCCGATTACCGTGGAAATGATGGTCTAGATAGATTGGAGGCATTCCGATTATCTTGACATTGGCCAATGATGAAAGTGATAAAGTCACCCAAAACAAACTTAGTAATATTATTTTAAGATTAAATGATATTATTTGACTAATTGTTTATCGGGTCTAAACCCATGTATCTCACGAGACTATTTTGTCTCACGTACTACTTTGTTTTTGGCTATGTACTCAGGATTCATGATCGATGGATTAGAGGGTCGCGTTAGAAGTGGCCTTGTGTTGATTAGCTCGAGAGCTCGTAGGTAGTTCTCGTTTATCCTATGGTTATGATATTGCATTGTAACACCGGTTTTAATACTCTGATAAACTCTTATTGGTTTTTGTTAAACCGTATTTTGGGAATGTTGGACTTGTAATATTTTTATTTAAAAATATGATTTAAAAGGTGTTTTAAAAATTGAGGTGTTACAACTTGGTATCAGAGCTATAGTTTAAGTGAATTAGGTTGGATGTCCATCCTAGTCTTAGACTGTAGCAATAGGAATGTAAGATTCCTTGAGATCGATAGGTTGACCTTGAGACTTTATGTTAAGTTTAGGGTTGAACCTAGGGGACCTATGGAAGTTGTTATGCAGGGCGCAATATGAGTCTTTTGAGACCGTAGGGCATTAGTATGATAGGGTCGACCCCTATGATAAGTGCCATGTTGTGATCTAATCGTGTTGTTTTTGACTGTTGAGCTGACCGTTTGAATCTTGTTTGTTGAATACGTTGGTATGGCGAAAGAATGAATGTGAAAAGTGGACGAGCTCCACTAAATTGGGAAGAGTTATGAATGAGAATGTGAACTAGACTATTGATGACCGTATGATTAAGGGTAGGAGGAATGATTCCAATACCCGTATGAAGGAAGAGTCATCGAATGGCGAAGCCCGTAGTGAGAAGTAGCTACATAAAGAGGTAGCCAGACCTAGTCGGAAGAAATGGGAGGATGTTGTATAAGGTTGTCATAGCATGTAAGACCGTTGGGTAAATCGGAAGTTCTGAACCGGAGGTCACGATTGGTGGATTCGGTGGATTGAGCAAGTGCTAGAGAGTAGCAAGCGAAGAAAGAAAGATATGATAAGTTTGACATCCATATAATTAAAGGGTGAGGCGTCGACACGGTGGAATGTGTAGTATGAAACTTTTGGAAAGAGAGTGCGGTACAATATGTTGTGAAAGGGACTCACGAGTGAGTTGAAAGGGGAAGTCTTCCCGGAAGGAAATCTAGAGGGGGGTTCATGATGTAGCCTCGGAGATCTTAGGTGAAGATTGATGTTATGTGATTATGGCTTAATTGTTTGGTTGTTGCTCGAATTGGTGCTTTTAGAAATTGGAGACGAGTCGTACGACATGGGGATTTATTTTGGGAATGGTCTTCCCGGTTAGTGGTGTGTGTGGAAGCATGTATTGGAAAAGACTATAGACAAGTGTGTCGCATATAGTAAGGATATAAGGGTTGATACTAATATGTAAAAAGGACGAGACACGAGATATGGTGAGTATTTTTTTTTACGGAAATGTAGTAGTACAATGAAGTACTAAGTCTTGATAAGAATTATTACTGTGTGGCATATAGCCATGTCAAGTTTTGTGACAATAACGATGAAGTCGATATCAACGGTAGGAAAACAATTATTGATTACATGTCATGGTAATGGCATGACGGTATGGGCATGGGGTAGTGTGAGACTACGAATGGAAAATAAGTATTTTAAGTATCGCGATGTATAAAGACGAGAGTATGGAAAGTTGGGCCAATGTGTGCTAAGTCATGAGTTACAAATGTGGACCGGATTCGATTGGTCGACTTAAGATGACCGGGTTGACCGGTGGACTATGGTTGAAGGAATAGATTGATAGTTACCCCGGTGGTGACAAAGGATTTGGAAGGTTGATTAATAGGGAAATGAACCATTTAAGGGTGATTAGTGTGTGAGTGAGACGGTAAATGGGAATCAGAAATTTTATTGGTTACCCTCGAGGTACAATGCTTATGCATAATATGATGGCCTTAAAGGCATGTGATAATGAAAAAGGTAATGTTATATGAAACGTATTAAGTAGTATGTCCGACGAGAAATGTGTGAATATGGAAGAAAATGATAGCGCGATGTTATGATAATGTGCTGAATTGCATGGTGAATAAATGGACGATTAAAAGGGTAAGATAGGTGTGAAGTAAGTGATGTGAAAAGGTGTATACTAGTGAAGTATGCATGGTAGAATAAGAAAGAAATGATGAGATTAGCTCGGGGGATCCCCGGCTACTATGATGTTTGGGGGTGGAATTGGCTGGGCGAATCCCAATGGTTCCATTCCGAGATTGGGGATGTTTCAATCACTGTGACAGCTTGGATCTTGATGGATTGGAGGCTTTCCAGTCATCTTGATGTGATAGTTGAATTACGGATTGTTATGACCGTATGATAACGTTTATGTATTAATGAGATGAATGTAGGACCATGTGGTTGATTTGTATTGTTATAGTTCTACGTGTTATATAAGAAGTTGGTTTGCTAGTGCGGGTTGCATTAGGTCATGTATGGGTAGGAGATGCCTACGGTTTATAGAATATGAGGAAAGAGAACTCCTAGAGACCAACTTATTACTTGGTAACCAAGATATGGTAAAATTTCGTGAAAAATTGTAGAATGTGTTGCGGTAGAGGATCTAATACCGATGTTTGAGAATAAAAAGTTATGAAGTTGATCGGTGGGGTACAAAGATGGTTGAAGGAATACTAAGTGATAGTATGAGTGACCAAATGAAGGTCAAGAAACGGTAAATGTTAGTGTGACCTTTAAGTAAAGGTGCTACTCTCAGATTATTTGGGGAGGACCTTAAGTAAAAGGAAACGGGAACAATTATTAAGAAAATAATGATGAATAAAACCGGAAGCGATAAATTGCGGGTAGTACCTCGTGAGTAGAGAAATTGTTAGTTGGGAGAAGTATGGTTGACTTTATGCAAAAGTCAAGATTTATCAATTTGTGATTGGTTGACTCATGATGACCGGGTGAAAGAAAAGTTAGAAGTTTTAGTAATAATAGAATGGATCGAATAAGGACTGTTGATAAATGAGTAGATTGGTGGGAAGCACTAGAAATGATTATGTGTATACCGTGTGGTATGATGTATAAGTAGGAAAATTGAAAGTAAATTGTGAAAGAAAATGATAGCATGATGCTAAGTGTAATAATGCATACATGAATTGTATGCAAGTCGGAATAGTTTTGTATGAGTCACTTTGGATTGGAGGCTTCCCGATCATTGTGACAGTTTGGGCCCTGATGGATTGGAGGCTTTCCGATCATTGTGACAGTTTGGGCCATGTGGATACCAAAGACCAAGAGAGGGTTTTCCCTTCAAGTATCTAAAAATTCTTTTGACAGCTTGCAAGTGTAATTCCTTAGGTCTTGCTTGATACCTGGCACATACACAAACACTATACATAATGTCAGGTCTTGATGCAGTTAAATACATTAATGAACCTATCATAGATCTGTAAAGGTGTTCATCTACATCCTGCCCCTCAACATCAGGATGTAGGTGTTTGTGAGTTTCCATTGGAGTGCTTGCACTTTTGCTGTCTTTTATTGCAAATTTCTCTAAAATGTCTCTGACATATTTAGATTGATTGATCAAGATACCATCTGATCTTTGATTGATTTGGAGTCCAAGAAAGAAGTTCATTGGACCCATTGAGCTCATCTTGAACTTGATCTTCATTAACTCTTCAAATTCTTTGCATAGTTGATCATTTGTTGATCCAAAAATGATATCATCTACATATATTTGGACCAGTAGTATATCATCTTTGACCTTTCTTGTGAACATTATTTTGTCAATGGCACCTCTCTTGAAGTTGTTCTTCAGTTTGTATGAGGACAATGTGTCATACCAAGCTCTTGGTGCCTGATGAAGGCCATATAGAGCTTTGTCTAGTTTGTACACATAGTCATCATGTTCTGGATCTTCAAAGCCTGGAGGTTGACATACATACACTTCTTCTTCAATTTTTCCATAAAGGAATGCACTTTTCACATCCATTTGGTAGACTTTAAATTTCTTGAATGAAGCATACGCCAGAAATATTCTTATTGTTTCAATTCTGGCAACAGGAGCATATACTTCATCATAATCAATGCCTTCTTCTTGTGTGTATCATTGGGGTACAAGTCTTGCTTTGTTTTTGATCACTATACCCCTTTCATCTTTCTTATTTCTGAAGATCCATCTTGTGCCAATGGCTCTTTTTCCCTTTGGTAGAGGTACAAGAGTCCATACAGCTTGCAGTTTGAACTGAAGAAGTTTTTCTTGCATTGCTATGATCCAGTTTGAATCTTTCATAGCTTGTTGAATCTTCTTAGGTTCTTCCTGTGACAGAAAACATTCATACATGCATTCATTAGATATTAAACTTATGTTACAAACATTTGAATTTAATGAAGAATTAAATTTGCTTCTTGTCTGCATGTTAGAATTGACATCACTTAGGACTAGGTCCAAAGGATGATTCTTTTCAGTTCTGGTTCCAGGGACTTTATCAACAGTGATTTGAGAATCTAGATTTGACTCATTGGATTCAGGAATTTGTGCATCTGTCCATGTTTCTTCTTGATCGTTTGCATTTTGTGGAGTTTCATCATTGCTACTGGTGTCAGTAGTAACATTTTCTTCATTGACCTCAGGAGGGTCATTGTTGTTACTGACATCAGTATTGTGTAGATCACCATCACAACTCTGAGGTTCAGAGTTACTACTGGGATCAGTATTATCTTCATAATTGGTGTTATTATTGGTATCAATGAAATTAGGGTTATCAGAGTTACTATTGTCCTCAGTATCAACTGTGGGATCAGTATTAACTAAGATATATTTCATGATTTCTTGTCTTTCACTTGATGATGGTCCTACTTGTTGGCTTTGATTTTTTGAATCTCCTGTATTAAGCTCATTATTAACATCAAAAGATTTGGTTAGATTATCAATGTTAAACAACCAATCTAGACCATTTCCTTGTTCATTCATCAGATTTTCATTAAAGGATACATTTACACTTTCTTCAATGATCCTTAGCCTTTTGTTGAACACTCTGTAAGATTTGCTTTGAGTTGAGTATCCTACAAATATTCCATCATCTGCTTTGCAGTCAAATTTACCAATTTGTTCTCTTGTAATTAAAATAGTACAAGGACAACCAAATGATTTCAAGAAACTTATTGATGGTTTTCTTTTATTATAAAATTCATAAGGTGTTTTAAAGTGAGGCTTAACTATTAATACTCTGTTCTGAACATAACAACCAGTATTAACAGCTTCAGCCCAAAAAGTTATTGGTAATTTTGAATCTGCAAGCATAGATCTGGCTGCTTCAATGATGGTTCTATTTCTTCTTTCAGCTACACCATTTTGTTGTGGAGTTCTTGGTGAGCTGTACTGCCTGTCAATGCCCTTAAGATCACAAAAATCAATTAGGTTAGTATTTTTAAATTCAGTTCCATTATCACATCTAATTGCTTTCACTTTGAGATCTCTTGTATTTTCCAGATTTACAATCAGATTCTTGATTATTTCACTTGTTTCATCTTTGGTCCTAAGAAAGAAGACCCAAGTATATCTGGAAAAATCATCAGTAATAACAAGGCAGTATTGTTTCTTTCCAATACTCATTACATTTGTAGGTCCAAAAAGGTTCATATGTAAGAGCTGCAAAGGGTTCGAAATAGAGTTGATTGCTTTGGTCTTATGAGAAGTCTTGTGTTGTTTACCTTTTAGGCAGGCAATACAATGATGATCACACATAAATTCTTTTTGTGGTAGACCAACTACCAAATTCTTTTTAACTAAATGGTTCATATTTTTAAAATTTGTGTGACACATCCTTCTATTCATTTGTGTTTGCCTTATATATAAAGCAGTTGATCTCATTTGAAGAAATGAGTTCTCCCCCTATATCCAGGCAATACACATTGTTTCTCCTTGGTGTTCTTAAAACAACAAATTTTTCATCTAAAATAAAATCAGGAGAAAGAATGATGCACTCAACATCTGTAAAGAGAATTTTGTTCTTCTTATCACAGACTTGTGAGATACTAACCAGATTATATTTAAGCTCAGCAACATAAAATACATCATCAAAAGTGATTTTACCATTTGATACTGTACCTTTACCTGTAATCTTACCACCTCTTGGATTTTCACCAAAAGCAACATATCCTCCTTCAAAAGACTTGAAATCTCTAAGTATTTGAAGATTTCCAGTCATGTGTCTAGAGCATCCACTATCAATATGCCATGTTCTACCTTCTTCAGGGATCTGGATACTCTGCACATAAAGTAAAAGGATTAGTTAATTTGGGAACCCAAGCTTGTTTTGTCTTGGGTTCATCCTTTGAAGAGTAAGTCTTTCTAACTGAATAAGCCTTGTATGCAGTTTTGTGCTTTGTTGTTTGATTAGTACTGGTGTTCTGAGTTGCTACTGATCTAGGTTTATACCCGTAGTTTTTGGCTTTTGAAAATTTTACTACTGATGGACCAGTAGTGTTTGGGTAATATGAGTTATGAGCATTGTCAGTAGTGTTTTTGTAATTATACCAGATAGCATTGTAATTAGGGTTTTTACCAGTAGTAAACCTGGAATACTTTCTACTGATTTTTGAAAACTTTGAATATTGAGGAAAGTGCTTTTGTTTTCCATTATTTTTGAAATAATTACTTCTGTTTGGACTTTTATACCTGATATTTTGCACAAATCTTTGTGCAGTTCTTCCAAATTTGGGAGTTTCAACACATGGTTTTTTAAATTTCTTTTCTTTTGTTTCTTCAATTTGTTTTAATTTTAAGGCTTTTTCCTTTTCTTTGTTGATTTTAAATTCTTGACTGTTAATAGGATTGAAGTGACAATTTTTTGCTATGTGGTTAACCTTGTTACAAATTAAACATGATAATTTTGTTGACTTAGCACTTTCAGGTTTTCTTTGGTCTTTTAGCTGATTCAAGTTTCTTTGATTTCCCCTTCTTGGAATTGTAGGTATATTTTCTGAGTTGTATTTTGGGGATTCAGTTTGACTTTGTGTTGTGTGAAAACTTGTATCATTTGATTCAGTTGTTTGATCATCATCAGAAGACTCATTTGATTCATTACTGGTTTCAGTTTCAGTTTGACTTTCAATTTTTAAATCATTTAAAATTCTTTCTGTGCTTGATTTAAGAGGAGGGATAAAATTTGTTAGAGGTGGGACTGCATGATATCCCACTCCATGAACAACCTTTTCTGTGGTTTGATTACTAGTTAATTCATTAACAATTTTAGAACTTCTTTCAAATTTTGTAATAGTTAATTTATTTTGTTCTAATTCCATTTGACATTCTTCTAATTTGATCAAAGTTTCTTTTAGTTTTAGTTCAATATGTTCTTTTTCATAAGTAGTTTGTAACAATTCATCTTTTATTTTTTGATCAGTTATTTTATAGATTTTAATTTGGTTTTCTAAATCAGCTATACAACCATTATATTCAATTCTTCTATTCCTGTTAAGAATCATCTCTTCAAGTGCTTCTTTATTAAGTTTTTCTAATTCTTTATATGCTTTAATACATTCAGGAGTACAGGATTTAGAATGTACCTCAGTAGTAGAAGGATCAGTAGTAAAGGCCATGAGAGCTTGGTTCTGTGCATGTTCTTCTGCTTGAAAGCTCCAGTCATATCCTTGTCCTTTCTTGAGATACTAAGACAGTTGAATTGGAAGTGCTGTTTTTGTTGTAGCTTGATCTTTGATCTTTATTTGGACATTCTCTGGTAAAGTGACCTAGATTGCTACAGTTGTAGCATTTAACCTTGGTTTTGTCAAATCCAGCACGATCACCTTTGTTGTAAGACAGATTTTGTCTTCCAGTTCTTTTAAGAAACCTTTTTGTTCTTAAGCTCAGCATTGCCATCTGCCACTTGATGTCCATCTCTTCTAAATCATCAGGATTGAGTTGTTCTAAATCCTCACTAATCAATGCAGTATGCACATGACTAGTGAAGAAAGATTCTCTAGCTATATCTTCAATGCCTGCAATCTTTGCATTGTCCTTCCCTGTTCTTTATTACTTATCTCAGATTCAAACACTCTTAGTTCATTGTAGAGTTCTTTAAGCTCTTTCTCTTCCAGTGTATCTCCTTGTCTATATATCACAGTGTACATAGACCATTCTTCACCTAGAGACCTGAGGAACTTCCTGTTGACATCATCATTATCTGGTTTGTATCCAACTTGATTTAGGTCACCAATGAGTTTGTTGAACCTATCAAAGACTTGAGACAATGATTCATTCTTCTGTCCTTTGAAGTTTTCAAAGTCTTGCTTCAGAACAGACTTCATGTTTCTTTTTGTGCTCTTTGTACCAACAAACCTCTTTTCCAGAGTCTGCCATAACTTCTTTGCATCATCATATTCAACAAAGAGATGTTGATAATCATTGGGAATGGCAAGCAAAAGAGTGCTTAAGGCTTTGAGTTCGATCCCTCTGTCCTTCTTTTCTTTCTCACACTTGAGTTTGTCAACTGCAGTTGAGGTGGTGGCTATTTGAGTTTGAATAGTCTTGTTTCCTTCAAGAACCACTTCCCACATGGAATAATCAGTAACCAGCATGTATTGCTTGATTCTGTTTTTCCACATCCCAAAGTTGTTGGGAGTGAGAATTGGAATCTTGTTCGCCTGAGTACTTTCATTGTTATCAGACATGATTAACAATTTTGCGATCGAAAGTATGAAACTTTTTGCTGTT
The DNA here is from genome assembly GCA_963853835.1 of Calendula officinalis. NCBI lineage: Eukaryota > Viridiplantae > Streptophyta > Magnoliopsida > Asterales > Asteraceae > Calendula > Calendula officinalis. Next base: position 20,784,824 of record OY970825.1, on the reverse strand, counting down.
CTTAATTCGTAAATCTAGAACCGTAAAGCTCTGATACCACTTGTCATGATCGAATAACCCAGACATATTAATTAATCACAGATCTACAAACTATGAGAAGTTGCAGCGGATCAACACTCTAGTTTAATTGATTAAGAACAATGAATACTGTTAATGAATACGAATGCGAATAAGAACACAGTAATCACAAAAAGCTTCAATGTATATTAATGTTATCGATCAATACACACGTACGTTTACAATTCATAAGGAACTATATATACTAGTCCTTGAAGCCTAAAATATTAATCTAGTTATTCTAGGATTCGATTACAATTGAATTACATAAAGATATACATTCCTTAACTAACTATGCTAAAATCTCGAATACGATCAACACCAAAAATAGACGTCAGTAGTGTTTGCCATCGTCAGTAGTAAACTTGAGATCAGTAGCATCAGTAGTAATTGCAATTCTTCACCATCAGTACTATTCTTCAGTATGCATGAATCAGTACTAACTGCAGCATCAGTAATAGAATGTTATATCTGATTTATTTCCCAACAACTTCAAACGTACATTTTAATAAGAAGCTATACAATTTTTCGTATATCACTTAAATATGTTGGGTCGAGAAGATAAAATTACTCATCTAACATTCACTTTGGAATACACACCTCCAATCATAAGATTATAGTTTACCAAACAACGTTGATGGCAACAAAATCGAAATAACAAATATTCTTTGTCTTTTACCCTGTCATAGAAAAAGGGTTTGTTATGTAATCAAGAAAAGAAAGGAAAAAGAAAGGAAAAAGAAAAAGGAAAAGGGGTTAGTGAGAGAGACTAGACGTAGAGAGAGAATCTTTGCTTAACATTTTTCTCAATGTTACACATTTAACACAATTACTTGGAAATCATATGCACAACGTCTTCTTTAGTTCAAATAAACCTAACAATTTTAGGTATCTAGATGACAATAAAATCAAGAGTTACTTGGTATTAAATGTTTCTACTTAATTATCTTGTCACTTATTTAACGAATATAAGTGTCGAAATTAAATTATAAAATCATGAAATATAATTAATAGATTCAATATGACAATCATTTAATGGCTATAAGGATGAACTATGGAGATTTAGTAGGAATTAGACTTATGTCAACGTCAAGTCAGTTGTCAATTCGACGGCCGTCAGTCTTTCTTAGCCATTGGCACGACGCCCCTTCAATTCAGTGGAGTGCATTCGGTTTTTTAGGTCGTCTAGCAGAAGCCAAGGGACGAGGGGAGGTGGGATCCAAAAGATATTTTAATAGAGTATTGTATGTGAGTTAAAGTATCAGCTGATATGATATTGATTTGACAAAAAATAAAGGTATCCCCTAGTGTCAGAGTTGTCAACTGTCGCAATACAATTTTACAAATAACAATGATAAGATCTAAATTTAAAAACTTTTATAAAAATGTTAGTAGTAGAAATTTCAACTCATTATTAAGTTGTGGATGACTTGACAACCCGTTTTTAGTGGGTACTAAACCAATCTGACATTTTACCACTACAATATCTTGGAGGTCTTTATACTATATGAAAGAGTTCTAAACATAATTAACTCATTTTCGATAAGCGACATCCAAAAAAAAAAGACGCAACTCTACTTATGTAAAAGATTTATGCCACCACCTCATGCATATGCACATTAAAACAAATATATCACAATCACATAGACTCTCTCTCTCTCTTTCATCCATGCATGCACATATAGATACACGTTATGTATGTATATACATTCATGGAGGAGTCATACTTCGCTTTTTTACCAAAGCACTAACATGGATGTCACACACAGTGTCTGCGAGAAAGCTTCATGGCTAAGAAACTTCACTTACTCCCATGAACCCTAATTATATAATATAAAAAAAGAGAGAAGCAAAATTTAGAGTCTTTAAAAATTAAAAAGAAACCAAGAATATTAAGCAATTCAAAAGCCTCATTCTACTCCTCTTCATCATCTTCTCCTTTATTGCCTTCCTTCTCTTTCTCTATCTCTCTCTCTAGAATTTCTTGTTTTTGATTCCATGTATTCCCAAAGAACCCTTGAAACTTTCTAAAAGAAAAAGGGAAAAAGAGATCAAATTTAAACCATGGTTTTCTCGCCTGTTACACCCTTTCTAGAGCACCACAATTGGCATCAACAGGTAAGATCTTTAAGCTTCTCCCCTTTGGGCTTTGATATAATTTCTTTTTCTTATTAATTCTTCATCCAATCAAAATTCAAAGGAAAAAGCATATATGTAAAGAAGATTAGTTACATATCTTCTTTAAATCTCTTTCTTTCTTGAATATACCATGTTAATCTATATAAGTACATGATCTAAATTAAAGCATTATGTGTTACTAATGCGTTCTTATTACAGTTGCAACAATCAAACCATCAACAAGGAAATGGAGGTGGAGGCGAAAACCCTAATTTCCAGCCACCAGCAGCGCCTCCACAACTTGGAGGAGGAGGCGGTGGTGGTGGCGGTGGAGAAGGGTCTATTAGACTGGGATCCATGGTGGATCGAGCCAGACTGGCAAAGCTACCCATGCCTGAACCCGGATTAAACTGTCCCCGATGCGATTCAACGAACACCAAGTTTTGCTACTTCAACAACTACAGCCTCACACAACCTCGACACTTTTGCAAGGCGTGCAAGCGTTATTGGACACGAGGTGGCGCTCTAAGAAATGTCCCCGTTGGGGGTGGTTGCAGGAGAAACAAACGAAGTAACAAAAGATCCAAATCTCCAAGCCAAAAGGGGGTTAATAAATCCATAAACGGAAGTCCATCAAGATCATGTAGCACTGAAAATATTGCTCAACTCCCTCATCATCCATCTCTTCAATTGCCCTTTATGAGCTCATATGGGGGTGTTGCTAGTAACATTTCTTCAAATCTTGGTGGATTTCATCCTCAACATGAAATGGGTAGCTTCCAATTAGGAACGGGTAGCTCAAATGGGAACAATTTTAATAATATTTTGTCAATTGGAAGTGGTGGGAGTTGGAGCTTGCCATTCTTGGCTGGATTTGAGGTACCTAATAATACCAACTTATTTCACTATCCGAGTGAATCTGGTGCGGTTCACACACCAGCATCCTCGATGGTCGAGGTAGATCCTCCCGTGAAAGAAGAAGAAAACCGAGGCTTGAATCTATCAAGACAATTTTTGGGTATTTCAGAGAATAATCAACAACCATGGCAATTGGGAAATAAGTGGGCTGAAATTTCTGGTGTCAATACTTCTTCTAGTACTCCTACAACACATTTCATATAATCTCTCTCTTTTTGGGAACTTCGTTCTCTGATCTATCGATGAATTTAAAGTACTCAAATTAACCGAGTTAACTCGACTCACTCCAAACCCTAGTTAGATAGGTACCAAGAATATGATATGGTCTGATCACTCAAGATATATTATTGCTGAAGATCGATTAATTGGAGAAACAATGGTAGGTTACTATGTGGTAATCAATTAATTATGTAGTATATGGTGTTTTCATTTCTACTAATGTGTTTGAGAGTTCAAATACTGGTTCTTTATTGGAATGTTTTTTCTTAATTTGTGTGCAAAGTGTGTTAATTTCTTTGTGTTGATTATGTTACGAACTAATGATGATGATTAGATTGATAAAAATGTACGTACCCATTAAAAATAGTTCGTTATCTTTCCATATTTAGCTCAAATCTACTTAACAAACCCCTATAGAATCAATTGTTTAATTAAGAACTTATTGAGGAAATTTTTTAGCTTGTTTGGATTATAATTGGTAGTTTCTTTCTAAACGGCAAATTGTACGTATTAAACTATAATTAGCAAGGAGCTAGAGCAAAGAAACATCATGTTATAATTGGTTATAGTATGTAGGCATATTAAATCCATGCCCTGTTTGCTAAATTTGTGTTATATGGTCAAGCATATGCATAGCAACCATCAAAATTTATAATCGTACTCATAGAAAACTCCTTTTTAATATTCTTAATCTTATTGAAATTTCGTGTTTCTTCATTGCAAACAAAACTTTGTTCACCTTACAATGCAAAAGGAAAATTCTTACGTACGCAGTTACACTTCGCATCAATTTTGGTCAAAATGCACCTAAGATTGTGTTATGTTTTGGATATATATGTGTTCAAGCAGATCGATCTACCTAAATTAATATGTCAACATTATACGTGGAGACATGGTATATAATCTTTTACATTTTTACAATAACAAATACTTTTAACATAAACAAAAGTACAAAAAGTTGATTAATTAGTCGATCATTTTATATTAAGAGCACAAGGTGTGGAAGGGTAGTTATTGGCATGTTATAGTATTTTTTGTCCTATAACTTGGCTATAACTTGGGGAGGAAAAAGTGGCTCCCTGGTGTTATAGTTAAAGTGGTATTATAGGGGTCCCACATTTGTTATTTTGTGTATTTTGATTGATTGGAAACCCCTCCCCCACCCCCCTTCCCCAGCCCCCCTCCCTTTTGGCTACCGCCATTGCCACAACGAAAGTCCCTTTGGCGAGAATTGCGGTATGGCATAGCGACGTTATAAGGCATCTTTTGCCTTTGGCGGATGTTTAACGCATCCCACACCCAGCACTCTAAACACTTTTAAGGTATTACATATACGTGGTTTAATTAGGCACGCTAGCTACGTATAGAATATATATGTGATTTTGCAAACTCTAGATTCTTCGTGGAATATATGATAAAACGCCACTTGGACTAATTATTTCTTTCGCTTCAAATATAAGGAAAGAAAGGTGTACGTAAAAGCGTCAGTGTAGCCCAACTGATACACGTTGGCTTTCATGTTCTTCCTGACAATATTCTCGGTAGGTCATTTGTTTGCAACAAAAGGTTGCAAGTGCCCACTATATATCGTCTAAATAACAAAAAATAACAATAATCCGTCGCTTAATATTTAAGGACCCATATATTATTAATTTTATATACGTTATACACAAATACATGTACACACAAAATATTTATAAGCCCACGCATTAGATAACCGAAGGATGCCCGACCAACCGATGCCCCAAAGTGACGGGCGGTGTTAATTAATGGTGGCGTCCAAGTGAAGAAGCAACTGAGATTTGTTTGCAGAGATCTGAGCATAATAATATAATAACATATAATAATTTAAATATGTATGTGATAATTATAAGAAGCTGGAAAGATAGATGAAAACAAGACTATGTTGTACGTAAGTAGCATACTAGGAGTACTACAAGTGTTCTGGAAACGCCAATAATTGACCCTCAAAACCATGCAAATCTTTTACAACCCTAAATTTTCTCTATGTGTTTTGTACGTGTTGGAGAGAGTGATGATGATGCTCTACAACTTGTTATTGGACTTGAAGGAATATTGCACGATTATGAATTCAAAAAGAAAATATATAACTGATTCATTGCCTCCTTGTTTTTAAGAGCCTAATCTCTCTCTCTCTCTCTCTCTCTCTCTCTCTCTCTCTCTCTCTCTCTCTCTCTCTCTCTCTCTCTCTCTCTCTCTCTCTCTCTCTCTCTCTCTGAAAAAAGTAAAAGCATACGTAGTTTGAGAGAAAAAATTTCTGGCTCATAATAACGAAAATAGAAAAGGAAGCGTATTATATGCTGAAAACAGATAGGAAAAGAAAAGGTTAAAAGAAGAAAGAACGAGTGTGTGTGTGTGTGAGGGAGAGTGATTTTCGCAGTCTAAAAAGAAAGGAATCTGAGCAAGTATAGATTTTTAAATCAACTTTGTTAAAAGAGCCAACATGTATGACCCTCTCCCAATAAAGTGTCATATACATACGTAACTAACTTATGAAAAAAAGTAATTAATGTCCCAAATCTCGTCACAATAAGCTGTACGTGGGCCCCTCTAAAACATAACAAATGTAACATGTCTTTTGGCTTTGGACTATGAAAACCAATTTAAAGGAGATGATGGTTAAAAAAACAAGGTTATGGTGGCAATGTCAAACCTTAAGTTTTAGAAGTTATGGTGATGTTGTGTTTCATAATATAAAATGATGTTGTGTTTTGATGGTGCCAAATTGCCCACAAAGCCGTTTTAATCTCAACATCAAATTTGTACTCGAGGGAACGTTGATGAGGGAAAAATCGAATCAGTCGTGGAGATTAAAGTGTCCAAGTTGATGAAGGGTCTGGGGTCTAGATTCCACCATGAGATTATCCTCCTACAAGCTTTGTCGCCAGGTGACAATATAATCGATCAAGAGATGCATCTTGGCTTCCAAGTCGTTGTCACAAAGATCAGGGCATCGAACTGAGTGAAGATCATCTCCTATGTCGTGCCGTGTTAAAGCCAAGGTGTTTTTGCATTTTTAACATGATTTTAACACACACCTCAAAATTATCCTTCCTCGTTTAACATTCATATAACATCTGTTTGTTTGAGACTCAAAAAACATCTCACCAATCAAAATTTACAAACAAAAAAGAACCTAAAGAAAGCTTTGGCTGACTCTATTTCCTTGGGGCAGATGAATTTGGCGATGGTGACGTCCAAGTTAAATAAGTGGAGGAATTGGTTACACAATGGGCTATACCAACCCAATTATCTTCCCAAAATAAAGATTCTGTCACTACACACTTTCTTTTTATTTTGGTTGATTTTATGGGCTTTAGTTGTTTAGACCGATAACTTGAACTTGTCAAAGGTGAGCTATATCAAACTTCTGAATCGAGTTTGCTTAATTAAGTTTGGTTTCTAAATGTTTCCAACTTTTTTAAAAGATCGAGCTCAAGAGTACATCATGAAGGCTCGATAGAGTTGAGGTCAAACTTAGCTTAAGGTGGTCAACTCAAACTCGAGCCGGCTCATTTACCAATCACAAATGAACTTCAGCGACCGATATTGAAATTTGAGTGATGGTATTTAGTCCTACTATTTGATCTTATTTATAGTCATACTTATTAGATAAAGGCATGTGTCAAAATCAAATGATAATATTAAGAAAGAGAATTAATGGAATACAAACGTCATCTTATTATCAAATAGGTAAGATTATGAGTAGAAACTCTTGAAATTTACTTAAATACAGATCGTGCCTACAAAGACAGGAATCGGAAAAACGAAAACATGATTATATGGAAGAATGATAGAGTAATTACATGAAATTGTGAATTATGTGTAGATGGAGACAAGTATTGGTCTTAAAACAGAGTATCCTTACATTTGAACATCACCATGAGAATCCCATCTTTCATATTCTCTCTTTCTTATGCTTTTTGTCAACTCCCCAATCATTAGTTTCGTCAAACAAAACACAAAAACCCAAAAGAAAATATAAAATTAAAAATAAAATTAAACTATAAACTAAACAGGGAGCTTAGTTTTGTTATGGTGGTGATGGTGATCTTCCACCTTTTCTCCATCAACGGAGTAACAAAACCAACCCCAAAAAAGATTAGAGAAATTTTAAAAAATAACCAGCAGATTAATCTTGTGTCGGGTCATTCACCTTCTGTTGGTCCACCAATCGGTTAATCTTCTCAAGCAACTGGCCCGCTTTCCTCTTCCCTCGATCGGTCCCATTATGCAACAAATCCACCAAAACCGCCATCACACCCGCTTCTCGGGCCTCAACCAAATACTTGTCATCACCAGAACAAAGATGCACCAAAACCGCAGCCGCATTCTCCTTATTCCTAGGAGACCCGCTCCCAATAAACTCAACCAAAACCTTAACCGCGTCACCCTTCCCAATCGCCACCTTTCCTTCCGGATGACTCGATAAAATCGCCAAAATAGCTAAAGCTTCGTCCTTCATCCCGCTTTGCGGCTCGGTTAACAATTCCATTAACGTGGGGACCACACCCGCTCTAACCGCCCGCCCTTTATTCCCTTGGTAAATACATAAATTAAATAACGCGGTCGCCGCGTCTTTCTTCCCGCGTTGTGTTCCTTCGCTTAGAAGCAACACAAGTGGCGGGACCGCCCCTAACGACCCGATCGTGACTTTATTCTCGTCAATTACCGAGAGGCTAAAAAGCGTAGCCGCCGCGTTTTCACGCGCTTCCATGCTACCTTTTTTCAAAACTTGAACAATCCCGGGGACCGCGCCCGATGAAACTATACTCGATTTGTTATCTTCACAAATGGATAGGTTCAACAAAGCGGTTACCGCGTGTTCTTGAGTGCGGGAGTCGGGTGCGGTTAGGAGGTTGGTTAGGAGCGGGATGGCTCCGGCTTCGGCTACAGCTACTCGGTTATCGGCGTTTCGTTTTGCTAGAAGACGGATTTCACCGGCTGCGACTCGTTGGTCATCGGGGCTTATGGAGTTGAGTTTGCGGATTAGGGATTGGATCATGGACCGTTCGGCTGGGGTGCACGCGGATGTGGACCGGGTGGGTCGTTTTGGCGGTTCGATTCCGTTTGTTTCGCACCATTGGGCTATAAGGCTTCGTAATACGTAGTTTGGTATGAGTGTGGTGTTGGTTAGGTTTTGTTGGGTTTTTGGACATGTGCGGTGTCCTGCTTCTAACCATTTTTCGATGCATGAACGCTCGTATGTCTACCAAAATGAACAAAAAATAAAATACATAATAAACCTTAGTTTTGGAATATGGTAAGAGAGAGCTAGTGTCTTACAAGCTAGAGGTGGCAAAAATGGGCGGGTTAAAAAGGGCCCTGGGTCAATTGGGTAATTTTTTATACACGTCAACTCGTCCAAAACTTCTAAGTTTTATGGGATAATTCAAATATTTTATAAGAGGCACCCAACTATTTAAACGGTTTTAACTAAGACCACCCAATTACTAAAACAATTTTATACCAAATTTGGCAAAATAACATTTTGATTGACGAGAATATTCTTCAACCTTTTGAGTGTTTGATAATTTTTCAATTTACAATTTTTTTGGTTTTTTCAAAAATATGAACGAAACTAAATACATAACTGAGTGGTCCATAAAGTGAGTTTAATAGTTGGTCGGCCTCCTTATACATTGGGAATTAATTTTTTACACCACATAATTTGATGTTTGTACCACATTGTACAAGTATTACTGCAGATTGTACAAGTATATAAAACAAGTATTGTGGTGTAAAAATCACCCCCTTTATACATTATCCCAATTTTTATCTATTGAAATGATTACAGTGTCAAATGTGATTGCATAATTTACAACATTCCAATAATAACACGTATTTTAAATAAAGTGATTTAGCATGTACTATGCATTGAAAGGCACTTTGAATGACTTTCAACCCGTTTTCTTTTTAGCCCATCGGTTTGTCAAAGATAATTATATAAAAAACATAACCCGAATCAACCCATTTATAAGTAAACGGGTCGAAATTTCCTCCTCTAGTAAAAGCTAAGAAGTAATTTAGCATTACCTGCCCTGATGAGACAATAACAGGATCTTTCATCAACTCAAGTGATATAGGGCAACGGAAATCATCAGGTATAGCACCATTTTTCACATGTTTGACCAATGTTTGACCAGCACAACTGGGAAGACCAGGTGTTGACTCATCCACATTTTGACTTTCAGTCTGAACAAACTCCTTGATTCGTTTCAGTAACATTGACATTTTCTCTATACTTTCTCCTGGATCTCCAGAACTAGCAGTTACCATTTCATGCAATGCTATTGATTCGTGTGTTAAGTCGGTTATTTCAGTTAGTTGTAGTTTTTCAACCAATCTTTTCATGACAGCTGGATTTTCTATCGGTTCAATATCTTTGTTGTAAAGAGATGAAAGATCATCGTATAGTGAAATATCTGGTGATTCGGTTTTCCCATTTGCTCTTTTGAATTGAGCAAGAACAAGCGCAACCTATATAAAGTCCATTATGATGTATTATCGCGTGATTATTGCACGTTTTATAATAATTAAATTTAAATATACCTAATCAAGTGTTAAATCTCACCTGTTCCTTAACTTCATCTGATATGTCAAGTTCATCGATTGAAACATTGTTCAAATCTTGTTCCAAACGAGCTGTAACTGTTTGGTAATTTTTCATGATTTCATCCCTCTCTAATACCTGCACAGAAATCATGCTATTTAATTCATATAACTAAATTATCATGAAATTCTCTTAACCAACACATTTTATGTTATTTAGTGCAAAGTTTACCAAAAGTCAAAATAATTATTACTGTAATGTAAAGAACTAAGAGAGTTAATATTCCACTAGCTTGCAAAAAGCATGATCAGAAATTATTTCAATCAATAATTTTTAATATGCATAAATGTCAAGATATTTTGTAGCAAATTGCCAAATTCCATTTGCATAAGTAATAAGTTTAAGGGCCCTACCAATAATAAGTTTAATAAGCATAATTGTACATAATAATTCCTTTGTTCCCTGTCATATGAATTAGCATTATTTTCGCTAGTGAAATGTGACAGACAAGTTTCAGACAGTAATTGCAAATTTATATAACTCAAAGCATGATCTAAACAAGATCATAGAACACTGATAAAAGGAGTAAATTAACGAGATCTTATTTTCTTTTAGCAAAAACAAAAAGTATTTTAACGAGATCTTTTTTAGCAAAAACTAAGAAACAAAACTGTATATAAATTTCTGTACATTAAAGCTACTGAAGCAAAAAATTCATTGAAGCTACTAATCAGTACTAGAGGCTAAAACCCTAGATCAGTTTCGTCGTATGTTTTTCTTTTTACAAAATCAGTACTAAGACTAATTCAATTTCTTAAATTTCGTGTAGAACAGTGAATCATAAGTGTTTCATATTCTCAACAAATTACGAATGAAAAACCTCAAAAACAGAACTAAATAACTGAAAATAGAAACGAATTAGATTCAATTGACAGATTTACCAAATATATTTTGCTGCCTTCACCTCCAATTCGAAGCAATTCCTTTGCAGATTGCATAGCTTCCATTAACGAAAGTAAGGCTTGATGAGATTCATCGGGAAGTGGCTCTTTAATATCACGGATTTCTTCAAACAGTGGATTTAATAGCTTTAACCTCCTAGCTAGATTAGAGAACAGCTTCTTTACCGTACATCGGTAGTCGGAGATTGCAGATATTTCATTTACAATATCGATTAATTTCTGAATCAGTCCACCTTTCTCTCCTTCGTCCGCCATCACAACACCTCCGTAACACAAATCTGATAAGAAAACGAGAACGAGTGAGAATCAAAAGGTTCAGGACTGAAGCTTCAGTGTATTGACGGTGAGCGGAGGTGGTCGGAATCCATTTTGAGAGAGAAATGTGAGGGAGCAGGAGGAGGGAGAGAGAATGGTGGTAGGCTTTGGCTTTTTGTTGAGGAGTGGCGCGGCTGGTGTGAGCTTAACCTAACAATTAACCAGGGTTTAGCCTTGATTCTGTTTTCGATCAAGCTTAGCTGGAAATGAGTTAGCAATAATGGCTCGGCTTCAAAAGAGTGAGTCGACTGCCTTTGTCTTGAATCGGCTTTCTAGTTTCCACTTCCCACTACGTGTTCTGTATATCGGTTGTTAACCTAACAACAAAAATGTTATTGTTCAAATTCTTAACCATTTATGTTAGAGAAAAGAAACTGATTTACTAACCGGCTATAAGTGCCTATAACTATTAAGGGCTTGAAATACTTGTTTCTTATTCTTCTTCTTGTTTTTAACCACAGTCGTCGCCGTCTTCAGCCTCAATTTATAGACGCGATTCTAGTGAAACCTGCAAATTACGATTCTAAATTTGGGGTTGCGATGTTGGCCACCAATAACCACCATCTCCGACCCCAAAGTGACGATTTTTTTAAGCTACATATTTGAATCACTATTCCGGTGAAACCCGCAACTAAGGCGGCAGACCGACGTTTGACTCAATTTTATAAGCCGGAACTAAGTTTGAACGTTTTTCGGTGGTTGAAAATCCAAAGAAAAATTTGTTAGTTTGCGATAGATTTGTGGTTTTATTCACCACATTGGGCGTGCATTATAATATGTTCTCAGATTAGTGGCTTATAGTATCGATTGGGTTGTTTGAAACTTGAAGGGTGTAAATTGGAGACGGGTTAGGGGGTATTTGAGCTTACATAGGAAACTGATGAGGCAGCGATGATGTGTTGTCGATGGTGGTGGTGTCGTCGGTAGTTGCGACGGTTGAACTTGGAAGCAGCAGTGGTGTTGGCTCTTGAGAGAGAAGATGGAGGGGGTTGATAACTCCGTAAGGGAGAGGTTCGAAAAACAGGGAGAGGAAAGAGAGAGGAGTGATATACAACTCATAATACAAATAAATATAAATCTAATGTTAATCCAAGTGGAAAATGACATTTTTACCCATCACATGCCTTTCACGTGAGTCATTTAATGGTTAAATTAGACGGACGTTTGGACGAGGAACCTTCCGTGCAATGAATTGCATACATCAGGAACCTCCAGTATAATAAATAAAATTTAAGGACTGTGGTCGTTACAATAAGTGACAAACCACAAGCCGTGTAATTTACTAAAAAAAACGTTATTAGCCCTTTCAAGATGGGTTGTGTTATAACCGACCCGACCCGACCATGTTCAAAGTTGTTCGCTCGCAAATTTCAACACAACCTTTCTGAATCGCAACAGAGTCGTACAAATCGATTTATAGTTTACAGTCATATTTGGCGCCTGTAAATGGATAATTTAGGTCGTCGGAGAAAGCGCCGAGATCCATGGAGGTTAATTGGCCGAAGTACTGTGTCCTTCGTCTGTGTTTGCCTCGCTCAGTTTGCCATGTACCTAATATGTTCCTTCTTCGCATCCCTCAACATCATAACACTCCTTTTTCTGTCAGGTTTTGTAATACTTGTAGCAGCGGTTGTTGTTCTTGATTCAGTTTTGATTTTAATTATAGTTTTAAGTTTGAATTTGAGTTTTTTTTTTTGTTCAGCGATGGTATTGATAGGGTTAGCAGGAATAGGGAGAAGATGCAAAAAGCTATTTGGACTTCGCGGTTCAGCTCCAGCCTTCGTGTTTGCGAATTCATTGTTCATTTGGTGTGTATATGTTGTCGTAATTCAACAAGGTAACAAAACTCTAGGTTTCAGTTGTGTGTTAGATGATAGTTAATGCATGCATATTTTAGTTGAAAATGTGATATCGTTATTCAATTTTATAATTTAAAAAGAACTTAGGATTGATTTCACAGTATCAACATGTGGATTCTCATTATCTAGGATTGCATATCCTTCCTTTCCTTACCATGTCTCATGAACTATAGTTCTGCAATAATTATGTGATCAATGCAAATGGCATAAATAGAACCTAAACATCATTTTTGTTTTAGTTGATAGATCTATGAAATTTAACTTACAGAAGTTGCAATTTGTATTTTCCTTTTTTGGTATTTCACCTTCTGATTTATGGTTCATATATTTGATACTTTCATGTTACAACTTTAAAGCATGGTTCTGTGATTCTGTAATTGTAACTGTAAATTGTATTTTACCAAAATCATGGAGTGTGATAAAAATGTAATAATACTCCATATATCACTGTGGCTTTTCTACAGATAGCAAGTTGTTACTCTTTGATTGTCTCTGACAGAAGTCTATTAAATTGAAAAGTAATCTAATTTTTCTGAAACTAATTTTCTGTTTTACAGCCGTTTCAGTTTTACTGGACATAATCTTCCACACAGAGCTCATTCTACTCCAAATAGGCCTATATAGGTCTGTCTGCATGTCAAAACTTGGTTAATATGTGTAATTATCAACCTAGATTTAGTTTAAATTACAAAATTTATTTTTCTCAATAATCCTAATGAGAGTGTTCTTGGTGGCAGGATCCTCTCAGGTGATCCTGGTTTTGTTAATTATGGACCTCTCTCCAACTCTGAAACTAATCTTGAGGTTATTATCACTTAAAAAAAATATACCTTTTAAAATTGTAAAGAAAATGCATAATGATTATTTTTCTTTCATAGGAATCTGAGCTACCAACTTCCAACATTATGGAGGAATCCCCATCTGTTGAGGTTACTATTATTTTAAATATTTAATTTTTTCTTTAATTAAGGTGGTATAATGTTACAATCTATGTTATAACAGATACCCCAAAGGGTAAGATATTGTAAGCATTGTGATGCATATATTAAGGGATTTGACCACCATTGTCCTGCTTTTGGTAACTGTATAGGTAACAAATTAACATATTCTCGAATTTAATGTTTTTTTCTTTTTTATGATCATCTAATCTTTATAATTTATATAACCAAAGTTACTATTTTGGAATTTTAGTGCAGGCCAAAATAATCATCAACTTTTTATGATCATGCTAGCTGGATTTATAATAGCTGAGGCTTGTTACGTTGTTGGTGCATCTCACAGTAAGTCTCACCATATTTTTCTCAAATTCCAATTTCTATTTTTTAAATTAATTTTAAATTACAGTTGTGACAACATCCCGGAAATTGGATAGCAGCGGAGAGAAGAAGGTATGCAAATATTTAAATTAATTTTGAAGGTTGTAAGTTGTAAATTATGTTTAGATCTTGTATCCAGACATTTGGTTGGACTGAAAAGTTAGCTACTAGCACAATGATATTTTCAGTTCTGCAGGTTCTATGGCAGGTACATTCTGTTTTTATATAAAATTTACCATACTGATTTAAGAATTTGTTTTTTATATATTTCCTGACATTATTAGGCGGTATTTCTGGCGTGGCACATATATTGTGTGTGTTTCAATATCAGGTCAGATGAGTGGGTAAGTTCTCTGATATTTATAAAGAATAAATTTGTTAATTATAATTACAATAAATCAGTCTAAGTCTTGAATAAAACGCTTTAGAAATTATAATTACAAACTGTAGTGTTACATGTTTTATTATTATTATTATTATTATTATTATTATTTTTTTTTTTTTTTTTGCAGATGCACTGGAAGAAATATCCGGAATTTCAGGATACTATGCATCCTCAAACAGGTACTTGTTTTTTCATGTGCCTTGATCAATCTAGAAAAATTACATTTTGACTTTTAAAATACAACATATTTGACCTCAATATTGAAATGTATGCGATGCGTTTTTATAAAACAATTTACTTAATTATATTTGATTATTCAGGTGAGACAACAAGGTTTATAAATCCGTATGACAAAGGAATTTGGCAGAATTTGAAGGAGTTCATTGAAGCCAAAGGATCATAAAACTACTAGAGAGTAACTGTAATTGACTAATTGTTATTTGTTGTAAATGAATATGATTTTTTTCCTAGTGTAAAGCATGAGTTAATGAACACACAAATTTTATTACTTGACCAACGAGTTACATATCACTTGCACACTCACACTAACACACATTTTCTTATTCAACAAAGTATGATGGTTAGTTAGAGATAGCAATTTTCTTGACCTGAGGCTTCTTGACCTCCTTCTTAGGCACAGTGACAGTCAACACACCATTTTCCATCTTAGCATTGACTTTGCATTTTCCGGCAGCCTGAACTGCCTGAGAAACTTGCCGGAGCTCGTGCCACTTGTCATTCTTTTCCTCTTTCTCCTTCCCCACTAATTTGCAAAATCCTACCCTCTTGCAACTCTACCTTCACTTCTTCCTTTTTTAACCCGCGGCCTTGAATACGTGTGGGGTCTCTTTCCAGTCGATTTTAGTGTTTGCGGCGAGCTCCAGGAATGTTGGAAATGGAGGTGTTGAAGATGTCGTCACTGAGAAAGGATCAAAGACGATGGCTGCTGAAAAAGCTTGGAATAATAGACATTGTGTATAAATGAGATTTGAATGCTTGTTAATGGAGGATAAGAATTAGAATTAGTTATGGTGGAAGTGTAGGATGATTTATAGGTGAGGGAAGATGGTTCTGTGATTTTATTGGAGGATTCTGGTCCTTTTGTGGTGTTGAAGATGAAGTATATAATATGCCTTTCACTAGAATCGTCTCTGTCTCTAACTTTATTTATTTGTGTAGTGTCTTCTAGGCCTAATCTTCTTACTTAACACGCTGATATAGGAATGTGCAAGACAAATTTTTTATTATGTAATTCGTATACTATTTAAATTCTCAATTTTCCTTTAAATCATGTTCTAATGGTATTGTACATATGTATGTGCATGAGGCCGTATCTATAGTTTTCAATGATTCAACTGAAGGGGTAAATATTGCAGCTTCAAAAGTTTAGGGGCTTAATTGCACATTTATAAGAACCTAAACAATGATACGATTAATTAATTAATTTTATATTAAAATGTAGTTATCAAGGACTAACTGAATATTTAAATCATGTGGCTCGGATAAGGAGGTCTCGGAAGAAACAGTAGAAGCCACTGCTGCTGGCCCACCATTGGAAGCTATCGGGCTTGGGGCAGCAAATTGCTAAAAAAACGGGAATCCCTAGATTGCCATCTGACACCTGCCCGTACTCCCATTTTCTCCACCACTTAAATTAAATGCAAAAAATAGCCCCCCGCCACCACCGCCGAATCCCTCCGGCTCCTGGTGGTAGTGGCTGTGTAACATCCCGAGACCCGACCTATTATATTTTATTACTTTTGGTAAGTAATATATTATTGTTTATTATTTTATAGGATTTTATTTGATTTGTTTGAATTAATTGTATTTTTAACCATGAGGTTAAAAATTAGTAAAACTGAGATATTTAAATGTTAAAATGATTTTTACATATTTGGGTTCATTTCTGAACCAGGGTTCTAAAAATATCTTCGTTGTTAAAATTGAAGTTAGTTAGGTCTAAATTAATTATCTGTGAACCTAATATCCTGTACTGTGTTTAAATGAAAGTATCTGTGTGGGAAGGAGGGGTATACGTGTGATGTTTTGAGGCAGGTGTCAAATTGTTCTTTTCCCCTCTTCTCCTTGCCAGTCGACACAAACACACACACAACACACACTTGGAGTTTTTCTTGCTAAATTGAAGAATTGGTGCTTAAACCCTTTGATTCCTGCTGTGATTTCGTGATTAAAAGCAAGATTAAGTAAGTTTCCTTCCTTCTTAAGCTAGGGTTTCATGTTCTTGATGTAGGGATGAACTAGGGTTCTTGAACTAGTGGGTTTTCATGAAGTTCTTGTTGAATCTTGATGGAAATCCGAATTTGATGCGTGTTTTGGTGTCTAATTGAGTTCTTGTAAGTATTGTATGTATTATTGTTAGTTATAACTCATTTGGTGAAGCTTTCATAAAGCTCCATCAATGGTGGATTTGGGAAGAAGATGGCTTTTTCTCTATTTTGATGAATTGTGTATTTTGATGTTCTTAATGTTGTGTTAGGCTAATTATGTTTGTTAAATGATGATTGTTAGTTATGAAGAATTTCTAGTTGCTTGTTATGAAAATGCATTGGTGTTGGTAGTGTTTGGCTAAGATGGAAATTTAGTCATAACTAGTTAAATTTGTAGATTGTTGACTTTGGTCAAACCTGGGAGTTGACTTTTAGTCCTGTATGGCTTGTAAACTCTAATTGTCAAATTCATGTCAAATATGTGTTAGTTGTATAATTAGATGTATGATTATGTTAATGTCGGATTTTGACCCGTTTGGTTGCAAATTGTGCAAATTGACCTATTTTAGATCAATAGATGATTAACTTACACATGTATATAAATGTTGTGCAAATTGCTTAGATTAATGTTAAGTAAGGAACTTGACAATATGAAATTGTTATTTGACAAGTATGAGCTTGAATATGTGTTTGACCCGTTTGGGCCTAATGTGTGCAATTTGATTGAAATGCATTAAGATTGGTTTAGAATTAACTTGATGGAATTCTAGACATGGTGAGTATTATGTGTTGAAATGCAAGCATTTGTTGCCATTTGATTGACCTCAAATAATGGTGTTTGGCTTATAGTACTTGTTACATAATTGATGATTTCGGGTAATTAATTCGGTATTCATTTTGTACAGGAAAAGGGAAGGAGCCTCAGTGATATAAGATCATTGAGCTCGGCACGGAAAGGAAGCTAAGGTGAGTGGACTTAACCTTCTTTCTTGTGTGATGTACAAAATTAGGGAATGGTAGAGTTTTGAGAAAAAGTGCAGGATTTGGGCATCTGGAGTAGTTCGCGACGCGAACTTGTGTTCGCGAAACGCGAACTCGGGCCAGAGAAGTTGGGGTTTGGTCGTGATGTAGTTCCCGATTCGTGAACTCTTAGTTCGCGACGCGAACTCTGAGTTCACGACGCGAACTTTGTCAGGAACAGATTTCTTGGCTGCAATTCTTTTTACAAGTTTATACTTGATCTAGTGGTTCATGGTAGTATGTGCACATGTTTTTTTAGAGGTTAGCTATGGTGGTTTTTCGGCTACGCTTCGTTACTCTTGGTGGGGGCGATCGGACTCCTTCGTATTCGTTACGTAAGGAGGGATCACCGTGTCTCTAGTAAAGAAGCCATCGGTTGACTGTTGTTGGCCGACAACAGTCGAAGGTCCTCGCCCGACCGCCGATCCTCTTTTAACGCCCAATTGCTTGTGGAAGTTTGGACGGGATTTCCCTATTGATTTCTCTTGATTTTCTAATTTGTTGTGGTTATGCAAATTGATTGTTATTTCTATTCACTTAGCTTTGTGCTAATCCCTCATTTGTTGACTCTTTTCAGGTTGTGAATTTAGCTTGACTAGAGTCGGGTTTTGGAAGTCTGACCGTACTCTGATTTTGTAAACCAAGTCGAGCCTGATTTTCAGTAACACCATAAATGTTTTATATATTCGATTAATATGTAAATGGTTTTTATGTTGTGTAATAAGTAGGAGTTATGGTATTTCTTAAGCCGCTTCCGTATACATATTTTAAAAAAAATGGCTCTTGGATTGTGGTGTTACAATTTGGTATCAGAGCCTAAGTTTGGCGATGGTTGCACATTTAGGTGTACCATTCCCAAATCTTGGCTCGAGTTGGTCAAACTTCCTTAATTATGGGAGTGGATTAGTCGAGTGAATATGAATTGTGTGTTAGTAGTAGTTAGTAGATAGGTACTAACGATTTAAACTAATAGTTCGTGAGATGTTGTGTTTGTTACAGATATGACAGATAACGATCCCAATCCGCCGATAACCATGCCGAACCCCGAACAAGGAATCATTGGTACTTCCCGGGATACGAATGAAGATAGAGAAGATTATATTATAAGAATGGAAAGTCGATTGGAACATCTTCAAAATCTGGTTGATAGCATGAGCCAGAACCAAAATAACCAACCACCAAACTTCCCTCCCGTGTTTACTCCATCAATGTCCGTTCCTACCATGCAAATTCCCACAACTCCCGCCTTTACCATGACGGTTCCCCTAATGTCAACCACATCCGAACCTCATCCAATAATGTCACAACCACAATACTATTATGTTAACCCAAGCCAAGGTTTACCTCAATACCAATTTACCAATCAACCTTACCCATTCGGTATGAAGCCAAGTTCCACTTTCAAACAATTTTTAGACTATAAACCCCCTGAATTTAGTGGAAGCAGGGACCCCAATGTCACTATGAACTGGTTAAGAGAAATGGAGAGAACCTTAGATGCTTGCGGGTGTGATGACCAACACCGGGTGATGTATGCCACACGGAAATTAGTAGGTGGTGCTATGGATTGGTGGGATACTTTAACTGAACATCTACCCAAGGAAGTCAAAAACAGTATAACATGGGATCAATTTAAAGAACAAGTGTGCAAACGTTATTGCAATTCGTTTGAGATGGATAGAATTCGATCGGAATTCTTAAATTTGCGGATGACTGAAAGGATGACAGTTGATGATTTGATCGAGCAATTTAATGAAAAGTTGAGGTTTGTGCAACAATGGGTTCCCGATGAGTCATCGAAAATAAAACATTTTATTGGTGCTTTGCGACCTGAGTACCGAACCACAGCAAGACTTGCAACCACACTATCACAGGCTTTTGATTTGGCCAAAACTGTTGAAGGTGATTTAAATTCACATAATTGGGTGACCAAAGATAGACCGGAGTATCAAAAGTTTAAGTCCACACAATCAAGTTCTCAACAAAGCAAGAAGGGGCAAAGAAATCAAAGGTTTACGAGTTCGAATCGTAAACAGTCGGGTGGGAATTCGGGTCAAAAGACACAGTGGTGTGTTAGATGTAGATCTTCTCATAACGGGGCTTGTACGGCCCAAACGATGCGGTGTGTCAGGTGCGGTCAGTATGGGCACGAGATGAATGATTGTAAATTCCCAAGAAGTGTTTGTTGGAATTGTCATAAAGAAGGTCACAGAGTCGGTGATTGTCCTTCGGAGAGGAGATCGGGTTCGGGTTCTGGGTCGGTTGGGGGATCGGTGGCATCATCTCCTCAAAAGAGGAAGAACCGTCCTACACCAGAGGGTCGAGCCTTCAAAATGACGGTCGAAGAGGCTACCACTACTGACGATGTCATCACTGGTATGTTTCCGATAAATAACATTGATGCTCGTGTGTTGTTTGATTCTGGAGCTAATCGCTCATTTATTTCTGTGGATTTTCATGCTAAGTTAAAATTGCCTATATCTGTGGTAACTACTCCATTGGAAGTGGAGGTAGCTGATGGTTATGTGGTGCCAGTCACAACATCTGTGACCGGGGCAAATATTGATATAGAAGGAGCATGTTTTAATATGTTTTTACTTTTAATGCCAATATCTGGTTTTGATGTGGTCCTTGGAATGGATTGGCTTAGTCTAAATAAAGCATTAATAAATTGTGATAAGAAATTGATTTCATTTCCATTGCCTGACGGGACACACGTAGTGGCCCGTGGGGATCGGGTTAATACATCTCTCCCTATTATTTCATTCATGAAAGCTAGAAAATCTCTAGTCAAAGGATGTGAATCGTTCCTTGCTTATGCCATTGATGTCAGAAAAGAAAAGCAGGTTGTTAGAGACATCCGGGTGGTATCGGAATACCCGGAGGTCTTTCCCGATGAGTTGCCTGGGTTACCTCCTATTCGGGAGGTAGAGTTTAAAATCGATTTGGTTCCGGGAGCCAGTCCCGTGGCCAGGGCTCCGTACAGATTAGCACCGTCAGAAATTCGGGAGATGATGACTCAGATACAAGAATTATTGGATAAGGGTTTTATCAGACCAAGTTCTTCGCCTTGGGGTGCACCAGTTTTGTTTGTTAAAAAGAAAGACGGTACTATGAGAATGTGTATTGATTACCGTGAGTTGAATAAGAGAACGGTTAAGAATAAGTATCCGTTACCGCGTATTGATGATTTGTTTGATCAGTTACAAGGGGCCTCGTACTTTTCAAAGATTGATTTAAGGTCGGGTTATCATCAAGTCCGGGTTCATGAGAACGATATCCCAAAAACCGCGTTTCGAACGAGATACGGTCACTACGAATTTCTAGTCATGCCATTCGGTTTGACGAATGCTCCCGCTATATTCATGGATCTTATGAACCGGGTATGTCGACCGTTTCTCGATAAATTTGTAATTGTTTTTATTGATGATATTCTAATATATTCCAAAACCGATTTGGATCATGAGAATCATTTAAGGCAAGTTTTAGACACTTTGAAACGAGAACAACTCTATGATAAGTTCTCAAAGTGTGAGTTTTGGCTCCGTGAGGTACAGTTTTTGGGGCATGTAATTTGTAAAGAAGGGGTGAAAGTGGACCCGTCTAAGATAACCGCGGTGATGAATTGGAGTGCCCCGAAGACTCCATCCGAAATTAAAAGTTTTCTAGGTTTGGCCGGTTATTATAGAAGGTTCATCAAGAATTTCTCAAAGATTGCTAGTCCGTTGACAAAGTTGACACGAAAAGATGTTCTATATCGGTGGGGTGATGAACAAGAAAAGGCGTTTCAATTGTTAAAACACTTATTGTGTCAAGCTCCAATACTTGCCTTACCCGAGGGCTCAGATGATTTTATAGTTTATTGTGATGCATCTTATTCGGGTTTGGGTTGTGTACTAATGCAAAGAGACCGGGTGATTGCTTATGCCTCTCGTCAATTGAAATCCCATGAAAAGAATTACCCGACCCATGATTTAGAGCTCGCCGCGGTGATTTTCGCGTTAAAGTTGTGGAGGCATTATCTCTATGGAACGAAATGTGTTATATGTACCGATCATAAAAGTCTTCAATATGTTTTCACACAAAAAGATTTGAATGTAAGACAACGAAGGTGGTTAGAGCTCATTAAAGACTATGATTGTGAAATTCGGTACCACCCGGGAAAAGCTAATGTAGTTGCCGATGCCTTAAGCCGTAAGGGATCATCGGAGGTGGTTCAGTTTATGCGTATGGAAATTGTGTCCGATATTATTGACCGGTTGAGAATATGTCAAATAGAAGCCTTGAAAGACGAAAACTTGAAATCGGAAATTATGTGTAAGCGAAAAGATGAGTTGGTTGATGATACTCGAAGATTGAAAACGTTTCGGTCACGAATTTGGGTACCGTTACTTGGGGGATTACGGGAATTAATATTGGAAGAATCACATAAATCACGTTTATCTATTCATCCGGGTTGTACAAAAATGTACAATGACCTGAAAGTTTTGTATTGGTGGCCCTCTATGAAGTTAGATATTGCCCAATTTGTTGAAAAATGCCATGTTTGTGCACAAGTCAAGGCCGAACATCAAAAACCGTATGGGTCGTTAAAACAGTTAGAGATACCCGAGTGGAAATGGGAAAATATTACAATGGATTTCGTCACGAAATTACCTCGTACTCAAAAGAATCACGATATGATTTGGGTAATTGTCGATCGGTTGACCAAAAGTGCTCACTTTTTGGCCACAAACGAAACTGCATCACTCGATAAATTGGCTAAGTTGTATATTGATGAGATTATTTCCCGACATGGTATTCCGTTATCTATTGTGTCCGATCGGGATCCACGGTTTGTTTCTAACTTTTGGAAGAGTTTGCAAAGAGAATTAGGTTCTCGGGTGAATTTGAGCACGGCGTATCACCCACAAACAGACGGTCAGACGGAGAGAACTATACAAACTTTAGAAGATATGTTACGGGCTTGTGTGTTAGAATATGGTGGGTCGTGGGATTCTCATTTGCCTTTGATCGAGTTTGCTTATAACAACTCGTATCATTCGAGTATTAAAATGCCACCATATGAAATGTTGTATGGTAGACGGTGTAGAACTCCCACATGTTGGCTTGAAGCGGGAGAAAAACAGTTCGCGGGTCCCGAGATTGTTCAGATAACGGCCGACAAGGTGGCGATTGCACGTGAAAAGTTAAAAGCCGCTCGGGATAGACAGAAAATGTATGCGGATCCACGACGTCGACCCGTAACTTTTGTTGAAGGTGAACGGGTTTATTTGAAAGTATCTCCATGGAAAGGTGTTATACGTTTCGGGAAACGGGGAAAGTTAGCACCGAGATTTATTGGGCCGTTTTCTATTCGTAAAGTGGTGAATGATCAAACTGTTTCACTCGACCTTCCTCCGGAATTGTCGGGTATTCATGACACGTTCAATGTTTGTTATTTGAGGAAATGTAGTGTAGAAGATGAAATTCCGGTACTACCGATCAAAGATTTAAAGGTAGATTCGAGAAAAAGATTAATCGAGGAACCGGTTGAAATTTTGGATCGTAAGGTAACAAAGTTGAGAAAGAAACAGATCTGATGGTTTTGGTTAAGTGGAAACATAGTTTGGGTGCCGATATGACGTGGGAAACCGAATCAGATATGAGGAATCGTTATCCGAATTTGTTTGATCAAGGTGAGATTCCGGGGACGGAATCTTTTTAAGGAGGGGAGATTTGTAACATCCCGAGACCCGACCTATTATATTTTATTACTTTTGGTAAGTAATATATTATTGTTTATTATTTTATTATTTTATAGGATTTTATTTGATTTGTTTGAATTAATTGTATTTTTAACTATGGGGTTAAAAATTAGTAAAACTGAGATATTTAAATGTGAAAATGATTTTTACATATTTGGGTTCATTTCTGAACCAGGGTTCTAAAAATATCTTCGTTGTTAAAATTGGAGTTAGTTAGGTCTAAATTAATTATTTGTGAACCTAATATCCTGTACTGTGTTTAAATGAAAGTATCTGTGTGGGAAGGAGGGGTATACGTGTGATGTTTTGAGGCAGGTGTCAAATTGTTCTTTTCCCCTCTTCTCCTTGCCAGTCGACACAAACACACACACAACACACACTTGGAGTTTTTCTTGCTAAATTGAAGAATTGGTGCTTAAACCCTTTGATTCCTACTGTGATTTCGTGATTAGAAGCAAGATTAAGTAAGTTTCCTTCCTTCTTAAGCTAGGGTTTCATGTTCTTGATGTAGGGATGAACTAGGGTTCTTGAACTAGTGGGTTTTCATGAAGTTCTTGTTGAATCTTGATGGAAATCCGAATTTGATGCATGTTTTGGTGTCTAATTGAGTTCTTGTAAGTATTGTATGTATTATTGTTAGTTATAACTCATTTGGTGAAGCTTTCATAAAGCTCCATCAATGGTGGATTTGGGAAGAAGATGGCTTTTTCTCTATTATGATGAATTGTGTATTTTGATGTTCTTAATGTTGTGTTAGGCTAATTATGTTTGTTAAATGATGATTGTTAGTTATGAAGAATTTCTAGTTGCTTGTTATGAAAATGCATTGGTGTTGTAGTGTTTGGCTAAGATGGAAATTTAGTCATAACTAGTTAAATTTGTAGATTGTTGACTTTGGTCAAACCTGGGAGTTGACTTTTAGTCTTGTATGGCTTGTAAACTCTAAGTGTGAAATTCATGTCAAATATGTGTTAGTTGTCTAATTGGATGTATGATTATGTTAATGTCGGATTTTGACCCGTTTGGTTGCAAATTGTGCAAATTGACCTATTTTAGGTCAATAGATGATTAACTTACACATGTATATAAATGTTGTGCAAATTGCTTAGATTAATGTTAAGTAAGGAACTTGACAATATGAAATTGTTATTTGACAAGTATGAGCTTGAATATGTGTTTGACCCGTTTGGGCCTAATGTGTGCAATTTGATTGAAATGCATTAAGATTGGTTTAGAATTAACTTGATGGAATTCTAGACATGGTGAGTATTATGTGTTGAAATGCAAGCATTTGTTGCCATTTGATTGACCTCAAATAACGGTGTTTGGCTTATAGTACTTGTTACATAATTGATGACTTCGGGTAATTAATTCGGTATTCATTTTGTACAGGAAAAGGGACGGAGCCTCAGTGATATAAGATCATTGAGCTCGGCACGGAAAGGAAGCTAAGGTGAGTGGACTTAACCTTCTTTCTTGTGTGATGTACAAAATTAGGGAATGGTAGAGTTTTGAGAAAAAGTGCAGGATTTGGGCATCTGGAGTAGTTCGCGACGCGAACTTGTGTTCGCGAAACGCGAACTCGGGCCAGAGAAGTTGGGGTTTGGTCGTGATGTAGTTCCCGATTCGTGAACTCTTAGTTCGCGACGCGAACTCTGAGTTCACGACGCGAACTTTGTCAGGAACAGATTTCTTGGCTGCAATTCTTTTTACAAGTTTATACTTGATCTAGTGGTTCATGGTAGTATGTGCACATGTTTTTTTAGAGGTTAGCTATGGTGGTTTTTCGGCTACGCTTCGTTACTCTTGGTGGGGGCGATCGGACTCCTTCGTATTCGTTACGTAAGGAGGGATCACCGTGTCTCTAGTAAAGAAGCCATCGGTTGACTGTTGTTGGCCGACAACAGTCGAAGGTCCTCGCCCGACCGCCGATCCTCTTTTAACGTCCAATTGCTTGTGGAAGTTTGGACGGGATTTCCCTATTGATTTCTCTTGATTTTCTAATTTGTTGTGGTTATGCAAATTGATTGTTATTTCTATTCACTTAGCTTTGTGCTAATCCCTCATTTGTTGACTCTTTTCAGGTTGTGGATTTAGCTTGACTAGAGTCGGGTTTTGGAAGTCTGACCGTACTCTGATTTTGTAAACCAAGTCGAGCCTGATTTTCAGTAACACCATAAATGTTTTATATATTCGATTAATATGTAAATGGTTTTTATGTTGTGTAATAAGTAGGAGTTATGGTATTTCTTAAGCCGCTTCCGTATACATATTTTTTTAAAAAAAAAATGGCTCTTGGATTGTGGTGTTACAGGCTGATTCCGGTGGACCTCCGCCACTTTTCTCCGACGGGGCACGGGCTTAGTTGCGGAGTGCAAGACGAACATTGGTTGTTCACAGCAGTTCAATTGGGTGATTTGGATACTGTAACGAGCGTTTCGGAGAGAGAATCAAATCAAATTCAACAAACAACTGTTCATGATCGTCATTCTGCTCTTCATATAGCTTGGCCGGATCCAGGTGGGTAATTCGAGAATTTATGAATTCTTTCATGTTGTCTGTTCAATTTTGGTCTGTTCTTGATATATGTGTTTGATGCCTTATATTATAATGTGTGGGTTTTTGTGCAGGTTGTTTCTATGCTTTTGGATCATCAATCAGTTTGAATCGTTATAAAAGGTGTGTTTTGAGTTTGTACTTCAGTTTTGGTTTTTCATTTGTTGATTTTTAGGAATTTGTAGTCAATTTTGACAATGTGGACTTTTATTAGAAAGGGGTGAAAGCTCAATTTTGACAAAAGTAGGGAAATTTTCATTTCTGACAAATATACAAATGAAAGATTAAATATGATAAATTTTGGGAAACAAAGTTTAATTTTTGACAGATTAGTATTTAGGGACTCAAAATTGAGATCTTTGGTTACTCTCTTGACAAGTTTCCCTAAAATTTGTCGAAATTTATGAAAAACTTTCTTGTAACCTAAATTTGGTATTCTAGTCAAATTTCTTGGCATTTTTCCTTTTTATTTAATTTATTTTATACAAAGGAAAAATTATTACTTTTTTTGTTTTAGGATAATACTGATTTTGTGTTAATGTGTATCACTTGTTAGACTCCATTAATGTTGGCTGCAATGCATGGGAAGATTTCTTGTGTAGAAAAACTCATTGAAGCTGGTGCTAATGTATGTTAATTTCACACCTTTTACATAACAAACACACGTATATTAATATTTAAAGTGAAAATTGATGGTAATATTATTAAAAGTTTGTCAGATTTTAATGGTTGATTCACTAAATGGAAGAACATGCTTGCACTATGCTGCTTATTGTGGTCACTCCGATTGTCTTCAACCCATTCTTTCTGCTACTCAAACCTCCCACATTGCACTTTCGTGGTTGGTTTCATCGGTTCTTTTGTGAAATTTTTATGAAATACTTTATTTTTCTTGGAAATTAAAGAATTAATAAAAAATGTTTTTTCAGGGGATTTTCAAGATTTATAAATATAAGAAATGGTAAAGGGGCAACACCGTTTCATTTGGCTGCACGCCAACAATCACCATATTCTTTTAGATAGTGGTGCTCTTATATGTGCTTATACCGGTGAATAAAGGTAGCAGTTATTTTAATGTTTTTATTTATAGATCGATCTTTTTTGTAATATTTATAATAAAATGATCTTTTTAGATGTTAGATGAAATTAAAGTTTTGTTTGTATGCGAGAGCTGTAGCTTTTATCTTATAAGAAAAACCTCTAAAACGAATAACTACTTGAAGTAGCTTTTAAAAAAATCTAGAGTTTTTAAAAAGCATAATTAGTGCCCTTAAATAATCAGATTCCTATAATGTTATTTTATAATTTCGTGTCCAGTTACTTTGTTGAACAGCTCTATAAATATAAATAGCTCCAACTTCCGGCTATTAATATAACCTATAGTTTCCAACAATTCTAATGAATAATATCTTTATAATGATTTATGGTGATCATATTCATATATAATTACATAAAATTAATCTTGATTTACAGTTTTCCTGGTAGCACTCCACCTCCACTTCATGTAGCTGCAAGAAGTGGTTCAAGCGATTGCATAAGAGAATGATTAGCATGCGGTGCAAATCGAATCCAACAAGATTCATCTGGGTACCTCTTTTTTTCAAAAAAAATCTTATTTTTATTAAAAAGTTTTGATTATTATCGCCCATTAAAAGATTTGCCACTAAATGCAGAAGAATTCCATATACGGTTGCTATAAAGCATAAGAATGAAACTTGTGCAGCATTGTTTAACCCTTCATCTGCAGAGCCATTAGTGTGGCCTTCCCCGTTAAAGTTCATTAGTGAGCTTAATCAAGATCCAAAAGCTTTGTTAGAACGGGCTTTAATGGTGACAAATTCATAAAACCGTGAAAAAAGTTATCTTTGTGAATTTTAAAGTCTGCCTAAATGGTTGGGTATGTATAAAAGATCTTGATTGTATTCTTGTGGGGAATTAGCAAAGTAAAAAAGGGGTATCGAATTCAACTGATTAATGTATCTTGTTTTTAGCGTATATAAATTAAAGCGAAGAAGAGCTTTTGTCTTTGTTAATTCTCTATTGTAATGATTTGAAGTAATTTTTCCTTGCAGGTATTTTGTATAACAAATAATCAAATATGCTTATATTCTTTCTTTGTGCCAAAAAATAATAATA
Source organism: Calendula officinalis (assembly GCA_963853835.1). Lineage (NCBI taxonomy): Eukaryota > Viridiplantae > Streptophyta > Magnoliopsida > Asterales > Asteraceae > Calendula > Calendula officinalis. The sequence goes on along the minus strand of OY970825.1, from coordinate 20,756,414 downwards.
CGTGGGCCCAAAAGTTGATAGCTTGGTGAGTGGGCCTAAATATGGGCCCAACTTTAGTTAGAATCGAGACTTTTCGGAGGCCTGCAAAGGTTTCTTTCGGTTTTGTTGCTTGTTGCTTTTGATATAGTAATATTAATTCTTCATTTTTTTTTAACCATAATTAGTTAACCAAAAATCGATTAATCGGATATATTGGTTCTTCATTTTTTTGAACCTAATTCGAATCTGAAACCGAAATAATTGGGTTTTCTTCTAAAAAACTTGTGCGAAGAGAAGAAAATGAAAATCCTAAATACACAACTTTTATATATAAATAAAGGTAAAGGATCAAGGTCCAATGTAGCATGGTCAATGTTTCTCCGGCAAGATTTCACATGTGAGATGCATTAGGAATCAAACAAACATGCAGTTAATATTGTTAATTTTACGCATTTGGATGCCACCCTACAGGATTCATCAATCACGGTCAGTTATTAAAACTAATTATGGTCAACTTGGTCAGAGTCAAATATTCTATATACGAGGCAGCATAGCCCGTGCGATGCACGGGCTTTGTTCAGGAGTTATCGGTATCACCTGCAAAGTACGAACATAGGAAAGTGTAAAAATGTAGAGTAGCAAAACATGAGTGCTTATATTAGCATAACACAAAACATATAATTTATAAAACAAAAGTGCGATTAGGAAGATCTATGTGTTTTGTCTTTTATAAGCACAACTATGGATAAATGATTATATATCTTTAAGCTACAGTGGTAAATTAGTGGTACATAAAAAGCAATGCATAAAAGTTTATTAAAAGAATGAATAATTAGAACTTATCTGTTTGGAATCTAAATTTAATATTTAATGAAAACTTAATTTCAGTTTAAGTATTTCAACTAAATTTTACTAAAATTTAAAATTACTTTATATGTTTAAAGCAAAAACTTATTTAAAAGCAGAAAAGTTCAAATTTTTTATTTTATTATGTTTATCTTCCCAATTTTTCTTTAGAAATATAAATTAAAATAGATTCCTTATATAAATATATCTTTAGTAGTCAAATTAAAATATACTTTATTTTGTAAATTTATAAACATTAAAAAATGAGTTTTACAATTATTTTCTTTTATTAAAAGTTGAAATGTTTTTTAATACTTTAAAGTTAGCTAACTGAAAATATTCATCATAATTTATGAAAAAATTAACTATACCTTTTTAAAAGCTTTTATATAATTGAAACTTACCTGAGTGTTTCTTATTAGAGGAAATATTTTAACTGATTTTAATTTAATTTTTTTTATTTAGGCTTGAATAACGTTGGTAGACTGAATATAACCTACAAAATGATGATTGAATGAATTTTGTAAATTTATAAATACTACAAATGAGCCTAATATAACTTTTTAGAAGCAACTTTAAAGGAAATTTAAAACATATTTAAAACAATATTTTTTCAGTTTAATACTATTACACATTTAACAAAATTAAAGGAAATTCCTAACTTAAATTAAATTTTCCTTATAATTAGCTGGTGGGTGTCTTCTTTTCCTTTGACAAATTCGGATCCATGAACTTCTTGAAAATGTCGTAATTTATATTAGGGTAGAATTGAATTTCAAATTATGAAGGTTCAATACATGCATTTATCATTAAAAGCATTAAACATTTCTCCTGAAATTCCGCCTCAATATTTCTAAATTGAATTTCAAGACATCCAACCTTTTTAGTTTTTCCTATATAAACCCTAACAATATATTATTCAATATAACAACTATAATCAACGAAAATCTACATTCTAATAGGTATATGCTATTCTTTTTTACCTTTTTGTGTATGATAAGGCACAATGCATGTTTATGATTATATGATAATGCAGAATGTTTGAATTTAAAAATCAAACTTGTTATGGTTAACACCATCAGTAATCTTCATAGTCAAACTTTTTATGGTCAAATTGTAATAATCAATTGTTGACATGTTTATGATTGTTGTACGATAAAGCAGGCTGCATTTTTACTTATAAGATTTACAATTACTTCCTCCGTATCAAAATAAGTGACACAAATTGGCTTACACGTTTTTTGAGGTAAAAGATTAAAGTAGAGGTTAAAATAGATTAAAGTACATAGTTAGTGGAGAATGGGTCCCACTTTTCTTGAATAAAGTGATATTAATGAGTTTTAAAGGTAAAAGTAAGGGTATAAGGGTAAATTTACTTTATTAAAGTAGATAGTTAGTGGGTATGGGTCCCACTATTTTTACCAAATAAGGAAAGTTTTCAAAGTGTGTCACTTATTTTAATACACCCCAAAATGGAAAGTGTGTCACTTATTTTGATACGGATGAAGTATATTAATTACTATATACTTTGAAAATTACTCTAATCCTCACAACAATTTTCATCTATTAAATGGTTTCTATTTATGTCTAGCATTGTTTTCATGTATGCGTTAAGTTTGTTAATTCTAAGTTTTTTTTAAAAAAAATTGACATTATAAGAAATGTTGATTTACCATGATTCTAAGTTTTTTTTAAAAAATTTGACATTATAAGAAATGTTGATTTACCATGATTTTTCTTTTATTTTTTTGGTTCTAAGTACTACCCTTGTACACTTGTTTGTTTATAAAATCACATTCTGTTTTTGCTAATCTTAATATGCTTAACTATTTAAAAAGGTTGTTTTAATTCGATGCGTAATTATCAAAAGAAGCCTTAATGATTTCTATAATAATTCTATGGGTAGTGAATTGTTTTAAATTTTTAGAGCAGTTTTTAGTATGTATTAAATTCTCTGCTGATCTTAATATGTTAAACTATTTTTAACATCTTTTTTATTTCTAGCCCTGTTTCCATGTATGCAATATTCACTGAATTCGTAACATATTTTACTGGAAAAAAAATGTTGATACATAATATTAATAATGGTACATAATATGGATAGGGTTACCTTGGGAAATTTGCGAAATATTTGCCATGGTTTTTGGATGATAAGGTCTTGATACTGTAATCAAGCTGATCGATGATACTATGCAGTAAAGAACTTTGATGCCTTTAAATAGAAAATGTTTAGGTGCAAGGATAGTTTGTTTATTTAATATTTTTTATACAAATGCAGATGCAATTAAGGCCGCAAATGTAATTGTCCGAACGTTTCGGGAAAATAGACAGGCTCGATCTGCTGGAACACTCTCTTTAACGGGTTGGATTTGTGTTTGCTAGGCAGTTTAAATGTCCTTTAGTATTGTAATTAATTAGTACATTAATTGTCTTTCATGAAAGGAGTCGAAGTGTAACAATTTGCTAGGTATTGAAAAGGCTAGGCAATTAGTACATCTATTTATTTGGAAGGGCTGGAAATGTAACTGGCATTTTTAACATGCATTAGAAGCGTTTCACCTAGATGATATTACTGTACACCATTAATTATACTCCTCAAAAAACGTTTATTTTGGGCAAGTGTTTGAAATAAGTGTAATAATGACAATGAAATTAAATGCAACTTTAGTTTTGGAACTCAATTTTTATATTAATATAGATTTTTTTGTTTGTATTGTATTAACTGACATTTGTTAATGCTTCATTATGTTAATTTTTTAATATGAAACCACTTTAATTAATTTGTTGTACTATGATGATGGATATAGGTGCTAACTGCTAAGGATTAAATTATTAATGGCATACATACCAAAAACTAAATTTAAGTATTTAATTTGCAAAAATTTATACTACATCAAATGGTAATGATAGATAAGTTTGATACATCAAAAATTAAATTTGAAAGTAAATTTCATAGTTGAGTGTGTAAAAATGTACAAAGCTCGCTATATTTTTATATAATAGACTCGTTTATATTTCATTTGTATTTGTATCAACCAATCACACAAACATAAAATAAAATAATAAAATCATAGCTTCTAGACAATAATAACCAATTCCAAGTCTCCAACCCTTTGAACATTCCCCATCTACACATCAAACACCATTATTAATAGAAAATATATGACAAGTTCTTCACAAAATGAACCCAACATTTCAAGTAACAAATATAAGAAGAAAAATTGAGTTTCAAAAACATGGAGTTCTGAATCTTCTACCTTCTTACCTTCCATTAGAATCCGAACCCGACCCGGGGCTTGATCGTGTTGGAGGCGCAATTCGTCCATCCACAAACAACGAATTTGATAGCTCCCCAAAAGGTTGAGCCAAAGCGAGTTCATCAGGTCCATAAATAATTGGACCATTTTGACCTTGCCTATGTTCATGGGCTGCTCTTCTTTCCACCTCAAGAAAACGGCCAAGGGGAACCGTGTTGTTTCTAGCGATATCGACATCAATGTTGTCTCTTGGACACAAACAAAGTTTGTAACACCAAGTTTTTAATCTCGGGTTTGATTTTTTGTTGTGTCCCAAAGTTATGGTCTCTGAGAGGGCTCTTCTTCTACCTCCCAAAGATCTTCTTGAGAGCTCTAAAATGCTTGAAACACCCAAGAGGTTGCCTAATGTAATGCTCTTGTCATGAAAGAAAGACCCTGTGGACTTCATGACCAATAACAATTTCAATATATATTTCACATTGGAGACATTGTCTTACATAAATAAAGTGTCTTACATAAATAAAGAAACCTAGAACATAATATTATAACGGCTTGTATTTGAAATTTAATTTTTAAAAAAGTTGCACACATTCCATTTGTTGTAAAAATGAATCGTATCTGACCTTATTTTGATGAAAGGGTGGCGTGTGAAGGAACGTGCTTCTTAGAGGGTAAACAATGTCATTTTAAATTAGGGCGATATTATATTTACACATAAATTTTATTTTCATTCACCACAATCATTATTTAATATAGTTGTATAGTAATCTATAAAACTTGTATTATGTGATACGGGTGAAATGTTCAAGGTAGTCCTTAATTTTTGTGTAGTCCTTTTTTTTGAACGGCTAATCCTAATCTACACCTAATTTACACTTATGTCCACGACGGGACATGAATCCTCCACCTCAAGGTTGTGAGACAAACACCATACCGCTAGACAAATTTCAACCATTAATCAGTAACATCTAATGGTCAAAATTAATCAAAATTTTTATACATTAATGGGTATATTGGTCACTTGGCACTTACAAAAATATTTGATTTTTTATTATTTTAATTTATTATTTTTTCGTTAAAAAAACATTATCAAATAATAATCACGTGTGATACTCAATCACATATGATATTATTGTACAATCACATGTTATTGTATATCTGATTAAATGTATAAAATCACATGTGATTCAGTTGCACTCACATGTGATTAAATATACAATCATATGTGATTATCACATTATGTATTATTAACGGAAAAAATAAAAAAATAAAATAAAATAATAATAATAATAATAATAAAATAATTCTAAAAATAATTAATAATTATTTTTTATTGTAAAAATGACTAAAATACCCCTCTATGTTTAAAATATGTGATTAATCTTGATCATTAATTATAATTAATCAGTGGTTAAGATTTGTCTTTTAAGACTATATAAAAATTAATAACTACCTTGAATACAACTCATGTGTTGTATAACTAAAAATTATAGTGTGATTTTCCTTTAGATTACACACAGATTCGTTAATTAATATTTTTTGCACATAGATTTATTTGTTTCGAAGGTCAAAAAGTGTTTTGATCATCTACTTCCGAGGGCATAAATTTGGTGGTATCTTGTCCATGTCTTTATGTATGTCTCATACCAAATAAAGCTTGAGCCGAATAAGACACAACTAGAGACACCAAGAAAAGGTTTTTGGTCATTTCTAGGAAAAACTGAAATTTGCAGTGATAGTTTGTACATTATTCTTTGCAAGTTGTGCTCTATTTTAAATTGGGTTTTGCTAATAACAGCCCTTAGGGCTAACATGTATAAAAAGCTTATACATTGATTAAAAAAATAATATTCCTAAAAGTCAGGGGTTGTCTTTTATGTATTTTGACTTCTTAATGACAGCCCTAAGGGCTCTCATTAGCATTTTCCTTTTAAATTACTACTCTTAGAACAAAGTGGTTAATCCAACAAAAAGTAAAAGCTGATAGATTATGCTTCTGATTTTAATGAAGTCTTGTGACTCAAAGATTCTCATATTATATTCTTTAATTGTTGTATCTCAAGATCATAAATATAATTTTATTGAAACACTTCAAGTATATGCTTTGTATCGTTGTACTCAACTACTCATGCTTTAATAATATTGTACTTCTAAATTTCTAATGCCTCGTGTTCAAATCACCTCTCATAATTTACTTGTAAATTATCTGATTTAATTGCAACCGATTAAAGGTCAATGTACGTGAATGCAACAAATTGCCAATTAGAAGAGGTACATTACAAATAGAGTTAATTTCTATACACATAAATTATTCTACACACCACAAATATTATTTTACAGTTTTGTATAGTATGCTTTAAATGTTGTACATTGTATTGTATGAAGTAGTTTATATTGTTTGGAAATTACCTCTCAAATGATTAAGCTTGTTAATAGGGTATGCTTGAAACAATATACAAGATTAACAATGCTAAATCAAGGTCAAGAAGGTACATTATTCTTCCAAAGCAGTGTACATACAATTCAATATCACTCAATGGAAGTTGTACATTTGCTTTTAAGTTGGGCCAACCTCAAAAAGTATAGGTATTTAATCAAGAAAAGTATATTGTGGGTACCAACAACATGAAAACGTATCACTGACTCCTACCAGTTTATTGTTCCTGAAAAATCATGGTTTTTTCGACTTGATGCATGAGAACCAGATTTCAAATTAAGGCTTTTAGATTAATTATCGAAACAAAATATGTCTACTACTTTATAACACGTTGATGATCGAGCCACGGATTCACAAAACGAAAGAAAATAAAGAAATACATAAATTAACACAAACAAAAGCAAAAACAGAACACAAACCTGTGTATCTAAATCAGAGGAAGAATCTGAGGTTAAAGTAGGAGAGCCACTGAGCAAAGTGTTGCATGAGATTGATCCTGAGTAATCATGGTTTCTTGCTCTTACATTCAAAGGCTGCAAACCCAAAGGCCATCCACCTTCTTCCTGCATTCAACTCAAAAATTTCAACAACAAAAAAAGAAAAACAGAATATCGATATATAATCGATCACCAGTAGTAGGATATACCTGTTGAGCCATGTAGAAACTGCAAATGGTGTTGATTTGATTGATAATGGTTACTAGGTTAGTTAAATCAACGAGATTGAAAAGTGTCAAATCATATCAGTTAAAGGGCCGGTATTAATTCTTTTTAATTAAAAAAAATAATAACTTGGAGATTTAGATGTTTTAGCGACGAATATATGGGTGTTATATGTGTTGAAAGAGTAAAGGGAAAGAAGCGCAAAAAAGGAGTGGAGTGGAGATGGGCCGGAGAGGTCTTATTTTATATCATTTCAGACCACCTTTTTTTCATTTGTTGTCTTGCTTTTGTTCTTTTTGCTACTCTGTTTTTTTATTTTTAGGGAAACAAAGAGACAGAATAAGTATATCACCTGTTCTTCTGATTCAGTTATTCTTATGTAAAACTAGAAAATACTCCAGCGGTTCTATGATTATTGTTCATCAGAAAAAATAACATAATTTAATCAGCCACATTAATTACATTTTGTCACTAGAGTTGTTCATCACAATTTTTCTCTCTTCCACTTAAATCCTTTTTAATTGGTTGAAACCTACATGTACACAATTAATTTGGAACATATCAAAATAGAAATATAGACAATAAAATAGGACCGGTAGAGTATAACTTAATTTCCAAATATAAATAATTAAATTTGTACACGTTAAAAGCAGTTATATCATGAATCCTTAACAAATATTTTGATATAATAGCTAATTAGATAGCAATTTAATATCAAAGGAAAATTATGCCCTTAGTAGGAGAGATGAAATGCAAATTTAGTATGGTAAAATGAAAAGAAGGACATGATTGTCTTTTGGCATGATAATTGCTATGTACGAATAACATTTGTTCTGTAAAAATTAGTTCCCTTTTGATATAACATGTAATTATTGATATATAACCATATAAGTTGCTAAGACTGTTCGTAAGTGTGGTCAAACCTAGATTTGCTCACCGGTGTTACACCATTGTCACATCAGCTTCTCTATTTAGATCAAAAACATGACCAAACCCCTATAATAGTAAGCAAACTTACGATCAAACCTTAATTGATTTTATAAATACATGTATCACTTTCCATTCATAATGTACAAGACCATTACATAAGTACATCAACCATTGAATAAGTCCAAGCGACTTCCATTGGCCGCATGCACAACCAGATCGAAGGAAAAAATGGTTTGGTAGCAGTCGACAGTTGTCGCGTAATGCAAGTACGCATACTTGGAGGTGGTCTGTTTAGTCTAGGGTTCTGGTCCCTCTTTGGTTAATGGTCAAACATTTTCTTGATTTGTGAATAAGTAAAGTTATGTTTTGAGTCATTATATATTGAAACTTGTTGGTTTAGGTAAGGTGTAATACATCAAGTTAGGTTGAAATAATAGTTGGACCCAATATTTGTAATGTGGTTAGGTGCTTCTAATGAGTCCAGTTCTTAATTAATGTACAATAATCTCAATGGCACAAAGTGTGAGTTTTTTTTTTGTCATAATAAAACTATTTAGTTTTGATATATATATATAAAGGGATTACTTGAATGACCATCATGATGATATAGAAAGGACACATGAAGGATCCAATAAAAGGAAGAAAAAGAAAGGGCACTTTGGCTGAGGTGTATTCCAATTCACAGTTATGTGGAGATATCATTAGTGTTTGTGTGATTTAATTGACATGTAAACAGAGGGATCTCATATTCAGACCACCCCGAGAAAGTTGATTCTTTGACTCTGATATACGCAACCTGGTATTTCTGTGAGCGTTTACAGACTCAATTTCTGATCATCTAAAGTGATACCCAGTGAGATTTAAACATTTGTCTCTCTTGTGTAATTTAATGACTTAATGACAAATCAATCTTAATTTGTATATACAAATTAACATAATTAGTATTTGATATGAATTCATGATAGTAGGAGGGAGTGGACTCTTTTTTGTGATAATAAAAAAAAATTATAACTTTTTCTTTAGAATGCTAATGTTTTGTGTAATTTGTGTTGCAATCTATATTCTATTTCAGTGCAATGAGTGGAGAATATCAATGTTCATAGCTGCTCAAATTTATTAACAATCACTTAAATTTTAACATAAGCAGTTGTATACTTAGATGTATACCGCAAGAACAATGAGCTTTAGTAACACAAGTTGTCATCACATAAAGGTCTTCGGAGAAACCCGTGACGTATGCCGGCGCTAAAAGGATGACAGGGAAATTTTTTATTTGGACAGAAAACCAAATAAATGAAAATGAATATAAAAATTTTTTGTAGTGACGACATGTGTTGTCGGTTAAACAGAAAAATATTTTATTTGGAGGGGACAAATAAATAAAAGGGGACTTTTAGTGGACTTTTGATGACGACTAAAGGTGTAAATGAGACGCGTTGAGCCCAAACTCGACTAGATTCGAGTTTAGCTTGTTTAATTTTAGAGACTAACTCACAAATTACAGTGAGGGCTCACATCTAGAAAGGATTTTGACACGTGCAAGTGGAAATCATGGGCCCATTCACATTGGGCGGGCTCCTTTAAAATGGGCTCATTGATATTCTGGCCCAAGTGGAAGCCATGGGCTGATTCACATTCGCCGTCACTTGACCCATGATCGTACCAAGAATCTTTATCGGTGCTTACAGCAGGTTTAATCATTAGATGACGATTATCATATACACAATTTTAACTTTAAAATGAAATTTACAAAATAAAATATGATCGATCGAAAAATGATAAACTTACAAAATGGAAAATTCGGAGAGAGAAACGACAAAATTAATGTCAAAACCCATTTCACATAAGAGGTTGATGGGCCTATCTTGATGGGCTTGAGTATTATAAAAGCATACAAGAATCGGTTAACTGTTGGAATTTACAAATTTGGATTGGACTAAAACATCGTAAAATTGATTACTATTTGCATATGCAAATATTTGTGGGGTAGATTTAACTAAAAGGTTTTGATAATAATAATATTTAGAGTTATTAATAACAATGAATAATCGATTTGAAAAAATGAAAATTAGTTTCATTTTATAATATTTACCCCCTTAACCCTATTAGAATTCGTCGGCACATTGTGTCGTTACCCTGCTAGTCTTTTTAAGGTTTTTAATCTCTTCAAGTTCTAGAAAAAGCTTGTAAAGTTCACACCAACTACGCTTATGGTGTGCTTCATGCCAACTTACACGGCATACAAAAGACTTTGACATATATAAACTGTAAACGAATTCTTGGTTGTGACAATTCAATTTGAAGGTTTACAATTTCAGTCATTAGTTACTCTTATATAAGGCTTGAGGTCGGGAGTTCGATTCCTGTAATACACCTATTGTGGTACCAAATATGGGGTATTTCCCTGGAAATCCCTGTAGGGGCTGAGTTTGTCATGTATAAGAACTCGAACACGGGGTGCTCGTTGAAATATTGCGAGTATGCTTCTGTTGTTATTATTTGTCAATTCCCAAAAAAAAAAACTGGTCAATAAAGTACTTTTATAACGTAAAATGCAATAAAATATGTATAACTTTATGCATGGAATTGTTCTTTTAGTTATATAATTTCTATAAATAGTAGTTGTAGTTTTGACCCCAATAGTAACCACTCCAATATGAAGTTCAAACATATGTCATGAAGATTTGTCACCCTCTCATCTCACCAACTCCATCTATGCTCCTTTATACCATTTATTTATTTATTTTCTGGTAACGTGAATTTCGACTTAACTTACAAGTTGATTTATGTCAGGATCGAATAACTCAACAAGTTATTTAATTACAGATCTACTCAACAATAGAAGTTACAGCGGATTAACACTATGTTGATTGAATAAAAACAATGTAAACTGTATATTGAATATGAATGAATAAGAACACAGTTTATCACAAGAAACTTCAATGTATTAATTTTGATCGATCAATACACGTATGTTTACAATTCATAAGGAACTATATATAATAGTCCTTGAAGCCTAAAACTTTAGCCTAGTTATTCTAGGAAACGATTACAATTGAATTACAAAAAGATATACATTCTATAGCTAACTATACTAGAATCTCGGACACGATCTGTTCTGTTTATCGACATCAGTAGTAAACAACATCGTCAGTAGTAATGCCACACCCCGCCAAAAATGAGTTTTACTTCATTTAAAATGTTTTGCGGAAGAACGGAGGTGTAACGTTCATGATTACATAGCAAAAATTAAGTAAACAAACAACCACGTAAATAACATATGAAAATGGTTTACCTTCTAAAAATGGAAAGTTTCCAAAAATAGTAGTTACTAAAAATAGTAAGTTTTGAAAGTGAAGTGATTGTTCGTAAATTTAAATGTTCATTCATGGCTCACGACAATCCACTACTCATATCCTCCAGTATCACTGTGCACCTAATCACCTGGAAAAACATAAGTAAAAGGGGGTCAACAAATAATGTTGAGTGAATCCACAGGGTTAAAGTAAAGAGTAAAGTAAAGTAAAGTAAAGTGTTTTGCTTCTCAAAATGTTTGTTATGAAAATGGTTTATGACTGAAAAATGTATAAGGTTCAACACTTCATATGATATGAGAAGTAAATATGAAAAGTGAAGTGTAATTGTAGAATATCTACAATTACTAGTTATGTTTATGAAAATGTGTTGAACAAGTTGTTATGTTTGACATCACAAGAACTGTTATCCCCAACAGGTAGCTAGTCTATTGAGTTAATATACCAACCCCTAAGTCCACAATCAACACTTCAACTCCAGTATGTTATGTTATTTTATGGATATACACTCCCGGAAATGTCTTGGATAAACCAAGTAATGATCAAACGTTGTTGGGAGGATGAGTGTCAGCCAATAGTACTATCTGCATATCCATGGTCTAGATCCACTAGCTAATGATTGCTGGTAACCTTAGTCCGGTATAATAATTGTTTGTCATGCCAATGCGATAATGAAAATGTAAAGTTGTTGTACAGTCATAGTAAAACAGTAGCAGTTGTGTTTATGTTTTCCACCCCAAAGTTTATAAAACAGTTAAAAGAGAAAAGGGGTCAGTGGACTCACCTGGGCAAAGCTTAGCGACAATATTAGGACAGAGGAATCCTTCAGAGACTCCTAGCTTCCTAAATGACATAACTTACTAATTAGACTAAGCTAATACAGGCGATTCTAGATACGATATAAGTTAAATGGTATGCGATTAATGTTATGTTTTATGTTTAGTGACATCGAATGAACTTGGATCATTGGGCACTAATGGGCCGAAATGAAATGAAATGAAATGAAATGGGCTTCGAAATGAAATGAAATGAAATGGGCTTGGGTTAGGCTTAATGGGCCTAGATTGGGCCTATTGGGCCTAATGGGCTTAATGGGCCACTAGGTTGGGCCTCTTATTGGGCTTAGGTCCGATTAGATTGGGCCATGGATTTGGGCTTGGGCCCAATTGGGTTCGGTTTGGGTATAAGTGGGCCAGAGGTTTGGGCTTTGGTCCAAATGGGCTTGAATACTAATGGGCCAACTAAAGTTTGGGCCCGATAGACTAAGGTAGATCGATATGGGCCAAGTACGGGCCTTGGCCCGATTAGGTATTCGGGTTTGGGTTGATCGGTTGGGTCAAGATCCGGCCTTGACCCGGTTTGACTTATTGGTCAACATTGGTCAAAATAGTCAACGAAAGTCAACATAGAAGTTCTAGATTTCGGTTAGGGTTTAGTCTAAGATAATATTCGGTCAACCAAGGTCAAACATAGCAAATCTAAGTCATCTAGGGTTCGGTTTGATGATGGTTCGGTTAGGGTTGGCCGGCTAGGCCGAGACCCTACGGGTTTGTGCTAGATCCGGTTCTAGATCGGGTATAGGTTTGAGACTAGGGACTAGATTAGTCTAGATATAGGGTTAACGAGTCTAGGGTTCTAGATCTAGGGTTTAAATTCATCATCAAGCTAGGGTTTATAACAATAGTTCAAACAAATAACGGAAACAATCAACGATTAAACGAACAAGGGACAAATCGTAGGCATGCATGCAAGCATGCACATCGAACACGAGTCACGGATTGCCGAGACCATATGGCTTTTAGCCATGGTCTCGGTTTCAAAACAGGACCGAAACAAAGGAAAAACAAATAAAAGGATCGGTGTATACCTCTTGCTACGAACGGACGATCGAAGAAGAAAACGAGGGAAAAAGGGGTGTTCGGCTTGCTTGGGACAAGTGGAGCTCGAGATTGTCTTTGGGGCTGCCCTTGGCCGAATTCAACAAAGAAGAAACGAAGGTTTAAGGTGTGTTTATATAGGGGTAGGAATTAGGGTTACTTAGAAGAGTTGTAGTAGGACTAGGTTTCTTTTAAATCAAGATATAGATAAAATCGAAGAGGGATAGAGATAACTTTTAAAGATTCGAATGAGATGATAACCACACCACCTTGGTGTGGTTTGGACGAATTTATGGTGACCAAAAATGGGGGTTCGGCCACCAAGAGGTCCGGACAACATTTGATGTGTCGGTTTGGAATAAAATTCGTTACGAGTCACGTTTAATTAGTTATTTTGATTTATTGATTAAGTATTACTTAAATATCATTATTGGAAATGTTTTGGAGTATAAATGTCACCACAAGTAATATAAAATGTTGTGTTGACTAAAATAGTCAAACACTGATGTATGGTGAAAATGTTAAATGTTTGGTGAACTAGTCATGTGTTTGGATGCCAAAAGTAGAAATGAAACTAAATGAGGAAAGTTTTTAAACATAGAAACTTCCTAAATATAGAAATGATATGAAATGAGGAAAGTTTCTAAAAATAGAAACTTTCTATAATTAGAAATAATAGGAAACGAGGAAAGTTTCTAAAATTGGAAACTTTCTAAAATTAGAAATGTTACGAAATGAAAAAGTTTCTAAAAATAGAAACTTTCTAAATATAGAAAGTAAGAAATGAAAAATGGTAACATACCCAAAATGTCGAGTTGTCACATTCTCCCCTGGTTGAAGAAATTTCGTCCCAAAATTTAAAACAAAGAACGAACAGGAGAGACAACGAGAAATAGATATGGGTGATAGGCAGTACTCATATCGAGGCGAGTACCGAGAGAGTTTTGCAACGATTGCCAACAAAAACAAGAAGTGAAACGAATGACGCAATTTGATATGATCCATATTGGCACTCCATGCCGAGATACGACTTCCTTCAGGTAGATTCTTGTCAGATTCTCCAGTTGATCATTTTTCTTGATCGCGATAATGTGAGCTGATTTGGTTAAACGATCGACAATTACGCGAATTGTAACATTGCCACCAGGCGTTCGATGTAACTTGGTGATGAAATCCTTTGAGATTTGTTACAATTTCCATTCAGGGATCTCTGGTTGTTGTAGAACACTAGACGGTTTTTCATTTTTCAGCTTTCACTTGTGAGGACGTTAGACATTTGTTGACGTAGACTGAAATCTCTTTCTCCATGTTAGTTCACAAATAAAGTTCCTTGTTGTCTATGTACATCTTTTCAGCACCGAGAGGAATAGAATAGTTGGATTTGTGAGCTTTATTTAGGATGATATTGTGAACACTTCCATGATTATGGACCCCATATACGATCCATAAAGTATAGGGTTCCATCCACGTTTGCTTCTAGTTGCTTCTCCATAACACGTACGGCTTCCTTCTTCATGTTCTCTATCTCTAAGGCTTCAATTTGGAATTTATGAATTTGGGAGGATAGATTAGAAAGAATGGAAATTGGCAGGGCTCGAATACGGCGAGGTTTGGGTTGCTCTTTCCGACTTAAGGCATCAGCTAAGATGTTAGCTTTACCAGAATGATATTTGATCTCGCAGTCGTAATCATTCATCAACTCTACCCATCTGCGTTGTCTCATGTTGAGCTCTTTCTGATTGAATATGTGTTGCAGAGTCTTGTGGTCGGTGAATATCATGCACTTGGTACCGTAGAAGTAATGTCTCCAAATCTTCAACGCGAACACAACGGCACCTAACTCGAGATCATGCGTTGTGTAGTTCTTCTCGTGAATCTTCAATTATCGAGAGGCGTAGGCGATCACCTTGGTGCGAAGCATCACAGAAAACTACGAAATTGCCGGTTCCTTCGGGAAGAGATAGAATTTGCGCGGAAAATATTATCGAATTTTGGGTTTGGAAGGCCGATTCTTGTTTTTCGCCCCAGATAAATTTCTCATCTTTTTGCGTCAACGCCTCTAAATCTTTAGCTATCTTCGCGAAATTTTTGATGAATCTTCTATAATAGCCAGTAAGACCAAGAAATTGTCAAATTTTGTTGGGGTCTTTCGAGCTTCCCAATTTTTTTTATAGCCTCAATCTTTGTAGGATCAACGTGGATTCCTTCCTCGTTGATGACATGCCCTTGAAATTGTACTTCACGCAACTAGAATTCACACTTGGACAACTTGGGATACAGCTTCTCCTTCTCCAACAACTCAAGAAAAAAAATTCTTAAGTGCTTTTCATGCTCTGCTCTTGTTCACGAATAGATGAGAATATCATCTATGAAGACGATGACGAATTTGTCGAGATATTGCTTGCACACTCTATTCAAGAGATCCTTAAACACAACAGGCGCATTGGTCAAACCACATAGCATAACTAAGAATTTGTAATGACCATAGCGAGTTCTGAATGTTGTCTTGGGTATATCTTCATCACGAACCTTCAATTAGTGATAGCTTGAACGGAGATCGATCTTGGAGTAGAAACTCGATCCTTGGAGTAGGTCGAATAAATCATCAATACGGGAAAAAGGATAACGATTTATAATGGTAGATTGTTCAGTTCACAGTAGTCAATGCACATACTCATTGAGCCGTTTTTATTTTTAACGAAAAGGATCGGAGCTCCCAGGATGAGAAACTCAATCGAATGAAACTATTATCAAGAAGCTCTTGTAACAGGGAAGAAAGTTCTTGCATTTCAGACGGTGAAAGACGATAAGAAGAATGTTCGATAGGAGTGAATTTTTGGAATCGAAACAATATGAAATTCAACTTGTCTCTGAAGTGGTAGTCTAGGCAATTCACCAGGAAAACAATAGGAAAAATCACGAACGATAGGAATGTCCTCAATCTTACGATATTTGGACTGCTTGTCAACGACATGAGCAAGAAAGGCTTGGCATCCTTTACGAAGATATTTTGTGCTTTCATAGCATTTATGATTTTGATATTTTTGTTTCTTTGTTCACCTTGAATTATATATGTTTATGTTTTTGTTAAAGGGATTCGAATTTGTTTGTTGTGGCATAATATATCAGCATAGTTTTTAGATAACCAATTAATCCCTATGACGATATCGAAACTACCTAGCTCTATAGGCATAAGGTCAAACTCGAATCTATGATTGTCTAGATTAAGCTAACAACTCTTAAGAAAATCTCACTAGACAAAATAACTTGCCATCTCCTAATTAAATCTCATAACTGACCTCTAAAGGCGATGATTCGATTTCCAAGAATCTTTTAAAGTCGGTCGATACAAAACTCAAATCGGCTCTCGAATCGAATAAAATAGAAGCAAAACAATTGTCGATAATAAACGTACTAGTAACAGTATTGGGATCTTTGCGAGCTTCTTGAGCACAAATGACGAATTCTCGACCACGAATATTCTGACGATCGTCGTTGTTGTTGTTGTTGTTGTTGTTGTTGTTCTGAAGCTTTGGACAATGGTTACGGTAGTGATTTGGATCACCACACTCGTAAAAGACGTGAATTTTGGGAGGAGTATAAGACGCACATTTTATGAAATTGTGACCCCAACGGTCACATATATAAAACTTCTCACACTGATCATCATGATGTAAATTGCACTTGATACACTTGGGATTGCTTCGAGCACATGGTTTTTCATCAGGGTTTCGACTGATCGTTGTTCTTCTGGTTGAATGCAGCATAACTCTGGATTTTCTGATACTTGTTCCCTTTGTAGTTTTGCTGATTGTTGTTGTAGTAACGCTTCCCATTGTCTTTGCTAGAGGGTTCAGACGATTTGCTAGACACAACCAATTGGTCTTTAAACGATCCACTTCCAAAAGCATCATGTATCAGTCTTGTTGCTAGATTCACATCATCTTCAAAAGTCGTAGGCTGAGCGGCAGTGACGTGAGTACGAACGAGATCGTGTAGACCGTAGATATATCTCAATTCACTTGAACTCGGGGGAACCCATATGAGGAACAAGACGATAATGAAAATTCTAAAGAAAGAATTTATTTTTTATTTATTTTTTATTTTTTATTTTTTTATAGAGTAGACATAGTAGAAATATACGAAAAGAAATAGGGGAAAATAGATACAATAGTCGTAGTAGTAGTAGACGTAATAGTAGTAGTAGCAGACGTAATAGTAGTAGTAGTAGTAGTAGAAATCGCAAAATAAGGAAATTACTTATTATAGTATGAAATAAAAATTTTCAAATAACAAAATAAGATGATCTTTGTAAAGAAATAAAATAATACTTTTATTAAAAATGTTTCCTAATGGTTAAGTTTTGAAAAAAATGGCACAATCAGCCAAACAAGGTAAAAAAAAATAACTAATTAAAACAAAATTTCAAAATAGTTAAGAAAATAAAATAATTAAATAATTAAAGGTCGAATTTAGACGTGCGGCGACGATTCAACGCCTTCTTTTGGTTCATTCTCTGCTTCAAAGTCTTCTTCAGGCTCCGAATCATCTTCTGGTTCTGATTCTGATATATGTTCTGGTTCTTGTCTTTGAGAGGTTCTTGGAACTATATTACGACGCGGCTTCGCATGCGTAGACACAAATAAAATAACGCCCTCAAACATACGAACCAAAATTTGACGTCTTCTTGGTTGTTGATGCCATAAAACAACTTGAGATGAAGGAATACTTCTAGGCGTAGCAGTACTCTGATCACTATCATATTCCGAGTCGGACGAAAATATAGATAACACTCGATAACGACATTCTGATAAATAAGTCGCATTACTGATAGAACATAAGATTAGGCTCTCAGACGATATGCTAAATATTACTCTAAGGCAATACTAACTAAGGAAATGTTCTAATCTAAGAACAATGAAACTTCGGGATATGAGACTCAGCGTGCCATGAACATTTGTTTTGTAAAAGTTTTGTTTTTCCCAAAAATCCTTTGTAGTTATAGACTAGGCTTGCTAATTCACTATAACTTAAGCTCTGATACCATTCTGTCACACCCCGCCAAAAATGAGTTTTACTTCATTTAAAATGTTTTGCGGAAGAACGGAGGTGTAACGTTCATGATTACATATCAAAAATTAAGTAAACAAACAACCACGTAAATAACATATGAAAATGGTTTACCTTCTAAAAATGGAAAGTTTCCAAAAATAGTAGTTACTAAAAATAGTAAGTTTTGAAAGTGAAGTGATTGTTCGTAAACTTAAATGTTCATTCATGGCTCACGACAATCCACTGCTCATATCCTCCAGTCTCACTGTGCACCTAATCACCTGGAAAAACATAAGTAAAAGGGGGTCAACAAATAATGTTGAGTGAATCCACAGGGTTAAAGTAAAGAGTAAAGTAAAGTAAAGTAAAGTGTTTTGCTACTCAAAATGTTTGTTATGAAAATGGTTTATGACTGAAAAATGTATAAGGTTCAACACTTCATATGATATGAGAAGTAAATATGAAAAGTGAAGTGTAATTGTAGAATATCTACAATTACTAGTTATGTTTATGAAAATGTGTTGAACAAGTTATTATGTTTGACATCGCATGAACTGTTATTCCCAACAGGTAGCTAGTCTATTGAGTTAATATACCAACCCCTAAGTCCACAATCAACACTTCAACTCCAGTATGTTATGTTATTTTATGGATATACACTCCCGGAAATGTCTTGGATAAACCAAGTAATGATAAAACGTTGTTGGGAGGATGAGTGTCAGCCAATAGTACTATCTGCACATCCATGGTCTAAATCCACTAGCTAATGATTGCTGGTAACCTTAGTCCGGTATAATAATTGTTTGTCATGCCAATGCGATAATGAATATGTAAAGTTGTTGTACAGTCATAGTAAAACAGTAGCAGTTGTGTTTATGTTTTCCACCCCAAAGTTTATAAAACAGTTAAAAGAGAAAAGGGGTCAGTTGACTCACCTGGGCAAAGCTTAGCGACAATATTAGGACAGAGGAATCCTTCAGAGACTCCTAGCTTCCTAAATGACATAACTTACTAATTAGACTAAGCTAATACAGGCGATTCTAGATATGATATAAATTAAATGGTATGCGATTAATGTTATGTTTTATGTTTAGTGACATCGAATGAACTTGGATCATTGGGCACTAATGGGCCGAAATGAAATGAAATGAAATGGGCTTCGAAATGAAATGAAATGAAATGGGCTTGGGTTAGGCTTAATGGGCCTAGATTGGGCCTATTGGGCCTAATGGGCTTAATGGGCCACTAGGTTGGGCCTCTTATTGGGCTTAGGTCCGATTAGATTGGGCCATGGATTTGGGCTTGGGCCCAATTGGGTTCGGTTTGGGTATAAGTGGGCCAGAGGTTTGGGCTTTGGTCCAAATGGGCTTGAATACTAATGGGCCAACTAAAGTTTGGGCCCGATAGACTAAGGTAGATCGATATGGGCCAAGTACGGGCCTTGGCCCGATTAGGTATTCGGGGTTGGGTTGATCGGTTGGGTCAAGATCCGGCCTTGACCCGGTTTGACTTATTGGTC
This sequence comes from Calendula officinalis, assembly GCA_963853835.1. NCBI lineage: Eukaryota > Viridiplantae > Streptophyta > Magnoliopsida > Asterales > Asteraceae > Calendula > Calendula officinalis. The sequence goes on along the minus strand of OY970825.1, from coordinate 20,736,541 downwards.
AACATTGGTCAAAATAGTCAATGAAAGTCAACATAGAAGTTCTAGATTTCGGTTAGGGTTTAGTCTAAGATAATATTCGGTCAACCAAGGTCAAACATAGCAAATCTAAGTCATCTAGGGTTCGGTTTGATGATGGTTCGGTTAGGGTTGGCCGGCTAGGCCGAGACCCTACGGGTTTGTGCTAGATCCGGTTCTAGATCGGGTATAGGTTTGAGACTAGGGACTAGATTAGTCTAGATATAGGGTTAACGAGTCTAGGGTTCTAGATCTAGGGTTTAAATTCATCATCAAGCTAGGGTTTATAACAATAGTTCAAACAAATAACGGAAACAATCAACGATTAAACGAACAAGGGACAAATCGTAGGCATGCATGCAAGCATGCACATCGAACACGAGTCACGGATTGCCGAGACCATATGGCTTTTAGCCATGGTCTCGGTTTCAAAACAGGACCGAAACAAAGGAAAAACAAATAAAAGGATCGGTGTATACCTCTTGCTACGAACGGACGATCGAAGAAGAAAACGAGGGAAAAAGGGGTGTTCGACTTGCTTGGGACAAGTGGAGCTCGAGATTGGCTTTGGGGCTGCCCTTGGCCGAATTCAACAAAGAAGAAACGAAGGTTTAAGGTGTGTTTATATAGGGGTAGGAATTAGGGTTACTTAGAAGAGTTGTAGTAGGACTAGGTTTCTTTTAAATCAAGATATAGATAAAATCGAAGAGGGATAGATATAAATTTTAAAGATTCGAATGAGATGATAACCACACCACCTTGGTGTGGTTTGGACGAATTTATGGTGACCAAAAATGGGGGTTCGGCCACCAAGAGGTCCGGACAACATTTGATGTGTCGGTTTGGAATAAAATTCGTTACGAGTCACGTTTAATTAGTTATTTTGATTTATTGATTAAGTATTACTTAAATATCATTATTGGAAATGTTTTGGAGTATAAATGTCACCACAGTAATATAAAATGTTGTGTTGACTAAAATAGTCAAACACTGATGTATGGTGAAAATGTTAAATGTTTGGTGAACTAGTCATGTGTTTAGATGCCAAAAGTAGAAATGAAACTAAATGAGGAAAGTTTTTAAACATAGAAACTTCCTAAATATAGAAATGATATGAAATGAGAAAAGTTTCTAAAAATAGAAACTTTCTATAATTAGAAATAATAGGAAACGAGGAAAGTTTCTAAAAATGGAAACTTTCTAAAATTAGAAATGTTACGAAATGAAAAGTTTCTAAAAATAGAAACTTTCTAAATATAGAATGTAAGAAATGAAAAATGGTAACATACCCAAAATGTCAAGTTGTCACAAGTAAGTCCTTCATCAGTAGTATATTGCAAATCTTGTAACACCCGTATTTTTAAAACATCGTTTAAATCATTTAAAATACATTTTTCCCAATAATTGACATATTGTCCAAAATACAGTTTAACAAAAACTTTAAAACCTTTATCAGAGTTTACAAAAAAATACGGTGTCACCAAGTATATCAAAACCATAGGCAAACGGGATCTACCTATGAGCTCCCGAGCTAAACATCTCTAAGCCACTTCTAGTGCAACCTTCTATCACTTCAACCCTGTACCTGAGTACATAGTCACAAAACAAACGTAGTACGTGAGACAAAATAGTCTCGTGAGATACATGGGTTTTAGACCCCAATAATAATACTCATTTTATAAATATAAAAACATATATAAAAACTATTTCACTACCATCTAGTCACCATAATGTGACTCTATCATCCTTGCTTTCCTAGCAATCATATCTAGTTATCGGGTTGCCCCCAAACTAACTAGAACCACATTAACTTATTAACCGGGGATCCCCCGCATTAATAAGCTTCAACCATATCTAATACATAAACATATACGTACTAGAAACATACCGGGGATCCCCCGCATTGCTCAAGATAACGGCAAGAGGGGATCGCCCAATCTAGCGATACCTGCCTTACTCGCCGGAATACGTCCAGTTAGCAAGACTACTAACGTGGATGAGTCGATGAGAATCCACCCAACTGCGCCTCACTCCACACCTCATGACCGGGGATCCCCCGCGTCATCACATCATCTAATTCTTATCATAACTCATCAGTTATTCCAATCAAAGCCTTCGGCTATCACGTAATCATCAAACAAGTTAGTTATCTAATAATAACTATATACAACTAGTTCAACATAGTGTAACGTACCCGTATGGTCCCACGAACCCGATCATAAGCAACACACATTTACTTGTACCTCTATGACCCTAGGAGGTCCATACTTACTTATTCCATAAGATACATTTCTTATATATCGATATCATAATACTTTTATCTTTCCATTGACAATAATACATAATTATTACTACTCACATCATAAGCATTTTCATATGCATTCGTTCTTTACTTTTATTAGTAAATCTTACCAATAAATACTCATTTCTACAGAGTTATTTCCAATTGCTTTACTAATACATATTTATTAATAAGGACTTAAAATGCATTCATTTACTCATTATCTTTATTATTATAGTACATTAATAAAGATTCCATTATTACTTAGTTTATCATGCTACTTCCCATATCATCAATCATACTAAACAAATTCTAGTATCATAATATACCTATTTTTCTTATCTTTTCAATCACTATCTTTATCAAAATATTTATTAATAAAGACCCATAAAATATCATATGTATTTTCAAAACTATTCGCTATGTACTCAGTTTAAAAGTCTCATGTACTCATCTTAGCAATTAATGCTCCCAATGTGTTCTTCCAACACAATCCTTCCTTTTCCACAAGATTGCTCACTTTCGAGAATCCACCGAAATCCCTAATATGACAATCACCACTTGTTCAACAATACATACTTAACAATAATACACTCATTTATCATAAGAAACCCTTTGATAATACTTTCCCCCAATTATGATGATTTCCAAAACCCTAGGTTTTACCAATATTAAGATTCTTACAAATCTTAACCATACACTTGTTTCCCTTGTTAAAATACCATCTATTAAGTGTATACAACATTTATTGAACCATTAATCAAAACCCCAAGAACTAGGGTTTCAAGCCCAAGCCCCAAAATCCATAGATCTAAAGCTACAACTACAAAGGATTGAAGATATACCTTAAATCTTCAACTAGGAGTGAAGAATCACAAGATTTGACCAAGAAATCGGCTCCAAATGATGTTTTCCACCCAAAAATGTATACAAAGTCGTTTGGAGAGAAACTAGGGTTAACAATGGCATCAAATGAGCCAAAACCCGTCTTTAATGCTGCACACAGGAAGATAGCGTCGCTATCTACAAGATAGCGTCGCTATTTCAGAGCCCGCCATATTTCGCTTCGGAGATAGTGCCGCTATCTCTGACGCTATCTCAGAAATTCTCATTTTCGCGACAGAATTCGACGCTATCTTGGGTCGCTGTTTGGTGACCACCATAAATCGCGTCGCTACCCAAGATAGCGCCGCTATCTTGGGCTATGCAGCCTATGCTGTATTTTTCGACATTTGCTTCGACACGGTTTCGTCCATAACTTTCTCATACGATGTCCAAATGACACGAAACAAATTCCTACGTTCTTTAAATGATTTATCCTTATTTATCATATTTTTTCCATAATTTATTTAACACAAAATTCGGGTCGTTACAAATCTGCCCCATCAGTACTAACTTGTGTATCACTATTAAATCTTCGTCAGTACCAACTGCAACATCAGTAGTAGAACACTTATATCCCAACAATCTCCCCCTAAACTTGTTAATTCAACTTTAATTAATCAAGTTTCTGTTCTTCTTCCTCTTTCTTCTTCTTTTCTTCCAACTGTTTAGCCCTTCGTTCATCACCTTCTTTAATTTGTTGATTTCTTGATTTTCTCTGTGCAATAATATATTTGTTGTTCCTCTTAACAAAATAGTTTAATTTCTCAGCAAACATAGCAGCATCATGTGGTTTCATAAAGGAACATGTGATGATTTGATACATTGTTTCTTCAGAATGTGGGTATTCTTTTTCAAATAGAAATAATTCACATTTCTTGCTGGCCCTTTCAAAGAAATACATATTAACAGTTGGTAGTACATTCCAAGCATAAACATTTTCTGTGCTTCTAAATCTCTCAGAATAATCATCTGGATAGAATGCAACATCTATCATCTCTGTTAAGTATCCAACACCTGAGTTTCTCCATGACTTCTTTGACATTCTTGGTTTACCAATAATTAATAATTTAATTATATCACTTCTTGTTAATGACATAACCATTGGTTTCCAAGCACCGAACTTTTGAGTTGTTTTGTCTTCTCTAATTACTTCTATCACATCATTTACAACTCTCCAATTGATTATTTGATTATCTTGTAGAGGAGCAATTGGAAGATCAATTATTTGTGTATCTTGTTTTGCTTTCTTCCTTGCTTCTTGTTCAGCTTCTATTGATTTCCTCTTCTTGACAGTAATTGTTGAGGATTCACCAGTCTTTGAATTACTTGTGTTTACCAGTTTAGGATCAATTTCAATTAAATTTGTCAATTTGTCTTCCTTGATCTCTGGTTCTGCCAATTCTTTCTTTTTCTCAATGCAATACCTTTCAATAATAGTAATTAACTTCATTCTTCCAAAGGATTTTGCATTGTGCCCTCTAGACTTTAAATATAAGATCATATCATCTTTCTCTTCTACAAACTGTTCAGGCATATCTTCTTTCATTCGTTTGTATTCTTTAACTTGTGCTTCAAGAAGATCTATACTTTCTTGTTCAATTTGTTTTATTTTATTCAGTTCTTCTTGTTGATCTTCTTCTAAGAATTCTTCAATCTCTTGAATTACTGCATTTTTCAATTTTTCTTCTTCAGCTTTTCTTTTGTCTCCAAGAGCTTGAGTCTTAGCACATTTTCTGTGATATCTCATCCTTTTCACTTTCCACTTATCTTGCTTCTCATGTCTGACTAAGTTTATTTTGTTGACCATATAATGACCTAGAGCTCTGTGTGAGTAGTCATCATCAAATTTTGTTTTACCTACATTCACACACTTTGATAGTGGAGTATACTTGATATCTATAACTGGAGTGATTTTCATTGATGGAGAAATTGTATGTATTTTATCCTTTGGTAATATTTTTGGGTGAGGAGGGAGAGCACATTTATCAACTTCATCCCAGTTCACATTATCATCAAAGTCTGGGATAATAAGTGGTTTCAGTTCTGGAGTTGGAGGTCTTGGGATTACTACTGCTGGTTCAACAAGGTCTGGTATTTCTTCTTCAGAATCAGTAGTAACCAAGGTGGTTACTACTGGTGTGGTATTTGGTGGATTATAAAGTACCATTTGTTGATTTGAAGAGTTTACTACTGGTTCTTCTCTTCTATTTACTACTGGTAATTCTTCAGTAGTGTCTGTGTCAGTAGTAACAGGAGATGGTATTTGATCTTCATATGAAACATTTACTACTGGAGTTGCTTCTTGCATATTTTCTTCCATGGGATCAGTAATATCCATAGCACCTATAGTATGTGAAGGTGCTTGTTCTGCTGTTGGTGATTGGGGAGGAGACACAAACACATCTTCATCCATACTCCTTACCCCCCTATCCAGGTCTTCATCACCAAAACTTTGACCGGATTCACCATAAGCTTCTTTTAAATTTAGGAGGGAGACTGTTGCTTCTGCTATTGAAGTGTCAATCATTTCTTGAATCTAATTCTTCTCTCCCTTAGTGATCTCAACTCGTTGAGCCTCACTATTTGCAATCTTTCTTTTGAGTTTGTTGATGATGTTTGATTGCCAATGAAGCCGTACATTGAACCTCTTATGTCTTTTGTTCATCACATTGATGTAATGCTTCATATAGCTCATGGTCCTCCCTTGATTGTTTATTAGATTCAGGCAATGTTGTACAGTGGTTTCAAGGTTTTCCTTCCTATCCGTCAATTCAGTTGGTTCAATGCTGCCCTCACTCCTTCTAGGTTGATCATCGGGCATGTTTGGTACATTGGCTTTAAGGTTTTCCATCCTATCCGTCAAATCAGTTATGCTCAATCTACCCTCAGCACTGCTTGGTGATGAAATGGGTTGTTTAGACACTCTCTTCTTCCTAGAAGAAGCAGTAGTATCCCCCCTTGTGGTTTCTTGGCACCGGGGTCCTTTAAGTGCTGCCTCAAATGATGAGTCATCACTTAAAGTTGCCGAGGTCTGGGTCCTAATGATGTTCTCACTAGCCTGTGCACCAACCTTTGGTGCATCAGTAGTGAGAGCCCTTTCCTCATGCACTCTCTCCTCCTTGGAGGACAACTCTTTGAGCCTGGGGTATGACTCAGTGGGTCCCCTGGTGTCCTTTAAGGAAGTTTTCTTCCTTTTGTAAGTTGTGGAGATTTGTTTGGCCTTAGGTTGGTCTACCTCATATTGAAGAGTAACACTCTGAGGTTTAATAGCATGTTCCCGGGACACATTCAGGACATTTTGTGGGTTGATTGATTGAGTGGACTTAGAGGATTCTGTTTAGGCTGATTTGTGGGGTGATGGAGTGGGTTGGGGTTCAATGGGGTGGCTTGAACCTTCTTCAACGGGGGGTTGATCATAGATCATATTTGCAAAAAGTGGTGTAACCTTTCTAGAAAATTTGAACTTCTTGTTCATGTTTGAGTAAACTTTTCTATTTAGTTATGGAAAAGGAAAAATGTTTTTGGTTTTTACAAGATCAGGGATCTCACAATAAAAAATGTGTGCAAGGAATCTTGGATACATTACAAATTTTGACACTGAAAGACTTCCAAGCATTCCTTCAAAAATCATGTTTGAAAAATTGAACACTTGATCTGTGCATTGACAGACAACAACAGATGCTATTGATCTGTTGAACTCATTCTAAGTGTTCTTCTTTGGTGACATACAATGTTGAATTGTATGTACCAAATACTTCCATTGGGGAGAAAGAAGACCCTTTTGAAAAGTTTGAATATCGGTTCTTCCTTCATAACCCATTTTTAAAACATTTTCAATCAATTCAAATTTGGAGAGTAGAGATATACCTGACTCATCATTGAGTTGAAGATGATTTCTGATGGTTTGTTCTGAGATGATAATGATCTTGCCATCTATTTCAGACTTGATTTTGAGTATGCCCTGTTTTTCTATTCTTTCTGCCTTCCCCCAAAATTGAACAATGTGTTGTACACACAGTTTTGGTCAAACAAATGTGCTCAGGATTTTTAAGAAGGTAAGCATGTTGTGGAATTCTAAGTATTGAAGATCAGTTTCAACGACCAGAGGTTTCTTCATTTCCATTTTGATGTTTATGAGATTTTGATTGCTCGAAATGTGCGAGTTTTGATTATGGATGAATTTGTAAAAGAATTGAGTTGTTACTGATTCAAGGTTTTGATCGAGATTACACAGATTAGGGTTTATCAGATCGAGGTTTGGATAATGCTAAATTAATCACATTCAACTATTTATATTTTTCGAATTTATCTGCAAAAAGACTGAAATACCCTTCGCATCATAACCCAACGGCTATTTTCATGGGGGTTAGTATGGTAAAACATCGTATTTCACAAATAACGGTCGATCAGTAGTAAATTAAGTATCAGTAGTAAATCATCAGTAGTAACTTTTGATTCACACTTAACATAATTACCAGAGAAACCCTATCAGTAATGTTTTGCGAGTACAACCATATCAGTAGTAATGAATAATCAGTAGTGAAACAACCATTTTAAATAGAAATAATATACAAAAACTTTACATATGAATGTATTAATGAAATTAATTTATTAAAATCATTCCAATACTGCTAACCAAAAACCCAAATCTTCCTACATCAAATGCTTTTGTAAAAAGATCTGCTAGTTGATTATCAGTATGAATTTTCTCTACCTTAATTAATTTCTTTTCATTACAATCCCTTATAAAATGAAATCTTATTTCAATATGTTTGGTTTTTGAGTGTTTTACTGGATTATTCACAATAATAATAGCACTTTGATTATCAATAAAGATGAGAGTTTTAAGAATAGAGATACCAAAGTCCAAGAGCTGATTTTGAATCCATAGTACTTGAGCACAACAAGCAGATGCAGCTACGTACTATGCTTCAACAGTTGATGTTGAAACATTTCTTTGTTTCTTGCATTGCCATGACACCAATCTTGATCCAAAGAATTGACATCCACCAGTAGTAGATTTTCTATCTTGACATTCACCACCATAGTCACTATCTGTGTATGCTACAAGTTCAAATGGTGAGTCATGTGGATATCAAAGACCAAGTGATGGCTTTCCCTTCAAATATCTGATGATTCTTTAGACTGCCTGCAAGTGAAGTTCTTTTAGCTTTGCTTGATACCTGGCACACACACAGACACTATGCATAATATCAGGCCTTGATGCAGTTAAATACATTAAAGAACCTATCATTGATCTATATAAACGTTCATCTACATCCTCTCCCTCAACATCAGGATGTAGGTGTTTATGTGTTTCCATTGGAGTGCTTGCACTTTTACAGTCTTTCATTGCAAATTTCTCCAAGATGTCTTTGACATATTTTGATTGATTAATCAAAATGCCATCTGATCTTTGATTGATATGGAGTCCAAGAAAGAAGTTAATTAGACCCATGGAGCTCATCTTGAATTTGTTCTGCATCAGTTTTTCAAACTCTTTGCACAGTTGATCATTTGTTGATCCAAAGATGATATCATCTACATATATTTGGACCAATAGTATATCATCTTTGACTTTTCTTATGAACATAGTTTTGTCAATTGCACCTCTTTTGAAATTGTTCTTCAATAAATATGATGATAATGTATCATACCAAGCTCTTGGAGCCTGATGAAGGCCATATATAGCTTTGTCTAATTTGTACACATAATATCATGTTCAGGATCTTCAAATCCTGGAGGTTGACAAACATATACTTCTTCTTCAATCTTCCCATATAGGAATGCACTTTTAACATCCATTTGATAGACTTTGAATTTCTTGAATGAAGCATATGCCAAGAAAATCCTTATTGCTTCAATTCTTGCAACACGAGCATATACCTCATCATATTCTATTCCTTCTTCTTGAGTGTATCCTTGGGCTACAAGTATGGCTTTATTTTTTATCACTATACCTCTTTCGTCTTTCTTGTTTCTAAAGATCCATCTTGTTCCAATGGCTCTTTTTCCTTTTGGTAGAGGTACAAGTGTCCAAACAGCTTGTAGTTTGAATTGTAGAAGTTCTTCTTGCATAGAGTCAATCCAATTTGAATCTATCATAGCTTGTTGAATATTTTTAGGTTCTTCCTGAGATAGAAAACATGCAAACAGACATTCATTAGATATTAAACTTATATTGCACATATTAGATATTAAACTTGAATTAAATTTGCTTCTTGTCTGCATATTTGAGTTGACATCACTTAGGACTAGGTCCAAAGGGTGATTCTTTTCAGTTCTGGTACTGGGAACTTTGTCAACAACTAATTGAATATCAAGGTTTGATTCATTGGATTCAGGAACTTGAGCATCTGTCCAGGTTTCTTCTTGATTTTCTGGATCTTCTTCATTTTCTTCATTGATACTGTTATCAGTAGTAATATGATTTTCATTAAAATCATGTGGTTCATTGTTATTACTGAGATCAGTATTGTTTGGTTCACCATCATCATTTTGATTTTATAGTGTTACTACGGGGATCAGTAGTATCTTGGAAATTTGAGTTACTACTGGTATCAAGATTGCTAGGGTTACCCGAGTTACTACTGTCCTCAGTATTAACTGTGGCATCAGTATTAACACGGATGTACTTCATTGTATCTTGACTACCATTTGATGGTGATGAACCTCCTTGTGGACTTGGATTGTCAGTATCACCTACATTAAAATCATAACTAAAATCAAGAGATTTGGTTAGATTATCAATATTGAATAACCAATCTGGACCATTTCCTTGTTCATTCATCAAGTTCTCATTAAAGGATACATCCACACTTTCTTCAATGATCCTCCGCCTTTTGTTGAATACTCTGTATGCTTTGCTTTAAGTTGAGTATCCTACAAAGATTCCATCATCTGATTTGCAGTCAAACTTACCAATTTGTTCTCTTTTAATTTAAAATAGTACAAGGACACCCAAAAGATTTTAGAAAACTTATTGAAGGTTTAACTATTAATACTCTGTTTTGAACATAACAAGCAGTATTAACAGCTTCAGCCCAAAAAGTTATTGGTAATTTTGAGTCTGTAAGCATGGATCTAGCTGCTTCAATGATTGTTCTATTTCTTCTTTCAGCTACACCATTTTGTTGTGGAGTTCTTGGTGAGCTTTACTGCCTGTCAATACCTTTAAGATCACAAAAAGTAATTAAATTAGCATTCTTAAATTCTGTGCCATTATCACATCTAATGGCTTTCACTTTGAGATCTCTTGTGTTTTTCGGTTTAACTATCAAATTCTTTATGATTTCACTTGTTTCGTCTTTGGTCCTGAGAAATAAAACCCAAGTATACCTGGAGAAATCATCAGTAATAACAAGACAATATAGTTTCTTTCCAATACTCATTAAATTTGTCGGTCCAAATAGGTCCATATGTAAGAGCTGCAAAGAGTCAGAAGTAGAATTAATTGCTTTGGACTTATGAGAAGTCTTGTGTTGTTTACCTTTTAGGCAGTTAACACAATGATGATCACAGATGAATTCTTTTTGAGGTAAACCAACTACCAAATTCTTTTTGACTAAATTATTCATATTTTTGAAATTTGTGTGACACATCCTTCTATGCCAGAGTACTGATTCATTTGTGTTTGCCTTGGATATAAAACAGTTGACCTCATTTGAAGAAATGAGTTCTCACCCTATATCCAGGCAATACACATTGTTTCTCCTTGGTGTTCTTAAAACAACAAAATTTTCATCTAAAATAAAATCAGGAGAAAGAATGATGCACTCTATATCGGTAAAAAGAATCTTGTTCTTTTTATCACATACTTGTGAGACACTAACCAGATTATATTTAAGTTCAGCAACATAAAATACATTATCAAAAGTAATCTTACCATTTGATATTGTACCTTTACCTGTAATTTTTACCACCTATTGGATTTTCACCAAATGCAACATATCCACCTTCAAAGGACTTGAAATCTCTAAGAATTTGAAGATTTCCAGTCATGTGCCTAGAGCATCCACTATCGATATGCCATGTTCTTCCTTCTTCAGAAATCTGGATACTCTGCACATAAAGTAAATGAATTAATTCGTTTTGGGAACCCAAGCTTGTTTTGTCTTGGGTTCATCCTTTGAAGAGTAAGTTTTTCGAAATTGTTGTACTTTTGATGCAGGTTTGGTGTTCAATTTGTGTTTGCTACTGCCTTGAGGTGTTACTACTGATTTAGGTTTATATCCATGAATTTTGGCTTTTGAGTATTTTATTACTAAGGGAGCACTAGTGTTTGGATAGTATGATTTCCTAGGATAATCAGTAGTACTGTAGTAGTTATAATTGACAACATTGTAATTAGGTTTATGATCAGTAGTAAACCTGTAATAGTTCCTAATGATGTTTGAAAAAGTTGAGTATCTTGAACATTGATCTTGTTTTCCATTATTTTTGAAATAGTTGCTTCTTTTGGGACTTCCATGTCTGATATTTTGCACAAATCTTTGTGCAATTCTTCAAAATTTTAGAATTTCAACATGTGGATTTTTAATTTGTTGAACCTTTTCAGTTTGTTTTAATTTGGATTCCTTCAGTTTTTCTTTATTTTCCTTAAATTCTTTAAATTCTTTGCAATTAATTGGATTGAAGTGACAATCCTTTGCTAAGTGATTAACTTTGTTTCAAATTAAGCAGGTTAATTTTGTTGTTTTAGCACTTTCATGCTTTCTTTATTCTTTTAATTGATTCAGATTTCTTTGATTACCCCTTCTTAATATAGTGGGTATATTTTCAGAAGTATTTTTAGGGGATTCTTGACTTTGTGTGGTACGAAAACTTGTATCATTTGATTTAATGGTTTGTTCATCATCAGATGAATCATTACAGGTTTCAGTTTGACTTTCTAGTTTTAATTCATCTAAGATTCTTTCTGAGCTAGATTTGAGTGGAGGAATAAAATTCGTTGGAGGTGGGACTGCATGATATCCAACACCATGAATAACCTTTTTCAGTGGTTTGATTGCTGGTTAATTCATCAATTATTTTAGTACTTCTTTCAAATTTCTTAATAGTTAATTTATTTTGTTCTAATTCTAGTTGACTTTCTTATAATTTAATTAAAGCTTCTTTTAATTTTAACTCGGCATGCTCTTTATCATAAGTTGCTTGTAACAATTCATCTTTTAGTTTTTGATAAGTTATTTTATAAATTTTAATTTGATTTTCTAGATCAGCAATCCATCCATTAAATTCAATTCTCAGTAGTAGAGTCAGTGAAGGCCATGAGAGCTTGACTTTGAGCATGTTCCTCTGCTTGAAAGCTCCAGTCATAACCTTGACCCTCTTGAGATACCAAAGCAGTTGAGTTCGAAGTGATGTTCTTATTTTAATTTGATCTTTGATCTTTGCTGGGACATTCTCTAGCAAAGTGACCAAAATTATTGCAGTTGTAGCATTTGACTTTGGTTTTGTCAAATCCAGCACGATCACCTTTATTGAAGGTCAGATTTTTGTCTACCAGTTCTTTTAAGAAATCTTTTAGTTCTCAAGCTCAGCATTGCCATCTGCCATTTGATGTCCATCTCTTCTAGATAATCAGGATTGATTTGTTCCAGATCTTCACTAATCAATGCAGTGTGTACATGACTAGTAAAGAAGGATTCTCTTGCTACATCTGCAGTTTCTACATTCTTTCCAGTTGTAGCATCCTGACCTGTACCTGTACTGGACACAAAAGCAGCATTGTTTGAATGTAAAGTAGGAGTTTTATGACTAACCTCAGATTCAAATACTCGTAGTTCATTGTAGAGTTCATCAAGCTCCTTTTCTTCCAAGGCATCTCCTTGTCTATATATAACAGTATACATAGACCATTTTTCACCAAGAGATCCGAGAAACTTCCTGTTGACATCATCATTGTCTGGTTTAACACCAACTTGATTGAGTTCACCAATAAGTTTGTTTAATCGATCAAAAACTTGTGACAATGATTCATTCTTCTGGTACTTTCAAAATCTTGCTTTAAGACAGACATCATGTTTCTTTTGGTACTTTTGGTACCAACAAACCTTTTCTCCAGTGTCTGCCATAGTTTTTTAGCATCATCATATTCAACAAATAAATGTTGATAGTCATTTGGAATGGCAAGCAATAGAGTGCTTAAGGCTTTTAGTTCGATTCCTCTGTCTTTCTTTTCCTTGGAACTCTTGAGCTTGTCAGATTCAGTTGATGAGCTTGTGATTTGAGTTTGTATGGTTTTGTTGCCTTCTATCACAACTTCCCACATGGAGTAATCAGTAACAAGCATGTACTGCTTGATTATGTTTTTCCACATCCCAAAGTTATTGGGAGTGAGAATTGGGATTTTGTTTGCTTGCGTGCTTTCATAGTTATCAGACATGATTAACAATTTTTTTGTTTCAATTTTTTGATGTTCTTAATTCGTGGATCTAGAACCTTAATGCTCTGATACCACTTCAGGATCAAATAACTCAAAAAGTTATTTAATCACAGATCTACTCAACAATAGAAGTTACAGCGGATTAACACTATGTTGATTGAATAAGAACAATGTATACTGTATATTGAATATGAATGAATAAGAACACAGTTTATCACAAGAAGCTTCAATGTATTAATTTTGATCGATCAATACACGTATGTTTACAATTCATAAGGAACTATATATAATAGTCCTTGAAGCCTAAAACTTTAACCTAGTTATTCTAGGAAACGATTACAATTGAATTACAAAAAGATATACATTCTATAGCTAACTATACTAAAATCTCGGACACGATCTGTTCTGTTTATCGACATCAGTAGTAAACAGCATCGTCAGTAGTAAGTCCTTCATCAGTAGTATATTGCAAATCTTGTAACACCCGTATTTTTAAAACATCGTTTAAATCATTTAAAATACATTTTTCCCAATAATTGACATATTGTCCAAAATACAGTTTAACAAAAACTTTAAAACCTTTATCAGAGTTTACAAAAAAATACGGTGTCACCAAGTATATCAAAACCATAGGCAAACGGGATCTACCTATGAGCTCCCGAGTTAAACATCTCTAAGCCACTTCTAGTGCAACCTTCTATCACTTCAACCCTGTACCTGAGTACATAGCCACAAAACAAACGTAGTACGTGAGACAAAATAGTCTCGTGAGATACATGGGTTTTAGACCCCAATAATAATACTCAATTTTTTGATGTTCTTAATTCGTGGATCTAGAACCTTAATGCTCTGATATCACTTGTCAGGATCGAATTACTCAAACAAGTTATTTAATCACAGATTTACTAACAAAGAGAAGTTACGGTGGATTAACACTCTTGTTATATGATTAAGAACAATGTAAACTGTAATCGAATATGAAAGATTAAGAACACAGTTTATCACAAAAAGCTTCAATGTATATTAATGATAATCGATCAATACACACGTACGTTTACAATTCGTAAGGAACTATTTATAATAGTCCTTGAAGCCTAAAACTTTAACCTAGTTATTCTAGGAAACGATTACAATTGAATTACAAAAAGATATACATTCTATAGCTAACTATACTAGAATCTCGGACACGATCTGTTCTGTTTATCGACATCAATAGTAAACAACATCGTCAGTAGTAAGTCCTTCATCAGTAGTATATTGCAAATCTGCCCCATCAGTACTAACTTGTGTATCAGCATTAAATCTTCGTCACTTCCAACTGCAGCATCAGTAGTAGAACACTTATATCCCAACAATTTATTACCGAGCGATCAAAACAGTTAGCTTGAGTTTTGTTTAACAGTTTCTCAAAACAAATAGCACCATTCATCTTCAACGCTAAAACGTCATGTCCTGAAAAAAGTAGATAAAATGATTAATGTACTTCTACAGTTTTAAGATTATATACCTAAGAAAAGTAGTTATTAATACATTTAATTATATTTGTATATATACTCATTGTCAACTTAATTATATTTTATGTTTTTAATCTAACTAACTAGCTATCATTTACATCATCTAATTTCAACAGACAAGTGGGAAACTCTTCATTATATTTGGAACTAGTTTATATGAGAAAAGGATTAGGCTATATTGTCAGGATCGAATAACTCAAACAAGTTATTTAATCACAGATCTACTAACAAAGAGAAGTTACAGCGGATTAACACTCTTGTTATATGATTAAGAACAATGTAAACTGTAATCGAATATGAAAGATTAAGAACATAGTTTATCACAAAAAGCTTCAATGTATATTAATGATAATCGATCAATACACACGTACATTTACAATTCGTAAGGAACTATTTATAATAGTCCTTGAAGCCTAAAACTTTAACCTAGTTAATCTAGGAAACGATTACAATTGAATTACAATAAGATATTAATTCTAAACTATCTATACGAAGATCTCGGACGCGATCAGCTCCAAATACAGTCATCAGTAGTAATCATGATCATCAGTAGTAAGTCCAAGATCAGTAGTAATTCGTGTTTCTGCACCATCAGTAATAATAGCCATCAGTATTACTTGCATCATCAGTAAAAGATCGTTTATATCCCAACAATCTCCCCCTAAACTTATTAATTCACTTTGAATTAATCAAGTTTCTTTTCTTCTTCTTCTTTCTTTCTTTTCTCTTCTAACAACTTAGCTCTTCTTTGATCACCTTCTAAAGTCTGTTTGTTTTGTTGTTTCCTCTGTGCAATGATATATTTACTATTTCTTTTTACAAACTAATTATACTTTTTTTGAAACATTGCAAGTTCATGTGGTCTCATAAATGAACATGTGGTGATCTGATACATGGTTTCTTCTGAGTGTGGATATTCTCTTTCATATAAGTACAGTTCACACATTTTACTTGTTCTTTCAAAGAAGTACATATGAACAGTTGGTAGCACATTCCAAGCATATACATTTTCTGTGCTAGTGAAGTTCTCAGGGTAATTGTCT
Organism: Calendula officinalis; assembly: GCA_963853835.1. Classification (NCBI taxonomy): domain Eukaryota; kingdom Viridiplantae; phylum Streptophyta; class Magnoliopsida; order Asterales; family Asteraceae; genus Calendula; species Calendula officinalis. The sequence goes on along the minus strand of OY970825.1, from coordinate 20,720,416 downwards.
GGATAAAAAACAACATCAATCATTTGAGTTAAGTATCCAGCTCCTGAGTTTCTCCATGACTTCTTTGTCATCCTTGGTTTACCAATAATTAGAACTTTGATAATGTCACTTCTGGTACAGGACATAACCATTGGTTTCCAAGCACTAAACCTCTGAGTTGTTTTGTCTTCTCTTATAACTTCTATGACATTATTAACAACTCTCCAATTGAAAATTGGATTATCTTGTGGAGGAGCAATAGGAAGATCAAGTACTTGTATATGTTGTTCTGTTTGTTTTGCTTTCTTCCTAGCTTCTGGTTCTGTTTGAAGAGCTTTTCTTTTTCTTGTATTAGTTGAAGGTTTTGATGATTCACCAGAGATTGGTTTTCTTGTAATTACTTCTGTGGGATCAATTTCTATTAAGTTTGTTGATTTTTCTTCTTCAACCTCATTGATCTCTGGTTCTGCAAATTCTTTCTTTTTCTCAATACAATATCTTTCAATTATGGTAATCAGCTTCATTCTTCCAAAAGATTTTGTATTGTAACCTCTTGATTTTAAGTATGAGATCATATCTTCCTTCTTTTCAGCAAACTGTTCAGGCATATTTTCCTTCATACGTTTGCATTCTTTCCCTTGTGCTTCAAGGAGATCTATGCTTTCTTTTTCAATTTGTTTTATTTTGTTTAATTCCTCCTGTTGGTCTCCTTCTAATAACTCTTCAATCTCTTGAATTGCTGCATTTTTCAATTTCTCTTCTTCAGCTATTCTTTTGTCTTCAAGAGCTTGATTCTTAGCAACCTTTCTTTGATACCTCATTCTTTTCACCTTCCACTTATCTTTCTTAGCAGGTCTAACACAATTTATTTTATTCATCATAAAGTGACCTAATGCTCTATGTGGGTAGTCATCATCAAATTTTCTTTACCTTTACCAACACACTTGGATAGTGGAGTATATTTCATATCAACAACTGGGGTGATCACAATAGATGGAGAAAATAAATGATAATTTCCCTCAGTTAGTATTTTGGGGTGAGGAGGTAGAGCACATTCATCTACATCATCCCAATTCACATTATCATCAATGTTAGGTATGATAAGTGGTTTAAGTTCTGGAGTTGGAGGCCTTGGGATGATCACAGCTGGTTCAAGTACTTCTGGTATTTCTTCTTCTTCATCAATAGTAACCAAGGTAGTTGCTACTGGTGTTGTTTCTGTTGTATATACCACCAGCTGCTATGAGGAGTCTACTACTGGTGAGGTTGTTGTTGTAGTTACTACTGCTACGACATCAGTAGTAGGAATGATAGTTTCTGTTGTTTGGACATTTACTACTGGTATTTCTTCTTCTTCAATGGGATCAGTAGTAACAACCTCTTGTTCCTTAGCATCATTAATATCCATAGGATCAGTAGTTTCTATGACTTCAGTAGTGACTGGAGAATGTACTTGTTCTGCTTTTGGGGATTGATTTGCAGATACAAAAACATCTTCATCCATGCTCCTTGCTCCTCTGTACAGATCTTCACCATAACTTTGACCTGTTTCACCATGAGCTTTTTTTAGATTTAGGAGGGAGGATGCTGCTGCTGCAATTGAATGATCAATCATTCCTTGAATTTGATCATTCTCCCCCTTAGTGATCTCAACTTGTTGAGCCTCACTATCTACAATCTTTCGTTGTAATTTTCTGATGAGATTGGATTGCCTTTGAAGCCTATAATCAAACCTCTTCTGTCTTCTGTTCAAAGTATTTATGTAATGCTTCATGTAGCTCATTGTCTTTCCTTGAGAATTTAAGAGATTCAGGCAATGTTGTACAGTGGTTGTAAGGTTTTCCTTCCTGTCCATCAATTTTGTTGGTTTAATACTGCCCTCAGCCCCTTTGGGTGGATCATTGGGCTCATTTGGTACACAGGCTTTAAGGTTTTCCATCCTATCCGTCAATTCAAGTTGTTGCAAGCTACCCCCATCACTGCTTGGTGATGAAATGAGTTGTTTAGATACTCTCTTCTTCCTAGAAGAAGCAGATGTACCTCCCCTTTTGGTTTCTTGGCACCGAGGTCCTTTAAGTGCTGCCTCAAAGGATGAGTCATCACTTAAAGTTGCCGAGGTCTGGGTCCTATTGATGTTCTCACTAGCCTGTGCATCCACCTTTGAGGCATCAGTAGTGAGAGCCCTTTCCTCATGCCCTCTCTCCTCCTTGGAGGACAACTCTTGGATTCTAGGGTTTGACTCAATGGGTCCCATGGTGTTCTTTAAGGAAGTTTTCTTCCTTTTATATGTTGTAGATATTTGTTTGGATATATATTGGTCTTCCTCAGAGTGAAGAGTAGCACTCTGTGGATTATCTTCATGTACCTGGGACACATTCAGGACATTTATTTGTGTGGGTGATTGAGTGGACTTTTGGGATTGTGTTTGGGCTATTTTTGGTGATGGAGTGGGTTGGGGTTCAATAGGGTGACTTGAACCTTCTCCGGTTGGGGGGTGATCATAGATCATGTTTGTGGACAATGGAGTCTCTTTTCCAGAAAATTTGAATTGTTTTCTCATATTTGAGTACACCTTTTTATTTAATTCAGGTGTAGGAAAAATGTTCTTTGTGATAAAAAGATTTGGTATTTCACAGTTTAAAATGTGTACAGGGAATCTTGGGTACATTAAAAATTTTGTAGATGAAATATTTGCAAGCATTCTTTCAAAAATCATGTTAGAAAAATTGAATACTTGGCATGTGCACAAACAAACAATAGCAGATGCTATTGATTTGTTGAACTCATTCCATGTACTCTTTTTGGGAGAGATACAATGTTGAATAGTGTGAACAAGAAATTTCCATTGGGGAAAGAAGACCTTTTTGAAAAGTGACTATGTCAAGTCTTCCTTCATAACCCATATTTTTAAGAGTTTCAACAAGATCCTCCTTAGGAAGTGAAAACATACCTGATTCATCATTCGGTTGTAAATGTTGTCTGATTGATTGTTCTGAGATGATGATAGTCTTTCCATCTACTATTTATTTGATTTTTGACATATTTGTTTCTTCAATCCTTTCAGCATTTTCCCAGAAGTGAACAAGATGTTGCTCATAGGCTTTCGGATTTACAGTAAGTGCAAATTTGATATATGAGTTCTTTAGGAACATGACTATAGGACGAAAATCCTCTGTTCCATCAGGATTTCATAAAATTGCACACATATTGTGAAATTCTAAATATTTGAGATCAGTTTGAACTTTGAGAGACTTTAGTGTAGCCATGTGTTTGATGTTGATCTTAAAATTTATATGAAATTGATCTTTTGAGCGATTTGTAGAATGAATTTCTTTGTTACTAATGCAGGGTTTTGATCGAGATTGGCAGAAATTAGGGTTTATCGTAGGGTTTATCGAATCGAGGTGTGGATAATGCTAAACTAATCGCAATCAGCTATTTATATTTTTCGAATTAACCTGCAAAAAGACCGAAATACCCTTCGAATCATAGCCCAACGGCTATTTTCATGGGGGTTAGTATGGTAAAATGTCATAATTTTCAGATAACGGTCGATCAGTAGTAACTAAGTATCAGTAATAGAATCGTCAGTAGTAACTGTTGTTTTTATACTTAACCTAATTCTAAGAAAAACCCTATCAGTACTAAATTATATAAGTAACTCATGATCAGTAATAATGAATAACCTATAGTAAAACATACTTTTAAACATAGATATTGTACAAAAACTTTACATATAATTTGCTAATGAAATTAAGTTATTAAGATCATTCCAATACTGCTAACCAAGAAGCTGAACCTTCTACATCAAATGCTTTTGTAAAGAGTTCGGCTAATTGATTGTCAGTATGAATTTTCTCCACTTTTATTAATTTTTTTCATTACAATCCCTTATAAAATGAAATCTTATTTCAATATGTTTGGTTTTCGAAAGTTTTACTGGATTATTCACAATACTAATAGCACTTTGATTATCAATAAAAATAGGAGTTTTAAGAATAGAGATACCAAAGTCTAGGAGTTGATTTTGAATCCATAGAATTTGAGCACAGCAAGCAGATGCAGCTACATACTCTGCTTCAGCAGTTGATGTTGACACGTTGGTTTGTTTCTTGCATTGCCATGACACCAATCTTGATCCAAAGAATTGACATCCACCAGTAGTGGATTTTTTATCTTGACATTCACCACCATAGTCACTATATGTGTAGGCCATGAGTTCAAATGGTGAGTCATCTGGATACCAAAGACCAAGAGAAGGTTTTCCCTTCAAGTATCTGAAGATTCTTTTTACAGCCTGCAAGTGTAGTTCCTTAGGTCTTGCTTGATACCTGGCACATACACAAACACTATACATAATGTCAGGTCTTGATGCAGTTAAATACAATAAAGAACCTATCATTGATCTATAAAGATGTTCATCTACATCCTCCCCCTCAACATCAGGATGTAGGTGTTTGTGTGTTTCCATTGGTGTGTTTGCACTTTTGCATTCTTTCATTGCAAACTTTTCCAAGATGTCTCTGACATATTTTGATTGATTGATCAAAATACCATCTGATCTTTGATTGATTTGGAGTCCAAGAAAGAAGTTAATTGGACCCATTGAGCTCATCTTGAATTTGATCTGCATTAATTCTTCAAACTCTTTGCCCAGTTGATCATTTGTTGAACCAAAAATGATATCATCTACATATATCTGGACCAGTAGTATATCATTTTTGACTTTTCTTGTGAACAGAGTCTTATCAATTGCGCCTCTTTTGAAGTTATTCTTCAATAAATATGATGATAATGTGTCATACCAGGCTCTTGGTGCCTGATGAAGGCCATATAGAGCTTTGTCTAGTTTGTACACATAGTCATCATGTTCGAGATCTTCAAATCCTGGAGGTTGACATACATATACTTCTTCTTCAATTTTCCCCATAAAGGAATGCACTTTTCACATCCATTTGATAAACTTTGATTTTCTTGAATGAAGCATATGCCAGAAATATCCTTATTGCTTCAATTCTAGCAACATGTGCATATACTTCATCATAGTCTATTCCTTCTTCTTGAGTGTATCCTTGGGCTACAAGTCTGGCTTTGTTCTTGATCACTATACCTCTTTCATGTTTCTTGTTTCTGAAGATCCATCTTGTTCCAATGGGTCTTTTTTCCTTTTGGTAGAGGTACAAGAGTCCATACAACTTGTAATTTGAATTGAAGAAGTTCTTCTTGCATTGCTATAATCCAATTTGAGTCTTTCATTGCTTGTTGAATCTTCTTAGGTTCCTCCTGTGACATAAAGCATTCATACATACATACATTCATTAGAAATTAGACTTATATTACACATGTTTGTAGTTAATGATGAATTGAATTTGCTTCTTGTCTGCATGTTTGAGTTGACATCACTTAGGACTAGATCCAAAGGATGGTTCTTTTTAGTACTGGTGCTGGGAATTTTTTCAACAAGTAATTGACTATCAAGGTTTGACTCATTGGATTTAGGAATTTGAGCATCTGTCCATGTTTCTTCTTGATTGTATGGATTTAGTGAAGATTCTTCATTGCTATTGCTATCTTCATTTGATTCAGGTGGTTCATTGTTAGTACTGACATCATTATTGTTTGGTTCATCATCATTTGTTTGAGTTTCTGAGTTACTACTGGGATCAGTAGTATCTAGAGAATTGGAGTTGTTACTGGTATCAAGATTGCTAGGGTTATCTGAGTTACTACTGTCCTCGGTATTAACTGTGGGATCAGTATCAACTAGAATATATTTCATTATTTCTTGACTACCATTGAATGATGATGATCTTTCTTGTTGACTTTGTTTGTTTGAATCTCCTGCATTACATTCATAGTTAACATCAAAAGACTTGGTTACATTATCAATATTAAATAACCAATCTGGACCATTTCCCTGTTCATTCATTGGGTTGTCATTAAAGGATACATTCACACTTTCTTCAATGATCCTTAGCCTTTTGTTGAACACTCTGTAAGATTTGCTTTGAGTTGAGTATCCTACAAAGATTCCATCATCTGCTTTGCAGTCAAACTTACCAATTTGTTCTCTTGTAATTAGAATTGTACAAGGACAACCAAATGATTTTAGGAAACTTATTGAGGATTTTCTTTTATTAAAAAGTTCATAAGGTGTTTTAAAATGAGGCTTAACTATTAATACTCTGTTTTGAACATAACAAGCAGTATTAACAGCTTCAGCCCAAAACGTTATTGGTAATTTTGAATCTGCAAGCATGGATCTGGCTGCTTCAATAATTGTTCTGTTTCTTCTTTCAGCTACACCATTTTATTGTGGAGTTCTTGGTGAGCTGTACTTCCTGTCAATACCCTTAAGATCAGAAAAATTAATTAGATTAGTATTTTTAAATTCTGTGCCATTATCACATCTGATGGCTTTCATTTTGAGATCTCTTGTATTTTCCAGTTTGACTATCAGATTCTTTATGATCTCACTTGTTTCATCTTTGGTCCTAAGAAAGAAAACCCAAGTATATCTGGAAAAGTTATCAGTAATAACAAGACAATATTGTTTCTTTCCAATACTCATTACATTTGTAGGTCCAAATAGGTCCATATGTAAGAGTTGTGAAGGGTTAGAAATAGAATTAATTGTTTTGGTCTTATGAGAAGTCTTATGTTGCTTGCCTTTTAGGCATGCAACACAGTGATGATCACAAATAAATTCTTTTTTAGGTAATCCAACTACCAAATTCTTTTTGACTAAATTATTCATATTTTTAAAATTTGTGTGACGCATCCTTCTATGCCATAGTTACGATTCATTTGTGTTTGCCTTAGATTTAAAACAGTTGATCTCATTTGAAGAAATGAGTTCTCCCCCTATATCCAGGCAATACACATTATTTCTCCTTGGTGTTCTTAAAACAACAAATTTTTCATTTAAAATAAATTCAGGGGAAAGAATGATGCACTCTGTATCTGTAAAAAGAATTTTGTTCTTTTTATCACATACTTGTGAGAGACTACCCAGATTATACTTAAGCTCAGCAACATAAAATACATCATCAAAAGTAATCTTACCATTTGATACTGTACCTTTACCTGTAATCCTACCACCTCTTGGATTTTCACCAAAAGCAACATATCCACCTTCAAAAGACTTGAAATCTCTAAGAATTTGAAGATTTCCATTCATATGTCTAGAGCATCTCCACTATCAATATGCCATGTTCTTCCTTCTTCAGGGATCTGAATGTTCTGCACATAAGATAAATGAATTAGTTAATTTTGGGAACCCAAGCTTGTTTTGTCTTGGGTTCATCCTTTGAAGAGTAAGATTTTCGATATGGATGAGCTTTGTATGCAGTTTTGGTCTTCAATTGTTGTTTATTACTGGTATTTTGTTTTACTACTGACCTTGGTTTATACCTGTAGTTTTTGGCTTTTGAGTATTTTAATACTGATGGACCAGTAGTATTTGGGTAATATGAGATTTTAGCATAGTCAGTAGTGTTTTGATAATTGTACTCGACATCATTGTAATTATGGTTTTTACCAGTAGTAAATCTGGAATAGTTCCTACTGATGTTTGGAAACTTTGAATATCTTGGAAATTGGTTTTGTTTTCCATTATTTTTGAAATAATTGCTTCTGTTTGGACTTCCATGTCTGAAATTCTGCACAAATCTTTGTGCAGTTGTTCCAAATTTAAGGACTTCAACATGTGTATTTTTAATTTCTTTAGCTTCTGCAGTTTATTTTAACTTTAATTCTTTTAATTTTTCTTTGTTTTCTTTGAATTCTTTGAATTCTTTGCAATTTATGGGATTGAAGTGACAATCCTTTGCTAAGTGATTGACTTTGTTGCAAATTAAACATGTTAATTTTGTTGTTTTAGCACTTTCAGGCTTTCTTTGTTCTTTTAATTGGTTTAAGTTTCTTTGATTTCCTCTTCTTAGAATGGTTGGTATATTTTCTGAATTATATTTAGGGGATTCAGTTCGACTTTGTGTGGTATGAAAACTTGTATCAGTTGAATTAGTTGTCTGATCATCATCAGATGAATCATTACTGGTTTCAGTTTGACTTTCTATTTTTAATTCATTTAATATTCGTTCTGAGCTTGACTTAAGAGGAGGTATAAAATTAGTTGGAGGTGGAACAACATGATATCCAACCCCATGAACAACTTTCTCAGTGGTTTGATTACTGGTTAATTCATCAATTATTTTAGAACTTCTTTCAAACCTTTTAATAGTTAATTTATTTTGTTCTAATTCCATTTGACATTCTTCTAATTTAATTAGAGTTTCTTTTAATTTTAACTCAGCATATTCTTTATCATAAGTTGTTTGTAGTAGTTCATCTTTTATCTTTTGATCTGTTATTTTGTATATTTTGATTTGATTTTCAAGATCAGATATACAACCATTATATTCAATTCTTCTATTTCTATTTAAAATCATCTCATCAAGAGTTTCTGTGTTAAGTTTTTCTAATTCTTTATATGCTTTAATGCATTCAGGAGTGCAGGATTTAGAATGTACCTCAGTTGTAGAGTCAGTAAAGGCCATAAGAGCTTGGTTTTGAGCATGTTCCTCTGCTTGAAAGCTCCAGTCATAACTTTGACCCTCTTGAGACACTAATGCAGTTGAGTTTGAAGTGTTGTTTTTGTTATAATTTGATCTTTGATCTTTGCTAGGACATTCTCTAGCAAAGTGACCAAGATTGTTGCAGTTGTAGCATTTGACTTTGGTTTTGTCAAATCCAGCACGATCACCTTTGTTGGAGGTCAGATTTTGTCTGCCAGTTCTTTTGAGAAACCTTTTAGTTCTTAAACTCAGCATTGCCATCTGCCATTTCATGTCCATCTCTTCCAGATCATCATGATTGAGTTGTTCCAAATCTTCACTAATCAATACAGTGTGTACATGACTAGTAAAGAAGGATTCTCTTGCTACATCTTCAATTTCAACATTCTTTGCAGCATCCTGACCTGTTCCTGTACTAGACACAAAGGCAGCATTGTTTGAAGGTAAATGTAACGACCCGAATTTTTGTAAATAAATAAATGGTACAAAAATATGATAAATAAGGATATATCATTTAAGGAACGTAGGAATTGGTTTCGTGTCATTTGGACACCGTACGAGAAAGTTATGAGCGAAAACGGGTCGAGCCAAAGATAAAAAAGTGCAGCCCTAGCTGTCCAGGAAGTTCACGCTGTGAACTTTGGTTCACGGATCGCGAAGTCGGACCAGCCATTTTGACCATCAGGCGTGAACTACTTCCCGACCAGGTCACGATCGCGAACTATGCGTGCGTGAAGTAGTTCGCGACGCGAACTCTGGTCACGATCGGGAACTCTGCCCAACACATCATTAAAGTCGGGATATCTTCATTAATGTCACACATAAACCCTAGTTTTCTCCTCTCAACTTGTGTGTGCGATTTTTGAGTGTAAAGTGGCGATTGGAGCTTAATCTTCACTAGATCTTGGAGATTCTTGCTCACATTTGAAGATCAAAGGTAAATCTTCATCCCTCTTGTGTTATAAGTCTTAGATCCAAGTAGGGAAGCTTGAATCATAAACCCTAGTTATGGGTTTGGGCATAAATGGTTAAATAAAAGTAATATAACTTAGATTCATGGTATTTTATCAAGGAAAATGTATTCATAATATGAATCTATGAAAAGATAGTGATTTATGGAATTAGGGTTTTGATGACTAAAGGGAAAATAGTGCTAGTAGTTGACTAGTCATAGATTATGTACTTAGTATTCGTGATTGATGCAAACCATTGTATTGGTTTTGATAATAGGTTATCGATTGAAGGATTTGAGGCATTCAAATCTTGAGAAGTGAGATTGGTGTTCAAGGACACGATATTTTATAAGCTTGGCTAAGGTGAGTACATGTGAACTTTCAAAACTAAGTACATAGTTAGTAAATGTTTCATGATTAAATGTTTTTATCGAGTCTTTGAGTAATTTAGTTATTTATGTGATTTATGATGAATTGCTTATACGATGACGAAATGATTAATTGAATGAGAAATGATGGACCTATAGGCTCATAATGATAAGAGAAAAGTGATGATGATGATGTTGTTGTCCCTAGGGCCGTAGTATATTGGAGGCATTCCGGTTATTACGGTACCTTTAGGTTAGTGGTAGATTGGAGGCATTCCGATTACCCAATACCTATGAATCCCAGTAGATTGGAGGCATTCCGGTTACCGTGGATATGATGGTCTTGATAGATTGGAGGCATTCCGATTATCTTGACATTGGCCAAATGATGAAAGTAATGAAGTGACCCAAACGAACCTAGTAATATTATTTTAAGTTTAAATGATATTATTTGACTAGTTGCTTATCGGGTCTAAAACCCATGTATCTCACGAGGCAATTTTGTCTCACGTACTATGTTTGTGTTTTTGCTATGTACTCAGGTTTGGGATCGAAGATCTAGGAGGCCCGTTTAGAAGAGGCCTTGTTGAGAATAGCTCGGTTGATGATTAGAGTCCTTATCCTATGGTTAAGATATAATTTGTAACACCGTTTTTGTAAACTCTGATAATCTCGAACAAGAACCATTTTCGTTTTTGTAAAACCGGTATTTGACACCGATACAATATTATGTATTTTGGATTAAATGTTATTTAAATGTTGTTTTGAAAATCGAGGTGTTACAACTTGGTATCAGAGCTATAGTTTAAGTGAACTAGGTTGAGTGGACCATCCTAGACTTAAACTGAGCTAGTAGGACCGTAGGTTCCATAGGATACTTATGAATTGGCCATTGAGACCTTACGTGTAGGTTCAATAGGGTTGACCTTAAAGGAATAGGTCATGTTTGGTTTTGGAACGGTCAATGTTACCGTTACCTTGATAAATTGACTTCAAAATGATTGATGTTTTATTATAGCAAAATGGTGAAAACTAGAAGTGCAAGTGGCCCACTCGATCAAGGGCAAGATTCGAATAACATTGTTGAACCGGTATTTGGCCCTCCACCTCGTGATGAAGTGGGGAATTCGGGTGTTGAAAGGAACACTCACACCCCAATCACCGTAGAACACCTCCAAACTATGTTCAACCAAATGAGGGACATAGTGAACGAGGATGTGAACCGAATCCTCAATGAGCATAAGGCTCGTGAAAGGCGGGAGGAATCCCCACCCCGCACGAAGAGCAAGTCAAGTAGTGTTGCTCAAACCGAGAGGTCTTCGACGGAAGAAGAGGAGAGTGACCCCGAGCCGAGGGAAAGGAAGGGGAGCACGTACAAGAACTTTGTGGCTTTTAAGCCCGATAACTACTATGGTAGCTCCGAACCAAAAGTCACGATCCGTTGGATCCGTGAAACCGAACAAGTCCTTGAAGCTAGTAAATGCAAGGAAGATGATATGGTAATTTATGCTTCTCGGTTGTTGAAAGATGAAGCCCTCGTGTGGTGGGATACCATGTATGAAACCTTGGGAAAGAGGGCGGTGTACAAGATGACTTGGGATGAATTTGTGAAACTGTTGAAGGCAAAGTTTTGCCCCGAGAGAAACTTGGAGAAGCTCCAAGAAGAGTTTGTCCACTTGAAGAAGGAAGGAATGAGTGTAGATGAGTACACCAAGAAGTTCACGGGATTGATCCCGTTTGTTATCAAATTGTATCCGGATGAGAGGTCCCGGATTGTTAGGTATGCTAATGGACTCCCGTGGGAGTATGAGTTGGAAGTAAAAAGGGCTGCCACACTCGATGAGGCTATCGGTGCGGCGAGGAATGTTGAGGAGGTTGGTCAAAGAAGGATCAATGAAAGGCCAAAGTTTGAAAATAGGAAGTTTGAGGGAAGCTCGGGATCGGTGAAAAAGGGAAAGTTCATCCCGACCCATTCTAAGCAATCGAGCGTTGGTGCTTGTAAGAAGTGTGGCAAGGACCACAAGGGAGAATGTTTGGCGGATTCAAAATCTTGTTTCAAGTGTGGGAGACCGGGGCATATGGCAAGGGATTGCCGGGCCAAGCCGTTGGATGAAATCGAGTGCTACTCGTGCCATGAGAAAGGGCACTATAGCAATGCTTGCCCGAAAAAGGGGAGCGAGACCATGGTGTCGACCGCTCAAAAGAAAGCGGAGCCGACAAAGGTCAAGGGACGGTCCTTCCAACTTACCCGAGATGAAGCCAAGGAAGTCCACGATGTCGTATCAGGTACTCTATTCGTCAATTCTATTCCCCCCCGAATCTTATTTGACTCGGGTGCTACTTATTCGTTTGTGTCGCATGATTTTGTTGTGGTGTTGAAAGCGCCTTTAGAACTTCTTGATGAGATTTATGATATAGAAATTGCGGATGGTAAAACCTCCACAGTTCAACATATGTGTCGAAACTGTGAATTGGAAATAGACGGGAAAAAGTTTAAGGTGAATTTATTACCCATGGAAATTGCGGGTTTTGATATAGTTATAGGTATGGATTGGTTGGGTGAACATCAAGCGAAGATTTTATGCAGGAAAAAGATAGTCTCGATTAGGACTCCCGACAACGAAAAAGTTTATGTGTATGGTGAGAGACGACACCATTTGCCATGTCTTATGACCGCGGTTAAAGCTAGGAAATGTTTAGCCAAAGGGTGTTCGTCCTTTTTAGCATATGTGTTAGATGGAAGGAAGGAAAAAAAGATGGTGGATAATGTGAAGGTGATTCGAGATTTTCCCGAGGTATTTCCCGATGATTTACCGGGATTGCCACCGGAGAGACAAGTAGAATTCCGTATTGATTTGGTTCCGGGAGCGACGCTGATAGCCCGTGCTCCATACCGTTTGGCTCCCACCGAAATGCGGGAATTGATGTCCCAATTACAAGAATTACTCGATAAAGGATTTATTCGTCCTAGCTCGTCCCCATGGGGTGCGCCCGTATTGTTCGTTAAGAAGAAAGACGTTTCAATGAGAATGTGCATCGACTATCGAGAGTTGAACAAGATGACTATTAAGAACCGATACCCGTTGCCTAGAATCGACGACTTGTTTGATCAACTTCAAGGTGCCGACTATTTCTCGAAGATCGATTTGAGATCGGGTTACCATCAAGTTCGAGTGAAAGAAGGAGATACCGAGAAGACGGCGTTTCGTACACGTTATGGGCATTACGAGTTTTTGGTGATGCCATTCGGGTTGACTAATGCGCCGGCCATTTTTATGGACCTTATGAATCGGGGTTGCAAACCATTCCTCGACAAGTTTCTTATCGTATTTATTGACGATATTCTTATTTATTCAAAAACCGAAGAAGAACACGAGAGTCACCTAAGGAAAACGTTAGAAGTGCTACAACGAGAGAAATATTATGCCAAGTTTTCTAAGTGTGAATTTTGGATTCGAGAAGTCCAATTCATTGGTCATGTCGTATCCCGGGAAGGAATCAAAGTCGACCCGTCAAAGATTGAAGCGGTTATGAAGTGGGAACCGCCACGAACTCCAACCGAGGTGAGAAGTTTTCTCGGCCTTGCCGGATATTACCGTCGATTTATTCGAGACTTTTCTCGAGTGGCGACACCACTCACATTGTTGACCCGAAAGAGTAGTGAGTTCGTGTGGGGAGAAAAGCAAGAAAAAGCATTCGCCATATTGAAAGAAAAGTTGTGTAACGCTCCGGTTCTCACGTTACCCGAAGGGATGGAAGACTTTGTCGTGTATAGTGATGCTTCGCATAAAGGTTTGGGTTGTGTTTTGATGCAACGAGGGAAAGTGATTGCCTATGCCTCGAGTCAACTAAAGAATGCGGAAGAAAGGTACACGACTCATGATTTGGAGTTGGCGGCGATAGTGTTTGCCTTAAAGTTATGGAGACACTACTTATACGGTACAAGGTGTACGTTATATACGGATCACAAGAGTCTTCAATACGTTTTTACTCAAAAAGACTTAAATATGAGGCAAAGAAGATGGATCGAATTGATACAAGATTATGATTGTGAGATTGTGTACCATGCGGGGAAGGCCAACGTAGTAGCCGACGCCTTGAGCCGAAAGGTATATGAAAAGCCGAACAAAGGGAAGCTAACGCGTATTGAGGTAGTCTCGAGTATAGTAGAACGGATCAAGAATGCCCAACGGGAAGTGATGGGAAAAGATGAGTTAAGGCAAGAGCGTTTGGGAAAGAACCAACATTTTGTGGAAAACAAGCAAGGGTTGAAAACCGTTGGTGGTCGAATTTGGGTCCCCAAGTTCGGGGGTACCCGAAAGGAATTACTAAACGATGTTCATAAGTCTAAGTATTCGATCCACCCGGGAAGTACGAAAATGTATCAAGATATGAAGAAGATGTATTGGTGGCCCGGGATGAAGGCAAGGGTGGCAAAGTATATTTCTAAGTGCGCCACGTGTGCACAAGTGAAAGCCGAGCATCAAGTACCTTACGGGGTAGCCCAATCGTTACAAATCCCGGCCGGAAAATGGGATGACATAACAATGGATTTTATTGTTGGATTGCCAAAGACGAGCAAGAACCACGACGCTATTTGGGTCATAGTTGACCAAAAGTGCATTATTCTTGGCAATTCGGGAAACCATGCCACTTGATAAGTTGGCAAAGTTGTATGTGGACGAAGTAGTAAGACTTCATGGAGTCCCGTTGTCGATTGTGTCCGATAGAGATGCGAGGTTTTACCTCGAGATTTTGGAGATCGTTGCAAGAGGAATTGGGAACGAAATTGCGGTTGAGTACGGCTTACCACCCGCAAACCGATGGTCAAAGTGAAAGAACCATTCAAACGGTTGAAGATATGCTAAGATCGTGTGTGCTAGATTTTGGAGGAAAATGGGATGAACACTTACCGTTAGTTGAGTTCTCCTACAATAATAGTTACCAATCGACTGTTAAAATGCCGCCTTATGAGGCCCTGTATGGAAGGAAATGTAGGACTCCATCGTGTTGGCTCGAAGCGGGTGAGATGAAACTCACGGGTCCCGAAATTGTGAAGATGACCAATGAAAAGATTGGAATAATCCAAACCAATATGAAAATCGCCTAAGATCGACAAAGAAGCTACTCGGGTTTGAAAAAGAGACTGTATGATTTGAATGTTGGGGACATGGTGACGTTGAAAGTATCGCCTTGGAAAGGCGTAATGCGGTTTGGTAAGAAAGGCAAACTGAGCCCAAGATATGTTGGCCCGTTTAAGATTTTGAAACGGGTCGGTTTGCAAGCTTTCAAGTTAGAACTCCCACCCGAACTTCAAGGTGTTCACGATACGTTTCATGTAAGTTATTTGAAGAAGTTCGTGGGTGAGGTTGAAAACATAATCCCATTGCAAGAGTTGCGGGTTGATGCCCCGAATCGATTGATTGAAGAACCCGAAGCAATATCAGAGACAAAGACCAAGAAACTTCAGAATAAAGAAATTGAATTGGTGTTGGTCAAGTGGAAGCATTCCCTTGGACCGAACTTGACTTGGGAAGTCAAGGACGAGATTAGGAAAAGATACCCGAACTTCGTGAACTATGATGAGATTCCGAGGACGGAATCTCCTTAAGGGGTAGATAGTTGTAACGACCCGAATTTTTTAAATAAATAAATGGTACAAAAATATGATAAATAAGGATAAATCATTTAAGGAACGTAGGAATTGGTTTCGTGTCATTTGGACACCGTACGAGAAAGTTATGGGCGAAACCGGGTCGAGCCAAAGATCAAAAAGTGCAGCCCTAGCTGTCCAGGAAGTTCACGCCCTGAACTTTGGTTCACGGATCGCGAAGTCGGACCAGCCATTTTGACCATCAGGTGTGAACTACTTCCCGACCAGGTCACGATTGCGAACTATGCGTGCGTGAAGTAGTTCGCGACGCGAAATCTGGTCACGATCGGGAACTCTGCCCGACACAGCATTAAAGTCGGGATATCTTCATTAATGTCACACATAAACCCTAGTTTTCTCCTCTCAATTTGTGTGTGCGATTTTTGAGTGTAAAGTGGCGATTGGAGCTTAATCTTCACTAGATCTTGGAGATTCTTGCTCACATTTGAAGATCAAAGGTAAATCTTCATCCCTCTTGTGTTATAAGTCTTAGATCCAAGTAAGGAAGCTTGAATCATAAACCCTAGTTATGGGTTTGGGCATAAATGGTTAAATAAAAGTAATATAACTTAGATTCATGGTATTTTATCAAGGAAAATGTATTCATGATATGAATCTATGAAAAGATAGTGATTTATGGAATTAGGGTTTTGATGACTAAAGGGAAAATAGTGCTAGTAGTTGACTAGTCATAGATTATGTACTTAGTATTGGTGATTGATGCAAACCATTGTATTGGTTTTGATAATAGGTTATCGATTGAAGGATTTGAGGCATTCAAATCTTGAGAAGTGAGATTGGTGTTCAAGGACACGATATTGGATAAGCTTGGCTAAGGTGAGTACATGTGAACTTTCAAAACTGAGTACATAGTTAGTAAATGTTTCATGATTAAATGTTTTTATCGAGTCTTTAAGTAATTTAGTTATCTATGTGATTTATGATGAATTGCTTATACGATGACGAAATGATTAATTGCATGAGAAATGATGGAGCTATAGGTTGATAATGATAAGAGAAAAGTGATGATGATGATGTTGTTGTCCCTAGGGCCGTAGTAGATTTGAGGCATTCCGGTTATTACGGTACCTTTAGGTTAGTGGTAGATTGGAGGCATTCCGATTACCCAATACTATGAATCCCGGTAGATTGGAGGCATTCCGGTTACCGTGGATATAATGGTCTTGATAGATTGGAGGCATTCCGATTATCTTGACATTGGCCAAATGATGAAAGTAATGAAGTGACCCAAACGAACCTAGTAATATTATTTTAAGTTTAAATGATATTATTTGACTAGTTACTTATCGGGTCTAATACCCATGTATCTCACGAGGCAATTTTGTCTCACGTACTATGTTTGTGTTTTTGCTATGTACTTAGGTTCGGGATCGAAGATCTAGGAGGCCCGTTTAGAAGAGGCCTTGTTGAGATTAGCTCGGTGTTGATGATTAGAGTCCTTATCCTATGGTTAAGATATAATTTGTAACACCATTTTTGTAAACTCTGATAATCTCGAACAAGAACCCTTTTCGTTTTTGTAAAACTGGTATTTGACACCGATACAATATTATCTATTTTGGATTAAATGTTATTTAAATGTTGTTTTGAAAAACGAGGTGTTACAGTAAAATTGGAGTTTTATTACTTACCTCAGATTCAAACACTCTTAGTTCATTGTACAATTCATCCAGCTCTTTCTCTTCCAATGCATCTCCTTGTCTATATATAATAGTATACATAGACCATTCTTGTAACACCCGTATATTTTAAAACATCGTTTAAATTATTTAAAATACATTTTTCCCAATATTTGACATATTGTCCAAAATACAGTTTAACAAAAACTTTAAAACCTTTATCAGAGTTTACAAAAATACGGTGTCACCAAGTATATCAAAACCATAGGCAACGGGATCTACCTATGAGCTCCCGAACTAAGCATCTCTAGGCCACTTCTAGTGCAACCTTCTATCACTTCAACCTGTACCTGAGTACATAGCCACAAAACAAACATAGTACGTGAGACAAAATAGTCTCGTGAGATACATGGGTTTTAGACCCCGATAATAATAGTCATTTCATAAATATATAAACATATATATATATATATATATATATATATATATATATATATATATATATATATATATATATATATATATATATATATATATATATATATATATATATATATATATATATATATATATATAAACAATCTCACTATCGGCTAGTCACCCTACCATGACTCTAACAATCTCTGCTCTCCTAGCAACCATATCTAACTATCGGGTTGCCCCCGAACTAGTTAGAAGAACAAACATACCTAATACATAAACATATATGTATTAGAATCACATTAACTTACTAACCGAAATCCATCGCCATTAGTAAGCTTCACATTAACTTATTAACCGAAATCCATCGCCATTAATAAGCTTCAAGATACCGGCAAGAGGGATTCGCCCAATCTACCGATACCTGCCTTACTCGCCGGAATACGTCCAATTAGCAAGACTGCTAACGTGGATGAGTCGATGGGAATCCACCCAACTGCCCCTTATTCCACACCTCATGACCGGGGGTCCCGCGCATCATCACGTCATCTCATACTTACCATAACTCAACAGTTATTTCACTCAAAGCTTTCGGCTATCACATAAATCATCAAACAAGTTAGTTATTCAATAATAACTACATATAACTAGTTCAACATAGTATGAACGTACCTGTATGGTCCCACGGACCCGATCATAAGCAACCCACATTTACTTCTACCTCTATGAACCTAGGTGGTCCATACTTACTTATTTCATAAGATATATCAAAACTACTCCCAATATCGTCAATCATACTAGACATATTCTAGTATCACAATATACCTATTTTCTTATCTTTTCAGTCACTATCTTTATCAAAATATTTATTAATAAGGACTCATGAAATATCATATGTATTTTCAAAGCCATTTACTATGTACTCAGTTTTAAAAGTCTCATGTACTCACCATAGCAATAAAGTGCTCCAACCATATTCTTTACGCCAATTCCTTGCTTCACAATTCAATCAACTTCCAAGACTTCACCAAAAGCTTAATACAATTATCACAACATGATCAACATCACATACTACTACTAATGGGTCCATCTATCTCTAGATAACACTTACTAACACATTTCCCCCAATTATGTTGATTTACCAAACCCTAGGTTTGACCAACCCTTAAGATTCTTACAAATCTTAATCATACACTTGTTCCCTTTGTTAAAATACCATCTATTAAGTGTATACATCACTTATCTCACCATAACCCAAAACCCCAAGAACTAGGGTTTCAAGCCCATACATCAAAATGCGTAGATCTTAAGCTACAAAGATCAAAGAGTGAAGATATACCTTTAATCTTCAACTAGGAGTGAAATCTACTAAAGATTTGTGAAGGATTCGACCTCAATTAGTCCTCAAGCTCGAAAATCGCCAAAGGGAGAAACTAGGGTTTTCACATGCCATTAATGAGCCAAAACCCGACTTTAAAGCTGTCGACCCAAGTTCACGGCGTGAACTTTGCGCTTCGTGACCACTTCCTGATCGTGACCTAGGCGCGAACACTGATTAACCAAAACCTCAAAATCTCTGGAAGGAGTTCACGTTCGTGAACTAAAGTTCACGGCGTGAGCTTTGCACTTCTGCAGGCTGCACTTTTCGGTTGAAATCTCGACCCGGTTTCGTCCCTAACTTTCTCGTACGGTGTCCAAATGACACGAAACCAATTCCCACGATCTTTAAACGATTTATCCTTATTTATCATATTTTTATACAATTTATTTATTTACAATTTCGGGTCGTTACAACTATCTACCCCTTAAAAGGATTTCGTCCTCGGAATCACTAAGAATTTCAACCCACATCCGACCGAGCATTCCGCTCTCATTCCCTTGTGGTCATTACCATCAAACTTTCCTCATTCCTGTTCCGTTAACATTACATATCCAAACATTCACTTAACTCCGTTAAGTCCGAACGGTCAAGACCCAATTTTAAAAACTCATAATACTCAAACGGGTCAAAATTTCACAATTTGACCATAACACCGTCACTCTCTCGACCGATCCTTTCATTCTCATAACAATGGTATGAAACAATCATACCATTAACTAGTTGATTTAAAACGAATGTCAAACTCTAGTTTTGACCAAGCCAATATATCCCGACATTGGTATATCCCCACATTGTCTACCCTTTGACTCAAGCACAAAGTCAATTATACTTTAACATTTTCCCTTCTCGTTAAAGGTTTCATTAATCGTCCATTCCTTTACTATCGTTTTTAATTTCATGATTTTATCAATAATCATATACTTAGTTCCCAAATTCAACCCTAAACACCCAATGGGTCAAAGTTGCACAATCCGACTATAACTCTCTTAATTATTCCATTAACCTTTTTCACGCATATACCATCGACACATTATGCCCTCAACATTCACTAATCGTTCATAACGAGAGTCAAAGCCCATCTTTGACTAAGTCAACAATCACAAATTGGTCAACCTTGACTTTTGCGTGAAATCAACCAAACTCTTTTAAACTAACAAATTTCATACTCACGGGGCACCATCACTGATTTATCACTTCCGTTTCTACTCATTATTGCTCCCTTAACAATTGTCCCCATTTTTCCACACTTTCAATTCCTCCCCAATTATGCGAGAGTCGCACATTTACATAAAGTCACACCGACCTTTACCGAATCTTGACCGTCATTTGGTCACTC
Organism: Calendula officinalis; assembly: GCA_963853835.1. Lineage (NCBI taxonomy): Eukaryota > Viridiplantae > Streptophyta > Magnoliopsida > Asterales > Asteraceae > Calendula > Calendula officinalis. The sequence goes on along the minus strand of OY970825.1, from coordinate 20,700,110 downwards.
ATGCCATCATTTAGTATTCTTTCAACAATTTTGCATCACATCGGTCAGTTCTAAAAAAATTTATTCTCAAATATTCGGTATTAGATCTCCTACCGCGACACATTCCTCAATTTCATACAAGTTTATCATAACTTGGTTATCAAATGATGATTTACACACTAGGAGTTTCTCTTCCTTCCTATTCTATAAATCGTAGGCACCTCCCACACATACATGACCTAAATGCAACCCGCATTTCAAACCAAATTCTCATTTACCATAACATAATAGCAATACTCATTAACCACATGGTTTTACATTCGTCATATAAACACATAAACATACACACACATATATATATATATACATATATCACGCCACTTGAATCTAAACACCTCTATTGTGCACATATACAAACACATGTATATGTCACACCAATACCATCGATACATCTCTATTGTGCACATATACAAACATATGTATATGTCACACCAATACCATCTATATATCTCTTCGCATCACGTAGCTTTGCTACTTTCTCACTCACTCAATCGTCTATTTACTCATCATGCATTCTAGCACCATTCACATAATATTACATTATCGTTTTCTTTCATATCTAACATATTTCTCATTTGACATATTACTCAACACGATCCACATGGCACTACATTTTCTTTGTCATATGCCTTTGAAGGCCATCACCTAATGCACATGCATTGTATCCCGCGGATAACTAATAAAATCTCGTTTCACTTACACATTAACCACCATTAACCGGTTCATTTCCTTATTACCACATTTCCAAATCTTTTTGTCACTACGGAAGTAACTTTCACTCCCCTCCATTAACCATAACTCACCGGTCATCCCGGTCATCTTTGAGTCAACCAATCGACTCCGGTCTACACTTGCAACCCATGACTTAGCACCCAATGGCCCAACTCTCGATTTCCTACTATCATACATCGTGGGACTTAGGACTATTCCTTTCCCAATCGTAATCTTACACTACGCTACGTCATACATTATCACGCTATTGCTATGACACTTTTACCGACAATCTTCTTCTCACCCTAGATTATCGAATCCATCAATCCTGTCACATAACTTGCTATGGCTACGCGCCAACTTTTACTCAATTGTTTTCAAAGATTAAATTTCGTCATTCCCGACATTTATTCCTTTCCACGTATTTTCCATTCATGAGTTCTAAGGCATAACCATACCTTAGTCATTCTTTCCTTAACCATTCACGTATAATAATATTACATTACTCATCCGGGTTCCCGCCGAATATCCGAGTTCCATTTCCAAAGTTTCTATTTCTATAATTTCCATCCAAACTAACAATCCTTACCAAGACTTAGTACTGCATTGTACTGCTATACTTTTGTTGATAACATCTATCATTCTCGTGGTTCGCCCCTTGACCTTACATAATAACATCAACCCTTATCTCCTGACTACATGCGACACACTGGTCCATAATCCTTTCCAAAAAGAAAATATATAACATTTCCATACACATAACTAGCCGGGAAGACTACTCCCAAAATAAATCTCCACATCATACAACTTATCTCCAATTTCTATAAGCACCAATTCGTGCAACAACCAAACAATTAAGTCATAATCTCATATCATTCATTTTACCTAAGATCCCCGAGGTGGCATCATGAACCCCCCTCTAGATTTCCTTCCGGTGAGACTTCCCCTTTCAACTCACTTGTGAGTTCCTTTCACAACATCTTGTACCGTGCTCTCCTTCACAAAGTTTCATACAACACATTCCACCGTGTCAACACCTCATCCTTCAATAATGGTGACTCCAAAGTCACCATATCATTCTTCCTTCGTTTGCTACTCTCTAGCACTTGCTAAATCTACCGAGTCCACCACATCGTGACCTCCGGCTCAGAACTTTCGAATTACACAACAGTTTTACACGCTATGAAAGTCTTATACAACTTCCTTCCATTTCTTCCAACTAGGTTTTCCTACCCCTTCTTTTTTTTTTTGTAGATACTTCTCACTACGGACTTCGCCATTCGATGACTTTTCCTTCATACGGCATTGGAATCATTCCACCTACCCTCATTCATTCGATTATCCAAAATCTGGTTCATATCCTCATTCATAACTCTTCCCAATTTAGTGGAGTTCATCCACTTTTCACATTCATTCTTTCGCCATACCAACGTATCCATCAACAAGATTTAAATGGTCAACTCAACAGTCGAAAACAACAAAGTTAGATCAAAATATGGCATTTCTCATAGGGTTCGACTCTATCATACAAATGCCTTACAGTCTCAAAAGACTTCACATTGCACATTTCATAACAACTTCTATAGGTCCCCAAGGTTCAACCCTAAACTTAACATAAAGTCTCAAGGTCAACCTATCGATCTCAAGGAATCTTAAATCCCTATCGCTACAGCCTAAGACTAGGATGGGCATCCAACCTAATTCACTTAAACTATAGCTCTGATACCAAGTTGTAACACCCGTATTTTTAAAACATCGTTTAAATTATTTAAAATACATTTTTCCCAATATTTGACAAATTGTCCAAAATACAGTTTAACAAAAACTTTAAAACAGAGTTTACAAAAATACGGTGTCACCAAGTATATCAAAACCATAGGCAACGGGATCTACCTATGAGCTCCCGAACTAAGCATCTCTAGGCCACTTCTAGTGCAACCTTCTATCACTTCAACCTGTACCTGAGTACATAGCCACAAAACAAACATAGTACGTGAGACAAAATAGTCTCGTGAGATACATGGGTTTTAGACCCCGATAATAATAGTCATTTCATAAATATATAAATATATATATATATATATATATATATATATATATATATATATATATATATATATATATATATATATATATATATATATATATATATATATATATATATATAACAATCTCACTACCGGCTAGTCACCCTACCGTGACTCTAACAATCTCTGCTCTCCTAGCAACCATATCTAACTATCGGGTTACCCCCGAACTAGTTAGAAGAGCAAACATACCTAATACATAAACATATATGTATTGGAATCACATTAACTTACTAACCGAAATCCATCGCCATTAGTAAGCTTCACATTAACTTATTAACCGAAATCCATCGCCATTAATAAGCTTCAAGATACCGGCAAGAGGGATTCGCCCAATCTACCGATACCTGCCTTACTCGCCGGAATACGTCCAGTTAGCAAGACTACTAACGTGGATGAGTCGATGGGAATCCACCCAACTGCCCCTCATTCCACACCTCATGACCGGGGGTCCCCCGCATCATCACATCATCTCATACTTACCATAACTCAACATTTATTTCAATCAAAGCTTTCGGCTATCACATAAATCATCAAACAAGTTAGTTATTCAATAATAACTACATATAACTAGTTCAACATAGTATGAACGTACCTGTATGGTCCCACGGACCCGATCATAAGCAACCCACATTTCTTCTACCTCTATGAACCTAGGTGGTCCATACTTACTTATTTCATAAGATATATTTCTTAGGGTAAATTACAGTTTTTGTCCCTGACCTATGACCGATTCGGGGTTTTTGTCCCTAGTGTTTTTTTGTCGGTTTTTTTGTCCCTTAAGTTTTTCAAATTCTGGAAATTTGTCCTTCCGTCCAATTTTGGCCGTTAACTGACGATTTTTTTGTCTAATTACCCAAATTACCCCTATTTTAATCTTTTTCTTTTTATTTTGACAATTTTTTTTCTTCATCTTCGAAGATCTGCAACAAATCTTCAAAACTTCAAAATCCCCTTTTTAACAAATCTGCAGATCTGATGATATACATACACACAAATCTTCAGTTTTTTAAATATACATCAAATCTTCAGATCTTTAAAACTTCAAAACCCAGAAGAAAAATCATCACAATCAAAACCCAGAAAAAACCCCAAATCTCCAAGAAGATTCAGTCGTTGTAGTCGAAAACAAAAATCACCACAATCAAAACCGAGACTAAAATGAATGAAGCAAAAAACGTATGAAACAAAAATCCATTTTTCCACCTTCAATAATCAGATCTGTGCATTTCGTGAGGATTTTTTTGAAGGGTGAAGACTTTTTGAAGGTTTTTCTCTAAATTAGTTCATATTTGTAGAATCTAGATTTGTAGACCACCGTATAACTTCATCTTCTCCGGCGGAGGTTAGTGACGGTGTTGATGGCGGTGCGGCGGTGGTGATGGCGGTGCAGCGGTGGTGATGGCGGTGGATATGAAGGTTTCATTTGATGACTTCATCGAACTCACTTGATGACCCATGACCGCTTTGATTCATTACCAGAAGCTTCGAGAATGATAAAGTGGTGATATGAAGGTTTCAAATTTTTGAGAGAAAAGGATATTGGTTCCTCAATTTCACCTATATTGCTGTTGTTCCTATTTTGGATATAACGCACAAATGAGGTTTGGTTGAGGCATTATAACAAACAAATGGTAGACATTAAGTTGATTTCACTTTTAAAATGTCGTTAATCATAAAAGTTACAAATAAACTTCAAGTAAGAGGAATTAGTTGTCACTGCCAGAAATACTCACCGGAAAATGTGAAATTTATGGTTCCTCAATTTAGGGATTAAGGGTTGTGAGTTGGGGAAGAAGATGAAAAAAGAAAAAATTAAAAGAAAAAAGGAAAAGGGAAAAAAGACTAAAATGCCCTCAAATCTTTTGCATTTGAGGTCACTTAACGGACAAAATTGGACGGAAGGACAAATTTCCAGAATTTGAAAAACTTAGGGGACAAAAAAACCGACAAAAAAACATTAGGGACAAAAACCCCGAATCGGCCATAGGTCAGGGACAAAAACTGTAATTTACCCTATTTCTTATTTATCGATATCATAATACTTTTATCTTTCTATAGACTATAATACATAAATATAATAGTCGCGTCATAATCATTTTCATATATATTCTTTCTTTACTTTTATTAGTAAATCTCACCACTAGATACTCTTTACTACAAAATCATTTCCAATTACTCTACTAATACATAATTATTAATAAAGACTCATTTTGTATTCTTTTACTATTTATCTTTATTATTATGGTTTATTAATAAAGATTTCATTATTACTTAGTTTATCATACTACTCCCAATATCATCAATCATACTAGACATATTCTAGTATCACAATATACTTATTTTCTTATCTTTTCAGTCACTATCTTTATCAAAACATTTATTAATAAGGACTCATGAAATATCATATGTTTTTTAAAGCCATTTACTATGTACTCAGTTTTAAAAGTCTCATGTACTCACCTTAGCAATAAATTGCTCCAACCGTATTCTTTACGCCAATTCCTTGCTTCACAATTCAATCAACTTCCAAGACTTCACCAAAAGCCTAATACAATTATCACAACATGATCAACATCACATACTACTACTAATAGGTCCATCTATTTCTAGATAACACTTACTAACATATTTCCCCCAATTCTGTTGATTTACCAAACCCTAGGTTTGACCAACCCTTAAGATTCTTACAAATCTTAATCATACACTTGTTCCCTTTGTTAAAATACCATCTATTAAGTGTATACATCACTTATTTCACCATAACCTAAAACCCCAAGAACTTGGGTTTCAAACCCATACATCAAAATGCATAGATCTTAAGCTACAAAGATCAAAGCGTTAAGATATACCTTTAATCTTCAACTAGGAAGGAAATCTACCAAAGATTTGTGAAGGATTCGACCTCAATCAGTCCTCAAGCTCGAAAATCGCCAAAGGGAGAAACTAGGGTTTTCACATGCCATTAATGAGCCAAAACCCGACTTTAAAGCTGTCGACCCAAGTTCACGGCGTGAAATTTGCGCTTCGTGACCACTTCCTGATCGTGACCTAGGCGCGAACACTGATTAACCAAAACCTCAAAATCTCTGGAAGGAGTTCAGGTTCGTGAACTAAAGTTCACGGCGTGAACTTTGTACTTCTGCAGGCTGCACTTTTCGGTTGAAATCTCGACCCAGTTTCGTTCATAACTTTCTCGTACGGTGTCCAAATGACACGAAACCAATTCCCACGATCTTTAAACGATTTATCCTTATTTATCATATTTTTATACAATTTATTTATTTACAATTTCGGGTCGTTACAATTCTTCACCAAGAGATCTGAGGAACTTTCTGTTGACATCATCATTGTCTGGTTTAACTCCAACTTGATTGAGTTCAACAGTAAGTTTGTTGAATCGATCAAAAACTTGTGACAATGACTCATTCTTCTGTCCTTTGAAGTTTTCAAAGTCTTGCTTCAAAACATACTTCATGTTTCTTTTAGTGCTTTTGGTGCCAACAAACCTCTTCTCCAATGCTTGCCACAGCTTCTTGGCATCATCATATTCCACAAATAAATGTTGATAGTCATTGGGAATAGCAAGCAAAAGAGTGCTTAAGGCTTTGAGTTCGATTCCTCTGTCCTTCTTTTCTTTTTCACACTTGAGTTTGTCAGATTCAGTTGATGAGCTTGTTGATGGAGACTGAATGGTTTTGTTGCCTTCAAGAACAACTTACCACATGGAATAATCAGTAATAAGAATGTACTGTTTAATTCTATTTTTCCACATCCCAGAGTTGTTGGGAGTGAGAATTGGAATTTTGTTTGCCTGTGTGCTTTCATTGTTATCAGACATGATTAACACTTTTGATTTCGAAAGTATGAAACTTTTTGATGTTCTTAATTCGTAGATCTAGAACCTTAATGCTCTGATACCACTTGTCAGGATCGAATAACTCAAACAAGTTATTTAATCACAGATTTACTAACAAAGAGAAGTTACAGCGGATTAACACTCTTGTTATTTGATTAAGAACAATGTAAACTGTAATCGAATATGAAAGATTAAGAACACAGTTTATCACAAAAAGCTTCAATGTATATTAAAGATAATCGATCAATACACATGTACGTTTACAATTCGTAAGGAACTATTTATAATAGTCATTGAAGCCTAAAACTTTAACCTAGTTATTCTAGGAAATGATAACAATTGAATTACAATAAGATATTAATTCTAAACTATCTATACGAAGATCTCGGACACGATCAACTCCAAATACAGTCATCAGTAGTAATCATGATCATCAGTAGTAAGTCCAAGATCAGTAGTAATTCGTGTTTCTGCACCATCAGTAATAACAGCCATCAGTATTACTTGCAGCATCAGTAATAGATCGTTTATATCCCAACATATATCGTCGTTGAAACCAAGAGAGTAAACTACTATAAAAACGGTATAGTCTAAATCCGATGCTAATGGTTACACTTATTTACACCGGCCATTAATAAAATTAGCAACGAAATTCGACATTTGTTGCTAAACTAGTAATGGATTCACAGTTTGTGATTTTGTCGGTAATTACTAATTGAATTGAGTAGATTAGCAACGGAATGAAATTGTTGCTGTTTTGTAGCATTAGCAAGAAAAATGAAAAATGTTTGCCAAGTATCATATTTAGGTATTAAGCAACGAACCATTAAACATTGCTAATACAACTTTTAGCAATTACTTTCTCCATCCGTTGCTATTTTCAGGCTGAAAATTATTGATCACTTTCATGCAAGATGCAAAAAGTTATGATTATTCCAAGACTCTGCGCGTAAGTATAAAGTGTTTTAACTATCAATAAAAAAGTAATAAATTTTTGACCTTCTATGATACAATTTCTTCACGAAAATGTGAGTGAAACACAAAAGTGCAAATTTTCACCATGTTTTAAAAAAAATCCACTAAGAATCTAGATATAGTGACGCGTATCTATGTGTCATAATACGTTTGTCACTGAACAAGTTACAGATTGAAACTGATGAGGGTAATTTGCTCATTACCCGCGTTGGAGCCCGGGGGCGTCTTCGAGATTCTAAAAATCCTGTGCAAATCGACGAAAATGCACCCCAAAATACAAGATTTGTATTTAGAATTGGATTTTTTTTATATTAAATTATTAAGTTTGCTTTAATTTTAACATTATAAATAAAAGATATATAAAAATTGGAAAATGCTAAATATTGCCCTAAGGGCAATAGTTAAGATAATATTTTGGATTTAAAGAAGTTGTAAAATAACTAATAAAAATCACCTCATTAATTTAATTAAACTACACACGCTTATTTAATTGTACCTTAACTATATAAACTCCCCTTAACCTTTGCCCTAAGGGCAGTGGTTAGCAAAACCCACAAAAATTGGGCCCCCTGAAAAAATATGGGTCATGTGCGGCCACACCTCCTCAAATACACCCAGACGCACGTGCACGTGATTTAATAGATTAAGTGGACTCATTTTGAAACTTTGGATGAAATTATAAACTGATATAAGCACAGGGGTGAAATTTGTAAATTTGTGATTTGCTCATCACGCGCGTTAGGGGTGAGCATAAAAACCGAAAAACCGAACCGAACCCGAAAACCCCGAAAAAACCGAACCGAAAAAACCGAACCATTTGAAAAACCGACATCAACGGTTTTGATTTTTGGAAAACCCGAATGTTTGGGGCGGTTTTCGGGGGCATATGAAAAACCAAACCGAAAAACCCGCCCCGCCCCACCTTTATATATATTTCAAGTTTTATAAAAATATTCTTATATTTTTAAAAGATTTACTATAAATTTGTTTGCAAAACGAAAACAACCATGCAATGAAACTTCTATGGATGAAGACATTGACTAAGATTATTGCGAAAAATGGTTGGATGTTATTCTATTATTTTTTTTTTTCAAATTATGTTAGTTGAATTTATTATTACATTATATTAAACTTACTATTTATTTTTTATTTATAATGAAATGAGTTAAGGTTTGGAAGTTTGAATCATAATATTAGTTTTTAAGGTAATAAATTAGTAAATTTAAAGGAAACTAAAAAACCGAAAAAACCCGAAACCGAACCGAAAAACCCGAAACCGAACCGAAAAACCCGAAAAACTGAAACCGAAAAACCCGAAACCGAACGGGGTGTAATTCTCAAAACCCGAACTTTCGGGGCGGGGTTTGGTTTTAGTTAAAAACCGCCCCAAACCGCCCCATGCTCACCCCTAACGCGCGTGTACATGATCGATTTGGTTGAAATCATAATTTGATATAAGCGCAGGGATATAATTTGTAAATTTAATTTTTAATTTAAAGTTCGCTAAAATCCAAATAAGATCCAACAAAATTACTAAGTTGTGTGGAATTAAAAACACAGGAGGAGACGATATTGGCATTGCCGTCCACCGATTTTTATAGTCGCATGCAATGTGTCCCACGGCAGGAAATATAGATAAGAGTCTTTATTTACAATGTTACTTTATTATTTACATTTAAATAAACTAATATGATAAAATAATTTAAAAAACTTATTACATCGTTGCCATCGAAGGAAAGTTAGGTAATCTAAATTCTAAATACATTATACATAAGAGTTTAATGCATTTTTTACATACTTTGCTATCCACTTTTAAGAATTTCTTGTACATAATAATTAAACTAAAATTACGTAGATAATTTATTTTTTTGAATGCTAGTCCTAATTACTTTTAAATCTATTTATGTCCACTATGAAACTTGAACACTTAACCTCAAGGTTAGGGATAAATACATTTATCGTTGGGCCAATGACCCTTTAGTTTACGTAAATAATGTGGTCATAGATTTTACTTTAAAATATGATCTTTAAAAAAATAGTTATTATTTATTCGTATCTATTTTATAGATAAAATTGGTAACCTGACACAAACACACAAGTCCAGTGCCAACAATCTCATGCATTCATGCAATGAAATCCCAACAAAGAAGTCAACGGCAACAATTTCATGACCCAAGCACACCTTCATCATGAAATTATTAATGTAAATTATATTTTATTTGGCTGAGAACTTTATAATTAAGTACCATAATATAAATGTTGTTGTGTGGTGGCTCAATGTGAATATTCACTATTCAGAATGCATAACTAATCTGCTAAATATATATCATTTAAATAACATATATGCTTTTAGAAATGTGTAAACAGTTTGTGTTTAATTTAGTGTGAAAAGTAAAAAGTTTAAAAGTGATGAATTTAGTGAATATGTATTGTTGTACTTCTTCCGTATCAAAATAAGTGACACAAATTGGCTTACACGTTTTTTGAGGTAAAAGATTAAAGTAGAGGTTAAAATAGATTAAAGTACATAGTTAGTGGAGGATGGATCCCACTTTTCTTGACTAAAGTGATATTAATGAGTTTTAAAAGTAAAAGTAAGGGTATAAGGGTAATTTCACTTTATTAGAGTGGATAGTTAGTGGGTATGGGTCCCACTATTTTTATCAATTAAGGAAAGTTTTCAAAGTGTCACTTATTTTGATACACCCCGAAATGGAAAGTGTGTCACTTATTATGATACGGAGGAGGTATTAGTTTAAAAGTGTTGATATTACAAAATTGATTAACAAAGGAAGATGTAACTTTTAGGAGATGACTAAGACCACTCCTAGCGGTTTGGCAAACTGATACCGTCAGTTGTTGCCAAATCAGCGTCATGTCAGCTCACCCTCAAACCAACACTAAACTGACGTACTCATACCAACAATACCACTTCCCTTTAATTTTTTGGGACCACCATTACAAAAAACACACATACAAAATACCCCCTTTGGGCCCCACTTGTCAACCGGCGCAACCCTTACCTCTCGTCTCCAAACTGGCGAGGCACCAACTGGCGGGACAACTGACGGGTCCGTGCCAATGGTGCCACTCAACTGGCGAAATAGTGGCGGAAAAGAGACGGTGCCGTTCGTCTAAATATCTTGAAAAAAAAATACTTATAACACAAAATGATAAACATTCACATATTTGTAACTTTTAGGAGATGTCTAAGCAATTTAAATACAAATATGCAACAATAAACATAATTGCGGTTTTGCGCATGTACAATGTTAGTATATCCAAGATTTTAAAACCATGGTTCGATCGGCCAGTTAGACTGGGAAACGAAAAGCAAGTCAGGCCGACACAACCAATTTAAAAGGTTGTTTTTTACCCTCTTCGAACTGGACATATTAACTATGAATCGAATCTGATCAGGGTAGTTGAATCAAACTTTTTTTAATCTCAATTTTACTTGTTAAAGTAAATATTTAGTATTTTTTTTTTATAGATTTAGAGCATTATCTTATTTTATATATTTTGATGTTTGAAGCATCGGGTTTTCAAATGTTTGGTACCATTTTTGATGGATTCGGAAATCTAAATAACTGAATTTAATTGGAAAATAATTTTTGAATTTTTTTGGATTTCTTATAATGTTTATTTGTAATTTTAAATTTATTTGACATTTATGTACGTTTTACATGATTATTTATCATACATATTCAATAATTATGTATTCCGGTTCTACTAGTCAGTTCAATAAATTAATCTGATTGTTGTTATCATGTTTGTTTTGTATTTAAAACTCGAGTTTTAGAATATTGAGTATGAGTTGACATATTTTTAATTATATGGCGTGTGAAATAATTGTGCAATGCAGAAAATGCTTTCGTAATTTTATAACAGGATTGTTTAATTTATACATAAATGATGTGATCGAGGGATATATGTTTGGACTTTTTGCAGTACTGACGTGTTCGTCCTCCAGATTAAGTAAATAAGATTTGATAATCAAATAGCTAAGAAGAATAAATCAGCTGAAGTATGTATCTCAACTGAAGTACAAGTATATTCATAAACGTTCAACTGAGTATGTACTTAGCTCAAGGAATCAAGTCAAATCAGCAGTTATACAAAGAGTGATCATTCGAAGTTTATGGCCGAAGGACAGAAACCCGAAGAAGACCATTCAGCTGATAGTGAAATCAGCTGATGGTATCTGCTGCAGATAAAGACTTGGTGGAAAATGTTCTTGACACTTTGAACATTTTTCTTTCCCACTCAAAGGATAAGAAAACGATGAAGATCTTCTATTTTGGAATAGAATATACCTTTTCAGAACTTCATTGTTTATCCCTCCAAACACAAATAGAGAAAGTCAACTTCTTCTGTACTATCATAGTACACCTTTTCACTGTGCGTCAGAAAATATGGTAAAAGAAGTTGACACAAAGTACAATCGGGACTCTAACCTATGCAAGTGCATTTAATGTTTCCGTGAACAAGTCTACATCAACGAATAATATGTTTATACGTGGATTAACTTGTGGACAGAGAAACATGGTTCTTGGGCTATATATATAGAGACGTAAATGCTGCATTTACACACACCTTTTAACATTCATAGCACAAGAACATTCTCTGAGAGTTCGTTATTGTCTGATATTAACTCCTTCATAGTTAATACTCAGGCATTAAATATTAGCTGTTAGTATCAGCTGATAAACTCTCCTTGCATAGGATCTTAGTTTTGAGCGATCAAAAGTGTCACTTCAAGTATAAAGTTTTAGTTAGTTTGTACTATCTATTTCCGCAAACATTGTACCGCATTAAGTTGTTTTAATAAACTCTTAATCATTGAAAATATTGTGTGTTATTTACTTTCTTGTCTTTAGTTAGCCATAACGCAACACGTTTGTGTTATTGGGATCCAATATCACGTCTTAAGAAACATGCAAAATTAGAAATAAACATATATATTTGACTATTTGAGAAATAAAACTTGTACCAATAGGTTGTTGGGTGAGCCATTTTATTATTTATAAGGCGAAAATTGTTATAGCGCAACCATAAAGAAAATATGAATAAACATTTAGAGGTAATAATAAAATATTGCCAAATTGGTGCAAAATTATATGCGAAATGAAGAGTGATATGTGGATGGCCGGCAGCCATAAGCCATGCGAACCACATTGTGGGTTGTGGCCCCTTCCAATCTGCCATCTTTTACGTAATTAAGATTTAAGAGCATCTACACATACTAGCTATTCTAACATGTAAAATTTCAAACAACAAAAATATTTAATTCATTTAGAAAAATAGTACGAGAAATATAAAATTTAGACAATCATATCATACGCATAAATAGATAGACGGTTTATATTGAGTCCTTTGACAAAAATGCAAATAAGAGGTATAAAGTTCGATCAATGGAAGATTAATTAGTATGGGGTAATTTATAGTTTTTTTGGAAATAGCCTAGTATATTTTTATGTATTCTTTTAATAAAATTAAAAATATTAGTTTGGCTCATCATGTTCAATACGTTTTCACTGAAATCAGTCCCGCAAATCTATGATGAAGGGCCAACATGGATGGTATCCTAAGATGATGGATGAACTAATTAACTTGTAGTGTTTACTTTGTATATAGAAACGTTCAAAGAGGTATATTATTTTTATGAATTCTTGATAAAAAAATCTTAACCATTGTTTAATAAGATCTAATAGTCAAAATTAATCACATATTTTATAATGAAGGGGTATTTTGGTCATTTGACACTTAAAAAAAATTAATTTTTTAATTTTTTATTTTAAAATTTTAAAATTTTAAAATTTTTTATTTTTTCTATTGTATTATTGTTTTCGTTAAAAATTAATATTTATTTGATAATTACGTGTAGTACTTAATCACATGTGATTTTAGTGTAAAATCACATGTGATTATGGAATTTAATTACATGATGTTTTAGTTAAATCACATGTGATTCAGTTCGCAATCACATTATGTGTTATTAATGAAAATAAATAAAAAAATTTATAATAATAAAAAAATATAAATTCTAAAATAATAAATAATTAATATTTTTTTTAAATGACCAAAATCCCCTTGATGTATATAACATGTGATTAATCTAGACCATTAAGATTTATTCCTCGGGATTTCATAAAAATGATGGACCTCTTTGAACGCAACTCTACTTTGTAAATATATTATTAGGTTTCATGAATATACTTAGACCGCTCACAACCATATTATTACAGTCACTTCAGTTTTTGTCAAATCAGTGACACGTCAACTGATAATACAACCGGCACTCAACTCACACACTTATGACAACAATAAATATTTAATTAATATTTGTACATAAAATACACACACAAAATACTAACACTCATATAATTGCTTATTGTCCTATTAATTCTTCTTATCTGTTCCCAAACTAAAGGAAATAAACTGAAGGAGCAACTGAAGCTAGTGTGGCAACGGTTGTCGGTAACCGACGGCCGTCAGTTACAAATTGTCAAAGTCTGTTGGCGCAGATCTTAGAACCTGACCTTATCATTTTATTATAGATTTTAATATATCCACTAATATTTATACCAAAAGCAATTTTCTTAGTAATTTTTAAATACACACTTGTCACTATGAGAAATAAAGTTGCGTTCAAGGAAGTCTTTGATTTTCATAAAATCTCAAGGAATAAATTTTAGCTATTAGATCAAAAGATCATTTAACCACCATCATCATCAAATCACATGTAATTCAATATACAACCACCACCGCCGACCACAACCTCCGGCAACCGTCTGTCGCCGCCGTCCGCCGGTCGTCATCGCCCACCGCTGTCGTTCGCCTCCGTCCACCGCCGCCGCCATCGGCCAGCGCAATGACATGTGAGTGGATAGGCAATCACATGTGATTGCTAGCAGCCGACAATGGTGAGGGGTTGCCTGTGGTGGGGATGGTGGCCGGCAGAGGTTGGTGGTGGTGGTGGTAGTGGTCGGCCGTGTTGAATCACATGTGATTTAATACACATGAGTGGTAGTGGTAGTGGTAGTGGTGGTGGTCGGCGGTGTGCAATCACATGTGATTTAATACACATGGGGTGGTGGTGGTGTTGATGTGTTGAATCACATATGATTTTGGTGGTGGTGGTGATTTGGAGGTTGATCTAATGGCTCAGATTTGTTCCTCGGGACTTTATAAAAATCTTGAACCTCCTTGAACGTTTCACATGAGAAATAAACAAGTTTAATTTACACGTTTTTAAGGATATTCAAAAACTTCAAATTTTAAGAGTGTAAAATTATGAGAATTCATTTCTGCACTATAATTTTTACTCCATATATCACATAATATAAGTTTTAAAGCTAATTGTATAAGTATATCAAACATAAATTGTGATAGATATATATATGTTAAAAGTTATGATGTAAAAATCACCCTTAAAATTATACACTTGCGCTTTGGAAAATATCTCTTGTGAGTTGTGACAACTTACTTCAAGATATTCTGAACTTAAAATATGGAGAAATTGGTTAAATGTGTAGATGAATTACCTATAATATTTCCATATTTTTAAGGATACTGCGAATGAAAAAGATATTAAGTTATGCCATCAATATTTTGCTTACATTAACATTTAATATGTTAATTAAGTTTTTAATTAATTCCTTACACTATACTGTTTTTATAATTTATTAACATTTACATACTTGTAAAATATATTTGGCATGTATTTTACATACTAGTATATACCTTTGATTGTCTCATCAAGGGAGACATCTTTTATATGTAAATAACTAATTAAGTTTAAATCTTTTAAATCATACTCTTTCATTCTAAAAAAATGTGACATTTTTCATTTATCGGTCTTCAATAAGAAGCGATGTATTAAAAAACGGGTAAATAAAGAGATACATGTTCAGGGTACGTATATGAAGAAAGTCGAGTTTTTGACTATGATATACGATGTCTAGCTAACCAGTATTCATATGATCGTTTCCAGACTCTTTACCTAAACACCCTAAAGTGTTATACATTGAAGTTTGAATCCTTTATTTGTTTTAACTTCATGATCGATCATGATTTGATCCTGATATTATTAAATCTTAATGACTGTTTTCAACAACTTTTGTTTTGTTTTTGTTTTGTAATTATTGCTAAGAACATTTTGGGTAGTATTTTTGTTGTGAAATACTATTCTTAAACTGTGTTAGTTCAAATGCTATGTCATCTTGAACGAGTTATCGAAGTAATTATGTGAAACATGAACTAAAGAATTAAAGCATATAAAAACATACGGATCCTATTAAACAACATAAATGTATGCAGAAAATCTGTGTTAATTAGATTAAAAAAGGTTAAAAGACAATTTCTTCTGAAAAGAAAGAGATTTAGCTATCATTTCCCTATATTAAAATAGTAACTAAATATATAAATATTACAACCTAATCAAGGTTTGTTAGCCGGTGGTGGCAATGGCTTTAGTCTCTTTGCACCGTCACCATGGCCAAGATCACCGACCACAAAGTCCGGTACGTAAACAACTTCATTTATAGCAAGCATTGCATCCACATAAACCATAAAATCAGCATGAATTTGAACTACCGGCAAAAACGGCCACTTTCGTTTCCCATTTGGCAGAATCCGCTTGGCCTTTTTTGGGGCCGGTGGACAAGTGGCGGTTACCGGAATTCTGTGCTCCATAGTTGTTGGAGTCCTGGGATCATTCTCGCTTTTGTTAACCTTAATTTCTTTGGGGAAAGACGGGATTTGGATCTTCAAAGAACCCGAAACTAAATTTGCAACTTCTTTGATCTTAGTTTGATCTTCTTGAGTGTCGTTTTTGAGTGCATCGGTTGTTGGTGATAATGATGATGAATTGGATTTGTGATCTTGGATATTTGAGGTAACCATTTATATGATCAAATTACGAAGAAATAAGAGAGAAGTAAAAGCTCTGAAAACAAGGGAATATAAGGTGATATAGAGAGGGAAAGGGTTTGCTTTTAAAATATATAGAGTTGGTGTGGGAGATAGGGTCATTTAGAAACATAATCATGTCTAATAATGCGATGTTGATGATTATTAAAATGTTTTAAAAAGAAAGTAATATTACAAAAATATACGGAGTAATAAAAAGTTGAACTCTATATTTTTATACATGTAAAACTAATATTTTGTTTATAGATTTATTATATCTAAAACTAGGTTATAACATGTGAAAAATCACGGACTGTCATTAATTTTGTTTAACGTAATTTTATAAATTTATTATATCTAAAATGCGTTAATTTTATATCTATAACATTCATATTTTTAGGTAATAGTAAAGGTATTATAAAATAAATTAAGATTTTCTTTTTAAAGTTAAATGCATTTTAGCTCTTTAAATTTGGCTAATTGACTCATATAGCATCTTGGAAAAAAAAAAAACTCATTAGTAAATTAATGATATTATAAAACTTTGCTAGCTAAGTTTAGAGTAGCATAGTGTACATTTTCATAATTTATGAAAATCAATCAATCAAGTTTATAATATTGACTAATTTTAATATTAAAATATAATATTGACTAATTTTAATGGGAAGTTAGACAAACAATTCAATTAAAGTTAATAATAATAAAAAGTTGATATAATTATAAAAAAAGTAGTTTTAGAGGAAAATTATAGAATTAATAGTATATCGTATTATTATATATGCAATATGTATTATGTCATGTATGATGTATCGACGTACAAATGAAAACGGAGGTGGGTATAGCTTGGGAAGCATACATACATAGGAAACATAGAAAGCCTCTAATTCGGCGATGGATCCAATGAAAACAGTCCCAATTTAAACATTCTCAATATGAGTATGCATCATCATTCATAAAAAGTTCTACTCCGTATTATTTTATTTTAATTTATTTTCAATTTTTTATATTTAACTATAGCTTTTCTATCATCTCCACAAAAGTTAATAATCTAAGCACGAAACACGTGATTTCCTTCAAATCCATGTCACAAAAGCTTTAAAAGTGAACAATAATGAAATTATATTGTTAAAAGTTTAAATACAAATATATGTCTCATATTCACATATATATTGAACGAAAACGTAGCCTCATTAGGCCTATCCCAACGTCTCGTCGTTCCACCGACACCCTTGCCATGGCCTCGGCGGTGGACCTCATCGGATAACCGATGAGTTGGAGGAAGAGTTTTTGCGGGTTTCGAGGGAGCGTGTATTTGTTTTTCAACTTACACTTCTATAAATACATACATACCCCATAATTTCAAATACTCACACAACTACATGGATTATCTGGCAACAATTTCTACTTTTGATGTGGCGCACATTTGGAGGCAGGTCAGATGCCAAATAAGCGTATGAAAATTCAAGTGTACCAAGAGCACCAAAATTTTTTTACCAAGAGACGGTGTTAGTGTTGCTAATCGTTTGTGACAAGATTACTTTGCCAACGCGAATTTAACCCATAATACTTTCTAAGACGGTTTCATATAAGCTGATAATTTTATTGGTATTTATTTGTATATGTACGTGAATTTAAAAGTTCTTTTAACACCCGACATCCATTACCTCCGTATTTACATTATTTTGGTGAGAGGATGGACGGGTTACACACAATTGCATATGAAAAATGAAATACTTGATTGTGTTGTGCATCATAAACTTCGTAGTGCCCTAACACTTTTGAAACCTCCCGGAAAACTACCATCAACGCTAAATTTACTCATTTTTAACATTATATTTTTTATTTAATGTTTTTATAATGTAATGTTTTTTAGTTAATATAATGTTTTTATTTTATAGTCATTTTGTTTAATTAGAAAATAGTGATATAACAAAATTAAATAGATGATGAAAATGTTGTTGACATAAATTTATTAATTTTTTTTTTTGTCAATGCGGAAAAAGATTATGTAACAATGATATGACAAAACTGATAAACTAAAGATAATTGTTGAAAACACCATTAAATAAATTACTTTTCTAGTACACTTTTACAATCGTCTTATAATCAACTAAATTAAAACGTGATTTGAAACAAGAAAAAGTCTAATATCTGATACGTAATGTCAAAATTAATCAAATTGTTTGCCAATTTTTAAGCATCTCTTTGAGATTATATTTAATGACTGTTTGGTGCCATGAATATGATTATCTTTATATTCCTCACAACCTTTTTTTTTGTTGTATCCAAATATATATATAGTATTGAGTTGACTTTATAGAAAGTTAAAAGTAGCCATGATAGATTGCTTGATTTTCACCGGTTATGCATATGACGTATCTTCAATAGTAAAGGGTTGTATTAATTTATTTATCTTCTTGTACAATGTACAAAATGAATTATATCTAAGATGTACTATTCTAAAAAACAAATATACGCACTCACATTTTCCCCGTCGGAATCAATGTTTTAAAAATTAGTTTTTGTAGTGAAATGATCGATACTCTAAATACAGTTGAATTGGTCGGTCCAGATTAGCCGGCCGGTTGAATCGCTCCGACCGGATTAGTCGGCCAGTTGAAACGATGAACTGGATTAATGGACGGTTGAACCAGATGATATTAATTTTGAGTATTTACGATGTAATAATTATGTAAATGTGTAAAAAATGCAAAAAAAGTTGAAAAATGCATCTTAATATCATAAGAAGTCGAAATTTTTCCAAAACCTTTTCTTCAACTAAGTTTATCATTTTTAAATTTCAAAAACTATACAAATATTTCTATTTTAGTATCATTTTTTTAGAAAAGCAAGTTTTTTATAGGCTGACTGACCATTTTAACTTGATTTTTATATTCAACCGGTCTGCTCCGATCAAGCTATAACAATCGATCTAATCAACTCATTCCTGCTGACTACCTTCTCGTTTCGTGCTTCAACCGATTCGACTAGCCGGACCAAATAGTTCAATCTGGATGACTTAATTGGATAATTCAATTATGTCTAAATAGCAAATACCCATAAGTATGCAAGAAACAGATCATTTTCTTTTATCAAACTACACACTTTAAAAGTTTAGATATTATATTTTTAATTTGAGACGAGAAAACAAAATAACTACCAATAATTATTCCTTGGTAATCCAATGTAACAATTTTTTATTTCTACTTTACCGCATAATTTCATATGTATCTTATTATTTGTCTTACCTGAATTTGAATTCATTTGTTTTTTTATTATTTGTTGTTGGAGCAAAACACAGATCAACTTGATACTGATGCTGCAGTTAGTACTGACAACTTAGTACTGATGGGGCAGAACATATTACTACTGATGAAGTTGATACTGGTGATACTATAACTTAGTTACTACTGATCATGCACAGATTGAAGATACTACTGATCTTAGTAGTTACTACTGACGATGGTTTCTGGACTTACTACTGATCACCAAGTTTACTACTGATGTTACATATTTACTACTGGTGATGAGTTTTACTACTGATACGCGTTTTTGAAGAATATCAAGTCCGAGATCTTCGTAGAGATAGTTATAGAATGTAAAGCAATGTATATTTTTATTATTCGATGTAAATCAAAGTCCTAGAATAACTAGGGTAAATAGTTTAGCTTCAAGGACTATTATAAATAGTTCCTTACGAATTGTAAACGTACGTGTGTATTGTTAACTCAATAATATACATTGAAGCTTTTTGTGAAACTGTCTTCTTAATACTTTCGTTTATTATTTACAGTTCGTCGTTCTTAATTATATTGATATAGTGTTGATCCGCTGCAACTTCTATATTCAATTAGATCTAAAGTGTTTATTAACTTGTCTATAGTTAATCGATCCTGACAAGTGGTATCAGAGCTTATTGGTTCTAGATCTACTATTTGTTAAGAACAACAAAAAGTTTTAATCTTAAAAACACACATTATTAATCATGACTGATAATAATGAAAGCACTCAGGCCAACAAGATCCCTATACTCACTCCCAATAACTTTGGGATGTGGAAGAATCGTATTAAGCAATACATGCTTATTACAGATTATTCCATGTGGGAAGTTGTTCTTGAAGGAAACAAAACTGGTCCTGGTCAAGCAAGCAGCTCTGCAACTGAGGCAGATAAACTTAAGTGTGAGAAGGAAAAGAAGGACAAGGGAATCGAACTTAAAACTCTAAGCACTCTCCTACTGGCCATTCCTAACGACTATCAACATCTCTTCGTTGAGTATGATGATGCAAAGATACTTTGGGAAGCACTGGAGAAGAGATTCGTTGGGACTAAGAGCACCAAGAGGAACATGAAGTCTGTTCTCAAACAAGACTTTGAAAATTTCAAAGGAAAACCCAATGAAACACTCACTCAAGTGTTTGACAGATTCAACAAGTTAATTGGTGAACTTAACCAGGTTGGGGTTAAGATGGATCAAGAAGATGTCAACATGAAGTTCCTACGATCTCTTAGTGAAGAATGGGCCATGTATACAGTGGTGTATAGACAAAGAGATGCACTAGAAGAAAAAGAGTTGGATGAACTCTACAATGATCTCAGAGTATTTGAAACTGAGGTAAATCAAAAGAACCCTTCTATTTCTTCTAATAATGCTGCATTTGTCTCTAGTACAGGTCAAGGTCAGGAAACCTTCACAGGAAAGGCTGCAGATTCTGAGGATGCTGCAAGAGAATCCTTCTTCACTAGTCATGTGCATACTGCATTGATTAGTGATGACTTGGAACAATTGAATCCAGATGATCTTGAGGAGATGGATCTTAAATGGCAGATGGCTATGCTGAGTCTAAGGACAAAAAGATTCTTAAAGAGAACTGGAAGGACAAGCCTCAACTTCAACAAAGGTGACAAAGCAGGATTTGACAAGACTAAAGTCAAATGTTACAACTGTAACAACCTTGGTCACTTTGCAAAAGAATGTCCTCAGCCAGACAAAAGATGTCCTCAGCCAGACAAAAGATCAAAATCAACTGCTCTTGTTTCACAACAAGGACAAGGCTATGACTGGACCTTCCAAGCAGAAGAGCATGCTCAAAATCAAGCTCTCATGGCCTTTACTGACAACAAAACTGAGGTAAAACCTAAACCTTGTACTTCTGAATGTGCTAAAATTGTTAAAAACTTAGAAAAAGAAAACACTAAATTAAATGAAGATTTAGCAAAAGCAGTGAGAAGAAATCATGAGTTTGATAGTGTGATTGCTGATCAAGAACATCAAATAAAGGTGTACCAGATGATTGATCAAAGGATAAAGGAAGAATTGCTTCAGGCTGTGGATGAGAAAGAGTTTTATGAAACAAAAAATAAAGAACTAACAAGTAAATTAGAAGAATGTCAGCTTGAAATTGAACAAAATAAATTAACAATTAAAAAGTTTGAAAGAAGCACTAAAATTCTTGATGAATTAACTAATAATCAAACTACAGAAAAAGTTGTTCATGGGGTGGGATATCATGCTGTACCACCTCCATATAAAATCATTCCACCACTTAAAAACAGCTCAGAAAGAATCATTAATGAATTAAAAACTGAAAAGCAAACTGAATCACATAATGAAACATCTGAATCAAATGATTCTTCTGATGATGATCAATCAACTGAATTTACAATCTCTCAAACTGAATCACCAAAATCAATTGATACCAGCTTTCACACAGCACAAAGTCCAAATGAATCTCCCAAATATGATGCAGAAAATATACCTAAAATTCTAAAAAGGGGAAATCAAAGAAACAGAAATCAACTCTTAGAACAAAGAAAAATCATAAAGGCTCAAGATAATAAATTAAAATGTGTTATTTGCAACAAAGTGAACCATTTAGCAAAGGATTGTCACTTCAATCCAATAAACTGCAAAGAATTAAAAGAATTTAAAATTTTTAAAGAAAATGCAAAAACTCAAAAGTTAAAAGATACTACTGGTCCTTCAGTAGTAAATAAAATCAAAACTCCAATTGCTGAAACTCCAAAATTTGGAAGAAGTGCACCAAGATTTGTGCAAAACAGAAGAGTTGGAAGCCCAAAGAACAGCAATTACTTCAAGAACAATGGAAAATCCACTCAAAATAAACAATATTTTAAATTTTCCAACACCAGTAGAAACTTTAACAACTTTACTACTGGTGTTAACCCTCATTATAATGTTGTATGGTACCAGTACAAGAATACTACTGGTAAAAACCCAAATTTCAAAAATACTACTGCTCCCAAAACAACTTTCAAAAATACTACTGGTGTTAACCCTAAAAACACTACTGGTCATTCTAAACATGGTAAGTACCCAAATACTACTGGTCCATCAGTAGTAAAGTATTCAAAAGCAAAAAATCACGGGTATAAACCAAGATCAGTAGGAAATTCTCACACCAGTACTAATTTCAAAAGGGCAGTAGTAAAACAAAACACCAGTACTAAACAAGTATGGGTACCAAAAGTGTTTAAAGTTAAATCTCCCAAAGGTTATTTCTCAAAGGATGAACCCAAGACATATAAAGCTTGGGTTCCCAAACTTAACTAATCCTTTACTCACTTGTGCAGAGCATTCAGATCCCAGAAGAAGGAAGAACATGGCATATTGATAGTGGATGCTCAAGGCACATGACTGGAAATCTGCAAATTCTTAAAGATTTCAAGTCATTTGATGGAGGATATGTAGCTTTTGGTGAGAATCCCCAAGGAGGTAAGATTACAGGTAAAGGTACTGTTACTAATGGCAAAATTACCTTTGATGATGTATTTTATGTAGCTGAACTAAAATACAATCTTGTCAGTGTGTCTCAAGTTTGTGATAAAAAGAACAAAATTCTTTTCACAAACATTGAGTGCATCATTCTTTCTCCTGATTTTATTTTAGATGAAAAATATGTTGTTTTAAGAACTCCAAGGAGAAACAATGTGTATTGCCTAGATATAGGGGGAGAACTCATTTCTACAAATGAGGTCAACTGTTTTATATCCAAGGCAAACACTACTGAATCAGAACTATGGCATAGAAGGATGTGTCACACAAATTTCAAAAACATGAACAATTTAGTAAAAAGAAATCTGGTCATTGGACTACCTCAAAAACAATTCATGTGTGATCATCATTGTGTTGCATGCCTAAAAGGTAAACAACACAAGACTTCTCATAAGTCCAAAACTGTGAACTCTATTTCTGTTCCTTTACAGCTCTTACATATGGACCTTTTTGGACCTACAAATGTAATGAGTATTGGAAAGAAACAATATTGTCTTGTTATTACTGATGACTTTTCCAGATATACATGGGTTTTCTTTCTCAGGACAAAGGATGAAACAAGTGAACTCATAAAGAACTTAATTGTCAAACTGGAGAACACATCTGATCAAAAAGTTAAAGCCATAAGATGTGATAATGGCACAGAATTTAAAAATGCTAACTTAATTAACTTTTGTGATCTTAAAGGTATTGACAGGCAATACAGATCACCTAGAACTCCACAACAAAATGGTGTAGCTGAAAGAAGAAATAGAACCATCATTGAAGCAGCAAGATCAATGCTTGCAGACTCAAAATTACCAATTACTTTTTGGGCAGAAGCTGTTAATACTGCTTGTTATATTCAAAACAGAGTATTAATAGTGAAGCCACATTTTAAAACCCCATATGAACTTTTTAATAAAAGAAAACCTTCCATAAGCTTTCTAAAATCATTTGGTTGTCCTTGCACTATTTTGATTACAAGAGAACAAATTGGTAAGTTTGACTGCAAATCTGATGATGGAATCTTTGTGGGATATTCTACTCAAAGCAAATCATATAGAGTATTCAACAAAAGACTAAGGATAATTGAAGAAAGCATCAATGTATCCTTTAATGAAAATGTACCTAATGAACAAGGAAATGGTCCAGATTGGCTATTTGACATAGACAATCTAACCAAATCCTTTAATTCTAATATGAATTTCAATGCAGGTAATTCAAATTGTCACAATCAAAAGGAAGGAACATCATCAGTTAATACTGGTCAAGAGGAAATGAGATACATTGTAGTTAATACTGCTCCAAAAGTTAATACTGATGTCAGTAATAACTCAAGTTCTGGAACCAGTAGTAACTCTGAGAATGAGGATAGTAGTAATTCAAATACTACTGATACCAGTAATAGTACTCAAAATACTACTGGTCCCAACATTAACCTAGATTCTCAAGATACTACTGATACCAGTAACAACAACAACACTACTGATCTCAATGAAGATAGTAGCAGTAGTAACTCTGACCAAGATGATGATGAACCAAATATCAATGACAATGAAGGATCTCTAGAAGAACAACTACCTGAGACAAATGAGTCCAATCTTGAAAATCAACTAGTGGTTGATAAAGCTACAACTACAAGGACTCAAAAGAACCATCCATTAGACCTTGTTCTAAGTGATGTCAACTCACCACTACAAACAAGAAGCAAATTAAACAAAAGCTTAACTGCAAATATGTGTAATATAAGTTTAATTGCTAATGAATGTATGTTTGAATGCTTTCTGTCTCGGGATGAACCAAAGAAGATCCAACAAGCAATGAAGGACTCAAACTGGATTGAGGCAATGCAAGAAGAACTCCTTCAATTTAAGTTACAAGCTGTTTGGACACTTGTACCTCTACCCAAAGGAAAAAGAGCCATTGGAACAAGATGGATCTTCAGAAACAAGAAACATGAAAGAGGTATAGTGATCAAGAACAAAGCCAGACTTGTAGCCCAAGGATACACTCAAGAAGAAGGAATAGACTATGATGAAGTATATGCTCCTGTTGCTAGAATTGAAGCCATAAGGATATTTCTAGCATATGCTTCATTCAAGAAGTTCAAAGTCTATCAAATGGATGTAAAGAGTGCATTCCTATATGGGAAGATTGAAGAAGAAGTCTATGTTTGCCAACCTCCAGGTTTTGAAGATCCAAAACATGGTGATTATGTGTTCAAACTGGATAAAGCTCTGTATGGCCTACATCAGGCACCAAGAGCATGGTATGACACATTATCATCATACCTATTGAAGAACAACTTTAAAAGAGGAGCCATTGATAAAACTTTGTTTACAAAGAAAGTCAAAGATGACATTCTACTGGTACAAATCTATGTAGATGATATCATCTTTGGCTCAACCAATGATTTATTATGCAAAGAATTTGAAGAACTAATGCAGATTAAATTCAAGATGAGCTCTATGGGTCCAATGAATTTCTTCCTTGGACTCCAAGTCAATCAAAGAACAGATGGCATTTTGATAAATCAATCAAAATATGTCAAAGACATCTTGGAGAAATTTGATTTGAAAGACAGTAAGAGTGCAAGTACACCAATGGAAACACACAAACACCTACATCCTGATGTTGAGGGGAAGGATGTAGATGAACACTTATATAGATCAATGATAGGCTCTTTGATGTACTTAACTGCATCAAGACCTGACATTATGTATAGTGTTTGTGTGTGTGCAAGATATCAAGCAAGACCCAAAGAACTACACTTGCAGGCTGTTAAAAGAATATTCAGATACTTGAAAGGCAAACCATCACTAGGTCTATGGTATCCACATGATTCACCATTTGAACTCATAGCCTACACAGATAGTGACTATGGAGGTGAATGTCAAGACAGAAAGTCTACTACTGGTGGATGTCAATTCTTTGGATCAAGACTGGTGTCATGGCAATGTAAGAAGCAAACAAATGTATCAACATCAACTGCTGAAGCAGAATATGTAGCTGCATCTGCTTGCTGTGCTCAAGTACTATGGATTCAAAATCAGCTTCTAGACTTTGGTATCTCTATCCTTAAAACTCCTATTTTTATTGATAATCAAAGTGCTATTAGTATTGTGAATAATCCAGTAAAACACTCAAAAACTAAACACATTGAAATAAGATTTCACTTTATAAGAGATTGTAATGAAAAGAAATTAATCAAAGTAGTTAAAATCCATACTGATGATCAATTAGCAGATCTTTTTACAAAAGCATTTGATGTAGGAAGATTCAACTTCTTGGTTAGCAGTATTGGAATGATTTTGATAACTTAAAATCTCACTTAAAATCATGTGTAAAGTTAGTGTTGTAAAATATTATTTATTTACTTAAGTGTTTTGGTATATCTGTACTACTGGTGTGTAGGCATGTGCACAAAATACTACTGGTAGTTAAATACTACTGGTGTGTATTAGGTTTACACAAATACTACTGGTAAGTCAGTACTACTGGTGTTCACATATACTACTGGTCTTGTGTGTTAATGGTTACTACTGATGTCTATAGTTACTACTGATGTCAAAATCCTTAGTCACTACTGATGTTAGTAGATACTACTGACGTTTTACTACTGATATCTTATTTACTACTGGTCTTTCAGAAACACAATTACCAAACTAACCCCCATGAAAATAACCGTTATGTTATGATTCGAAGGACATTTTAGTAGTTTTGCAGGTTAAATCGAAAGATATAAAAGGCGGCAGTCGATTAGTTTAGCATTATCTTCACTTCGATTTACTAAATCTTCTCGATAAACCCTAGCTTACGATCAAAAACCCTTCGTCAATAACAAAATTCACTTCTGTTCTTTCACAAAATTCCACAAAAATGGCAACTCTAAAATCTTTGAATGTACAAGCCGATCTCAAATATTCTGAATTTCACAATATGTGTGCCTTCCTAAAGAATCCCGACGGCACAAAAGATTTTCGTCCGATCGTAAGGTTCTTAAAAAATTCTTATATACAGTTTGCTCTAACTGTCAAACCAACATCATATCAACAGCACTTGGTGGATTTCTGGGCCAATGCTGAGCAAACGGAAGGAACAACCATTTCAATGATCAAATCACAAGTAGATGGAAAACATATCACAGTAACAGAACAATCAATCAGACACCATCTACAACTTCATGACGATTCAGGTATGTCTACTCTTCCTAAGGAATACATTGCTGAAATTTTACAAAAAATGGGTTATGAGGGAAGACTCAATATAGTAACCTTTCAAAAGGGTCTTCTCTCCCCACAATGGAAATTCTTAGTTCACACTATTCAGCATTGTATTTCTCCAAAAAGAAGTACTTGGAATGAGTTTAATAAGACAATAGCATCTGCTGTTGTCTGTTTATCCACAGACCAAGTATTTAATTTTTCTCAAATGATTTTTGAAGGTATGTTGGGAAATCTTAGTTCTTCTAAATTTTTAATGTATCCCAGATTTCTACAACATATCATAAATTATGAACTACAAAACTTGTCAACTCCTAAAAACATTTTTATACTACCTGAGTTGAACAAGAAAGTTTTCTCAAATATGAGAAAACAATTTAAATTTTCGGGCAAGGAAACCCCTTTGTTTCCTAACATGATCAATGATCAAACTCAAATTGGAGAGGGTTCAACCATTGCTACAACCCAAGTTGAACCTCAACCCACTCCATCACCCCCAAATACAGCCCAAACACCACCCCAACTAGCCACTCAATCACCAGCCCAAACAGAAGTCCTGAAAGTGTCCCAGGAACTTGATTTAAATATGCAAAGTGCTACTCTTCACTCTGTGGAAGACCTACCAGATAAAACCAAAAATATTTCCACACTTTACAAAAGAAAGAAATCTTTAAAGGACACCAGGGGACACATTGAGTCAAACCCCAGGCTCCAAGAGTTGTCCTCCAAGGAGGAGAGAGGACATGAGGCGAGGGCTTTCACTACTGATGCCCCAAAGGTGGGTGCACAGGACAGTGAAAACATCTTTAGGACCCAGACCTCGGCAACTTTGAGTGATGGCTCATTTGAGGAGTTACTCAAAGGACCCCGGTGCCAAGAAACCACAAGGGGGGCATCTCTGCTTCTTCTAGGAAGAAGAGGATGTCTAAAAGACCCAATGAATCACCAAGAAGTGATGAGGGCAGATCTATTGATTTGACGGATAGGATGGAAAACCTTCAAACCAATGTACCTGTTAGTGAGCCCGATGATCTTGCTAGATGGAATGAGGGCAGTATTAAAATCCAACAATTGACGGAAAAAGTGGATTCTCTTGAATCCACAGTACAAAATTGTCTTGAATATCTAACAAACCAAGGAAAAACGATGGCTGCAATGAAAAGGCATGTCAATACCATCAACAAAAGAATGAGATTATATGAGCACAGGCTTCATCAACAAACCAAAATCATCAGAAAATTGAAGAAAAAGATTGATGATAGTGAGGCTCCACCAGTTGAGCTCACTAAGGGGGAGAAGGACAACATACAAACTACGATTGATGAATCAATTGCAGCAGCAGCATCTTCTCTCCTAAATTTAAAAGAAACAGAAGTTGATGAAGGCCCACAAATGATGGTTACTGAAGATGAGCCTGTTACTACTGCTACAATGGAAGAACAATTTGAAAAGGAAATACCAGTAGTAACTCCTACTACTGATATAATAGCAGTAGTAAGTCAAGTAGAGGAATTAAAAGCAGCAAATACTACTGATGCCCTATCAGTAGTAACTCCTGAAGTCACACCAGTAGTAACTACTCTGGTTACTACTGAAGAGGAAGAAATACTACTACCAGAGCTAATTGAAAGAGAAAGATTTGAAATCATCACCAAACCACCTACACCTGCTCAACCACTTATCATACCTGACATTGATGATAATGTGAATTGGTTTGAGGTTGATGAGTGCTCACTTCCTCCACATCCAAAAATACTTCAACAAGATGAGTTTAGGTTATTTTCTCCTTCTATAATAATCAGTGGTGTGCCTGATATGAAATATATTCCACCTCCACCTTCAGCACATATTAGAAAGGGTAAAGAAATATATGATGAAGATTACCCCAACAGAGCTATTGGTCATTACATGGTAAACAAGATAAATCTTGTTAGAGCTGATAAACAGTCTAAATGGAAGGTGAAGCACAAGAGATATTTGGAGAAGGTAGCTAAGTATCAAGCACTTGAACAGAAGAAGGATCAAAGTGAAACTCCTGTTCAAATACCTGCTCAAATCAAAGATGTTCAGATAGAAGCCCAAGAAGCAGAATTCAAAAGGCTCAGAAAAGTAGAAGAAAAACACATACAATGCCTTGAATACTTGGTATCTGAATGCAAGAAAACTAAGAGTGAATTGACAGATGATGTGTTTGAACAGAAGGCTAATATGATTGAATATCTGAAGACAAAAGGGCACAGTGCAAAATCTTTTGGAAGAATGAAGATGATAACTATAATTGAAAAGTATTGCATTGCTAAGAAGAAAGACTTGGCTGAACAAGAAGCTGAAGAAACAAAGAAAGCCAAAGTATTAATCCCAATCAGTCCAAAATCAATCAAGCAAGATAGTATCTCAACTACTGGTGAGCCATCAACAAAGAAAAGAAAGATGGTCTCTCAAGAACAAAGTGCTCAAAAGAAGTCAAAAACAGAGCAAGTAATTCCAGTTCTTGATCTACCAGTTGCTCCCCTACAAAACAATCCTATCATAAACTGGAGAATTTTGAATAATAATGTGATAGAGATCATAAGGGAAGATAAAGTTATACAGAGATTCACTGGATGGTTAACATTGATCATGTCATGTTCAAGAAGTGATGTTATTAAATTACTGATCATTGGAAAGCCAAGAATGAGAAAGAAATCATGGAAAGAATCTGGAGCTGGATACCTAACAACTATGATAGATGCTGCATTTTATCCAGATAACTATCCAGAACAATTTACTAGTGAAGGAAATGTATATCATTGGAATGTGATTCCATCTGCTCAAATGTACTTCTTTGAAAAATCTAACAAAGTATGTGAGCTGTACTTGTATGAAAAGGAATATCCACACTCTGAGAAGACAATGTATCAGATATTCACAAATACCATGATGAAGCCATACGATGCTGTTATGTTCCAAAACAAATTGAATTACTTTACAAAGAGGAACAGCAAATATATTATTGAACAAAGACTTCAACAGAATCAAAGAACTCTTGAGAAAAGAAGAAGAGAACAAGAAGAGCAAAAGAAACTTGATTGATTAAAAGATAATCAATAAGTTTAGGGGGAGATTGTTGGAGCAAAACACAGATCAACTTGATACTGATGCTGCAGTTAGTACTGACAACTTAGTACTGATGGGGCAGAACATATTACTACTGATGAAGTTGATACTGGTGATACTATAACTTAGTTACTACTGATCATGCACAGATTGAAGATACTACTGATCTTAGTAGTTACTACTGACGATGGTTTCTGGACTTACTACTGATCACCAAGTTTACTACTGATGTTACATATTTACTACTGGTGATGAGTTTTACTACTGATACGCGTTTTTGAAGAATATCAAGTCCGAGATCTTCGTAGAGATAGTTATAGAATGTAAATCAATGTATATTTTTATTATTCGATGTAAATCAAAGTCCTAGAATAACTAGGGTAAATAGTTTAGCTTCAAGGACTATTATAAATAGTTCCTTACGAATTGTAAACGTACGTGTGTATTGTTAACTCAATAATATACATTGAAGCTTTTTGTGAAACTGTGTTCTTAATACTTTCGTTTATTATTTACAGTTCATCGTTATTAATTATATTAATATAGTGTTGATCCGCTGCAACTTCTATATTCAATTAGATCTAAAGTGTTTATTAACTTGTCTATAGTTAATCGATCCTGACATTTGTCGTACCATAAATTTGAATGTCAAGGTTAATTCGAAATCCTACCATAAATTTGCATGTAAGGCTAATTCGACCATCATAACTAGTATTAGTTTTTTTTTTAACAACATATATTAATTACTCTTAAATTAATGTACTTCTAAATATCACATATCTTTACAATGAGACTTGAAGCTTTTGAATACTAGTATTAATTATTTTGGTTTTAAGAAAATTAACACAATAGCATAAAAGTACATCATAAGTATAACAAAGTATATATAAAAATAATTAAGTAATATAGTAATAAATTAGTGTATATAATTTTAAGTTCTTAAATACATATTTAACATTTTAAAAGTAAGTTAATGTAAAAATAGACAAAATAACTATCAAAACATTATAACCCCATAATACAATTCCTTACACTTGTCTTATATTACAATTAAGGTCGTAAATAAGCGGCAAACATCTTTTCAAATTTGAATTAGGGTTTATATAATTATATTTAACATAAATAACGCCATATGCTACCACACAACACAGGCCAATATCTATATTACTGTAACTTACTTTCCCACTAACATCCGTACCAACGGTAATTTCATTGGCTTCATCAGTTAATCGACACTCTTGACGTGCCAATTCCTTGATTCATCTGTTTGCTTTGTTCTTCAATCTCTTCGGTTTACCGAAGAAAGGAGAGACGATAAAGTCATGTAATGCAAACTTGTACATTATGCAACACGGTTGTATTTTACCCAAAGTGATAATGGAAGTGAAAAAATTTTTTGACAGAGTTATGTTAGTTTACAAGTGGTGATATGAAGCTTATTTACCTAAATTGAAGAAAGAAGGAAGAACCAGTACCGTCCTAACTATACCTCGAAAGTAAAAGAGCGAAAAAAATAAATTAAACCCATAACCGTGTATAAATATTACGATCCATAATATACAATTATTAGTGTATGATCCATAGGATGGTGTGGGACATTAAAATAAAGAAAAAAAGGGACGAAAACACAGACTCTCATGGACACATAATCAAGTGCATCTTTCATGCTTATGCTTAAAATCATTTTGTTACCATCTCCCATCATAATGTTCTTTCTTTTCATTCTATTTTAATTGAGTTATTCTATTATATTATCTTATAGTTTTATCATGTAATAAGGTATTCGATGTATTAGATTGTAAACCATGAGAAACTTGTCAAGATTTTAATAAATTGACATACATACTCCATCCGTCCCAATTTATTATCCACGTTTTTTAGTATGTCCCAATTAGTTAAATGTCAACTTGAAAATTTCACCTATTAAAAAACAGTTAAACGATAAAAAAAATTTATTGGGTGGATGAATTATCGAGCGAGAGATGTGTAAGATTTTAAGAGTATTATAATAATTTTAAGTTAAGAAATTTTTAAGAAAGTATTTATACTACCTCCGTATCAAATTAAGTGATACACTTTTGGATTCACGGTTTTTGAGGCAAAAGATTAAAATGTGGGTTAAGATGAATTAAAGTGGATAGTTAGTGGATAGTGGGACCCACTCCTTTTGAAAAAAGTGATATTAATGATGTTTAAAAGTAAAAGTAAGGGTAAAAATATAATTTTACTTTATTAAAGTAGATAGTTAGTGGAGTGTGACCTGTGGCCTGTGGGTCCCATTTATTTACCAAATAAGGTAACTTTTAGAAGTATATCACTTATTTTGTTACACCTTTAAATGGGGAGCGTATCACTTATTTTGATAAGGAGGTAGTATATAGAAGAGATAATTAAAATGAATTATCCTTGTGCAGTTGTGACTTGTGATGGACCATTTTATATGTAACTGGGTCAGATGTGAAATGGGCCTTATAATCGGATTACTTAATTGGTGCTCAACATCCCAAGGGTTCCTTTTTGGAAATTAATGGGCCTCATCTTCAGAAGCAAGAAAACCATGGTCCATATTTCACATATTCATAACCATAAGCCAATAACGCAAAATTTTGACGAGACTAGTCAGACATCTACTTGATGCGTAGATTGTACCCAAAAACATCAAAGTTTTGATGCAAATAACGATACATAACATTGTTTTTATAAATTCCTCGGGTTGTTACAACATGAATCCTTCTCAGCAATCATAAATATAACATTGTTTTAATAAAAATTACGGAGTATTTGATTTAGGGGTTTGATATGGTTAAGAATACTAATGTACAAGTGGTTAAGCATAACTACCTTAAGATGGTTAGTGAAATTTATGGGATTGGTTTTTTTTAATGGTTAATGTACAATAAGTTTAAGCTTTATTTTTGTTTCTTAACCATTGCCTAAAGGCTAAATCCTTAGTTATAAAACCATCATCTTTGTGTATAAATCGTTTTTACATAAAGCGAAATATATGGTTTCAAAAATTCTGTACATATATTGAACCTTTTAAAATACAAAGTTAATTATTTAAAATGTTATTTATAGGTAAAAGAAACCTTCTAAAGGATGTTCAATGTTCATAAAAGAGAAAAAATAAAAATCAAAGGTCCTCAAATTCAGAATGCCAACCATGAAACATCCCTCAACTCTTCTCACCATGTGTTTCTTGCACACGGCTTGTTTCGACGAAAACATGTACCGACTTGAAGTCATTGTCTCTTAGTGGAGATTTGATTTATTTGATCAAATATTTGACAATTGAAAACCATATTCATGATATCATTTATCCAGCACATAGTAGTAACTTGACCAATACTTTTGTATTTTCAATTGAAACTTATTATATAAACAATTAAATTCAATAAATAAATGATATTAATTCTTACTAAATCTTCCTACATTATCAGACCGGTGCCAATGGTGGCGCCAGTTGCTCCGCCAGTTGTCCGCCAGTATTGCACACCGTTGGCACGCCCCTATCAGTTTTTCCATCGGTTGGCCACTCGCCGGTTTGGAGACGGGGGGGGGGGGGGGGGGGGGTAAGCGCCGGTTGGTGGGTGGGCCCAAAGGGGTATTTTGTGTGTGTGTTTTGTAATGGTGGGTCCCAAAAAATTAAAGGGAAGTGGTATTGTTGACATGGGTACGTCAGTTTAATGTTAGTTAGTGTGTCTGCTGACGTGGCGCTGATTTGGCAACAACTGACGACGTCAGTTGGGTGAACTGTTGGGAGCGGTCTGACCCATAAAATGATTGATATGTGAAATTCAATAATTCTTTTCCTTACTTTCATCTTTAATTTTGACAGTTATATTGATCAAATGCGTATGAAGATATGAATCAATACCATTTCTCATAATCCTCCAAATCACTAAAAATTAGTCACTTCAAATTCCGATATTGCAAGATCCTTATATCGTTCACGAGGTGTTTTTTAGTTTTTTAATTTTTTTTTGGAAACGGCAAATGAAATAACGGAAGCCTACTCGCAATTTTTCAGCGAGCACCCCGAGTTCGAGCTCCGCATAAGCGGGCAAACCCAGCCCCCAAAGGGATTTCCAAGGAAAATTCCCCATATGTGCCCGTGTGAGGTATGAGTTAAATTACGCTAATACAACGCTCCCAAAGGGATTCGAACTCACGACCTGCAGCCTACATGGGTATAAACCCAGTGCCTCAGACCAGCTAGGCTGGCCATCATTGGCTTTTAGTTTTTTAATGGTTGTGTGATGTTTCAGTATCATTGTTCGGACAATTGTATTCATACAAACTTATTTTCCCAAATCTGACTTTCAAAAGCATATTGAATTTTCAAACAATCAGTTTTATTTTTCTCATTATACATAAACCCATTTTTTTATAATTTTAAAAAAAGCTTGTTTAAAGAGCTTTTGAAATGATTAGTTACAACATTTTTCTAATAAGCTTACAAACATGCACTTCTTAAACAAATAATATTAGTTACGATATATTTCATTACGTCTAATAATACCAACGACAAACTGAATGTGTGTTTTTAAGGACCGTTTTATATTTAAGAGTTTGTCTTTAGGGCAATGATTAAGGATAATAATGTACAAGTAGTAAAACATAACTACAGTACTTGAGGTGTAGTGAAATGTAGTAGGTGAAATTTTTATGGTTAATGTACACTAAGTTTATAGTTGCACATAGTGGGTTGTTTATGCATGAACTTATTTCATTTCATAACACCAATGTATAACATGACACAACTGACATCTTCAGTTTTTTTAAATTAACATCATGTCAGCTAAAATACTTATGCCAACAATAATCATTCTCTTTAGTTATTTGTGCCCCTCCATTATAAAATATACACAAACAAAATACTAAATACCTTATTAAAATACCACTTAAAAAATCGAAGAGAAAACACCAACCAACCGTGCCAATAGTTTGAGAAAAGTAACACCCTTTGATTGCCCAACTGAAGGGCATTGGCACCACTCTAATTTGCCTACACAATCAATGCGAACGTCTCAACCAAATATATTAATGAATTGTATAGTACAACTTCTTACAAGAAGCGTCATTTATTAGAATATTTGCAATTCTGGTATATGACATTTTCATTTTAAATGTACCAAATTCTTTACATCTTTACAAATCTCACCACCCAAACGAAAAATTGGGCACGAGCCAAGTTGTGCGAACCGTATCTAGCTATTTTCTTATAACAAAACCGATTTATTTGCAAATTACAAATACGATCTCCATATCCGTCCTTCAAGTGAAATAACAATGATCGAAACATCATCATGATAACGCCTTCTATCCCCTTGCGGTATTTCTAACAACTCATGAAAATCAATACCTAAAAATAACAAAATCTTAGTTTGCAAACTCGTATTTTTATGAACTTTTTTAAAATTATGAGATTATTACCGGCTTTTTTGGCTGCACGAAGCAGAACTTCTTCAACTAAATGTTGGGCGGGATCACCTTCGGGTGACCATTGAATAAAAAGCTCGACTTCAGAAACGGCCTCCTCGTTTGTGAAGTATTGATAAAGCCCGTCTGAGGATAATATCAAAAACCGGTCTCGCGGGCCCAATTTGTGATGGTGAAGATACGGGTTACAGTTTATGTAAGGACCATTTCCAATGTAATCAATCCTAAACATTTCTAGTAATGCGTTGTTCCATTTAGGCTGCATCAAATGAAAGAAACAAAAGAATTTAGTATCAGACATTCGATTAAGTCAACTATCAAGATTGAAAAAGGCAATCACTTTCGGTTTAGGTTTATTCTTGTGCACAAAAGTATAAACTCAATAAATCCGACAACTCCAAAAATAGAAAATCTCCAATTGATTCCAACAAATATGAGAATCTACTTTTTTAAGAATCAATCCCACAATGACTCTATTAAAATTCGATCAAATTGAACAAATGTTTCATGATTACCTGCTTAAGAAAACCAGCACCAAAAGCTCGAGTGACCTTTAGTGACCCTTTAACACGATCATTTGTCACCGCGCACGTGTCATCAGGATGTTCTTTTTTTATTCTTTCAACTTCCTGCGAAAAAGATTATGAATCGATTTTTTTCGTAAAAAACAATTGTAAGGTTAAAAACATTATTTTTTTATTTTCTATTTTTTTACCTCTTGAATGGAAGTACTATGGTCAATGGTAAGTTGACAAGCATTTAATTTTGGATTTGTGGTAGCAATATCAGCATCAAAAACCTCAAGATCATACCATGTTTCTTCATTAATTTTCTCCAAATCTTGTCTCCAAAGATCCGGTTCCGATTTCTGGGCTAAAACCACACGGCTGTCACCAACATTCATCACATAAACATCATCTCCTTTCATTAACATAACAAGAACACAAGAACCCATTAAAGCTAGTTCAGGATTTTCATCGAGCATTTGGTCTGCAATGTCTAAATAAGCTTCCTCTGTTTTCTTCAATCCTCGAGATAAAGCTTTCAATACATCTGAATGGTTAACGGATTTTGACCCGTTTGGATTCATATGCTCTCGTAATCTCCGATCAAGTTCTAATCTTTCCCGATCGAATTCACACTTCCACCTGCGATTCTTACTAATCTTGTTTCGTTTTTTTGGTGAATTTGAGCTTGGGTAACTCTCATGCTGATGAATATATAACGAATTCTTTTTCGGTTGGTCGTTAGAATCGACAACATCTAATGATTGTGCTAAGAAATTTGTATTCGATAAATCGATTTGATCATCCCATAATAACCCTTTAAGTTCTTTATGAACAGCTGAATACATGTTTGATAATAGATAATCAGGTGCATCAGGACCATTGAATCCATCATAAATCCCAACAAAAACCCACCCATGTTCCTCCGAAACGACGACGTGAACACGATCTTCACCAGCTTTACCCTGCGCCCATTGAAGATTTTGACTTTGGGTCAAACAATCATCATCATCTAAAATACTACCTTCGCTGCTCAAATTGACACTGCTAATCGTCAATTCATTGTTTTTCTCAGAACCCCCAACAATCCAATTGCCATCTTTCAAATGACCCACGTTTTTAATTGGGGCAACACTCGAGTTCTGCCCACGTGTTGTCGTAGTAAAAGTCTTCGAAATCGCACGTTGGATGACCCGAATTAAGGGGGTGTTTGGGATTGCTTATTGAAAATAGATTATGTGTTTTGAAAATGAATAATCAGATAATCGGCTGTTACAAAACGTGATTTTGAAAAATAGTGTTTGGATTTGATTATGTTGTTTGAAATCGCAATAATCAGATAATTAATTTTTTTAGTGTTTGGCAATTTTGATTATTTGCTTAGTTAATATGTAAAATGCAAATAAGCCGTTTTCAAAACGCAATAAGCAACTTCCAACCTACTTTTTCAAAACTCCATTTTAAAGGCCTCAAAACGCAAATAAGTGATTATTTCGTACCTTTTGCCAAACACTCGTTTTAGATTACTTGCGTTTTCAAAACGCAATAAGCAGATAATCTATCCCAAAACGCAATCCCAAACACCCTCTAAATTCCGCTTACTTGATCTACGTTTAAAATTGAAACTTCCATGTGAATAGCTACGTTGGAAGTGATCGAGAGGGCCCGAAAAAAGAGGACCCGATTGAAATCCCCTGTCAATCGGGCCAGAAAGAAACGGGTTTTCTATTGGACCTGAATATGTACCCGAACCGGGTAACGGACCCGAATTGATTGCATTTCTAGGCAACGGTTGGAGCGGAACTGATGCAAAAGATGTGGAGCTCTCGAAAGCTGAAGCTTTATCAATGGTGTTGTAAGAGTATTCGTCTAGAAACGAGGTGGATAACGGCGTGGAGGTGTTGGCGGAAACGGAGGCACCTGAGATTGACCGGAACGTCGTCGTTTCTTCAGCGGAATGGACTTTGGAAGATGAAACTCGAGATTGGTCTGGTCTGACGTAGCAGAAGGAGTGGCCGAGGTCGTCTACCGGGTCGGAGACGTGGACGGCGATGTCTTTACGGGGATGGACGATGTCGGTTCCGGTGAAACAGACGGCGAGCTTTCCGACGCCGTTTCCCATGATTGAATATTGGAATTTAAAATTTTCAACCAGGAACAAAAAACTAATATAAATGTGTGATCTTTATTATGAAATTGAATTGAAGTTTACTTGGAAGAATTCTGAGTGTGTTAAAGGCGGGTGGAGGTGGTGGGATGAGAGAGAGAAAGATAGAGGGGTTGACTCTAGGGCGGAGGATTTTAAAACCACAAAACAAAATTCAATTTGATTTTTGTTTGAATAGTACAAAGAATTAAATATATGTAGGTGACAAGTTTTTGTAAGTCGTCCTGTAATTATATAAAATAAGGGGTATTAAATAAATTTCATTTTTACTATTTACATTAAAAAATATATTTATTATACGTTAGAAAATATATATTTTTTATTTTTAATTCGTATTAATAAAAAAAAATTATGTTGGAATTAATATTTTTATGGCATGCTTTTTGGCACGAGTTAGGTAAAGATTTAGGTGGCGTTTGTTTTTTGACAGAAAGTCTTTTTGAGGTCTTATGTCTGCAGGCGGGAAGACATTTTGGAAAAAGACTGTTTATTTTTTGGAAGTCAGAAGATGAGAAAAAGTCTTTTTGAGGTCTGCTTGGAGAAGACTTGGACCATAGTCTTCCAAGCTTGGAAGACATTTTACCTACACCTAAAAAAAAGTTTATCTACCACCACCACCACCACCACATACCAACACCGCCACCCACCACCACCAACCACCACCTACCGCCACCACCAATTACCGCATCCACCTAATGCCCCTAGCACCCACCACATACCGCCACAACCACGTACCGCCACCCACCACCATCTACCGCCACCATACCACCACCACCACCACCATCTACCGCCACCACCACCCACCACTATCTACCACCACCCACCACCACCACCACATAACCCCACAGCCACCCACACCCACCACCATCTACCGCCACCCACCACCATCTACCGACATCACCTACCACCATATACCGCCACCATCCACCACCACCACCACATACCGCCACAACCACCCACCACCAACGCCACCCACCACCACCCACTGCCACCACAACCCGCCACCACCCCCACAAATACTGTCACTTAATTTTTTTTATTAACCTGCAGACATTAAAAAACAAACAGTCTTCTTCTTATAAACTGCAGACGTTTAGTCCAAATCTTCTCTGCAGATGTGGTCCGCAGACTGCATACATTCTACCTCTTCAAAAACAAACAGCACCTTAGAGTCATGTTAATCAATCTAAAATCACAACGTGCGGTATCTATTTTAAAATTATGTTAAAGTTATTTTGGCTTTTTAACATGATTTTAAGTTTTAACATTTATTTTAAAATTACTCTCTTTAGTTGAACATTTCTATAACACCATTTGAAACTTACAAAAAATATCATTAACCAATCAAAATTTACAAATAAAAAGGAAAAAAAAGAAAAAAATGATAACGGCTCGTTGTAGTGATAGTGGTAGGCTGTTAAATGAAGAAAATGGTGTGACAAAAATCATATGGCGGGTTATTGGTGGTTGGGTTTAACTAGGGGTGTGTAGCAAGACCGAAAAACTGGGACCGAACCGGGACCGGAACCGAGCCGACCCGGAACCGGCTTAGGCGGTCCGGTTTCCGGTTCCTATATTTAGTCAAAAATGATACCCGCGTTTACCATTCCCGGGCCGGATCGGTCCCGGGCTTTAAGGGTTTAGAACCGGTTTTAAATATGGGAGGGTTTTAAATTTGGGGGGGATATGGACGGTTTCTAGTAATATATTATCCTTCCATAACAAAATTCCTTAAACCACGTAACAAACCCGTATTCTTGATCGTAATTTTTCACGGTTCGTCTTCTTCAAACCCGTAGTCTAGCAAGGATCAAAATCAAGAGAAATCAATGGAGAATTGGCAAAATACACAAGAAACGCAAGTAAGTGTTTAGAAATCAAATCTGTTTAAAAGAATTTCGACACTACAATATTAGAATTCGTTCAAAGAATTTTTGAGTTAGGATTTCGACACTACAATATTAGAATTCGTTCAATGGAGAATTAGTTTAACAAGTTGTAGATTAGTGGAATCTTCTCAGGTTATAAAAAACTAGAGCATGAATGATATTTTTAAGTTGGTATCCTGATTATCCGTTTGGGCCCATATCCGCACTTCATATTTGTCAGCTGAAACTGCATCACAAAAACTGTTATACTGTGCAGCTGTAAACTGCACAGTTTCGGCTAAAACTGGCACACCAAAACTGCAATTCTGTGCAGAATTATTCTGCACAGTTTTACCCAAAACTGCCCGAAACTGCAGCATTTTGACCACCAATCTGCGCAGAATTATTCTGCTCAAAACTGCCCGAAATTGCACTGTTTTGAGCCACAAACTGCGCAGAATTATCATGCTTAAAACTGCCCGAGTCTGCACAGTTTTGACCACCAAACTGTGCAGTTTTATCCTTCACAACACTGCCCAAAACAGCATCCCCCAAACACTGGATTCTGGACAGAATTCTGGTCCAAAAACAGCCCTGTCAAAACATAACAATGCATCATGTTATTGAACAACAATGATTTATATATATTGATGATTTATATGGCTTGATGTATAAACTAATTTAAGTGCACATGTTTTTTTGTATTTTCAGATGGATGATGATGATGAGTTCATTCCAAACACTTTTGAAGAATTACCTCAACAACAAAATACTCAACAAGGAATACACAATTTTGATGATGATGACGAAGATAGCAGTGATGAAATTGACGATGGACTACCAAATAATAAGAAAAGAAAGAAAAAAGGGAAAGAAACAGCTCTTTGTTGGAAAAAGTTTAAACGGATTTTTATTAGAGACGAGAATTGAATAAAGATCAAGCATGGGAGGTGCTTATTTTGTTACTCGGTTATCAAAGCCGACCCAAATAAAAATGGTACATCTACATTAAATAGACATATACCTATCTGTAAAAGTAACCCGGAAAACATGAAAAAACAAACCATGTTACAATTAAATAAAGATTGGAAAGGGGAGGGAAGTGTTACTAGTTGGAAACATGATGATATTA
Organism: Calendula officinalis; assembly: GCA_963853835.1. Taxonomy (NCBI): domain Eukaryota; kingdom Viridiplantae; phylum Streptophyta; class Magnoliopsida; order Asterales; family Asteraceae; genus Calendula; species Calendula officinalis. The sequence goes on along the minus strand of OY970825.1, from coordinate 20,658,314 downwards.
GAATTAGAAAAGCTTTGTTAAATTTGTTTATAGTGGGTGAACTACCCTTTAAGTTTGTCGAAAACGAAGCTTTTATTGAGTACACTAGTGCATTAAACTGTAAGGTACGTTTGCCATGCCGAACTACCATCTCAAAAGAAGTTGCAAAGTATTATATTGATGAAAGGAAGAAGTTGTTAACATTTTTAAGTAATCCCCTAAATACCGTTCATTTGACCACTAACACTTGGACTAGCTCATGTCAGAGGGTGAATTATATGGTGGTCACGGCACATTTCATTGATGAAAACTGGACAATGCATAAGAGAATCATTAACTTTAGACCTATAGATAGTCATATGGGGGAGGATATCAGGAGAGAAATTTTAGAATGCATACAAGGTTGGGGTATAAAAAATGTAATGACAATAACGGTAGATAATGCTACCTCAAATGACAAAGCAATGGAATTTTTAGTTAAGGTTTTACCAACTATGTATGCCGGTGGCAAACACTTTCACATAAGGTGTATGGCACATATTCTTAATCTGATTGTAAAAGATGGGTTGAATGAAAACGAGGCAAGTGTTAAATGTTTGCAAAAAGCCGTACGGTACATAAGAAATTCAACACAAAGGATTACACTGTTTAAAGACTGTATGAAAGAACTTGGAGTGCAATCAAAGAAGTTTTTGTGCAACGATTGTCCCACTCGATGGAACTCAACTTATGAGTTATTGAAAATTGCCGTTGATTTGGAAGATGTTTTCCTCAAGTACCGTGTCGTAGGTAATTTACCATATATTTTTTAATCTACTTACTAGTAATTCATTCATTTATTTAATTTATTATTCATTAAATAATATTTAATTTATTATTCATTTTTTGTGATAGATCCTTCATTTGCAAGAGATATTAAAGCCCCCGACCATGAGGATTTTGTTGTTTGCAAAGGCATGGTCGACTTTCTTGATAAATTCAAGACCAAAACGGTCTTAGTGTCGTCGACTTCTAAACCTTTAGCACATAGATTTTTTACTGAAATATGTGATGTTGACAAACATATACGTGAATGGTCGGCAAATCCTCAATTTTATATGATTGGCATCGAAATGCAAAGCAAATATAACAAGTATTGGGGAAAAATTGAAATCCTCAGTGACTATATGTACTTTGCGGTTTTATTGGATCCACGAATGAAGATGATATTTCTAAAAAATGCTTTTGAAAGGTTGTTAGCAATTAATAATCGTATACCAAACGTGGATATTCCAGAATTTGTTAAAAAACTGATAGAAGATCTTGAAGTGAGATTTGAGAATTTTTTTGATACGTATAAGCAAAAATTTGACATTCCAAGGTGTAATGTATCTTCTCAAAATAATGGTAGTCAAGAAGTAATTTATGATGATGATAATGGGTTTTTGGGTGATATTCTAGTAGAAGCGGACAACACATCTTCTACAATGCAAACGGAGTTGAAATCATACTTGGACGAGCCGACAACTAGATATACTAAGGATTTTGATATTCTTTTATGGTGGAAACAAAATGCATCCCGTTACCCGATAGTATCTCGGATGGCCAAAGGTATAATTTTAATATTTATATATGTATTTATCTTTATAAAGATATTATTATACTTTACACTTTATATATTTATTGTAGACCTTTTGGCAATTCAAATATCAACGGTGGCATCCGAGTCGGCTTTTAGTACAAGCGGACGCATATTAGATCCTTATCGAAGTAACTTGGCGGCACCGATCGTTGAGGCTTTAGTTTGCACTCAAGATTGGGTAAGAAAGTCAAGGAAGCCGATTGTGGATAATATAGAAGATATTTTACAAGATGATGATGTTGCTAAAGGTAATATTTCCATTATAGTGACTAATTAATTATTTTATTTATATATATATACTAATTTGCAAGTTCCAACTTTATTTTATTTCCTGTTTATGTTAGAGTTGGAAGAAGTATTACGCAAGGAGAAAAGGATTTGAGATTATTGGTGATTGAGAAAAAGATTTGAGAAAAAGATTGAAGTTGAATACTTTTTTGGTGAATTGTTTGAAAACTATGAAACTTGAATTTGTGTTGGTCTTTTTAAATCTGAATTTTGATGTATTCTTTTCGTATTATTGTTGATGTTTGGTGATTGAAATGTATTAAAAAACAGTTTGGTTGATATTTGTATGTTGCTGTTGATATCCGATTGTTGAGCTATTAATGCAGGAAAAAACTGCACAAAACAGAAAAAAAATGCAGAAAACAGAAAAAAAATTGTAAAACTGCACAGAATAGCAGAAAACGCAGAAAAAAAGCAGAAAACAGGAAAAAAAACCAAGGAAAAACAGCAAAAAAAAAGGCTTGGAAAAACTGCACAAAACCGGGTTTATCCGGTTCCGGAACCGCTTAAAGACCGACCCGAGCTTGGACCGAACCGGGACCGGAACCGGTTTAACCGGTCCGGTCTTCGGTCTTGGATTTATCAGTTTTTTTGGTACCCGGGTTTCCCGATTCCGGTCCGGTCCGATCCGGTTCCGGGACCGAACACATGCCTAGGTTTAACCCTTCCCACACCTTCTCCTCTAACAATATGTGTGTCACTTTATTGTATAATATGTACCATTTGTAATTTTTTTTCAGCTCATATTCTTTATTGAATCTGTCATATGTATGTGATCTCATAGTTAAACATATGACATGCTAATGAAATTACCAAATAAAGATAAATTTGTTAATTGAGAATAAACTTTTAATTCTTAACGACTCATTAGCAAAACAGAAAGAAAACATGGAATTGTGTGTATGATTTGAGGTAATAATAGTATTAAGCAAGTCTTTTTCGGCTATCTACAAGTCAGAAACGTCCATCAAGACATTCCATTTTGATCTTCTTCCAACATAATAAAATGAGAATTGATTTGTTCAATGCATAATTTATTTATCTAAGACAAATAAAGTTATTTAAGGCAAATAAAATTATTTAATTGTCTTGAAAAAATTCTAATTTGCCTTGTATGAATTATAAATTGCCATGAACAAATCATTTTCCTGATAAAAAACACTTGTTTATTATGTAATTGTTTATATTACGTATACACTTTTGAGAAATGATATGTAGTCTTACTATTTGGTCCTACTCACTTGATAAGATGATATGTGTACTACACTAATTCTTTTTTCCTAATATTATCCATTGAATTTGACACATGTCCTCATCTAATGAGTAGGACTATGAGTAAGAACAAATGATAGAATTAAATACCATTACTCTACATTTTTACCACCAATTTAGCCTAATTAATTCATAAATCCCAAAAATAGATACTTCCTCCGATTCAAAATAAGTGATACACTTTTCTTTTTGGGGTGATTCAAAATAAGTGATACACTATGAAAAGTTACCTTATTTGGCAAAAAAAAAAATGGGACCCTCATCCACTAACTATCTACTTTAACAAAGTCAAATGACACATTTACCCTTACTTTTTACTTTTAAACATCATTAACCCCACTTTATTTAAAAAGTGGGAGACCCATTCACCACTAACCATCCAATTAATTTAACTTAATCATCATTATAATCTTTTGCCTCAAAAACCGTGAAAATCAAAGTGTATCACTTATTTTGAATCGGAAGGAAGCATGTTAAATACGTCTCACATTCAAAATTAGTAATCCAACTAAATCCAATCTAGTTGCAAAGGTAACTCTGATCGGTTCACAGTTACCCCACACCCATAATATCCCTGACTTACCCCGATCATTACCAAATAAGTTACTCAGAATTGGTGCAGCGGCAGTTGTATTAGTTAAAAATAATCCAAAGAATGAAAAAATATTACGAAGTATTTATATTTGATGATTATAAAAACGATATAAAGTCATAGACACTTTCATGGAAAATTAACCAATTTACTTCTAATAATACGAAAATTAAAGGAGAGTAACGTCAAATATAAGTTTAAGCGAATTAGGTGTTCACATTAACTGGTTATTACTTTTTTATTTATGACCAACGTCGACATACTCCATTTAAATAATAACAATAGTTATTATTGTTATTTAACACAGTGACATCAAATTTGACATTAACTACATTTGTAAGAATTAAAAAAAAAAGAATGATTGATTCTTATCAAATTATCATACTTATATTTTTATTTATTTGAGTAATATAAGTATCATTCTTTTATTCTGATGTTTATAAAATAAGAGCCGTAGATGAATTAAGAAAAAGAGCCTACGCCTAGTTAAAGTGAAAGACGGTAGTTATATACCCCTCCGTCCTACAAGAAAGTTCTCATTTCAACTTTAAATTTTGTCTCACAAAAAAGTATCATTTCTATAAATTAATATTATTATCATGGATCTCACCACCTAACTATCTCTTAAATATATTTTCTCTCTCCAAATAACCTTATATTTTAATAAAAAATAATACCAAAGACCCCACTACTAACTATTGTATAAATACTTGTACCCAAATGAAATAAGAATTTTTTTGTAAGACAGAGGGAATAATTAATAGCAAAAGTTAATAAATTTTATACGTCAACTATTTTATGTATAAAAAGATTTAGTCATACAAGTTTTCAAAATGAAATCCTTTTTACTAAAAGTTCCCCAATAGTAAACGTGAAGATCATAGGGACCACAAACAGAAGTCTTTGGAACCCCTGTGACTATTTGTCCATTTTAAAAAGTTAACACTGTGACGACCGAAGCAAGGGGGTTAACGGGGAAGCTGGTCGATCAATGGAAGTCAACCTCTGTAAACCACGTTCAATATCGTCGGTGACCACGAAAGCCAAATAGGAAATTCAGTATATAAATTAATATTTGTTCACATTAATTATGCATATTTTTTATTTAATAGTGTTGTGACTTGTGATGATTGTTCATTTAATATTGCTTGAAAAAAAATATGTTTAGAGATGTGTTTTATAATCATCGATTATTTAGATTCCCATTTGGATATCAAAACTAATTACGGAGCATTTAATTAGAGAAAATGTTATTGATTACTTTTTTTTTTGTCTATTTTATGTTGTTTATTTTATACGCGTATCTCGCTGATACGCTCATCTATTTGTAAAAAAAAGTATATTATATCCATATCAAAATAAATGATACACTTTTTATTAAGGGGTGAAACAAAATAAGTAATACACTTCTAAAATATACCTTATTTGGTAAAAAAAAAAAAAAGTAGGAACCCTTCTCCACTAACCATCTACTTTAATTAAGTGAAATTACACTTTTACCCTTACTTTTACTTTTAAGCATTATTAATTCTATTCAAAAAAAGTGGGACTCATCACACACCTTGACATAAAGTGCAACTACATATCTTCCCTATCTTTGAGTAATATATTTAATTTTTGATGGTATGAAGAGCAAGGTTCAAAGGGATGTTTTAAAGGAATTTATTGAGAAGCTTGGTAAAGACTCTTGATTTGGGTGATGATGTATGTGTTTGTGTGTGTGAATAAGAAAGAGAAGGCTGAGAGAAAGAGTGTGGACTGGAACCAAAAGAGTTGAAATAATTAAAATATCCTCAAGTAACAAAGGGCACTTAACATTGTTTGGGTAAGTGACCAAAACTACTATCAAAAGTGCAAACTATAGGTATTACACCTGCACTTTATTGACCGTAGGCATCAAACGCGCAATTTCATCAAACGACAAGGACTATTCTTGCAATTTATTTCTTAGGAAAATCAGATGATCTACCCAAGGTTTATACACTAGTGGTATTAGTATTTAGTTTTGCACATGATCTAATGTCACGAGTTCAAATTTTGATGTGCACAAGATTAAGATAGATTTAGATGTCGTTAAAAAAGAAAAACGAAATGACTAGCTTAGACCATAAACCCTGGTTGACGGGTGAGGTGTTTATTAATGATGATTGTCTGTCAGCAACCCAAAGATTTAATATATATAATTTTCTGTATCTACACTCTACAAATTCTACAATCTAAATGAAACATCCCAAAATGAAGTTCTCCATCTAATTTGGTACTAATTTGGCAGAGTTGGCTCATTTGTTCTTAGGTGTTGTTTGTTTTTTGACAAAAGGTCTTCCTGGAGTCTTTTGTCTTCACGGCACAGACCACGCGCAGAAAAAGCCTCCCGCAGATGTTTGTTTTTTGGAAGCTCGCAGATCTTTTTATGTCTGCAGAAGGTCTTCTCCAATAAGGTTTGGGCATTAGCTTCTTGGGTCTTCCAAACCTAAAAAAACACATCTCCTCTAAACAACATACTATATTACTGTATGAATTATTTTAATGTTGTTAGACATATGATATATTAAAATTTGATTTATTTAAACAAGTCTACAAATGTTAAAAAACAAACAGCAGCTTTCTTGCAGACTGCAGACCTTTGATCTACCCAGAAGTTGCAACAGTTGGCAGATGTGGTCCACAGACAACATATCTTTTTGCTATAAAAAAACAAACAGCACCTTAGTTACAAATTTCATGGAAAGAGAAAATGAAAAAAAAAAAATCATTCTAGTGTTTTGTTTTATGCTATATATAGTGAATTATCCACTACAAATTGATAATGAAGATTGAATTTGGAGGAGGTAGGGATCAACGGTTGGTTGGACCAGGGACTTGTTGGTAATATAAAGACAAAGTAATACAGCTAGAGTGTTATAGGTTCGATCTTGACCATCATAAGCACGTATTTGTAGTTTTGTACTAAACTATTTAAACACAAAAAATACAATGTATAGTTACTTTTATATTTTCAAACTATATATTGATAAAAGAATATAACAATATTATATGTTACATTTTATTAAGTGATTTTAACAATATTATATGTTACACTACTAAATAATAGTGCAGGTATTTGCGTGATACCAATAATTTAATTTCTAATACAAACGTGAAGATTGCATATTTTGTTGCAATGGATCAAGAAAAGGAATTTTAATAAACGATATTTAATTCATAGAACCACGACGTGTGTTTTGGTCATTATTTATAATATTTAGAATAAAGGATAATATGAACGTGAAATAAGAGAAAATACATTGTTAAAAAAATGTTAAAATTGGAAAATGAATACAAGTCAAACTTTTGAGTTCAAACATTAAACAGTTTCTAAACCGTGTTACAACTTTTCTTCTATGACTCGAGAAAAACTTTTTAACTAATTAGTTTTTACGAATATAAAGGTCAACCTTAAAAGAGGCTTTGCTGATAAGTTATAAAGGTAAGGGTTAAGACCGTTAAGTTATACTCGTATTGAACAAGTCCAAGGTATTTTTGTATCTTGCATAAATATAACTTTGTTTGTATCTAATTTTGATTTTGGTGTTAATCTATATTGCCGGTAAGAAAAAAAGACATCTATTGGAAAAGGTGAAGAAATCTGTAATCGAAGTGATAACAGAGAAGAACAAGAACAGATTTAAACAAAAACTTATTTCATTAACCAAAACCGGCCAAAGGCCAAAGACAAGACTAAATCCTCACTACAGCTCTCAAAACTCTCAATACAAAACGATTCAAGACTACTTGAATCATAAACTCAAAACTGGAAATTAAGACGAAGACAATGAAGAACTACAACGATTACAGAGAGAGAAATACAGAGAATACAAAGTGAATAAATGAAAGAGAAAACCCTAATCTAATCTCTTATACTCTCTGAACCGATCACACAACATTTACACTTTACACCATGCAATAACACAAACATACACAATACACTATATATTTAATGATAAAAGAAACTTACCTTTTACTACCTTACTTATTCAAAAGCTTTACACTTCCAGTCATACTTAACAACCTGAACATAAGATAACAAACAACCAAGTTAGTAATTGTTAACAACACAATTTAGATTACCTTTTCAATAGCCTCCCATAATCTCAATTGTGGAAAAGATCAACAAGAGTAAGTCTTCTACAGAACTCCTCATGATTTTTTGAACAAAGACCTTTTGTAAACAAATCAGCAATATTAAGAGTTGTATCAATCTCACATGTGATTCAGAATGCAATCACATGTGATTCACTATGGAATAACATTATGTGTCATTAATAAAAATTTAATAATTTTTAAAAAAATAATAATAATAAAATATTTTTTTTAAAAAAATAATTTTTTTAAAAAAAATTCAAAATTTTAAAATAAAAAATAAAAAATAAAAAATAAAAAAAATATTTTTTTTCAAAATGACCAAAATACCCCTCAGTTAAAAATTAAAAATTAAAAAAATAAAAAAAAATTAAAATTTAAAATAAAAAATAAAAAATAAAATAAAATAATTTTTTTTAGTGCCAAATGACCAAAATACCCCTCTATGTATAAAATATTTGATTAATCTTGACCATTTGATCATATTGATCAATGGTTGAGATTTGTTCCTTGGGACTTTGTAAAAATCATGGACCTCCTTGAACGCAACTCTAGAAAAATAAACAATATTTTCAAATACTTCTGATTTGACTTCATTAAAAAAAACCCATACTGCCCTAGAATAATCATCAACAATGGTTAAGAAATACCTATAACCTTCTTTACTTGTTACTTTATATGGACCCCAAACATCTAAATGCACTAACTCTCCCAATTGTTTTGATTTATGGTAACTTAAGGGAAATGATTCTCTAGTTTGTTTAGCTCTATGACATATCTCACATGGTGAGACATCAACACTACCATCCAATTTAATTTTAGATTTTAAAACATTCACAACCTGATCAGCTGGATGACCAAGTCTATTATGCCAAACAACCTTAGACAGATAACATTTATTTATAAAGCAGTTATTGGAAAAACACTTACTCACATTAATGACATACAATCCCTCACATTCTTTACCAGTCATCACATCTATCCTTGATTTCAAGTCCTGAATATAACAGTTATTCTCATCAAAACCAACAAACAATTTACAATCTTTGGATAATTTTTGGACAGATAATAGACTCACACAGTACTCAGGGATAACTAAGACATCATATAAGATCACATTATTATTTAATTATAAGTTTCCAATTTGTTTTATAAAAGCATGTGTTCCATTAGGATGACTCACAGCTATTTTTAATTCAGAGACATCAACAACATTTACAAGACGTTCAGATGAGCCAGTCATATGTTGATTGGCTCCCGAATCAACAATCCACCCAGATATTATTTTATTATTAGACAACTTGGAATTAGAATTAAAAAATTTATTGATGTTAGAGTTAAAATTTTTACTATTATTAGCAAGTGTCATACCTGCCATGTTAGAGTGGATACCAGAACTTGTGCTACTTTTTTCTCCAATTAAGTTCAACAATTTAGAAACCTGTTCAGTTGAAAAAGAACCACCAAAAGGTGTTCCACTAGAACTCCCTTGAGTTTCAGTAGAAGACACATTATTAGAAGTATATTTTCCTTTAAAAGTATTAGGTTTTTTCTTATAACCAGGTGGATATCCAACTAAATTATAACATCTATCAACAGTATGACCCAACATATTACAATTAGTACATTTCAAGTTCGGATTGGGTGGTCTACCACTAAACCTGCCTCCATTATTATTATTAGCATTGTTGGAAAAGGTTTTAGTAGAGTTGTTATTACCAGAATTATTATTAGACTGAGATGAAAAAACAGAGGTTTGACCTTTTGAAATGTTATCAGACACTGACCCCTTCCTATGTGACTCTTCTCTTGAAATAATGCCATAAGCAGTTTTAACATTAGGTAATGGATCTCTAGTTAAAACAATACTTCTAATAGGCATATATATATATCATCCAACCCCATTAAGAACTGCATAAGTTTTAAGACTTTACTTTGAACATTAAGAGTTTCAGCATTATTACATTCACATGTATGAACAACAATCATAGAGTCATATTGTTTCCACAACGAATTAAGTTTATGATAATAGTCAGATATTCCTAAGCCATTTTGTTTTATAGAATTAATTTGGTGATGTAGATTGAAGACCATAAACCCATCAACTTTATCATAGGTTTCCTTTAACTCATTCCAGACAACTCTAGCACTTGTATTTCTGCTCTTCAAAAAACACAAATATCGGGTCTTTACTTTAATTCATCATTGGACTGAAAATTTGACCAGCACAAAGTTCATCTGTTATACATCCTAAAATCCAAGATAATACTACAGAGTTACATCTGTCCCACTGACTACTTAGTACCTCATTAGTTAGACTTTTAGTGCATGTACCATCTATGAAACCTACTTTATTTTTAGTTTCTAAAGCAAGTAACATAGTCCTACTCCAGACATTGTAATTTTCTGTTCCTTTTAGTTTTATTGAAATAATAGGTGTACCAAAGGTATCACTAGCATGTAAAAACAGAGGGTCACTAAAGTCTAATTTACTTATCAACGTAACTTCATTCCGATCACCCATGTGTCCACCAAACAATGCAAACATACACCACAGAAAACTACAGATTACCACAGACAACACAACAACAATTCAACCAGAGATAATCAGACAGATTACCACAAACAACACAACAACAATTCAAACAGAGATAGCAGACAAACTATTAAATCCTAAAAAGTAATCAAGTCAGTGAAAAGATTCCAGAGCTCTCGAATGGAGTCTGGACATGAACTAACTTGATACTTTCTCTTCTACAAGGAAACGTTAGTACAACCTAGGTAAACAGTGCAGAATAAAACACAGTATCACACAAAGGACCTTGATTATAGGCCAAGTATGAAGATCCAGGGGCAGTTGATTCCTGTTAAGCAACATAAACTCCCAGATCCAGGGAATTGCTACAATACAAGAATGTTAGAACACTTACTCAGTACTCCACGCCTGCTACAAGTTACTTTCGAACGATCTGCAGCGGAAACCCTAACTCTTCTGGAACAGCCAAGAAGAATCAACGATTTGGGGTTTTGAAACCCTAAGTCACCAGGAACTCAGATCTCTGAATATCTCTTACGGATTTGCAGCGGAAGAACGTAATCACCAGGATCAATGGATGAAAACCCTAGAATCGACGAATCCCAAAACTTCAACGATTTTACTCGAAACGTTTACGAGTAAGCAGACCTACAAGGAGTCGCCTGAGATCTAACAGATCTACCGAGAATGAGATCGGAAAACGAAACCCTAACTTCGACGAAATTTTTTTGCGAAAACAAATAGATCGACGAATCGATCAAAAACGAGAGACGAGTATTAATCTCGCTCTGATACCATGAAGAAATCTGTAATCAAAGTGATAACAGAGAAAAACAAGAACAGATTTAAACAAAAACTTATTTCATTAACCAAAACCGGCCAAAGGCCAAAGACAAGACTAAATCCTCACTACAACTCTCAAAACTCTCAATACAAAACGATTCAAGACTACTTGAATCATAAACTGAAAACTGGAAATTAAGACGAAGACAATGAAGAACTACAACGATTACAGAGAGAGAAATACAGAGAATACAAAGTGAATAAATGAAAGAGAAAACCCTAATCTAATCTCTTATACTCTCTGAACCGATCACACAACATTTACACTTTACACCCTGCAATAACACAAACATACACAATACACTATATATTTAATGATAAAAGAAACTTACCTTTTACTACCTTACTTATTCAAAAGCTTTACACTTCCAGTCATACTTAACAACCTGAACATAAGATAATAAACAACCAAGTTAGTAATTGTTAACAACACAATTTAGATTACCTTTTCAATAAAAGGTTATTGTTAATGGACCTCATACTTTTTAGTCGAGTTGATCTTGAGCTTAAAGTTGAGTCAAACCGAACTTGAATATATCAGTTAATTAATCAATCTCGAGATTTAAAATGTAAGCTTTGTCAAAGTTAAAATCAAGTTTCGAGTTTTATAATAGGTCGAACTTAATAAAAAATTATCATCAGATTTTTGTAAAATTTTTAGGTCTCTATATCTTGGTTTCTGTTTTTAGGTAATAATAGTAAAGTTGTTAAAAACAACATGTTCAACTAGTCAAGTTCAATACTTCAATGACAGAGGTCGAGCAAAAATATGTCTTCATTATGAAATCTTAACTCTTAAGAGAATGATATATCATCATATAAATCGTTGAATTTACGAAAATTAAAAGGTGTGGAATTTTTTTCAAGCTCCCACACGTTTATGCCAGTTGTCATTAAAACAAGTTACATATTGTTTTAGAAAAAAATTTAATTTCTTACATCTTAATTACTTATTTAAAATCTCAATAGATACATCTTAATTACCAAGAAAGTTTGTTTGACTATTTTCGGGTTTTTCCGATTTTAGACCGAACCAGACTGCCCGGACCGGAACGTTCGTAACCGAGGACCCATTTTGCATGAAATTAGAACCAAGATCCGAACCGATATAGTTCGATTCGATCTTCTCCGATCCGGTTCTAGTCGGTTCTCGATCCATTCATTTATAATTATTTCTCACGCTCATTTTATTGACATAACTTCTTCTTAGCTATAACCAAATGAACTAAAATAGCAATCCACATATTACCATTAAATTTTGTTATTTTGTTATTTGTATTAAATATCCACTAATTGAAAGTTTAAATTATTAGAATGTAAAACTCAGCACAATTTCTATAATAGTAAATCCTTTGTGGAAGACCCTTTTTTCTTATAACCAAATCTTCTTTTAACAAAAAAAAGAAAGAAGGTTTTTAATCGCAGCAGTCTACTATTTTTGTACATTTTTCCTAGTGGGAGAATTATTTTTTTTTGATACTTTTAGGAGGAGAATAATTAACGGGCCTAAATTGGGCCAAACATATGGTCCAAGATTGGGCCAGCCATATATGATCGTGAAACTTACGACAGCAACACAGAAGTAATAAGAGATCTAATGAGTGTTGAAACAGTACTGAACTGGAGTGTGCAGGCAGCAATCTATCTCGGAATAAATGTCTTTCCAATCGCAGCCGTCCATTACCCGAAGTCCACCATTTTGAGCCACTCTGTCATCCACTTTCAACACCTCTCATCTCACCTTTGTTATTATTGCCAGTTTCCCACTACCATCCAAACCTTCATACACACTCCCTCAGCGAATAACCACCCACCAAATCAAACTAAAATTCACATTACACACCAAATAACTCATTTGTACTTTTAATCATATTCACCATTCTACCCCTCTAATTTAATCAAAATTCCCATTTTGACCCCTATCCCAATTCTTTTGCAACCAAATACTGCTAAATACACCCTCCGTCCCACAAAAAACTTCTCATTTCATCCTAAAATTTTGTCTCACAAAAAACTTCTCAATTCATCCTAGAATTTTGTCCCACAAAAAACTTCTCATTTGCTACATTTAATGGGCTCCACATAATAAAATACTATTATTATTAAGGATCATACCACTTATTGTAACGCCCCAAAATTTAAATTATTTAATTAATTAATTTTAATTAGTAGAAAAATGAATTGTATATTTTAAATAGTTAATATTTGTCAGTAATGAATTTATTAGACGACATGTAGTTGGATGGTTCGTATTAGTCAGGCGACCCGTAATTAGACGGTTCGTTGTAGTTAGACGTTTTTTTATTTGGACGTTAAGTTGACCGTATGAGTTGTATGGTATTCTTTTGAATCGGACCGGCCGAAGGCCAAGGCCAATAACCCAACAATATTTGAGATGATGGTCGGTTGGCAGAAGAGGGCCGAACATTCCTAAAGTTTTGTTATTTTCTGTTTTGTGTCCAACTAGAAAACAACCGAGCCCCTTATTTCTCTTGATCGGTAATTGAGCCCAATGGAAACAACTAATCTCAGCCCATAATGCAAAGTAGCGAGCTCAAAGCCTTATTAATCCCTTAACCTCCAAGATGTAGTCCTCTCATAATCACAACGTCTTTTTCCAAACCCTATTGCCGACACCCTTCTCCTCATTCTCAATCCCGATCGGCAGCTACCTAAAGCATTCTCATCAGTTTTCTTCCCTCATCGATCAACTCTACACTCGTTTCAGTCGTTCTCATCGTTAGGTCAGTAATTAACCAAAGGCTACAAGTTTTAGAAGCATCTCTCAGAAACAAGCAGATTACAAGTTTAATATCTGCATTCCGCCTCCTTTGATCACCTGTGTGAGCATCTCGAATCCAGGACATTGTGATCAACTAGCGGTGAGAAATTGCTTCCCTTTATTAGCGATAATATTGTATCTATAGACTCGTTTTTAACCTGTGTTCCTTTGGAATTAAGTTGTGTGATCGAGCAGCTCCAATCGTGCCTTCCTTTTTCTGGTGGGAGCAGACTATCGCAACACGATTCCGGGTTTGAGAGTTTGTAGTGCTTCGTGAAGTGATCCAATCGGAAGAGTAGTATCAGCACGAACAATTGGTGGATTCGGCGGTGATTCTTCGGTAGTATTTCTTTTCCTGTTTTCTTTAATCTATACTCGTTACCATATTAGTGCCGTTTATTTCAAATCCTAACTGCTTTGGGTATCGGTTCTGCCTACCCAGGTTACTGTCCAAACCGTGACCTTGTACACCATCGTCGATCTCCATAGTTGCTGAATCATGTTTAAGTATCAGTTGAAAACTGTTGGTGACAATTGTGTCGATATTTGGGTTCTGATCTGTGAACCCTGTATGATCAGATATAATGGACCCCGGGTTTCAGGGTGGGGCTTCGCTTTTCCGTTTAGATTAAACCGTTATTGTTAACCGAAGGGAAACCGAACCCGTAGGGTTCTTGGTTTCCTAATCGGGAAGCTTTCTTTATTTTTATCGGGTTGCTCTTTTTGGGAAATTAATCATGTCAGTCTAACCTGAGTTCTAGGGCTGTCGGGTATTAATTCTAAGTGTTCGGGATTATTTTCGGTGACGGGTCGGGTTGCTAAAACGGGTTGTATAAATCAACATTTTCTGGCAGAATCTGCCCTCCTGTTCTAGACTGTTTTTGATGTGCTTAAAATAATTTTTAGAGTTTTTGGCCCGTGCTGAAACCTTGATTTCTGAGTTAGCTTTTCAACGCCGCAACCCTCTCGTCAATCCGAATTACGGTTTAAAAGTTATAGTCAATTTAGTATGCTGCTGTTAGGAAAATGACCTGTGCAGCTATGCTGTTTTGTGAGCCTGTTTTGAGACACTTAGAGTCTGTTTTAGCCAGTGACCGTCTCACAGAGATATGTAGTTCTGGTTGTCTACTTTTCATGGTAAAAATATGGGATAAATCTACTGCACATTTTAAGAGTTATAGCAGTTTCCGTGAGACCGACGGGTGCTGCCAGTTTTCTAAATTGAGTCCTTAGAACGGATTGTAATTCGGGTTTCATTTTTATGCTTTTAGGATCATCTAGGAATACCGAGCAGCGCCTTAGAGTATTGAGGATCCTTTGGAGCTTACGTTTCTCGAGGTGAGTATTCTCACCGTGTATTCAGTTTTAACGTTGTACATGCATGACTTATGTGTTACAATTCTTGCACCATAATTGTTATCTGAGCTTGAGCTGTTATCTGAGTTTGATCCGCTATCTGAGTTTGATTTGTTATCTGAGTTTGACATGCTATCTGAGTATCTGAGCAGCTGTTGATTTATTTTAATCTGAGACATTGTGCCTGAGTAACCGAGCTCGGCACAGGGTCATTCTGTGCTACTACTTGCTAGGGCATCTGAGATAATTATGTTAAAGAGATAATAAAACATAATAACACACATCTGAGTTTTTGGCTATATGCCTGGGATCACCTCCCGTCTGAGTTTTGGGATTATTCCCGTCTGAGTTTTGGGATCACTCCCGTCTGAGTTTTTGGCTTATGCCTATATGAGGTGTGAGGAGGGGCGAGGTTGATCTCTCGTCCCAAATCACACAAGCGCGCTATATAAATTAAAATCTGAGTAATAAAATCTGAGAAATAAATCTGAGTAATTAATCGAGTAGATTTTGAGTAGGAGTACACCGATGTGCCCTCATGTGTTGTATGTTATGATTGTTTGCATTTTGAGAATTATTCACTCAGCTTCCCCAGCTGACCCAAACTTTCTCCCACATTGTTTCAGGTACCAGCAAAGGAAAGGATAAGGTGGACGGTTGACCGCTGTATCTTTTCATTACTGATGTGGACATCATTTAATATTTTAAAACACTTAACTTTATCTTAACTATTTCCGCAATAAATACGTTTTGAATGTTAAATATTAATATCTGAGATTTATTTATGGGACCTTTTGATTATAATTTTATTTTCAAAAATTTCAAAAATCTTGTAAATTTTTGGGTGTTACACTTATTATCAACTAACAATTTTTCTCTCTCTAAACCATCTTATATTTAAATCAAATTTATTACCAATGATCCCACCACTTCCTATCACCTTAAAACTTGTGCAAATATAAAATGGAAAGTTTTTTGTGGGACGGAGGGAGTAGTTTTTTAACATCTTATAAACTTATCCACTAAAGCTTATTAGTTATTACTTGCACTATAAACTGATAAGCTCTTAAAGGTAAGTTTGTTGACTTTTTCAAATTTTAGTATCCGCTCCGCGCTTGTAACCCGCGACTTTGTTTTCTCAAATCAATATCACATCACACTAAAACTAACACATTTATGTTAACAACAATATTTTACTTAATATTTTATGTACTTCCTCCATATTAAAATAAGTGACACAAATTGACTTACATGTTTTTAAGGTAAAAGATTAAAGTAGAGGTTAAAATAGATTAAAATACATAGTTAGTGAAGGATGAGTCCAACTTTTTCTTATTTAAAGTGATATTAATGAGTTTTAAAAGTAAAAGTAATGGTATAAGGGTAATTTCATTTTATTAAAGTAGATAGTTAGTGTGTATGGGTCTCACTATTTTTACTAAATAAGGAAAATTTTCAAATTGTGTCACTTATTTTGATACAACTCAAAATAAAAAGTGTAAAGTGTGTTACTTATTTTGATACGATGGAAGTATAAAATACACAAACACAAATATACTAATACGCACAAAAATACCATAAACTCATCTTTTTACTGCAGCCTTTGAACTAACACCACCGTGCCAAACTGTCAATAGTGTCAGACTGTCAGTTTACTGAAGTAAAGTGGAACCCAAGCCACCAATGACACAAGTCGAATTTTTGGAACAAATTATGCAAAAGACAACCTCAAGTTTCAAAACTTGCAAGATACAATAATACACTTGTGCTACTAGATTATTAATGCAAACTTCATCACGTCAATTGTACCGAAGACACTTTAATGCTCTATTCAATGGGTTTCGATCTCAATTTCAATTAACAAACAAATAATTAAATTGTAGAACAAATGTATCATACTTTACAACCACATGAACAGGAATGTAGATAGAAATTTAATGAAAAACTAGCAGCATAAAGAAGGGAAAACAATCTTGAACTCGTTAGTGAAAATGGCTGTCTTTTTTTTCTTTTCTCTTTTTTATAAACGAGGAGGAAAAGAAAAAGAAACGTTTTTCTCTCTTTTTCCATCAATAATTTATAGAGTAATTGATATATAAGATAATAAAATGGAACAAAAATCATACAAATACATACAATAATCCTATACAGAATACAGCGAAATTGACACACCGTACCGTTGCTGAGGAATGCAATTCCTCTCTGGACCCTGGTGGTGATGACGGTCCGTACAATTCCGGAGGAAAATTCAACGGTGATGATGACGTAATCGGTGACGGAGCGCCTCTAATAGGGGGGGAGTTTTCGGCCATTGCATTTTTGCCAAAAATCTCCTTTGGTAACAAAACTCTAGAAATACCAAAAATTGCAACCGGATTCTGATCCAATACGGTTTGTGTTACGGAAGCTTGAATAATGCCCGTATTAATTGCAACCGACCCGTTAACTCGAGAAATATTCAATGTGAAGCTACCCGCCCCTTTGTCCTCAGTTGCTAGGGTTGGTTGAACAGGATTCACAATCGATTGGAGCGACCCGAGCGGATAGTAGGAATGTAGCACGTGGAACCTTAGAACGTCGGCTTTCTTATCGGCCGGCAACGACTGGAAGTTTGCCGTCGCCGGTAGATCGGTGAATGCGTCGTCAGTTGGGACAAACAGTGTAATTCCAGCTCCGCCTTCTTCAGATTCAAATTCCTGAACGACTCCTGATGCAGCAAGCATAGACGTCGCTACATTGAAGTTATGGCCGTCGATTAAAGCTTTACTGATGTTAACCGCTAACGACGGTCGAGTCTCCGACGCCAGTAGATCGAATCCGTACGGTACAATTAACGAATTAACGGTGAAGATGCTTACGTTGTACGGTAGGCTTTTAATTAAGGAGATTACGGAAGCGTTGTTAGGTGGTTGAGAGTACGCCGCTGGTGATCGGACGGTGGTTGTATTGGTTTGACCGTCGTAGGTGACGTTGACCGAGCCGAAATTGTTGGTGGCGCGGCCGGTGGTTTGGAAGAGAGTAGTGATGAGCTTACCTGACGGCGGAAAGCGGCGGAGGTCGTGGACGGAGATGTATTGTAACAGGACATGGTAGCGGATAACGTCGGCGATGTTTGTGGAGGAAGGAGAGCGACGGATTAAGTTCGATGATCGGAGGATGGAGTTAGGGACGGCGAGGAGAGTGAGGGAGGTACGCTGGGAGAGATCGGCGGCCACCGTGGTGGTGGAGAGGAGGTCGGAGAAATCTGAGAGATCTGGGTAAGGGGATAAGAGACGAGTAATGTTAACGGCGGAGATGATAGTGGCATTTAAAAGTAAATATAATAAAATGATAGGGGTAAAGCTGGAAATAATTATAGATGGAGAAACAGCCATTTTTCCTTATCAAGTGTAAGGAAGCTGGACTAGTGAGAGTGATATGTAAACGATGCTGATGATTTGTTGAAACTTGAAAGCAAATACATTCGGAATTAGGACAATACAAACATCAAATCCCTATACTTATGTCTGTTGATAATATTAGTCCTTCTACTTACTAATTTTCATACTTTACTCCTCAATGTTTGTTTCTTTTACATTTTCCACACTATTTACTTATTTAGCATTGTAACTTTACTACTTTAGCTTCATTTTATTCTATGTACTTATTTATGCGCCTAAATTCGATGAACTTGTAAAAGTGTTCAATACTGAAAATTGAACTTGGAAAATATATCTCATAAAAGTAAACATGTTGTTATGTCTCTTATTTTTTGAAGCAGAAAGTGCCTAAGATAGTTTATATGCTCAATAATTCTTGGTATACAAAATAGATATATTGTATAAAATGGTATATTTGTATATACTGGAGCTGTTACCGAATTTATTAAAATATAATACATAAAATAAGATAATAAATACTAGTTTTCAACGGTGAAACTGAAATCCAAACAGAAATAAGTTGAATTGGTATGACTAAGTTTTGTGCTTAACATAATTTCCTTAAAACAGGTTCGTTGATTGTTGTCCCAGGATACAAGCACTTAAGCAGTATGTAACATCCAAACATGATGCCACTTCCCAAGGTTCACCCGTGTTCCTTGCTGTTTCTTCTCAAGTGTATAAGTTGGATTATGTGTTGCCAACTATTCTATTTTATTCTTTTGAAGTTAACAACAGAATTGATTTCAATGTGTGTTGGAAAGACATCCAGGTCCTTATAGAAATGGATATTGGATAGTGAAATGGATACTTTTTCAACAAAAATTATAAATTCAAGTCATTTGGGTAAGGAAATGAAAGGTGGTGCAAAATGTACAAATGTTACAAGACTTTGGGTGCACTAATGCAAATAACCAAAAGATATTATAGGTGGAACATTTAATAACCAACAGTAAACGCTAGAGCAGAGTGTTTACAGACCAAAAGAAAAACTTAAGATACTTTTGTTAAGTGAAAGGAAGATTCGGTTTTGATATTTCATTTTGCAATCTCTTTACTGCATATATGTTACTTACGTATAAGGGAGAAATTAACCATATGCCGATAGCATAATGGTCAAGGTTAGATCACCGGCTCTCAAATGACTTTTAGAATGTTACGGTTCAATCCATTCATAAGTTAACATTTACCAGACAGTTAGAGGAATTACGAGGAAGAAATGAAACTTTTTTCGTTGTGTTTTATTGTGTCCAGGCATTAAATACGCGAGAATTTTCGAGTTTGCGGACCAATATTATTGTCATTTTTCCTTTTTTTATTCCGTACGACATGATTGATATTATGTAGGACCACATTAATTTTGTGTAAGAATAAGTTTTTATTATATTGCTTTTAAATTTCTGTATGTTGTTTTTAACTTAATATAAAGAACTTTTAATATAAAAAGGTCAATAAATTCTGACCTAAAAAATGTTAGAAAAGTTCACATAGCAAAAAATTGTTTCTATTGCGTGATAATGAAACAACAACGTCAACGAAACATAATCTTTTAAGGGAGGGGAATGCAGTAGACAATAATACATTTACTTAGAAGTAGATGGACTACTTACATGAAGATGTCCGACAAAAATGCGAGGAAAACTTAATTATAATAAATTTTCATATATTGTTACGCCATAATTTCTACAGGCAATGTTGCTCACAAACATCACGATCCACCCAACAAAGTGGCGGTTTCTTATAACAACAATAGCATCTAAAGGAGTCGGGTCCATGACAACTTTGTTTAAAGCAATGACCGAGAACAATCTTTCCGCTTGATAAATTTGAAGTCGTTGCTGCCTTCCTGCCCAAAATGTTTGGTGTACCTGAATCACCACAAAAAGCCATAAATTTTGTGGGATGTTAATGTTTGGTTTCAGTTAACTCTCTGTGTGCGTGTTTATATACATATACAACAGCAATAAGAATGATATGCAATCTATTTAAAAGAGGGTTATGAATGAGGGATACGAAGGTAGAGTGACTACGCGTTAATGTACTTATATAATTTATTTATTTATTTATTTATGGGGTGCATACATTCATGAATGGAGGCAACAGAAGCCATGAGAATGAGAAAGAGTACTGCTGTAGAGCTAAAATTAAAGTTGTCCATTTCAAGGATGAAGAAGTACGTTGGTGCAGATGGAATTGAGAAATGAAGGGGTCTTTATAAGACCGCTGCCAACGCAGCGTCACCACCGCCCGTCAGCAGGCTTTTCAAGCCGTCGTGCCACGACGGCGTTGGCACCAGCCCGTCGTGGCGTGCGTCGTGGTGTTTACGTCGTCTTGTCGACGGACGTGGGAAGGGCGTCGAGAGCGGAAGAAGAAAGAGAGGGGAGAGAGAGGAAAGGGGAAGGAAGAGAGAGAGGGGGTGGGATGCTTTGAGGACTTGTACACTAGGCTGAAAAAGTTGTACATGTCATGTTTTTTTTATAAAAAATAGTTTTTTTTTGTTTTTTTTTAAATTTAATGTTTTTTATATATATCTGTTTTAATAATACAAATATATTAGTGTTTTTATAATTATTTAATTTAAATTAAAAATGATGATGTGGAAAGTATAGGTTTAGTGATGGGTTTAGTGATTGGTAGGGTTGGCACGAACGTGTCAGTAGCAGGTCAGTAAGGATGCGATGACGTGGCGCTAGTGATGGGTTTAGTGATGGGTAAGGGTTGGGAGAGGCCTAAGTAGATGTAAGGAATTGAAATACATGCATATGGTTATTGGTTAATTTGACTTTTGTTATCTACATACTGAATGCATTATATTATGGCTCATTAAATCTTGCATATTGCAATCCGATTCGACTAATTTAATTTTCACTCTGTTTGTTAGGGCATCTGCATCGGTCATCTCTAACAAATTGCTATTGACTTGCAAAGCATATTTGAAATCCTCCGGATTTCAAGTTAAGCAATTCTATTTGCAACTCATATGTAATATTAAAGTAATTTTTTTTCATTTTTTAAATAAAAGTGATTATAATTTGTTTAGATTTCATTTTTTTAATAAAGGTGATATAGCAATGGGGTCCACTTTTAAAAATTTATTATAATTGTAGTGATGGAGAAAGGAGTTGCAAAGCTGACGTGTCACAATTGAAATCTGAATAATATTTCATGGATGTGGATGACCTTACAATCACTAAATTAGCCAGCGACACGTACAGTAGGTGTTTGACTGAATTACTGACTGAAAAAAGAGAAATGATATTTAGTCCTACCATTTAGACCTACTCATAGGTCTACCCACTTGATAGGATGACATGTGTATTTCACTAATTCTCTCTCCTAATATTATCCCTTGATTTTGACATGTGTCTTCATCTAATGAGTAGGCCTATGAATAGGTCTAAATGGTAGACCTAAATACCATTACTCCTAAAAAAAATAAAATAAACATGTGATTATTTTGCGTTGATATTGCTTTAATTTCTAAGATGTTTTGTCGTTTCTCTTGTTAGTCTAGATTCTTTTCTTCTTCTACTTTTGTCCAGCTGTGTAACAGCACATCACTTTTTTGCTTGATTAAGACGTATACATTATAAGCTGTTTCATTCACCATTAAATTTTGTTTTCATAAAAATTTAATGATTTATGGTTTTACAGAGTAGTGGATTAACTCTATTAGAGCATCCCATGATTAACTTCACAAAAGCTTATTGCTTTGCCATATCAACATTTCAATAACCAAAAAACTTTTCATAAATAGCATCTTCAGTGGTTAACCTTTGCAAAAGCTTTTTCTTTTACAATTTTTTTAATTTACCTTTATCTATTTCAAATGTTTTATAAATACCCTATATATATAATTCGACAATTTTTTAACATATTACTAAATATAATATTTTTATAATATGTCTCATACAAAAATATTATAATAATTGACATTAATATTATATAATTTATTTATTAACTAACAAAAATATAATAAAGAATTTATATATAAATATATTTAAGGTTTAAAATGAAAAGTTATTAAATATGAGGGACCAAAAAAGACAAACATTAAAAGTAGGTTAAAAGGTTAGTAGAAAAAAAGTCTTTACAATAAGCTTTTAGAAAAGCTAGTCATTGCAATGGTAATAAGTCATGTAAAGACTTATTGAAATAGTAATAAGCTTTTAAAAAAGCTACCATTGGAGATGCTCTTAGAGCATCCCCAATGGTTAACCTTACAATAGCTTATTAGTTTTGCCACATCAACAATCTACTAACAAAAAATCTCTACATAAATAGCATCTCCAATGGTTAACCTTTTCAAAAGCTTTTTCTTTAACAATATTTCCAATTTACCTTTATCTATCTTAAATGTTTTATATATACCCCTTATATAATTTGACACTTTTTATAACATCTTATTACATATAATATTTTTTTAAATATCTCATACAAAAATATTATGATAATAGACATTAAATATTATATAATTTATTTATTAACTAATAAAAATATAATAAAGAATTTATGTATAATATATCTAAAGCTTAAAATGAAAAACTATTAAACATAGAGGACTAAATAAGACAAATTTTAAAAGTACATTAAAAGCTTAGTAGAAAAAAAGTCTTTGAATAAGCTTTTGAAAAAGCTAGTTATTCCAATGGGTAAAAAGTCATCTAAAGACTTATTCAAATAGTAATAAGCTTTTAAAAAAGCTACCATTGGAGATGCTCTTAGTAGGATTTTTAAAATATTGTTCATAAATTACATGAAACTTGATTTATATGCTTCCATTACTTTGCATTAAAAACATAGTTTATTGGCATCTTAAAAGTTTCGTGGACACCACAATAACAAGCTAATATATTTTAGGTGCCATCTCCATTATTAGATTAAAGGATAATCTTGTTTAAGCTCTCGTTGTCACATAGTTGTATACTATAAGCTTACACGGTACACAGAATACCCTAATCAGGGCGGCCCTGAGTTTGTCGGAGCCTTAAGCGAAGAATGATATTGGGCCCCAATCGTAATTGTAAAAATAAATATCAACTTATTCTTCCAATCACATTCACATTCGCATAGCACTAGAATGTAGTCAATGAAAAGAGGATTATAAAAAAACGACTTACTCATAAATAAATAAAAAGAGTGTTAAAAAATTATTGGCCCCCAATTTAATATTTTGTTATAGGCTCGGGCCAACAATTCCTGCCCTCAGGGCCGGTGATGAGTACTGACCCTAATAGGTTCATAACGTTAAGGTGCTGCACCTAGTCAACATTCTTTAGCAAACTCTTTGATGTACACTAAAAAACGAGAACACTATCGATCTCGTTGATTCATAGAATATCCAGGACAATCTAATAAAAAATCAGTTTATTTAAAAAATACCATGAATTTGGTCTTGTTCAACAAAAACACGGAATTTTAGAGAAAATTCAACTTTCATAAAATCATCAATTAAAATTTACCAAAGTCTCAGGATTAAGACAATCCTTAAATAATGCCTAGATTTTCGAATGGGTCAAAAAGACAAATGAGCTGGAAACTGAACCTAAAACAAAGTCAAAATTTTAAAATGCAAATAACTCCCAAAGCACATGAAATGTAGCTCGAGCCAAAAGTTCTGCAAACTATGGCCATTTACCCGGGTGTAATCCTTGTGGCTAGCTTCGATTTGGCTGGTTGAACGCATGAAATGTAACTCTAGCCAAAAGTTACATCCACTTAAATGCAACATCTTTCCTCACATGATTTTAGGCTTCAAAGACGGAAAAAAAAAATATTACTCCACATTTTGGCCTGCATCACTCCTTTACAGGTTCATATAAGTGGTTTGACAACTTTTTGACAGATATTATTCTTTCATCTTCCAATTTTTCCTGGTGCATATTCAAAGTCTTCAATGTTCGGAAATCTTCCAACACGAATTAGTAGTGCAGTTATGTAAATCGACATATGTATACAGGTGGTTCTCTCAATTCAGATCAAATGATGGGGTTTACATGAACGGCTCAACTATGTAGAATAAAAGGAATTGTAAAGTAATTATGAAATACAATCTTCAAATTTTCTAGCAACATGGATTTCCCCAAACCCCCAAATGTACATATTCTTTTTGACATCTTTGACATTTCAAGTCTTCATTTCAAGTCACTTGCCGTGGGTTGAACCGAACTAATTCGGGTTGCAATAAAAATTAGGCCTTGAGAATAATCAAAACGAAATTCCCTCCAAAATAAAACAAAAATACCTAAACTTTCTTCACAAACTTTGATTTTTGGGATGAAGGAAAAATGAGGTAATGGGAATCGAGTAACTGAAAATGTATCAGAATCAGAACATGAAAACAAAATTCAAGAAACTGAAAACCAAACAGAAGAAGGTATGAATATAATGTTGCTGAGTTGACCGAACCTGGTCAACGCATAATTATTGCTCAAAAATTTCCACTCATAAGAAACATGATAAAATCGACAAAAAAGAAGACGAAAATGACGATAATTAGTCACAAGCTGGTCTCCCGGTACTGAATGGTTATTATTTAAGAACCCAAAAGGCCAAGCTGGTCTCCATGGTTATTATTTTAGAACCCAAAAGCATAGCCGATGTAGGTCTAGGCGAATACCAAACGCGAGAAAAAGTACACTTTTAGGCTACTAGGTATCGGTACCACATGTGGTACCCATTTTGCTTGCCACATCATCGCCTTCTAAACAACCACACCACCACCACACCACATCATTTGGTGGAAATACTCATCACACCACATCACATCATTTTATTTTTCATCTCATCATTTCTTTTCCATTTATTTTTTAAAGTTAAAACTAACATTTTATTAAATAAAAAATTACTTAATTAATTTATAATACCATATTATTAAAAATTTATAATAAATCAGATTTTAATTAAAGTTTAGAAGAAAAAAAAATTATAAAAATTTATTAATATAAAAAATCTGTGGATTTGAAGCCCATAGACAAAATATTTAAAAGCCCAAAATCTTTTTAAAACCTAAAACCTAATATCCTGCACAACTCCATTTCTTCTACACTTCTCCTTCTTCCTCCATTGCCATTAGGGGTGCCCAACGGGTCAACCCGACCCGACCCGGCTCTTATCGGGTCGGGTCTGTCGGGTTTGAGGGTGAAAAATCCTAACCCGAAACCCGACACAATAAGGTTTCGGGTTGGTCGGGTTCGGGTCTATCGGGTTTCGGGTTTGTCGGGTTGACCCGATCGGGTTGGTCGGGTTATACATTTTAAAAGTTCAAGAAACGCACATTTATAAAAATAAAAATACACTGATTCATATTAGTTAAACGAATAGATAACTTACAAACAAACAAACTCCAAAACAAAAAAAATATCTTTGTAATAGAATCAAGTAACTAATATCAAATGGTGATTTTTGCAAGCAAGCAAGCAAGTAGCTAACATCAATTGGTGCTCTGTGTATGTTAGCAAACCATGATCTTGTGTCTTGTATATTGAAATTCAAAAAGAAAACATAAAACAATTTCGGTAAAGATTGAATGTGACATTGGTTTCCTTTTCTTTCGATATTATATGGTGATGATATATTAAAATTTTAAATTTTAAATTTTAAGTTTAACCCTTATCGGGTCTAATCGGGTCAACCCGAAACCCGAAAATAATAAGAATCATAACCCGAAACCCGACCCGATAAGGAACCGGGTTAGTCGGGTCGGGTTTAAATAACCCGATATCAACACACGACCCGGTTACACCCGGCCCGAATAGCGTTATCGGGTTCGTGTTCGGCTCCGGGTCGGGTCGGGTTGACCCTTTGGGCACCCCTAATTGCCATTGTTTCTTCACAGGTATTTTTTTTTTTAATATTATGAAGAGCCACATGTAAGACTCGAAATGCCCCCCACAACGGTCACATATTCTCGAAAAGCCACCCCCACACCCCGTTATCCACCGTTGCCCGTTGCCATCTCCACCCACGCCGCACCACAACGCCGTTGGGGGGGGGGGGGGGGGAGGGGTGTTCCCTTGCCTAGCCACGTCATCGCCATCCAGGTCACCCCCACGCCCCATCGAATTTGGTCCCAGCAGCCTTAGGAGCATTATCAAAAGCACAACCAAAATTCGGCTGTTACACCTTCACAAGGCCTAATTTAGGAAATCTAACCTATGACTCAGGTAGGGGTAACAATTCAGGTTACATACGGGTTCAGATGATCGGATTTGCAGGTTGACGGGACATAAACGTTTAACCTGAAACTAACATGTTTATATAAACAGGTCAAATATTCCTACACTAACATGTTTACCTTCAACCCGAACACGACTAAGATTACAGGTTAAACAAGTTATCGGAGCAAACATGTTGTTGTCATTTTAGAAATTCATAACAAAATAGCAAAACACCAAGATTACTAAGTAATCCTTTCCGTTTTTATGTAACTGTTAGTTATGTTTTAACTAGTAAAATATAAACTAAGTATAAATATATTATTTCTAAAAATATTTTAATAATAAAACGGATTGACGGGTTGACCCATTTTAATTATCATCGATGTGAAACTAACTTATTTAATTAATGAGTTAGTTGAGTCGCCCAATACTGACTCAAAACTTCTTTATTTCAACTCAAATATGTTTAGTTTCATGTCGGTTTTAGATCGGGATTCGTGTCGGGTTAATATTATAGGAAAGAAGTCCCATGGGAACAACTTAGGGACTTGGTTTTAGAGCTTGTGTTTATGATAACGGTATATCGGGCTGGCCCGAATTAGTTGAGGCTAATAAGATTGATGAGTCGGGGACGAGTGAAATGTATGATGAGTTGAGAACACGGGTTAGTGGTTTGAATATTTTTCTGGTTTGTGTGGTTGTGGAAGAAGGTGTGATGGAGTTAAAGGTTGCTAGGGCATTTTAAGCTGTATATTTTTAGTTTATCATGTACAAGTTTAGTTACTAGATCATAAATGCATGTAAAATATAATATAACTAAATTTTAGATGTAATAAACAATCAAGATGCCCCAAAGGACATGGTGACAATTCTGGAAAATTATGAATGAATATAAATATGAATACTGCGAGTGAGTTGAAACCAAATTAACAGAACTAGAGCAAATCATGATGGTTCAATTTTTGGTTCTAGAATCAATCGAAACTTCAGGTTTGGTTAGGAACAAAATCAAAAATCGGATCAACCTAAACTGCCACATTTTGTGTATTTGATATATCTTAAGTAGTTTATTTGGTAAATAGAAAATATTTACATTTTGACTAATTGTTTATATTGTCTTGAAACTTGAGTCTAAATCTAAAAATATGGATACAAATTGAAGAAAATGATGTTTGTTACGTTAAATGCAAAAAAATTGGTATGCAGCCTGAGTTACACAGTAGCTGAACTACGAATGAAACCGAAATTGTATAGTTTTTGAATGCATAAAACAAACCTTTTTTACTCGCTTTAGGTTTTATGAAAGAAAAAAGAAACATACCCAAATTGAAGCAGCCTCACCCATCTCCATCCAATCATGCAAAATCCATGTGAAGACTTGACAAGTGATATGATATTGATTATCGAGTTTTGTCTTCTCTAATCAAACTTTATCTATAGTCCTTACTTTGGCCCACCCTCGAAACATTATTTCCGAGTGATTACGTTTATTTTAAATTATCTCCAAAAAAAATTAGAGTTTCCATGAAAAATAGTTCAAATCTAATAAGCAATTAGCAGATTTGGAATTTTTTGTCACATGGCTGTATAATTGCTAAAGTTCGATAATCTTATTAATCTGATAGATGATCAGATAACTCATGCAATTTAAACAATGACAGGCGAACAACATCCATACACGTGGACGGTGGAGTTCATTCACTCTTGCTCTATAAATCAAGTACAATGATCACACCACCAAAAAACACCGAGCTCAGCAAATTCGATTAAAACCTCATTCTTCTTCAAATCATGTCTTGCTGCGGTGGAAAGTGCGGTTGCGGATCAGGCTGCTCTTGCGGCAGCGGCTGCAAGGGGTAAATATTCTTCAATTTCAACGATCTAATCAATTATTTCGTATTTAATTTGAGCAAATTAACCGTAATCACAGTGTTTTGTTTTTAAAGAGATTTGACGGAAACTGAACATTTGTTTGCAGATGCGGGATGTACCCCGACATCGAGACCTCCACCACCGCCACCGTCATCGTCGATGGTGGTGTACCGAAGAAGATGTAAGTAATACACCTCCGGCCAGTTTTCAGGCATCAATTTCTTAATTCTTTTGAAATTTCAACAATTAGGAAGTATTTTGGCGGTTATTTATTTGTGAATGTTTATGTAGGTATGATGACGGAAGTGAGGGAATGTTTGTAACTGCAGAAGGTGGACATGCCTGCAAGTGTGGCGCAAACTGCAAGTGTGATCCTTGCAACTGTTAAGTAAAAGGATAGATGATATTTAATTAAATAAATTAACATCTATCTTTTTAATTGTGTTATGTCTCCATGTTTCTAGTGATGAAAGTGAAAATTAAAATAAAAAAGAAGCATCAGCCCGTGTTACCTAACCCTCGCTTATGAGGTTTAGGGTAGGGGTTTGGGTTTATGTTTGTGTTTGCTTCATAGCTACTATAAATGGTTGTTAAAGTATTGTATTAAAAAGTATGTAAGATTATGTATGACTAATCGGATTGTTATGTGGAAATATCTTAATTTCATGTATGTAGCTTTTTTACGATATGCCTACTTTTTGACGTTTTTGAACTAACTTTTTATTAATTTATTGTCCTTGAATAAGTGGGAGATTTGAAGTTTGCCTTTTTTCAATTAGTATATGATTGATCTATCTTAATGGGTAGGATATTTTCCAAGCCGTTTAATAATTTATAACTTTTCATTTAGACTGATTAGGACACGAGTAAATATCAAGATATGTTATTTGTCGATGCATCGGTTGCATAGTAAGTAAAAAGAAATACTACTATAAGACGAGTTTAGTTACAATGTGTCTTAATAGCCACATGTAACAAGTATTAAATGAATGCATAAAAATCAATCTCATGATCTAGACATACCATGGCATCTCTCATTCTCTCGTACTAATTAATATTAAGTTTTTGTTAAATTAGTGTGATGTCAGCTGATATATAAATTGACATACATAGGCTTCTGTCACGGAAGATTATAATGTCACATCTTCCTTTGAATGTCAACAACTTAACCAATCGGGAATCTACCATACTCATTCACTTAATATTTTATATATAGAATATATAATACAATATATATTTCTTTTTTTAAACAACAGAATTTTTATTTAAAAAAACTAACAAGTAGCTAGCAGGCTCAATACAAATACATCAAAACAAGAAAAAACTAACATAACGATCTAGGATTACTACACCAAAATTAATAGAATATATCAATGCCCATAAAATTACTCCACAATCTCGTCGCTTTATATAATTACATTTCCCCGTACAGAAGCCTTCCAACTAACAGAGCAATGATGTTTCCAAACTGAAGTGAACTGAAGAGGCTACTGACAGACTGATGGCACTGGTAGACCGTAGTTTCTTAGAGCATCTCCAATGGTAGGTTTTCCTAAAGCTTATTACTATTTTAATAAGTCTTTAAAAGATTTTTTTATCATTGGAATGCCTAGCTTTTTGAAAAACTTATTGCAAAAACTTATTCTCTACTAACCTTTTAACTAACTTTTAATGTTTGTCATTTTTAGTCCCTTATGTTTAATATCTTTTCACTTCAAACCTTAGATATATTATATCTAAATTCTTTATTATATTTTTATTACTTAATAAATAAATTATATAATATTTAATGTCAATTAGTATAATAATTTTGTATTAGACATTTTAAAAGATATAGTATTTATTAAGATGTTAAAAAAATTGTCAAATTATATATAGGGGTATCTATAAAACATTTGAGATAGATAAAAATAAATTAAAAATATTGTAAAAGAAAAAGCTTTTGGAAAAGTTAACCATTGGAGATATTATTTATGAAAAGGTTTTTAGTTAGACCCGTGCCAACGCACCGTCAGCACGACTCGTCGCCGGGGTTTTTTTGCCGTCGCGCCACAACGGCGTTGGCACCGAGCCGTCGTGGCTTGCGTCGTGAGGCGGACGTCGGGATTTCGACGGATTGCATTGGGCGTCGGGGAGCGTGTGTGGGGCCGGGGGAGCGTTTCAATTGAATTCAAAATTCAATTTATTTGTTTGTTTTTTTTCTTTATCCTATTTTTTACCTATAAATACAACACCCTCTCATTCATAATTTTATACCACTTCTCCCACTTCTTCATTACCTTCATTACCTATTTTCCAAATTTTCATCATGAGTCGTACATCCAACTCCTCCCCGTCAAATGATCACTTCCAAAATTTGTTAAACACTCGTATCCCGTCACCAGCATATTCGTCAAATGCTGGACAGACTAGCCAGCCCAGCCCGAGCAACGTCGCATCTCGTTCGGGTTCGGGTTCTGGTGTTCTTCCGTTCTACTCATCTCCCGGCGGTTTCCCGCCCCAAGGCGCTGTTCAACCCGGTTATCAACCGGGTTATCAACCCGGTTACCAACCCGGTTACCAACACGATTTCCACCCCGGTTTCTATGGCGGCGGTTATTATCCCGGTTCGGGTTCGGTTCTGGCTATCAACCCGATTTGCAAACTGAATCCGCGCCCGAAGTGGAAGTGGAAGAGGAAGACGAAGGAGAGGGCCCACAAGCGGTACCCGAACCGGTCGAACCAAGCAGGGGAACATGAAGAAGAAGAAGAGCTACACCAGTGGTTAGGGAGGCTGGTTCGGTGCAGAAGTGGTCCATCCAGGAGGCCGTTATTTTATCCCAGCGGTGGATAAATGCTTCACAATCCGCAGAACGCGGGAACTCACAATCCGGTGATCGACTTTGGGGGCAGATTGAAGCCGAGTACAACTCACTAGTTGATACAAAACGCACCAGAAGTCAACTCCAAGGGAAATGAAACAATATAAAATTGGACGTTCGGAAGTTTGGGGAAATCTTTAAACGGTTCGAGTCAAGGCGACAAAGTGGGGCCGATGACCAAGGCGTGCTCAACGCCGCAAAACAACAATTTTATGACAACAACAGGAGGAACTTTTTGTACGAACAGTGTTGGAATGAACTAAGAGATTACCCCAAGTTTTGGGTAGATTACAACGTGATGAATCCCCAACCCACTCCCGAGCCCAACCCGGTGAACCTTGGCGAAGACAACACCACCCCGCTCCCTACCGCAAATATGGATGGTCTATTCCGTGACGACCCGATCCGTCGACCACCGGGTCGTAACGTTAGCCGGGTACGGCAAGTTCCTCGGATGCGACTTCGTCACGGTATTCAAGTGACGAAACTCGTGACCGTATATGTGAGAACGCCATATTGCAAGCCGACGCTTTGAAGACTATCAAAGAAGCGACTGTGGAGCGCAAGATATCGGATGCTTTCAGAGTCCTTCATTGTTCGGTTCCCGAAAATTTGAACCGAAGAGAGCGAAAAGCGGTTTTAAAATATCGCCGGAGTTTATTGGACAAATACGCCGATCCGGACTCATCCGATGACGGAGAAGACGACGAGGATGACGAGTAGTTTTTTTTTTAGTTTAATGTTTTTTTTTATGTCTACTTTTTTTTTAAGTTTAGTGTTTTTTTTATGTTTTAATGTCTTTTTTTAATTTAATGTAATGTTTTTTTTTATTTAATGTAATGTTTTTTTTATTTAATGTAGTGTGTTTTTTATTAATTAAAATGATGATGTGGAAATGATGATGCGGAAAGGATGGGTTTAGTGATGGGTTAGTGATGGGTAGGGTTGGCACGACCGTGTCAGTGGCGTGTCAGTAAAGATGTGATGACGTGGCGCTAGTGATGGGTTTAGTGAAATCATTTATCTATATGCACAGAAACATTTTTACTGGCCACGTCTGCTTCTGTCCTCCAATCAGAAATTAGGTTCCACCGCCAATATGAAATCGCCCACCTCCATGACTTCCAACGCCTTCCATCTAAACTCTATCTCCTATTTGCAACGAAAAGAATCAACCCTCTTCATTTTCGAGCTGCCTTCATGTTGATCTTCTTCATCAAATCAGTGCAGGTAAACCTTCTCACCGTCCAATTGGAAATCACTCACCGCCCTTGTCCACCGCCTTGCAACAAAAGATTTCAGTCCTTATTCCGATAAGTGCAAAACAACATATTATCTCTCTGATCTTAGATTGTACTCCCTCCGTCCCACAAAAAAGTACCAATTTCTCCCTAAACTTTTGTCCCACAAAAAAGTTCCCATTTCTCAAATTGTTGGGGGTCCACTCAATAAAATAATATAATTTTCAAAGACCCCACCACTAACTATCCAATAACTATCTTTCTCTCTCCAATCAAACCTTATATTTTAATCAAAAGTAATACTAATTACCCCACCACTAACTATTTTCTTAAGACTTGTGCCCATGAGAAATGGGTACTTTTTTGTGGGACGGAGGGAGTAATATTTACATCTTTTTTCTCTCATAAACCCTCACAAAATCAAAATTTGCTCAAACTATAACGTTAATTTGAATCTGCTCAACAAGCTAAATCAAGCAGTCATTTATCAGAACAAAACCTTGTTGAATTAGTTTAAAGCCTAAACACATGACAATCATCTATCTCGATCTTCTGCACACTGTTTCTGGCGAAGAATACGTCACTCCCGTACGTAATCTCACTAATTCATGTCTAAATTTGAATAAATTGTTTTAATTGGACAAATGCTTATAATTTATTTGATTTGTACGTGTTAGGAGCAATTACAGAATCAGATTGTTTCCGAGATTAAGAAATTATGGCTTCTTTCATTGATTGATTTAGCTGATACGGCTGGTTTCGATTCTTATCATGTTGAGAAACAAGCTTAAATAGTTGTAGCTAATAATTGTTTGCTGTTAATTGAAAAAAATGATTTCATTTTGATTTGAATTTAGGGTTTGACTGAACCTGACTATGGAAGTGAAGCAACTTTGCATCCGTCTTCACTTACTGTGATTTCACATATGGAATCGACAAGGTAACTTACTTTTATTTTACTTTTTCTTTATACTTCCTCCGATTCAAAATAAGTGATACATTTCACGGTTTTTGAGGCAAAAGATTATAATGGTGGTTAAATTAGATTAATTGGATGGTTAGTGGAGAATGGGTCCCACACCTTTTGAATAAAGTAAGGTTAATGATGTTTAAAAGTAAAAAGTAAGGGTAAAGGGGTAATTTCACTTTGTTAAAGTAGATAGTTAGTGGGTGTGGGTCCCATTTTTTATGCCAAATAAGGAAACTTTTCAAAGTGTATCACTTATTTTGAATCACCCAAAAAAGGAAAGTGTATCACTTATTTTGAATCAGAGGAAGTATATAATTTTGTACCAAAGAGAGTGGTATCATATGATGTTATTTTAATCCTATGTCTTTTTATAATACATTCCAAACACACAAGGTTGCATACTTGTTGATGGATCCCAACAACACAACCGTGTTGCGTTATGGCCGAGTGACAAAGATATGATAAGTAAATAACAACAAGGTTTCAATGATTAAGAGTTTTATTAAAAACAACTTAATACAATACAGAGTTTGCGGAAATAGATAGTACACACTACCTAAAACTCTATACTTGAGTTGACACTTTAGACCGCTCAAACTAGAAGAGATATACACTGAGAGTTATATCAGCTGATATTAATGCCTTAGTAATAACTATGGAGGAGTTAATACTTAGACAATAACTAACTCTCAGAGAATGTTCTTGGGCTTATGATTTATATGATGCTCTAAAGGCTAAAGGTGTTGTTGTAAATGCAAGCATTTACATCCGCATTTATAGCCACGGATCTATGTTCCTTAGTCCACAAGTTTGACGACGTGTAAACATATTATTCGTCGATGTAGACTTGCCATGGATCATTAAATGCGATTGCACAAGTTGTCGTCCCGAGTGTACTTTATGTCCACTTCTTCCGGTACCTTTTCTGACGCACAGTGAAAGGTGTACTACACAAGTACAGAAGTTGTTGACTTTCTCTTTACATGCTTGAGGGACAAACTATGAAGTTGTACGGACATTATCTTCTATTCCAAAATAGAAGATCTTCATCGTTTTCTTCTTCTTTGAGCGGGAAAGGGAAATGTTCAAGGTGTCAATGAACATTTCCTTTAAGTCTTCATCTGCAGCAGGTACTATCAGCTGATTCCACAATCAGCTGAATAGTCTTCTTCTTGTCTTTGTCCTTTGGCCATAGACTTCGAATGAACTCTCGTTAATAGCTTCTGCTTTGACTTGTATCCTAAAGCTAAGTACGTACTCAGCTGAAGGTTTATTGTATATACTTGTTTCAGCCGAGATACATACTTCAGCTGTTGTTTATTCTTCTTGGCTGTCGAGCATCAAATCTTATTTACTTAGTCTTGGGACTAACAATCTCCCCCTATTTGATGCAATCGAATAGCCGTATAAGTGTAACCCTGTAATGATTCAGCTGAAAGGAGTCAGCTGAATACTTATGTACTTTGACCCTTAGGGTTCTTTTGTATATGTTTATCTTTTTACAATTTTTTACAAGTATATTACAAAATTTTGATTTTCTATTGATAAGGAAATTAAAGTACAAGGAAAATCAAAAAAAAATTATAATGTCTTGGATATAGCCGATCCAAGGACATTGTGACACAGTGAGTTGAAGGCTGAGCTTATTAGTTTCATCATTTCTTTTCCCTCTTCAGTAGAGGAACTCAACACCTTGTGATAGAGCATCAGTTGATCCACATCACATAAGTTCAACTCATCTACCCGCTGGAAGCAAGGCAGCTTCTTTTGCTCCAGATAGCAAAAGCCATAAATTGGTTCTTTTACGATCAGCCCAGGGACAAAGTTAACTCCCTCGGGGATGGCTTTTGTGATATTGGGTTTTGGTCGTTTTGCAAATATGATGGACGACCCAATATCCAGTGATCTGGAGTCAGCAAGAGGCTCAAGGAGAATGGACTTACGTTTCTCCCTTCTCGTTGAGGAGCTTTCACCAGCAGTTTCTCTGACAATAACAGCTTGAGATTCACACAATTCAGGAGGTATACGATATGCCAACTCAGGAGCTTGTTTCCTGATTGTATCGCATAGATTCTTGAAGGAGTGGATTGCGACTTGAATCCTTTCTACCAGTTCTGTTATATTCCGCGATGGTCTCGCAGTTCTGGCAGCTGCTTCAGCCTCTTTCCATTCATCGTAGTTGAGAATGAGGTTGATCTTGTTCAGAGCAAACTTTTCATGGAGCACCGCATTCCCAGCCCTTGTTATTACAATTTCATTAGGGCAGCTGGGATCGAATTTGGGGGCTCTTACGCTGGTGATCTTTGCTTCCTGCCTACGCTGATCAAGAACCTTTTTGAACAACATAATGTTCTCAGCTCTTTGTGCTTCAGCTTGTTGATACAGCTCTTCATGGGCTATCCTTTGAAGGGCTATTGCTGTATCAAGATCAGTAGCGTTTCCAACTTCATTTAAAATGAGGTTTTCAACTAAAGCATATGTAGGCTCCCCCTCAGCAGGATGAGGAATCTCCTGTGAAATAGGCTGAGGGTTTTGGATTGCGGGGCTTGGACTTTTGGGACCTCAACTGATTCAAAAGAATCGACGATTTTAGTATAACCAGTTGAGGTTTCAACTTCTTCTTCTACTGTTCCAGCAGAGGTGATATGTGGATTTCTTGAGCTTTCACCTACTGGAACGTCTTCAGTATTGGCTCCAACAGCAGCGGTGATTATAAGTTGTAAACTTTCTTGTTCACCATGTTGTTCACCTGCTGAAGTGGCCTCTTTCTCCCCTTCAGAGAGTGCCCGAAGAAGAGGGGTACTCTCTGGTGCTGAAGTAGGATGGACAACAGCAGCACCCTCATTAAGCTTGGCAAGAATGAGGTTGAGGGTGCCTTGGAGACCAGCGACTTGGGAAGTCAGCGAGCTGACTTCAGTCTCCATTTTGTCCAACCTGGTGGACACAACAGCTGCTGACTCATCAATAGCCTTAGAGAGGTGGCTATGAGTGAGCGTCAGCAGGGACTCTTGCTTTGATTGGGCAAGAGTCAGGCTGTCCCGAACTTCGGAGAGAAGTTTTTCGCTTTCGACTCTATCAGACTCGCGAAGGGAGTTCAGCTCTTGACGCACGTGGTCGTTGAGAGAGATGAACTCGCTGGTGTTGAGGCGAATCTGATCAGAAAGAAGAACCAGCTGAGGAGTCTGAGTGTGAACCTAAGCATGCAGAGAAGTTATGCTGGAAGAGAGGTTCTCAGCAGTAGCAGCAAACTTCTTTGGAACAACCCTGCGAAGGGTGTCCATCTGCTTACTCAACTTGGCCATCCCAGGTCGAATCTGGGATGTAACAACACTCATCAGAGCAGCAGCGGCTCTGATGGGAATGCTTCCTCCAGCTTTGCTGGATTCAGCATGGGACACTTGGACGCTTTTGGGGAGGGGGTCCGGCATGTCTCCAGCTTGAGGGGTAACCTCAGCTGTGGAAGAAGGTGTTCCCGAGGTAGGAAGAAGAGTTCCTATGGGATCCTCAGAAACTATGGGGGGTGGGTTGGGTCCAACTGAAACTTCTGGGGTTAAAACAGAAGTGCCTATTTCAGTTGTCAAAACTGGTTGAAGCCCAGATTCTTGCATCTCTTCATCATCTGAAAAGATGTACTGCTGAATAGGGATATCAGTAGAATCAAACAACATATGAAATGCTGTTTGAGAATGTGGTGCTTCAGTCTCAACGATCGGCGAAACCGTTACGGAGACTAGAGGAAGAGTTCCTTTGGGTGGTGGGTTAGCTGCCTCACAGCTCAGTTGGCGAATACGTTCGCGATCACTGGCAGCTTGGGTGGTTGCCTCAGTAACAACTCGGTCTAGAGTTGTCTCTTCATTGGCGGTGGTGGCTTCCTCGATCACCACCTGGTTTACGCTGGTAACGTTGTGGGAAACAGAAAGAACAGCTTCAATATTGACTTAGTTTCTAGTCAATCTATCATCAGCTGATGACTCAGTAAGTGATGAAGAAGTTGGGGGTGGTGTGTGTGCAGCTGACACTCAGGTGGCTTGGGTTGAGCCGAAAACTTCACCAGCAGTATGTTGAGAGACTGAGGTTGCTTGTGGAGTTTGTTCCCTTGTTACAACGACAGATAATGAATCGGTCGAGGAGCTACGCAGAAGGTTGGAGCCGGCACTAACTCCTAAAGAACGAAATTTCCGTTTTGAAGTCTGCTAACTTGTTGAGAAATCAGCAGAGTGGATGAAAGGGAAGGAAGACGAAACAGCCGAGAGTGTTCGACTAGGAACTCCGAATATTGGTGGAGTTCCTTGATAAACACTGCCAATCTGAAAATGAGAAGAACAAAGATCAGAAGCTGATGAAACCTCTGATCGTAAGGGATCTTCTCGGGGACCCCGGCTGAGTCCAGATGCTGATACTTCTTCTCGTTCAGCATCTGCAATCATCTTTTCTGCACCAATAGTAGCAGTCCTTCTTACCTCCAGCAGAGAGGAGACAGAAGCACTGGTGGCAGAAGAAGATGATAAAAAGAATGAAGAAGAAGGAGGGCGATTAGAGGGTCGCTTAACTCGCTTCTTCACCACCAGAGGAGAGTCATCTACATCAGCAGAATCCTCATTCTCAAGGATTGAGATCCCTGTTGAGGTGGTGGTTTTCTCATCAGCAGCTGGGGATGGCTGCCCAGTTGAGGGAAAACGCTTCAGGTGAGAAAAGGACTTACCTTCTTGGAGGGCTGATTTCTTCGATGTTTTGCCCTTCTTTCGATCCCTTTTGGATCTGACTCGATCATCTACGATCTTCAGCATGTACGAGGTGAGGGGAAATGCCTTTTCATCATCCTTCTTCTGGAAGATGAGGCTGGAAATGGAACGGACCATCACCGATTCCCCTGGAAGGTCTTCATAACTGATCTCCAGCTTTTCAACCATCACATGTGCAATGCACAATGTGAAAAAGCGAAGATAGGGAATGTTATTTCCCTTGCTTTTCAGCTTCGTCTTGACCTCCTCGTACGCCAGCTTCCCAAAGTCGATCCGCTGACCAGTGACTAGGGCTTCAGCAAAGACTTGCATGCTGGAGTTGCACTGGTTGAGAGACCCGGAATTGCCTCCTATACCCTGAATGATGTGGGTAAAGAAATAGGCCCAGGGTCTCGTCAGCTGAGACTTCTTGAAGATCAGCACCCTGTCTTCTTCGTGTTCTAAT
This sequence comes from Calendula officinalis, assembly GCA_963853835.1. Classification (NCBI taxonomy): domain Eukaryota; kingdom Viridiplantae; phylum Streptophyta; class Magnoliopsida; order Asterales; family Asteraceae; genus Calendula; species Calendula officinalis. The sequence continues at coordinate 20,619,217 of OY970825.1, read as the reverse complement.
CTGTATCCAGTGATACGGATCAGACTCGCTTTAGCTTCATCAGCAGATTTAGTCTGCTGATATTCTTCACCAGGTTGCAGATAATCGAATCCGCAAGCAACTCGGAAATCATCCAGAGAAATGGTGATTTGATGAGTTCCGACTTGCGCAATGATGTCGTCTCCAGAAGTGGAGGCGGACATCCAGAAATCACGCAAGAGTTCAATGATACTCTTGGTGACTCTTGTAAAGGCACCACGGATGGGGCAGTGACGCAAAAACGTCACAACCGGTCGATAGATATCGTCAAGATCATCGGGATGAGAAAAGTTGCCTACTAGGTTTGAGTTCTGATAGAACTCAATAGCAGCCCTAGTAAGAGAAACCTTTGGGGCTTTCTTCGGCATTTTTAGGAGAGAGGGAAGAAAGATAAAAGTTTAGAAATGGAGGATTTTTGGAGAAAGAATTGTGGGAGGATGAAGGAAAAATGAGGAAGAGAGGTGGGTATTTATAGGGGTTTTATGGGTCGGTTTGGGTAAAGTTCGAGTTTAAAACGGGTCATAATTGGATAGTTACAAACCAACTATACACACGTTGGTTATCGTGCAAAGGTGGTTGGATGTGACAGTGTGAGAAAGTGGAGCCGTTTCTGTCAGGGTAGTGGAGCCGTTGCTGTGTCAGAGGTCTTGTTCCTCATAAATGCCAAATATTTCCACTCGAGTGGAAATATTTACCACAGAGAACGTGTGGACAGGGTAGGAAGATGCCTTTTTGGGAGAACCAAATGTTTTAACTTATAAAACTTGATAAGTTATCATTTAAGAGATTTTATTCTGCTAACTGATAGATTCAAAAGATTTTAGTCAGCTGAATGTACTAAGTGGCAAGGTGAATCTTATCAGCTGCTGATAGTACTTCAGCAGTTGATTCAAGCATTCAACATACCTAGCTCGCTGATCAAAAAGTTGAATTGTTTTTCATCTAAAGGCTTAGTGAATAGATCAGCCAGCTGAAGGTCAGTTAAAATGAAGTGGAGTTCCACGTCACCTTGTTCAATGTGATCTCTAATGAAATGATACCTTATGTCGATATGTTTGGTTCTGGAATGAAGAACTGGATTGTTGCAGATTGCAATAGCACTCGTGTTATCACAATAGATGGGAACTTTGCAGAAGTTCGTATCGAAATCAACAAGCTGATTCTTCATCCAAAGGACTTGAGCACAGCAGCTTCCAGCAGCAACATATTCTGCTTCAGCTGTGGAGGTAGAAACAGTGCTTTGTTTCTTGCTTGTCCAGCTGACTAGCTTTCCACCAAGCAGCTGACATCCTCCAGTGGTGCTCTTTCTATCCATTTTGCAACCTGCAAAGTCTGAATCTGAATAGCCAATTAGATCAAACCCGGAGTATTTGGCATATCAAAGACCTAGGTTTGGAGTACCCTTAAGGTACCTCAAGATTCTTTTTGCGGCTATTAAGTGAGATTCTCTAGGATCAGCTTGATACCTAGCACACATGCAAGTAGCAAACATAATGTCTGGTCTGCTGGCGGTGAGATAGAGTAATGATCCAATGATTCTCTATATAATGTGACATCAACTGACTTACCAGATATGTCAGCATCTAAATTGTTTGGAGGAGCCATTGGTGTTTTCATGGATGATGATGAATTCATATCAAATTTCGTTAATAGATCTTTGATATATTTTTCTTGATTTATAAAAATTCCATTTTTAGATTGCTTAACTTGTAAGCCAAGAAAATATGTCAATTCACCCATCATGCTCATATCATACTTTGTAGACATAAGTTTAGAAAAACGTCTACAAAGTTTCTCATCAGTAGCACCAAAGATTATGTCGTCCACATAAATTTGAACAAGAATGATATCACCTTTGATTTTGCGAATGAATAAGGTTTTATCAATCTTTCCCCTGGTGAAATCATTTGCTAGGAGGAACGTGGAGAGTGTATCATACCATGCACGAGGAGCTTGTTTCAACCCATACAGCGCTTTATCCAGTTTAAACACATAGTCTAAATACTTAGGATTTTCAAACCCCGGTGGTTGTTTAACATACACTTCCTCTTGCAACTCTCCGTTTAAGAAGGCACTCTTCACGTCCATCTGAAAAACTGTGAAGTCTTTGTAAGCAGCATAGGCTAGAAATATTCTAATAGCCTCAAGCCTAGCCACTGGAGCAAATGTTTCATCGAAATCGATTCCTTCTTCTTGTCTGTATCCTTGTGCAACAAGTCTAGCCTTGTTGCGAATAACTACACCTTCTTCATCCATTTTATTCCTAAATACCCATTTAGTACCAATTATGGTCTTTCCAGCTGGTGGAGGCACCAGCTGCCATACTTTGTTGACCTCGAATTGGTTAAGTTCTTCCTGCATCGCCTGAATCCAGCTTGAGTCTTCTAAAGCAGCTTTAATATTTTTCGGTTCTTCAGTTGCTAGAAAGCAAGACCATAGGCACAGATTGCATGATGCTTTACTCCTAGTGACTACTCCCTGTTGTGGATCTCCAATGATTAACTCAATTGGATGTTCAGAGGTCCACTTAGATTGAGGAGCAGCAGTAGAAGTCTAGAAGAGGAAGATTCAGCAGAATTAGATCCTTGTTGAGCGGATGACTGCTCAGCAGGATGAATTACTTCATTTTGAACTAATCTTCTTGAAGTATGAAGAGGTGGCTTAGAAATAGCGTTGGATGATGCTCTAACTCTTGGAATCTCTTGTCGAACAGCTGCAATGTCCACAAGATATGTAGGAGCATCATGGAGTGTCTCATCTGATTCATTTACGGGAACATCAAAGAGATTTAAAGCATCGGAGAATGCTTCAGTTGTATCATCAGGAGATGATTCAGCTGATCTCTGAAAGGCATCAGATGAGTCAGTAGAGGAGGGGTTCAAAGCTTTTGAGTGTTCTTCAAAAGTAACATTTATGGACTCTTCCAATGTTTGTCTTCTTTTGTTGAAAACTCTATATGCTTTGGATAGAGTGGAGTATCTCAAGAAAATGGCTTCATCAGCTTTAGAGTCAAATTTACTCAGCTGATCTCTTGTGTTTAACACAAAACACACACAGCCAAACACGTGAAAGAAATCGATGAAAGGTTTCCTTTGACGAAAAATCTCATAAGAAGTCTTTTTGTGTCTCTTCACATAGAGAGACCTATTTTGAGTAAAACAAGCTGTGTTAACAGCCTCTGCCCAAAATTGCTTAGGCATGTTTGACTCAGCAAGCATTGTTCTTGTAGCTTCTATAAGGGTTCTGTTCCTTCTTTCAGCAACACCATTCTATTGAGGTGTTCTAGCAGCTGAGAAGTTTTGGGAGATCCCAACATCTGAACAGAAATCTTCCAAAGTCTTGTTTCTGAATTCAGTACCGTTGTCTGATCTCAGCATCTTGACTTTAGACCCATTTAGAAGTTCCATCCTTTTGATGAACTTGATAATTTCATCAGCTGCATCACTCTTGTGGTGTAAAAATATAACCCAAGTATATCGTGAATATTCATCAACGATAACAAGTGTATACTTCTTTCCACCTAGACTTTCAGTGCTCATGGGACCAAAGAGATCCATATGGAGCATGTGAAGGCAGCTGTCAATGGAAAAACATTGCTTTGATTTGAAGGAGCTTTTGTGATGTTTACCTTGTTCACATGCAGAACAAAGCTTATCCTTTTAATATTTGATTTGTGGCAGACCATTCACCAGCTGACCTCGCGCCAGCTTCGATATATTTTTGAAGTTCAGGTGAGATAGCCTTTTGTGCCACAGCCAATTCAGCTCTTCAGTAGATTGAGAGAATAGACAGACTTCTTGATTTTGAGGATTCATGTCAAGTGTATAGACATTCTTGGTTCTGGGAGCAACTAATACTACCTTTCCATTCTTATCTGTCACCGTTCCTCTATATTCGTTAAAGTTCACTGAGAACTTTGCATCACAAAGTTGGCTAATGCTGATAAGATTTTGTTTCAGCCCATTTACATAACCAACTCTTGTGATTTTTATGGACCCATTAGAGATGGTTCCATAACCTTCAGTTGAGCCTCTACCATTATCACCAAAAACCACTGAGGGGCCATCACAAACTTCAAACTCTTCCAGCAGGGATTTGTAACCAGTCATGTGTCTTGAGCAACCACTATCTAGGTACCAGACATGTTTGCTTTCATCACCCTGCACATAAGATAAAGAAGTTAGTTCTTTTTGGGAACCCACACTTCGGTGGGTCCTTGTGACTTCCCGCTGGGACTCACAGATGTTGGCTTTTCAGTAGGCTCACATACTGAAGTTGGGGAAGGTCTCAAGCATGTGCTGTCACACTCGCTTGCCATGTGCCCACGATCTCCACACTTATAGCATTTTTTGTTTCTTTGCAGTGGAGTAGAGGGCGAGGCAGTAGGATTAGGAACTGGACCCAAAATACCTTTCATTTTCTGATTATCAGAGATAGTCAGAGTTTGAACGAGTGATGTCAGCTTGCTGACCTTTCCTTTCAGCCGTCTGACAGACATGACTGAAGAAGGACTTGGAGTGTTTTTAGACACACTCTTACCTTTGTTCTTTGCAGCTCGAGTACGAACTCCAACTGGCTCACCCTTGGAGGGTGTAAGAACAGTTTTCTTTCCTGCTATTCTTCTAGTCTTCTGCTGAGATTTAGCAGAAGATGCAGCAGGTGTTGAACCCGAGACAGATTTTCTAGGTTCAACAATAACTACAGTAGGTGTCCTAACTACCATGGCAGAGGAGTCAGTAGATGACTCTTCTCCGGTAGCCACAGAAGGATCTTCTGAGGACATCTCATTAGCATAGGTTTTGGTAGACCTAACAAAGGAACCAAAAACCAACTCTTCAGCTAGCACAGAAGCATCAGCTGACGAGTAGTACAGATCATCTGTACTGCTGTCAGGTACAGCGGCTGCAGCAAGGAAATCTCCTCCTAGTACAGCTTGTACTTGACTAGGGATTTGTGAGTTAACACATTTACTCACACGTTTGGATGAACGAGACCATGATTCACAAATCTTTTTAATTGCTTCAAGTTCTTTAACTTTTTCACTTAGATCATGTTGAAGAACTGAGTTAATAAATTTTGTTTCAGAAAGTTCTTCTTTTAAAGTTTTGTGGTCAATTAAACGTTCTTTTAAGAATGCATTTTCACGTAGAATAGCATTATGTTTATCCAAACATTCACCTTTCAGCTGATCAATGAAGTGCAAGTTACAAATAATAGAGTCAACAATTTCTTTAGCTTTAGTAGCCTCAGCGGAGATTAGAGAGGTTACCTTTTTGTGAACAATGTTGACCCATTTATAGGTACTAGCATCATTAGCTGTAATGCATTCATCGTCATCAGCACGAGCCATCAAACACATTGTGGCCATTTGTTCATCGTCGTCAGATGAGCTGTCACCTGAGTCAGCCCAATCATGAGTCTCAGCTACTAGACCCTTGTCAGCAGACTTGCTTTCAAGTGCCTTCTTCTCTTCTAGAATCTTTTTGGTGAAGGCTTGTAGCTTTTTGTATTTTTCTTCAATGGACTCACCAGTTGAAGATGATGAACTAGCTTTCTTCTGCTTGCAGTCGTTAGCATAGTGTCCCTTCTTGTTGCAGTTGTAGCAAGTTATCTCAGAGATGTCAGGTGTACTTCCAGAGGGTCTGGAAGAAGCAGCTGACGAGATAGATCTGCTACTTGAGCCTCTAGCTGAGGACCCAGACTTGTTTTTGAAGAATTTTCTATTTTTAACAAGTAAGGCCAACTCAGATATAAGGGCATCGTTGTCTTCATCTTCATCGACTTCTTCAATGCTGACTTCCGGCATGTTGAACAAATCAACAGCTGAAGTGTTGTTAGCCTCATCATCTGATGGTGGATATTCGATTCTGCTAGGCTTGTTTAATGAGACAAGAGCAGTCGAAGATCCAGCAGAACTCACTTTAGAGTCCTTTGGAGGTTGAAATTTGTAGAGTACGGTTCTCTCATGGCTTAAGAACATACCATAGAGAGATGAAAGAGTATAATCTTTCAGAGTAGGAGATGTACTCATGCAAGTTATGATTGTAGCCCATTTAGAAGGTAAGGCTGCCATAAACTTACACATTTTGGACATATCGTCCTTATCAACCCCATGAGACTTCAGCTCGTTTAACAGAATGTTATAACGATTGAAAGTTTGAGCTATAGTCTCACTTGGCTTGGCTTTAAACAGTTCATAATCATGTATGAGCATGTTTTTGTTATGTTCACGCACAACAGATGTGCCTTCATAAATTTCAGCCAGCCTTTCCCACATCTCTTTAACTGAGTCACAAAACTGAATATTGTGATACAGTTCATCACCAACTGCTTGAAAAAGCATATCTCTACCCTTGTTCTCAAGATGAACAAGACGTTTTTCAGCGGCTGTCCACTGAGCCTCAGACTTCACAACATAGCGTTCTGGTGTTTCAGAAGAACCAGGAATGAGGGTTTTGGGAACATATTTTCCTATAGTGATATTATCTTGAAGTTTTGGGTGGTAGGTAACCATGTGGGACAACATACGGGTTTTCCACATGGGATAGTTGGTTTGAGTGAGTTTGGGAGGTTTTCCAGATGATGGAAGATCTGATGATGTAGGTTCAGCCATAACAGATGATTAAAATTAATGGAAAACAATTTTGACACCCGCTCTGATACCAGTTGATGGATCCCAACAACACAACCGTGTTGCGTTATGGCCGAGTGACAAAGATATGATAAGTAAATAACAACAAGGTTTCAATGATTAAGAGTTTTATTAAAAACAACTTAATACAATACAGAGTTTGCGGAAATAGATAGTACACACTACCTAAAACTCTATACTTGAGTTGACACTTTAGACCGCTCAAACTAGAAGAGATATACACTGAGAGTTATATCAGCTGATACTAACAGCTGATATTAATGCCTTAGTAATAACTATGGAGGAGTTAATACTTAGACAATAACTAACTCTCAGAGAATGTTCTTGTGCTTATGATTTCTATGATGCTCTAAAGGTTAAAGGTGTTGTTGTAAATGCAAGCATTTACATCCGCATTTATAGCCACAGATCCATGTTCCTTAGTCCACAAGTTTGACGACGTGTAAACATATTATTCGTCGATGTAGACTTGCCATGGATCATTAAATGCGATTGCACAAGTTGTCGTCTCGAGTGTACTTTATGTCCACTTCTTCCGGTACCTTTTTCTGACGCACAGTGAAAGGTGTACTACACAAGTACAGAAGTTGTTGACTTTCTCTTTACATGCTTGAGGGATAAACTATGAAGTTGTACTGACATTATCTTCTATTCCAAAATAGAAGATCTTCATCGTTTTCTTCTTCTTTGAGCGGGAAAGGGAAATGTTCAAGGTGTCAATGAACATTTCCTTTAAGTCTTCATCTGCAGCAGGTACTATCAGCTGATTCCACAATCAGCTGAATAGTCTTCTTCTTGTCTTTTTCCTTTGGCCATAGACTTCGAGTGAACTCTCGTTAATAGCTGCTGATTTGACTTGTATCCTAAAGCTAAGTACGTACTCAGCTGAAGGTTTATTGTATATACTTGTTTCAGCTGAGATACATACTTCAGTTGTTGTTTATTCTTCTTGGCTGTCGTGCATCAAATCTTATTTACTTAGTCTTGGGACTAACACTTGTATATATGATGCAGATTGCATCAGTTATAAACTTAGAGTTATTTTATGTTTTATTGTAATGCATGGTTTTATAATCTCACTAGGGTGCTACTACAGGTACAACATACACTTTACCTTTTCTATTCTTCTATATATTGCTAACTATGGGGTGAAAACTCTATATCATTCCGAGTTGAGTTTAGTCGAGCAGTCTCAATTTAACTACAGGATTTTAGAATGAATGATTGTCTTGTAGCTGATGAAGCTGCAAGGGATTGGCTGAATATTGATCCAGTTTAGGCAATTAGCATTCTTATTCTTTCTGTCACCTGCTGGAATATTCGACACGCGAGGAATAGCGCCAACAAGGGGGGTCGGACATGAATATGATTTCTTCTTTGGTGACCAGGAAGGCTACCAAAGTACTAATCTGTCTTGATTGAGCTTCAAGGAGTCCCGACGGCCAAAAACAGGAAGAAAAAAAAACACCTGATCTGTTGTCTGGTCTTGAATGAATAGCCAAAAAGATTCTGGAGCATCCTCAGGAGTCGGTATTCTCAAGCAAAATAAGCGTCTGCCAACGGTAAGACTTTAATTAAAAGGGTATGATGGCATCTATATATTATTCTGTGTTATAGGCTAAACGTTTCTTTCACAAAAAGTTGATTCAAAGGTCTAGGAAGATTTGTCACTTCCACATTTTAGTAAGTTTCAAGTTAAAATACATACTTCTTGTGATATAAATCATAACATGATAAAGGGTCGAGATAGCTACCTCTGATTTAACAAGAATTTTCTATTTTTTTTTTAATTCTGATACGGGCTTGTTTTATACATGAGCATGCGCAGGGAAACACAATTAATCGGGGATTTGAACGACTGGGATGGATCGGACCACAAGATGAAAAAAACCAATTTGGAGTATGGACAATCAACATTCCTGATGTTACTGGCAGTTCAGTAATTCTTCATAATCCCAGGGTTAAAATTAGATTCCAGTAATTCTTCATAATCCTTGGGTTAAAATTAGATTCAAACACGATAATGGAATTTGGGCCGATCGAATTCCTTGTATAAAGTATGCCACTGTGGATTCTACTAAATTTGTTGCCCCTATGACAACATTTAGTGGTGATTAAAAGGAGTATTTTAGTGGTAGATCAAGTGATGTTGATGCAGCTGTTCATACTTCATATTATGCTTGCAAATTGTTTAATTCATTCGTTGTTTTCGGATACAACTGTTACTGCGGAAATATTTCGGACATGTATGGCCTTGGTAGGCCTTTTGAGGAAGGTGGGACCGGGTTTTACTTTGGGTTGGCTATGGGGATTTCAGATAAATGGATTGATTATTCGAAGAACAAGAGATATAATGAGTGGTCAATGGTTGATTTATTGAGAAGTTTGAATAATCGGATGACGGATATACAGGGAGGAATGTGTTGCTTATGCTGAGAGTCATGATCAGGTCAAAAGAATATATTAGGTTTTATTTGTTTAAAATGCTTTACATTTTAGTTTTGAGGGTACCACAAAATTTTTTTTAGGAAGAATGGTAAAATTGTCTTACAAAAGACATTAACACTAATATTAATTTACGTGACATCCTTGTTATGAATTGCAGTTGATTTACGTGACACCTTGTTACAAAAGACATCAAATTGATTGTAGGAGACAAAACAATTTAATTTTATCTTATGGACACAAAGTCTTTGACCCGCGGGATTGAATTTCATAAGGTTTTAGTTCTTCGTCTATAATTATTTTTATATTTCATTATACTCATCGAAGTTATGCTGAAACGTTGACATTAATATAAATTTATTTTTATAATTTATTATTGTCATCAAAATTATTTAGAGAACATGAAAGCCAATATCAATTTTGTATTTGGAAATAAGCATGTTTGACCTCTTAAATCAAAGACATCTATTTATTTACATAAACGTTTAAGAATTCATTTTATGTTCTTGTTTTGCAGATGATTCATTCTATAACAATGGCATTGGGAGGTGAAGGCTTCCTTAATTTCATGGGAAACAAGGTGGTACCTTTAACCCTCGATTTGGGTTATGTTGATCTCAAACAGATTGAAGTTGTCTAAACAAGGATTTATATTGATAAAAGTTGGGGAAAAAAAGTCAAACCAAAACCTGCCCAGAAATCACATATTGTTCTTTTTCCTATATGTTTTGCTAGCAAAAATATCTGTAATGGTAGTTTTTATGATGTTTGCAAAAGGTAGTGATCATATTAATAAATGTTATGATCTTTGTAAAAGCTAGCTTGAGGTTAATAGTTCTGCTATTAGTTGTTGATACACTTGCATCCTAAAACTCCAACTTCAATCTCCCTCTCAACTTGTGCTTTCTATGTTGTTATAAAAGTTATCTTTTGAATCAATTTTCGTCACGGCCCTTCTAACTACCTAGTGTTATTTATGAGGTTAACTATTGGGGATGCTCTTAGCAACATTGCAATCTTTTTGCAGAAAGGTTACATGCTTAGTATTATTAGTAATAATACAATTGACAACAGATGAACAGTTGAGGTTTGTCGTTTTGTTAAAAACCAAGGTTTAAATATATATATTTCAGTTCACACTTTAAAGCAAATTGGTATTTCAGTTCAAGTGGTTAACATGTTTGACTTTTAAGCCACTACCCTCATGTTCGATTCCCTTTGCTTTCTTATTTTTCTTTTTTCACTTGACTCCTTTGGATTTTTTTCTTCCCTTTTCACCTTTCCCTTTGTCACAATTTTGTTTTTTTTTTCTATTATAACATTTCTTTATTATTTCTTACATTTTATATGAAACTTTTAAATCTAAGTTATATTTGGAAAAACTTATTTAAAAGGTTTTTGAGCTTATGCCCTTAATCTATTTTCTCATTGTTATTTATTTTTCACTGTTGTATTGCAAAGTGTTATTATTATAAAAAAAAAAGATAATTTTAACTCTTTTTAAATAGACAAAGATCTACGTACATCTTATATCTCTACTATCTACTAGCCTATAACCCGTGATGAATCACGGGCGGCTTATAAAAATTAACGTAAATGTCTAAAAATCTAAGTATGTATTACAATTTAGCAAATAATGAAACGGGTCAATCATATGTTTGATTTAATTATATTAAAGTATCTAATACCAATAGTTAAACATAGCGTTTTCCCGATGAAATGTTACGAATATAAAAAAGGTTAAAAACAATAAAAATAAATGGGAAGGGTTGATGTAATTCTCAATTTTTTTTATTTCTTTGTGTTGCATGCTTCTTCAATTGATGCCATTAAATGTGTTCCACCAATATCAACTTATGATTTGACTCCATGGTCAATCTAAAAGTTAAAAAAAAAATAGTTTAATTAATCATTTACACATGCACAATATGTGCTTAAAAGCGGTTATTAACATTTGTCAACATAAGTTAATTCACTGATAGCTTAATCAATGAAATGTTGTAAGCTCTAAAACAAACCACCACCTCAACCATTTGGACTTGATACAACCTGTCTGGTCCACCTACATTTAAAAGCGATTGAATTTATTGCCATCTGAACATTGACCAGAAACAGAAGTAAGTTGACTTCAAAAGTCAAGCATAAAAGTATTCAAAATCAAGCTATATTCTATGAAATAGAGAGTGAACTCGAAATCACGTACAAGGTCATAAGATTTCACCCTCTTCACATGTTGAGTTGTTGTAACTTGAGAATTAAGCATCTGATATGTTCACCACAAATTTAACATAAATTAAAACTTTAATTAAAAACGTATACAAAGTCTTGCCACGTGTCTTAGGGGTGATTGATTAGCTCCAGTAGTACACCGAGCAATGTAATGATGAATACTGAAAGGGGTATCCTGTTGAGCCAGTCCATTTACAAACCCTAAAAACTTCCATAACATGAATAACTCTGAAATATATTAAGCAAGCACATAGACTTCATATTATATTCAATTTAACCAACCTAAGTATCATTTATGTGATTAGTTGATACTACAATCGAATGACACATTCCATCCTAAATTAAATTGTAACCATGATGTTTAATACAATAAGATTTAAAAGAACATAAAAATGGATAAGATAGCTCGACCCATTTTGATTCAACCCGACTGACCCGCCCATTTAGCCACATCTATATTGCAAAATAATCAATTTAATTGGTTGCAATGGTAACTGAATGAAGGTTCATATTAGTTGTATCGTTTTTGGTATTTCAACCCTGGAAGGGAGGATGCTGGAAGCTTGAAACTGAAAACAAAGGTAACCCAATCATCATGTACATGTGTAATAAGAACCTTAGTATTAAATAAATAATAATAACAAAAGTGAATATGAAAAACTTAATGTATAAAGCATTGGAGTGTCGTCCCTTTTCTCGAACTTAGCTAATTAAAGAGCATTGGATAGAGGTACACGAACTTCACTACCATCATTTTCTATAATATTTTTGGATCCAATGAGTTCAAGATTTATAAAATGCAGCATGCAGCATATTAGCTATTGTTTGCAAATGCAACTCAAAGAATTGGAGATTCGTGTAATCTCATTGTTTCCTGCAATTAATTAGAAACAAAATGTTTTTCATTTCTATAAATTAATAGGAGATAAAAATACAAATGACAAATTCATCAGGCTAAGTGAAAATATTTTATCCCGTGATTTAAAATGCAAGTATCAAACTCTGGTAAGGGAAGCAGATTTGGGTGATTAAAAAGTGATGAGATCCGGATCTTTTACTTCATGATTTGCAACTGTTCGTTATTCTGAATCAACACTTTCTTCATAATATAAGTTCCATCATCTGCAAATAAAAAATTCATAAGAAAATTGCCAGCAGATACTCCTAGCTAAATACAGATGTTACCAATATAATCAGTCACACAGTTATTACGATATTAACACACACTCAAATATTGGTTTCTGAAAAGTTGAAAAAATACTTGGAAAAAAAAAGAGAGAGACGGTATAAATACCAATGTGATTTCAAACTGCAATACAAGCTTTCATTTAAATCTAAGAATCCATGTGATTAACCTGCATATTAAACTTTAATTAGTTACTAAATTACTAACTGAAAACTAATGTCTACAAGAAAGGAATCAAGTCAACTGTAATAATCTCTGAATGTCAAAACGGGCTGGGTCAAAACAATTGAGTGTACCCTTTTGTCCAGATTTTCAGTTTTACTTTTCACTAAAATTAGAGTTGAACTTTGACTATAAAATTTGTTATATCAACTATAAAGTTATAATCTAATTTCTAAACACATTAACGCACACTAAAACGAAAACCCGTAGACACAAACTATTGTAATAATATTTTATAGAATAAAACCCGTAGACACAAACTACTATAGAGATATTTTATAAAATTTATACAGGGGTGGTCGGATATCAATGAAAATCAGATAGAGAAATAGAAGAATGGTGATTCCATTTATGAGATTCTATCACAAAGTAGTCTACCTTTAATTTGAAAATCACAAAGTAGTCTAAAGTACAAAACCTAAGTCCTCGTTATGTTCTATCCAACCAAGCTTTCGCAAGTTCAAAAGGGTATCAGTTCGATTATAAAAGTAATAACAAAATTGTGTGCAAAACGCATAAGCTTCTAGAAGAAAAACTTAAGTACTTAGGGCATGTTTGGGAAATCATGTAGAGAACAAGAAGAATGGCAGAGATGTTAAAAACTTATGTGCCAGAAAGAATGAGAAGTTTGATCTAATCGAACCACTTTCATAATGGTGAAATTAAAGTGAAATTAAAGCAGATGTTACATATTATTTATACCATTCATTATAAAAGTAATAACAAAAGAAGTTTGCTAAAGTCCAAAAGCTAAGTCCTCGTTATGTTCTATCCAACCAAGCTTTCGCAAGTTCAAAAGGGTATCAGTTCGATTATAAAAGTAATAACAAAATTGTGTGCAAAACGCATAAACTTCTAGAAGAAAAACTTAAGTACTTAGGGCATGTTTGGGAAATCATGTAGAGAACAAGAAGAATGGCGGAGATGTTAAAAACTTATGCGCCAGAAAGAATGAGAAGTTTGATCTAATCGAACCACTTTCATAATGGTGAAATTAAAGTGAAATTAAAGCAGATGTTACATATTATTTATACCATTCATTACAGGAGTTATGAGTACGTATGACTTGGAGGTTTACGTGGCTTATATGATGTGATGGATTTTTATGTGGCATTCTTTTATGCCATGTGGCTTTTGAAGTGGCTTTAAAGATTCAAAAAACCTTTTGTTTATTATATCTATACTACTTTATAAAGCAAATTAGACATTTCTAAATAAGGAATGTCTGAATTCAAACATTCCATATTTAGCAATGTTCATTTTGCCTGAAAAATAATTAAAAAGCTGCTTTGGACGAGGCTCGAACCCGGGTGGGCAAGCTTCATAGGTGAAACTCTTACCACTAAGCCAAAGTCACAGCTTTGGTTACAAATTCGTAACACTTTCTACATAAGGTGTTTCCCAAGTATATTTACACCAACCCAACAAAACTTGGAATTGAGGAATGACTTTCTACTTTTAGCAGGTCTTAAAACAGGTCTGCCATTTTTGGAACGTCTTAAACCAACATCTTAATCGAAAAAAAGGCTTTTAACAGGTTTCGAACTTAGGCTCTCTAGAAACACAATTATGCACCTTACCACTACACCACATCATATTTTTGGTACAAAAACGAAACACTAAGCCACTATGCTTTCAATGTGCAGACGCAAATCATTATAATCGTTACAAATAAGACGTTTTTCTACTCTTATTTTTAGAAACAACAATCCTTAATGGTAATTATTTAAAGCGTTTTTTATTTTAACATTTAAATCATTTAAAACATACGTTTTATTCAAGTATGATATGCGTTTTTTATAGCTAACTAGCAGGGTACCCGTGCAATGCGGCGGCGGGTACCCGTTACTATATTTCGAAGAAACGACAGTACCGGTGGTGGTGACAATAGCGATGTTGATGAGTGGTGGTGCGTAGTGATGGTAGATGCTGACATTAGTGATGGTAGGATCAGATCCAAAATTGGTCTTTTTTGTGAAAGTAAATATGGGCCTTTTAAATAGAGAAATGATCGTTGAGTTCGGAATTACAGCCTATTGCATTTAGTGTTGGTGGTTTGAAATAAAGTGTAAGCTATAGCAATTGGTTAACACATAGTGAGTACTTAGGAGTGGTCTTGTGTTCGAATCTTGTAAGCCACACTTTATTTTTTTAGTTAAAGAAGTTACTAAAACTGGAAAGGTCCTTAAACTTAAAATAAAGGAGCTCCTTAAACTTACTAAAAGAGGTAGGCCTAAATGCATTAGTAAGTAGTAAGATTGACTTGTACGTGCGTTTTAAAACATAAGCATTGAAATCATTTAAATCATTTAAATCATTTTACGTTTTTTTCATAGCTAATTGACTTGAACGTGCGTTTTAAAACACAAACATTAAAATCATTTAAATCATACGTTTTAACAATTATGATGTGCGTTTTTTATATAGTAGATATATATAATTTTACGTTTTTTTCTAAGCTATATATATATATATACTCCATCAACTTACGATGGGGGTGGTTGTGCAACCTACAAACGACGTGAAAACTTACAATCATATTATCTTCTTCATGCTTTAATCGCCCAATATGGTGCTTCAGTTCTCCAGCCACTGCCACGACCAGGTGAAGAAGTAGAGGTAACGTCTATTTGACTAAATTCAGAGTTTCAAATTATTACTTTAAAATCATAAATTCGGTGTTAACTAATATTTTTCAATTTCTCTTTCGAAGGAATTTGATGGATATGAACCGATTGAAAACTTTGAAGACCTCTGGAATCCACATTACTGGTACAAATGCAAATTTATTCGAGTTGAATATGTTTGGCTTGACCACAAACATAACAAACTATATTTGTTCCTGCTTGACAGATTTGTAAGTTACTACTAATTATTATACGATCTCTTTATTTTTTTACTAATAATCATATATTTTCAGAGGCACAATTTCGCTGCGATTACCCCCCCCCCCATCTTAGTTTCTGCATACCAACGCCGAAAACTAGAAGGCGGTGTCTTTTCTTTAAAGTATTTCAAAATTGATTACAACAATGTCGAACATTTTCCTCGCTTTGACAACTATAGCTTTGTTCATAATGAATGGCAATAATATTCAACACTAAAACCGAGCTTGCCGAAACTACGAATGGAGAAGATGCCTGGTTCCCCAAGTACCCGTTGGTCAGATCTCCGACATGGCTCTTGCAGGATCAAACAACTCGACAAATGTTGATTGGTACGTCTACGTTACATTTTTATCGTGTTATACTTAAAAATATTATTATTTAACGTGTTAGCGTAATTACTAACCCTGTCACAGACGTTGTTGGAAACATGTCGAACGGTTGCTTTTTTTTACATCCGGTCGGATATCGTGTGCAATGCTTCTGCATGACTGTGGGTAAGTATTTATACATGATTTACATGATCACCACGTTTAGGAAATAACCTATTTAAAATGTAATCTCCGACAGGGAAAACCGGATCAAGATCATCTTGTATCATATACCGGCAGCCACGGCCACAATGATTGGGAGATCTGCTACTGAAAACATAACTGTGTACGCAGCTCGCGTGAAACTGATTAGAACACCAACAGGTTAATTCCAGTTTTTTCGATATTCATTTTACTTTCCATAATTAGGCATACCCACTTACCTAACAGACTTTTTATTTAAAAAGATATTGATATCTCTTTTTGATTTGGTTACATTTCAGTCAAATATCTTGTTTCTACTGACGTTACAAACATTGAGTTCAACCCGGAAATTCCAGAAGCATATGCACTTCAACGCATCCATCTGATAGTACAATATGATGATGCCGTTGTTTTATGTGATGAAGAACCCGAAGTCCCACCCGACAGGCAACCAAAAAGTTTTTTCAAACGTTTAAGAACTACCCTATCTGGAAATAAGCGTCTCTCGACTTACCAACAAAACCACATTTAAACAGACCCCTCCGGATGGAACAACAATAATTAATTGTATCACGCATAACGTTTCTGTTACACAAATGGTGCTTTTCTTTTATATTATGCTTTGTCTTAATTATATAAATTACTCACATTCACAATAGTTGTTTTTATTATACGAATTGTTTTAGTGCAACTACACAAATTATTATATTTTGATGTGTGAATTATCTCATTTCTCACACCATATTACTTTTTTTTTTTATCTCTTAATGTGTCATAATAATTGGAAAATCATGAGAAAGTATGTTAATGACTAAAAAGGGTACTCCATTTCTACCTAAATTAGAAACCATAATAAATGGTCATTACATCTTTAAAAAAAAATTATATACAAAATAACACATATATTGAATCACTCTCCAAAATGTTACTTCGTCAACATCAACCACATGCAATTGAAAATCGCTGTTTGGACGGAAGTTTAGTGACTAATGCGAATTAAAAAAAACATCCTTAATACTGGCAATTTAGATTTACCGTACAAATAAATTGACTTATTTCTCTTTACCCCCACTAAACATCTATATCTATATCTATACTACTTTTAAATGGGTGTTGGACATTTCTAAAAGAGGAAGTCTGAATTTCAACCCTTCCATTTTTAGCAATGCCCAAACCCACTTTAAAATCAAAATTACAAAATTGCTTCTACCGAGATTCGAACCCAGGTGGGCAGGTACCCCAAGCAGGAAGCTTACCACTAGGCTATAAGCAATCTTGGTTACTATGTTTCGTACACTTTCTATACTAACTGTCCCGAACCCATTTCACGTTAAACTTAAAAACTAAAAACCCGCGCTTGCCAAGATTCGAACCCAGGTGGGCAGTTACCCCAGACAAGAAGCTTACCTCTAAGCTATAAGCAACTTGGTGTCTGTGTTTCGTACACTAAATATACTAACTGTACAGAAACACGTTTGACTATATTAAATAAAAACGTTTACCTAATTAGATCCTTCCTTTTATAAACAACAATTTTAAAGGAATATAGATTCGAGATATTAACCTGATTAAATAAGCATGCAATTTCAGATTTAAGATATACCAGTTCCTAACCATTTATGATCCTAATTTTTTGTACACATCTAGAAACACAGTAATTTGGTTAATATCCGAAATTGCATATAACCATTTAGACATACCAGTTCTTCAATGATTTCATCCTAATTTTTTGTATTAAATTTTAATATCAAATTCGTGCGGTTTAGATCACACCATCCTATTTTTTTATGGTTACAAATCACAAATATCTCATGGATTTAGTAAGTTACAAACATTGAAATCATTGAATTGAAAGCATACGTTTTTTTACGGTTACAAATCACAAATCTCTCATTGATTTTTTAAGTTACAAACATTGAAATCATTGAAAGCATGCGTTTTTTATCATTATGATGTGCGTTTTTTATACATTAGATATATATTGAATTGTACGTTTTTTCTAACCTATATATATACTCCATCAACTTACGATGGAGTTGTTTTGCAACCTACAAACGAGGTGAACCTACAAATGTCTTTAATCACCCAATATGGTGCTTCAACCACTGCCACGACCTACACAAGAAGTAGAGGTAACCTATATTTGACTAAATTTAGAGTTTCAATTTTTTACTTTAAAATCATAAATTTCGTGTTAACTAAATTTTTTTTATACCTCTTTCGAAGGAATTTGATGGATATGAACTGATTGAAAACATTGAAGATATCTGGAATCGACATTTGTGGTACAAATGCAAATTTGTTCGCGTTGAATATGTTTGGCTTGACCACAAACATAACAAACTATATTTGTTCCTGCTTAACAGATTAGTAGGTTACTACTAATTAAAATACGATCTATTTTTTTATACTAATAATCATTTAATTTCAGAGGAACAAATTCGCAGCGATTACCTCCCCCCCCCCCCCCCCCATCTTAGTTTCTGCATACCGACGCCGAAAACTAGAAGGCGGTGTCTTTTCTTTAAAGTATTTCAAAATTGATTACAAGGATGTTGAATACTTTCCTCGCTTTGTCAATTATACCTTTGCTCGTAATGAATGGGCAATAATATTCAACACTAAAACCGAGATTGCCGAAACTACGAATGGAGAAGATGCCTGGTTCCCCAAGTACCCATTGGTCAGATCTCTAACATGGCTATTGCAGGATCAAACAACTCGACAAATGTTGATTGGTACGTCTACGTTACATTTTTAAATGTTTTACTTAAAAATATTAATATTTAACGTTTGCGCTTAATTACTAACCCTGTCACAAACGTTGCTGGAAACATGTCGAACGGTTGCTTTTTTTTTACATCCGGTCGGATATCGTGTGCAATGCTGCTGCATGACTGTCTGTAAGTCTTTATACCCGATTTAGATGATCACCACACCTACGAAATAACCCATTTAAAACGTAATTTCAGACAGGGATAACCGGATCAAGCTCAACTTGTATCATATATTCATATAACGGCAGCCACGGCAACAATGATTGGGAGATGTGCTTCTGAAAACATAACCGTGTACGCAGCTCGTGTGAAACTGATTAGAAAACCAACAGGTTAAATCCAATATGGTGCTTCATTTTACTTTCCATAATTGGGCATACCCACTTACCTAACTGTAACACCTCAAATTGTAATACAAAACATTTGGCCAAAATAATCATTTGATAAAGAGGAGAACTATCCCAAAATACGGATTTACAAAAACCTTTGCTATGAAAATCTGAGTATAAATTCGGTGTTACAAAATATATCAAAACCAAAGCTAAGTCTAAATCAGTTCTGGTGCTCTTCTACTCTAGGCCCCGCATCTCTATCCATGCGTACCAAAACCTTCGATCCCGAACCTGAGTACATAGCAAAACAAACAAGGAGTACGTGAGACAAAACGTCTCGTGAGCTACATGGGTTTAGACCCGTCAATAATAATAATCATAAGACATATAAATACATAAACAAGTAGTTCATCCATCTATCTAGTCACCCAATTGTGACTCTATGATCCTTGCTTTCCTAGCAATCATATCTAGTTATCGGGACATCCCCAACTAACTAGAACCACATTAACTCATTAACCGGGGATCCCCCGCATTAACAAGCTTCAAGGTAAAGGCAAGAGGGAATCGCCCAATCTACCTATACCTGCCTTACTCGCCGGACTACTTCCAGTTAGCAAGACTACTATCATGGAATGGGCCGATGGGGATCCGCCCAAATGCTCCCCATTCCATACCTCATGAACGGGGATCCCCCGCGTCATCACATCGTCTCAACCTTACTATAACTCAACAGTTATATCAATACTATAACTCAACAGTTATATCAATCAAAGCACTTGGCTATCACATCAATCATCAACAAGTTAGTTAACTATATTCAACAATATACCACTAACCCTATTTACTACATTCCACACAATTATCAAATAGACTCGACATATATAATAACAAGTATTTTCATGGCTATGTACTCAATAAAGTCCACACGTACTCACCTTAGCAATAAGATGCTCCAACCGAATTCTTGCCACCAAATCTCTTGCTTCCCAAATTCACCGACTTTCCAAGATGTCACCGAAAGCCTAATACAATGATCACAAGATGTTCAACATCTCATACTACCAATAATGTATCCATTAACCTCTAAATACTATTAAATAACATTTTCCCCAATTATGGTGATTTACCAAACCCTAGGTTTAACCAACCCTTAAGATTCTTACCAATTTTAATCATACACTTGATTCCTTTGTTAATATACCATCTATTAAGTGTATACACCATTTATTCACCATAAACCATAACCCCCAATAACTAGGGTTTCAAACCCAAGCATCAAAATACATAGATCTTAAGCTACAAAGATCAAAGAGTGAAGATATACCTTTAATCTTCACTTAGGAGTGAAATCTATCAAGCTTTGATGAACAAATCAACCAAGATCAGCACTTGCATTCAAAAATCGCCAATGGAAGTAACTAGGGTTTTGAAATGCATTAAATGAGCCAAAACCCGAATTTAATGCTGCACGGCCCAAGTTCATGGCGCGAACAAAGTTCGCGTCGCTAACTTTCCCCACACGCGAACTTAGCGATCGCTACCCAAACGTGAACTACTTCGCGCCCAAAGGTCCAATTACCTGATAGCAGTTCCCGATCAGGAACTCCTACTTCACGACGCGAAATACGAGTGCAGCTAGGGCTGCACTTTTTCCTCCTTGTCTCGACCCGGTTTCGTCCAAAACCTTCTCATACGGTGTCCAAACGACACGAAACCAATTCCTACGGGTTTTATACGATTTATCCAAGTCGTATGGCCTTTTCTTCAAACCCGAATAACTTCGTTGTTTATCTTGGGCAACTTTCATGTTGGTTTGTATAATACCGATTTTCTCATTCGTTACCCTCACGATCTCGGGACCCGTGAGCTTTGTCTCTCCCGCCTCTAGCCAACACGATGGAGTTCTACACTTTCTCCCATACAACGCCTCATAAGGCGACATCTTAATAGTCGAGTGATAGCTATTATTATACGAGAACTCGACTAACGGTAAATGTTCATCCCATTTACCAACGAAGTCTAACACACACGATCTCAACATGTCTTCAACCGTTTGAATCGTTCTTTCACTTTGATCGTCGGTTTGCGGGTGATATGCCGTGCTCAACCGCAACTTTGTACCCAACTCTTCTTGTAATGACCCCCAAAATCTCGAGGTAAACCTCGCGTCTCTATCGGATACAATCGATAACGGAACCCCGTGGAGTCGAACCACCTCATCAACATACAACTTAGCCAACTTCTCAAGTGGCAACGTTTCCCGAATGGCTAAAAATAACGCACTCTTGGTCAATCGGTCAACTATGACCCAAATGGCAACGTGACCCTTACTCGTCTTCGGTAAACCTAGTATGAAATCCATAGTTATGTCTTCCCACTTTCCGGCCGGTACAACCAATGATTGAGCTACCCCATACGGTACTTGGTGCTCGGCTTTTACTTGTTCACACGTAGCACACTTCGAGATGTACTTAGCTACCCTCGTCTTCATTCCGGGCCACCAATAAACCCGTTTCATATCTTGGTACGTCTTTGTACTTCCCGGGTGAATCGAATACTTTGACTTGTGCACATCATACAACAACTCTTTTCGGATGCCACCGAACTTAGGAACCCAAATACGACCGCCTACGGTCTTCAACCCTTGTGCATTTTCGAGGAAATGTTGGTTCTTACCTAACCGTTCTTGTCTTAACTCGTCTTTTCCCATAACCTCTCGTTGGGCATTCTTGATTCTTTCAATAATACTCGAGACGACTTCTATACGTGTTAAAATTCCTCGGTTCGGGTTCTCATAAACCTTTCGGCTCAAGGCGTCGGCTACTACATTAGCCTTTCCCGCATGATACACAATCTCACAATCATAGTCGGCATTCAACTCGATCCACCTTCTTTGTCGCATATTAAGATCCTTTTGAGTAAACACGTATTGTAAACTTTTATGATCCGTGTACAACGTACACCGAGTACCATACATATAATGTCTCCACAACTTCAAGGCAAATATAATCGCCGCCAACTCCAAGTCGTGTGTCGTGTACCTCAATTCCGCATTCTTCAATTGTCACGAGGCATACGCGATCACCTTTAACACACAACCGAGCCCTTGATTCGAAGCATCACTATAAACCACAAAATCTTCCATACCATCCGGTAATGTAAGAATCGGCGCATTACATAACTTTTCTTTCAACAATTTAAACGCCTCTTCTTGCTTCTTCTCCCACACAAACTTCTCACTTTTCCTCGTTAACTTCGTGAGTGGAATCGCGATTCTCGAGAAGTATTGTATAAATCTTCGGTAATAACCGGCTAATCCAAGGAAACTTCTAACCTCGGTAGGAGTCCTCGGAGGCTCCCAATTTGACACCGCTTCAATCTTGGAAGGATCAACTTTAATACCATCACACTTCACCATGTGAACTAAGAATTGCACTTCCCACAGCCAAAATTCACACTTCGAGAATTTAGCATACAACTTCTCCCGTTTTAACACATCTAACACAAGCCTCAAATGACCTTCGTGTTCTTCCTCGGTTTTCGAATAAATTAAAATGTCGTCAATGAACACGATCAAAAACTTATCAAGAAATGGTTTACAAACCCGATTCATCAAACCCATAAAAATAGTCGGCGCGTTTGTAAGACCAAACGGCATTACTATAAATTCATAATGACCATAACGCGTACGAAAAGCCGTCTTCTCGGTGTCGCCTTCTTTCACCCGAACTTGGTGATAACCCGACCTCAAATCAATTTTCGAGAAATAACTGGCACCTTGCAATTGGTCGAATAAGTCGTCAATCCTCGGCAACGGGTAATGGTTCTTAATCGTTACCTTATTCAACTCTCGGTAGTCGATACACATTCTCATCGAACCGTCTTTCTTCTTAACAAATAACACCGGTGCACCCCACGGTGACGAACTCGGACGAATAAAACCTTTGTCTAACAAATCTTGCAATTGGGTCATCAATTCTCTCGTCTCGGTGGGAGTAAAATAAAATATGGAGCACGAGCAATCGGCGTCGCCCCCGGAACTAAATCAATTTTAAACTCGACTTGTCTCTCCGGTGGTAAACCGGGCAAGTCATCGGGAAATACCTCGGGAAAATCCCGAATAATTTTGACGTTATCCATCGTCTTCTTTTCTTTTCGGCCATCTAACACATATGCAATAAACGATGCACAACCTTTCGATATACTTTTCCTCGCCTTAATGGCGGTAATCACATTAGGCATGTGATGTCGCTTCTCCCCGTACACATACACTTTCTCGTTCTCGGGTATCTTAATCAACACTATTTTCTTTCCACACAAAATCTTGGCTTGGTGCATACCCAACCAATCCATACCAATAACCACATCAAACGCTTTTATCCCCATAGGCAATAAATCTACCTTAAACTTTCTACCGTGTTTTTCTATCTCACAATTTCTATAAATACTTTCGACCATAGAGGTTTTCCCGTCGGCTACCTCTATCTCATAAATCTCATCTAACTTTTCGGACGGCACATTCAACTTACAACCGAATTCATAAAACACAAACGAATAATTAGAACCCGAATCAAACAAAATATGAGTTGGCAAGGAGTTAATGAATAAAGTACCTGACACCACATCGTGTGCCTCCTTCGCCTCCTCCCGAGTTAGTTGGAAGGATCGCCCCTTCACCTTAGCAGGCTCCACTTTCTTTTGAGCCGTGGATACCATTGACTCGGTCCCCTTCTTCGGGCACACATTGCTATAGTGCACTTGTTCGTGGCACGAGAAACATTCAACCTCGGCCAATGATTTAGACTTGCACTCTCGGGCCATATGCCCCGGCTTTCCACAGTTAAAACAAGTCTTCAACTCTCCTCGGCACATGCCGGCATGATTTTTCCCGCACTTCTTGCACGACCCAACACTACCTTGCTTAGAGAAGCTCAAAGTGAACTTCCCTTTCTTGAACGAACTAGAGCCGCTCTCGGCTTTCCTTTTCTCGCCCACATGGGCCCTCTTGGAAACACGTGCCTCATTCACTTCCTCAACACCCCGGGCGGCACTAATGGCCTCATCAAGTGTGACCGCCCTCTTAACTTCCAATTGGTAGTCCCACGGTAACCCACTAGCATACCGGACCACCCTCAACCTCTCATCTGAGTAGGTTTTAGCAACAAACGGGAGTAACCCCGTGAACTCCCTCGAGTACTCCTCGATCGACATATCACCCTTCTTAAGGGTCACGAACTTCTCGTGCATCTTTTCCAAATCCCTTTCGGGACAAAACTTCTTTTTCAACCTCGCGGTGAATTCATCCCACGTCATCAACTCAACCACCTCCCTACCGAGGGTCTCATACACAATATCCCACCAAACCATAGCATCTTCTTTCAAAAGTTGTGACGCATACGTCACCATATCGGCTTTCTTACACTTGCTACTTTCGATAACTCGCTCGGTTTCCCGGATCCACCTCATAGTTACCTTCGGGTCCGAACTACCCTTGTACACATTTGGCTTGCAAGCCATGAAGGATTTGAACGAACAACCATCTCTTTCATCGGGCTTTGCCCTTGCATCACTTTGGCCACCCGTGGAGGACTTCCCTTCACCGATGCCACTACCCCCGGTTCTCTCATCCGATTTAGCTTCGGATTCACGGTCTCCACCCGATCTCCCACGGTCCCCAATAATTCGGTGCACTTCCCCGGCCACCGTCCCTTTGATTTGATCAATAATAGTTTGGAGATCCGCCATAGTTATCGGAGTCCTATTGGCTCCAACCTCCGACTCATCAACCCGATGCATTGATGGTTGACTTTCATGTTCAACCACCCTTTCGACATGAGGTATCTCCTCCTCCCGGCCCTCCGGGGCTTTACCACTTCTACGCGTGGTCACCATTTCTTTCAATCAAGACTATACGAAAGACATTAAACATTTAGTACCTTGTGTACAACCCATTAGTCGCATAAGACTCAATATCCATAATCATATCAAATTTCATCGGTCCCCTTAAGTCCAACCCTAAACTTAACATAAAGTCTCAAGGTCAACCTATGATCTTAAGGAATCTTATATTCCTAATGCTACAGTCTAAGACTAGGATGGTCATCCAACCTAATTCACTTAAACAGTAGCTCTGATACCAAGTTGTAACACCTCAAATTTTAATACAAAACATTTGGCCAAAATAATCATTTAATAAAGAGGAGAACTATCCCAAAATATGGATTTACAAAAACCTTTGGTATGAAAATCTGAGTATAAATTCAGTGTTACAAAATATATCAAAACCAAAGCTAAGTCTAAATTCGTTCTAGTGCTCTTCTACTCTAGGCCCCACATCTCTATCCATTCGTACCTAAACCTTCGACCCCGAACCTGAGTACATAGCAAAACAAACAAGGAGTACGTGAGATAAAACGTCTCGTGAGCTACATGGGTTTAGACCCGTCAATAATAATAATCATAAGACATATAAATACATAAACAAGTAGTTCATCCATCTATCTAGTCACCCTATTGTGACTCTATGATCCTTGCTTTCCTAGCAATCATATCTAGTTATCGGGACATCCCCAACTAACTAGAACCACATTAACTCATTAACCGGGGATCCCCCGCATTAACAAGCTTCAAGGTAAAGGCAAGAGGGAATCGCCCAATCTACCTATACCTGCCTTACTCACCGGACTACTTCCAGTTAGCAAGACTACTATCATGGAATGGGTCGATGGGGATCCGCCCAAATGCTCCCCATTCCATACCTCATGACCGGGGATCCCCCGCGTCATCACATCATCTCAACCTTACTATAACTCAACGGTTATATCAATCAAAGCACTTGGCTATCACATCAATCATCAACAAGTTAGTTAACTATATTCAACAATATACCACTAACCCTATTTACTACATTCCACACAATTATCAAATAGACTCGACATATATAATAACAAGTATTTTCATGGCTATGTACTCAATAAAGTCCACACGTACTCACCTTAGCAATAAGATGCTCCAACCGAATTCTTGCCACCAAATCTCTTGCTTCCCAAATTCACCAACTTTCCAAGATGTCACCGAAAGCCTAATACAATGATCACAAGATGTTCAACATCTCATACTACCAATAATGTATCCATTAACCTCTAAATACTATTAACTAACATTTTCCCCAATTATGGTGATTTACCAAACCCTAGGTTTAACCAACCCTTAAGATTCTTACCAATCTTAATCATACACTTGATTCCTTTGTTAATATACCATCTATTAAGTGTATACACCATTTATTCACCATAAACCATAACCCCCAATAACTAGGGTTTCAAACCCAAGCATCAAAATACATAGATCTTAAGCTACAAAGATCAAAGAGTGAAGATATACCTTTAATCTTCACTTAGGAGTGAAATCTATCAAGCTTTGATGAACAAATCGACCAAGATCAGCACTTGCACTCAAAAATCGCTAATGGAAGAAACTAGGGTTTTGAAATGCATTAAATGAGCCAAAACCCGAATTTAATGCTGCACGACCCAAGTTCACAGCGCGAACAAAGTTCGCGTCGCTAACTTTCCCCACATGCGAACTTAGCGATCGCTACCCAAACGTGAACTACTTCGCGCCCAAAGGTCCAATTACCTGATAGCAGTTCCCGATCGGGAACTCCTACTTCACGACGCGAACTACGAGTGCAGCTAGGGCTGCACTTTTTCCTCCTTGTCTCGACCCGGTATCATCCATAACCTTCTCATACGGTGTCCAAACGACACGAAACCAATTCCTACGGGTTTTATACGATTTATCCATATTTATCATATTTTATTCAATTTATTTATTTACAAATTTCGGGTCGTTACACTAACAGACTTTGAAAATTTTAAAAATATTAATATCTCTTTTTGATTTGGTTACATTTCAGTCAAATATATTGTTTCTACTGACGTTACAAACATCGAGTTCAACCCGGAAATGCCAGAAGCATATGCACTTCAATGCATCCATCCGATAGTACAATATGATGATGCCTTTGTTTTATGTGATGAAGAACCCGAAGTCGCGCCTGACACACAACCAAAAAATCATTTCAGATGCTTAAGAACTCCCCTCTCTGGAAATAAGCGTCTCTCGACTTACCCACAAAACTTTTATGTGTGAATATGTGTGTGATTTATTAAATTCGGATTTTGGATTTAGTGACAACATGTTGAGGTTGGTTGAGGTTTAGGTTGATGTTTGATATGTGTGTGATTTATCAAATCGTATGTGTGATTTATTTACTTCTAATTTCATTGGTCTTCTTTTAATTGTTATCTCAATTTCAAGATTCCTGTCAACGTTCATAGAGAAACTCGATTGTAGATACTAATAGAGTTATCTCTGGATGATTATAAAAGAGTACTAATCAACATGTTTTTGCAATGACATTGCAATAGATACTAATAAAGAAGATTACTTGGAGTTTTGTATTCCAATGTACGGAGGCATCGCTGGTGATTGGGAGGCTGCAAAGGTCATCATTGACAAGCTACCTGAGTTACTATCTTGTACTCTCAATGAAAGATATGATACAACACTTCATATTGCAGCATCAACTTAAGAGATCAAATAGACTCGGTGTTTTCTGGACAACCGAACAATATGTAATATAGTGATCTTGAATATCAAACAGCATAAACATACATCCCCCCCCCCTATTTTAAACTTAATTAGGTTTATTGTTTTATAACAATAAACATTGGAGATGGATCATTTGTATTACTCCCTCCGTCCCACAAAAAAGTACCCATTTCTTATGGGCACAAGTCTTAAGAAAAGGGTTAGTGGTGGGGTAATTAGTATTACTTTTGATTAAAATATAAGGTTTGATTGGAGAGAGAAAGATAGTTATTGGATAGTTAGTGGTGGGGTCTTTGAAAATTATATTATTTTATTGAGTGGACCCCCATCAATTTGAGAAATGGGAACTTTTTTGTGGGACAAACGTTTAGGGAGAAATGGGTACTTTTTTGTGGGACGGAGGGAGTAATATATATCAAAACATGTAACCGAACAACATGTCAACATCAATGCTAATTATTGATTTTTTCCTCTATTTTATACACTGTTTTCATGCTTATGTACTGTATTCGTTATAAAAATATGTAACCAATATACTTTTAATCGCCAGAAATATGTAGTTCGCAGTACGCCGCATCGCGCGGGTTTTAACCTAGTACACATTTAATGTATTAGTAACATTTAGATTTCACTCCACTTACATAAATCATTATACGTCAATATGCATAACTAAATTCACAAAACATGTATATGTAAAACAAATTAAAAAGTTACATCTAAGATATAAGAACTTCGATCATCTTCTCAGATAAATGTATGTTTAAAAATACTCATGTTTAAAAATACTCGCCGCAGCGCGCGGGTACACCTACTAGTTTAGTACAATTAATCAAACCTTTTGAATAGAGATGGCAAAGTGGTAACAGGCCGAAGTCCAAACAGGTTACTTATAAATTTACAATAGCCTAATGGGCCTGGGCCGTTGATATGGGCTACTCTGAATAAACGGGTAAAATGAGTTGTTTAACCAGAACTAAAATTAAAAACATGGTCCTTCGGAGTTCACTGGAAAGTATCATCGAATAGAATACATAATGTACATTATGTGTTATCGTCACATAAAATCAAACTTTTTTAATACAATATTAAACTCTATCTCTGAATAAACTTCTTATTTCCCATTAAGTATTTGTCCTAAATAAATTTCTCACTTAGAGCATCAGGTATAGTGGCTCAAGACAAAACGTCAAATCAGCGCCACCTAAGCGCCACATCATTATTTCACATTTCACATTCAAAAACCCAAATACCTCATCTACCATAACTAACCAATAATACTCCTTTGGGACCCACCAAAATACCTCTAACTCAAAAAATGCCCTTAAAAATCCACACTCTCTCCTCTCTCCTCCGCCGGACCACTCACGAGCCCCCTCACTCACTTAACGTGAGGTATAGTGGCGGAGTTTTTTTTGCTTAGGTGGCAAGTGGCGAGAGGGTGGCTCGCTACCACACCCCTCCCTCTTATGATTGCATATGTTTAATAAAATAATTTTTTTTATCATAAAAAATGGAAAATGATAACCGTTGCTCAGAGAATATTTTGGGCTTAACGAAGTTGTAAAATAACTATTAAAAAACACCCATTAATTTTATTAAACTTCCAATGCTTATTTAATTGTACCTTTACCGTATAAACTATCATTAACCATTGACCTAAGGACAATGGTTAACAAAATCCTAAAAAAATCAATCAAACTTGCCATAAGTCCTAAAGCAGCTTCAATTTCTAAAACAGTTTATAACTGATCATCAATGGTCAAATCAGAGGCAATAAAATAGCATCTCACTTTGATCAAATTAAATTAAAACTAAATACAATACACACAAATAACGCGAATTAAAGAAACCCTCGTCTGAAGAATGGTAAGTCTCCTTGGCAGCAGCAACCCGAAATTTGATCGATTACAGCTTAAAATGGAAGAGTTACGATCTAATTAAAAAAAGGAAATGAATATGAATACAAACAGTTCCGAAGTTATTTTTCAGTAACGCTTTGTACCTTTGATTAATTTTGCAGTAAACAAAGTTATTTTTTAATCCATTTCATCACAATTTGTCATGTGCTCGCGTGATTGCATTGTGTGCCACAGAACGATTTAAAATAAAAATACCGCACGTAGCATTTTGGCTTTGTATATTTTGTAAATTTTTACACCATAATTTTAATTGTTATCATACAAACATTGCTTAATAAAAATGTACATTTAGCTGTAAAAATTATAATGTGTGATACTATGATTTATATCACCTGATTTTTTACCAATTATTTGTAACTAAATCGTTCTATAGGAAAAAAGATGAGACTCCTTCAATATTAGAGTTACAATTATTATAACACGTGCTTGTTGTATCTTTTTTTACTTTAGTTTAGTTGATATATTATGTTTGTAAAAAAAATTATACAAGTTACTCATAGTTTATTATGGATTATAAACTAATTTTGTAATACTATTGCAATATTTTTGGCAAAGTAGGAAGCATCAAGATTAAAGACACTTTATTGACCATTGACGTTGGTTTACTCTTTCGCTTTGAACTTCTAGCATTTGATTAGTGTCTTTTGCTATATTTTAGATAATCATGGCCATGCAAAGCAACCATTCGAATTAATTTAGTTAGAGATATACATGAATTTAACAAATTAAATAATACCCAAATGTATGAAATCTCCACTGAATATAGAAGACTGATAATCATGGGCCATGCCATGATGCCAAGCAATCATTTGGGCCTTTGGGGAAAATTGGTTGGCTAAAACCTTGACATGTATTATAAAATTATTTTAACTTCCTATACAAAATCCACTTATTTACTCATTATAAGTTTATAACAATTAACAACACTATAAACCTCATAAACCAAAAACAAAACACATTTAACAATTTTAAATGAAATAGTAGTATATAAATACATTTTTTTCATCAACGTACCAAAAAAGGCTAGTCTGCATTGAATCAACAACGAATACAAAATGGCAAAATTTGTCCTTTATTCCATTAACGTACCGGTCTTGAAGAAAAATACTCCCTCCGTCCCTAAATAAAGTTCCCATTTGTGTTGGGCACAACATTATAGGAGATAGTTAGTGGTGGGTATTTGGTATTACTTTTGAATAAAATATAAGGTTTGATTGGAGAGAGAAAGTATTTTAAGAGATAGTTAGTGGTGAAAGTATTGGTAATAATATTATTATATTAAGTGGGTCCCTTAAGTTTGAGAAATGAGAACTTTATTTAGGGACAAAACTTGAAGGTGAAATTGGAACTTTATTTAGGGACGGAGGGAGTATAAAATAAAAATGCCACGTCAGCAATAGTTACGGAATTAGCCATTGAGGAGCTCGTTTCTTGTTTTTGGGAAGAACGCAACAGTCCGTACTGCAGATATTTGCAGACAGTTTTTCACCACGATATTAAAAAATCACGAATTAAGCTATTCCTTTCTGCTGCTCCATAATCACGAATTAAAAAAATCACGCTCTACAATTAATAACTGCTCATCAGTTTCCCTCTTGATAATTGCTTGATTTCCTCGACAAGTTTGCTCTCTGTTTAATCTAAAATTTCCGGCATTGTCGACGTTTTTGCAAGAGCAAAAACCCTAACGATTCGAGGCGTAGGGTTTTGGTTTGTCGTTTCTAGTTTCTACTTCAATCTTCTGGAAGCTTTCAGGTGAAATCATCGTTTTCTGATCGCGTTATTTTTATGTTTTTTGCTATATGCTATGCTCTGTTGTTCGGGGAGTCGGTTTTGTTAAAATCTATACGTTTTCTAACTTGTAAGTAGAAATTGTTCCATTATTTGTAGCGTAGATCAGAATGTGCACTGTTTATTGTATTATTTGGTCATTAACTTACTTTTCACAAAAGCTTAATCGCACCTAAATTGCATCGTTGTCGATTTAAAAAAAAAAAAAACACATTAGGTCATTCAATGACCGTCATTATGTTAATACGGTTGATTTTGATCGTGTTTTACTCTTCTGAAAATAGCGGATCA
This sequence comes from Calendula officinalis, assembly GCA_963853835.1. Taxonomy (NCBI): domain Eukaryota; kingdom Viridiplantae; phylum Streptophyta; class Magnoliopsida; order Asterales; family Asteraceae; genus Calendula; species Calendula officinalis. The sequence continues at coordinate 20,587,336 of OY970825.1, read as the reverse complement.
TTCACTGTTTTAGCTTAATATCATGCTAAAATTTTGTCTTCATGCTTATATTTCCCCTCCAAATTGAAGGTAAAATTTGGCCACTTATTAGCTAATTTTCCCCAAATCTTACTAAAACAAATAGTATGTTTAAGATAATGTAGTTCAAATGTTTAATGCCGTTAATTCTGCTGCAGGTGAGCAGTTTTATGAACCAGTTTTAATGTGGATTTGCATATCAGTGTATTACACATATGTCTCATTAAATAGGAAATCTTAACAACACTTTGATTAACTTGTTATATTTGGATCCTAGAAGTACATGAATATATGAATGTTAAAAGAACTTACTGTATCTGCATATATGTTTTTCTTTTTCCTTCACATGACAGTATTTTTTCCAGCCTAAAGGATACCTACTTGTTTTCTACTGATTTCATCGCCCTATACATTTGAATACATTTATCATATAGTTTTCCCTGTTTTGTTGTAATGGTCAAGCAAGTGTAACTAGCTGTTGAGAAGTTATATTCTTTAACTCAATTATTCTGTTTGATATATTTCAAAATAGGTACATGATGAGTCATCCAAGAAAAGAAAAAAGTCAAATTGACCCTCAACTTGATGAATACAAACACAAATATTACCATGAGCTTAAAGATGGTCAGTTAAAAATCAGAAATTCTGGAAAGTGGTTAAAGTGTCCATATTGTAGTAACAGTAGAGACTACAATTATGATGACATCATCAGGCATGCAAATCGTATTGTAAAAGAGTCAAAAAGTGCCACATTTAAAGAAAAAGCCAAACATTTGGGGTTGGTTAAGTACTTAGAGCAAGACTTTTTTGCCAAAATGAAATCCCCAAAATTAACAGTTAATGAAGAAGTAACTGTCATTACAACCCAAAAACAAAAGTTAAATGAAACATTTATTGTTAATACCACCCCAAAAGAAAAGGTTAATGATGAGCTAATTGTTTGGCCTTGGATGGCAGTTGTAGCTAATATCCCCACTGAGTGTAAAAATGGTAAATATTTTGGTGAAAGTGGTAAAAATTTAAAAGATGAGTGGGTAAAAAAAGGATATAATCCGGTAAAAGTTCATCCACTTTGGAGCTGGAAAGGCCATTTAGGGCTTGCTATTGTTGAATTTGGTAAAAAATGGGATGGATTTGGAAATGCAATGAATTTTGTTAAAGATTTTGAATTAAATAAACATGGAAGAAAAGAATGGTTTGATAGAAATCTGACAAAAGATGATAAATTGTATGCATGGATTGCTAGAGATGAGGATTATAAATCTCATGGACTTGTTGGTGATTATTGTAAAAAAAACGGTGATTTAAAAACTCTTAATGATGTTGAAAGAGAAGATGAAATAAAAAATTCAAAACTAATTATGGGGTTGAAAAAACAAATCGATGAAAAGAGTAAAAAAAGTGAAGAACTTGAGAATGATATAATCAAGACTGATTCTCAAATGGAGATTGTCCTGAGACAAAAGGAGGAAATGATTGAGAGTTTTAATCATGGTATTATTAATTTTGTTTATTGTTTATTTAAGTTATAATTATAAATGTTTTAATTATATTTATTATGCTTGATTAGATATGAAAATGATGCAAGAAAAATCAAATGAGCTGCTTAAAAAGATTAGTATTGAACATGAAGAGAGTAAATTGCAGCTTGAAGAACGTGAAAAGAAGCTTAAAGCACGTGAAACTAAAAATGAAAGTGAGAAAAGGAAACTTGACAATGAGAAGAGAATGGTACAAATATATTTTATCTTAATTTAAAAAAATTATATTTAAAAGTGTTTGCATTTTTATAGAATGAGCTGGCAATGCTGGAGCAGAATAAAGCAGATGAAAGAGTGTTGAAGTTGGCTGATGAACAAAAGGTTTGTGATATTATTATTATTTATTATTATTATTATTATTATTATTGAATTTACGTGAATAATTAATATGACAGAAAGAAAAAGAGAAACTTCATGAGAGAATAATGGAGCTTCAAAAAAAGCTAGATGAAAAACAACGGTTGGAATTAAGGATCAAGCAAATGCAAGGAGCATTAGAAGTGATGAAACACATGACTGATGATGAAGATCTTGAAGCACAAATGAAAAAAGAAAAAATTCAACAAGAATTAAAGGAGAAAGAAGAAGAACTTGAGGGTTTGGAAGACCTTAATCAAACTTTAATTATCAAAGAACGAAAGACTAATGATGAATTGCAAGATGCTCGTAAAGAGCTCATTTCTGTCAGTTTCTTCCTTTATTTTAATTCTATTTTTAAAATAATTATGTAATAATTATGTTTAGTAATTAATCGTTATGTTGAAACAGGGTTTAACTTTAACTGCGCGGGCCCACATTGGTGTGAAGAGAATGGGTGATCTTGATACAAAGCCTTTTATGGATGCTGCTAAAAGACAAAATTCTGTTAAAGTGAAAATGATGAAATTGGCATCTTTGTGGGAAGATCATATTAGGGATCCTAGCTGGCATCCGTTTAAGGTTATAACAGTTGGAGACAAGACTCAGGTATAAATTTTATTTATTTCATAAACTTCGAGATGAGATAATTGACCATATATTTATAGTTTATTAAGATTGCATGAAAATGATACTGCATTATTGCAACTGGTATGGGCTATATATGGGTAATTATGTTTTGAACCTCAAACTTTTAATGATTAGGCGTTTTAATCCTTAAGCAATTTTTGGTTTTGGTTTTATCTAAAACTTTGGTTGACTTGGTTTTTTGAACCCTTTAGTTGACATGTTACTGGTCAACCCGATCATTTATGTGTCAAGGTCTAGTTTTTCTTAGAGTTTGGTATGTTTTAATACTTAAACTTTCACTTATTTGATGGTTTAACCCTCAAACTTTTTTGTCTTCTGATGTTTCACTTATCGTGTAACTTAACAACACTATTATTATTATGATTATTATTATTATTATTATTATTATTATTATTGTTTATGTACAAATGTAAACCCGTTGCTATTTTTTTAAAAAAATGCTATAATTTTGGTATGAGAAATCATTATAATTTTATTTTTTATAAATTTTTGAGGTTCTAAACCATGCCTGGAAAAAGTTTAGGGATTAAAATGGTGTCTGTAAATATCAACCTTTGATAGCATGTCAAAATGACTTATTTAACAAATCAACCAAAGTTTAGGATTAGACCATTGCAAAAAAAAAGTTGAAAATGTCAGAATGCAAAATCAATGAAACCATGTGGATTAAAGACATAATTAAACTGCTTATATGCAAAATCTTTCATCTTATTATAGTGGATCCAGAATAAGAAAGATTTTACCTCAAGTAAGAGTATATGTAATTGAGAAAGTTGGAAATATGGTGACCATTTTATTAATTACCAGATATAAATAGACCATTTAATTTGTTATAATTTCATTTAGCTTATTATTGTAACGGGGGTATATAAATGTGGTTGTGTAGGAGATACTAAATGAAGAAGATGAGAAAATAGCAAGTTTGAAGGGTGAATGTGATGAAGGAATATATAATGCTGTTGTGACCGCTTTAAGAGAATTAAACGATTACAATCCAAGTGGCAGGTATCCGGTACCTGAACTTTGGAATTTTAAAGACAAAAGAAAAGCGTCGCTAAAAGAGTGTGTTGAGTACATTCTCAAACAGTGGAAAACACACAAACAAAAAAAACGTTGACTGCAGAAAGTCAAAGTACAGTTAGTTAACATACCTACTATGTGATTGGGAAGACCTAAAAGATGGGATTATTATTATTTTGTGGGTTGATTTTGAGTTTGGCATTGCTGTTTATATGGAAGTGTAACCATCCATCATTTTGAACAAAGAAAAATATATTATATGCTTTTGCTCTTAGGTTTTTATTAAACTGAAATGAAGATATATAATATATATATATATATGTATATAATGCCACGAAGATATTCCCCCTCCACGTAGGCACTGCTTCTTTCAAACACTTCTTCAAACCAAAAAAGTCTGCAATTAGACTAAATAACTCCACTTCTTTTCTCCAAAGTTTATTAATTTCAAATTGTATAAAAGTATTGTTTTTCCTTCTGTTGGCAGTGTCCTTTATGTAATATACCAGAGGATATATAGGTTGGACTGATTTGACTTATAATTTACAGCTATATCTCAAATTTGGAGTAACTTTATTGGTGTTATCTAAATTTGTAATCTGGATGACAAATTTATGTGCGATCTTTATTTATTGTCTTATTAAAAGTTTTTGAAGTGTGTCATTTAATACTTTGTTCAACGTTTACCAATGTTATTCAATTTTATTTTTGTTTTATGACACCAGGTGGAGAAGAATTGCATTTGGCTTGGTATAATTGTGTTCTAGAAGAAATGATTTGTTTCCATGTTTTGGGGGATTTTGTGTTGCACTAGGACTTTATAAATCATGTCTTGTAATGTCTAGCGGTCATTTGAAGATTGAAGTGAGGAGTTACAAAGAAAAGTAAGTCGTGAAATTGATCCCTTCAGCTGTAGACTTGTAGGTAGGTATGACAATTATATTTGATTATTAGCTTAAGACGTGTGCCAACGCTATGCCGGTTGGTCCGCCGGTTTTCCGCCAGTCGGCAAAGTGGCGAAAGAAGAGACGGAGGAGGAGCGTGCATGTGGGTCCCGCATGTACCTTCCGGCCAATAGAAAAAAAGCTCTTTTTTTTTTTTTTTAAACGGTAATAAATTCAAATAAAATGGTAATAAATACAAAAAACGGTAATAAATTCAAAAAAATCCGAAAAAATTCAAAAAAATTCAAAACAAATTCCCCCCCCCCCCCATTTACATCTATAAATACCCACTCATTTCTTCTATTTTTTACACCACATTCACCTTCTTTCTCTCTCAAAAAAATCATACCTCCTCCCAAATTTTTCAAAAATGTCGAAAAGACGTCCATCATCGGTATCCAACGACGTTTGGGAGCTTTTTAATTCAACACCGATTGACGCCCCACCCTCACCGGCCGGTTCTTCGTCGGGTCAAACAAGCAACCCGGCCCTATCGCTTGGTTTTGGGGCTTTCTCTCAACCACCACCAAACTACCAATACCAACAACCACCACCAAACTTTCAATACCAACAACCACCACCCAACTTCCATTACTCTCAACCACAAAACTTTCAATACCAACAACCACCACCAAACTTTCAATACCAACAACCACCAACAAACTTCCAATTCCAACAACCTCCTCCAAACACACCATTCTATTCACAAAATTTTCAATCACCATCACCAATCGACACCCAAAATGTGGGGGACACCCAACCAGAACCGACATCCACAAGAAAAGGGAAAGAAAAAAGGGTGGAAAAGGGGGAAAGAAAAAGCGGTGCCAAAAAGGGCACAAACAAAGTGGTCAACCCCTGACGAGGTGATTTTGGCCCAACGTTGGATTCATAATTCTGAGGATGGTGTTAGGGGGAATAACAAAAAAAGTATCATCCATTGGGGTCAAATTCTCGCAGACTTCAACTCGGCTGCTTCTGTTAAGCGTAACATGAACCAACTCACGGGCAAATGGTCCAAAATAGCGCATGACGTGAAAAATTTCAGTGCTATATACAATTCTTTAAACGAGTGCGTGCAAGCGGTACGCGAGACGAGGACGTTCTAAAAGCTTCTCGTCAACAATTCCGTGAAAATGTTGGCCGTAATTTTATATACGAAGCCTGTTGGGAAGTGGTAAGAGATAGCCCAAAGTTCTATTTTTCAGTGGGCGTCATGGATACCGAGCCGATAAGCCTCGATGAAGACACCGAACCGGCGAGCATGGATCCAGGGACGACGACGGCACCAAGGACGACGGCACCGGCTAACATGCATGCGTTGTTCCAAGATGACCCGTTGAGGCGCCCCCCCCCCCCCCCCCCCCCCCCCCCGGCCGCAGTCTTAGCAAGAAAAGCCAAAAAACTTCGTCTTCGTCCGATGCCGCAAGTTCCCGAAGGTCCATTAAGTTGGACACTTTGGACGTGGTTAGAGAATCCGCCGATAAGCATACAAACATTATCGCTAAGGTTGCAAAAATGGCACATAAAAAATTGATTTTGAAAACTTGGAAATTCCTAGCCACAAAAGTGTCGAACGACCTTCACGAAAGTCGTAAGCAAATGCTTGAAAGCGCTCAAGAATCAATTGCAAAACAATTTCATAAGGATTTGGCGATTTTTCACGAGGTTGACAAGGAGGGTGACGGTGAGGGTTCGGGAGCACAAGGACCGGTTGACGAAGACGAAGACGAAGACGACGATGAATCTCTTGACTAGTAGTTTTTTTAAGTTTGAATTATTTTAAGTTTTTTTTATTAATGTATTTTTTTTAATTATTTAATGTCTTTTTTTAATTATTTATGTCTTTTTTATTTAATGTTTTTTTAATTAATGAAATGTATTTTTATTTAATTATATGTTTTAATTAATTAGTTGTATTTTTTTATTAGAAAAAGAAAAGTAAATGGTGGGGCCCAAATTTGGTGAAGTGACGGAGTGCTGTTGGCACGGGTACGTCAGTTTAGTGTTAGTTAGTTTGTCTGCTGACGTGACGCTGAGTTGGCAGAAACTGACGGCGTCAGTTTCCATCACCATTGGCACCGCTCTAATGTTGCATAGAAGCCTTGATCATGAATGCAATATTTCTTTGCTCAATAATGAATAGTTACATATAATTGATGGCTACATATATTTTTGATGTGGAAAGTTCAAACTTTATAGTTACCAACGAGTTGATTTGACTTGTGTTTTATATGAAACAGATTGAATTAAAAAAAAATGTGCATAAAGGGGAAGGGGTCGAACGCACGTGAAAGTCCCTCAAAGCCAATTGTAAATGCGTATATCCTCCTATAATAGACTTTATACTATTTTTTGTAATCGTACTTAGTTTGGAAAAAATATACTTCCTCAGTATCAAAATAAGTGACACAAATTGACTTATATGTTTTTTGAGATAACAGATTAATGTAAAGAAAATAAATTAAAGTACATAGTTAGTTGAGAATGAGTTCCACTTTTTTTTGAATAAAATGATATTAATGAGTTTTAAAAGTAAAAGCAAGGGTATAAAAGTAATTTCACTTTATTAAAGTGGATAGTTAGTGGGTATGAGTCACACTATTTTTACCAAATAAGGAAAGTTTTCAAAGTTTGTCACTTATTTTGATACACCCCAAAATGAAAAGTGTATCACTTATTTTGATAAAGAGGAAGTACAAATAGATAAAAGTATTTGTGGTTCAACCCAACTTGTTTTGACCGTACTAACAATGACCTGTATTGACAAGCTGATTTTAAACCCTTAACAGCTTTTTCCATTTTTTTAACAACATCAAATTTTATTAAAATACTGGCAAGACAAAAGCATTACATAAACGCATTCAGATCAACTGTACCAATCCAATCTACATGCTTCTTCCTAGAATTTATCCCAAAAAACAAATAACATTGATTTACAGAAAACAACATATCAATAAAGACTTATTTTTGTAAAAAATAAGGTCATTTCTTGTTTTCTAAATTTGCTAAAAACATGAGAATGATAACTTTGAAAATGTGAAGAACGTCACCATTGATATTATTTGAAAGTTTTATGTGTTGATATTACAAGTTTCAAAATTAAGAAACTCATTATAATAAAAAAAAGTATGCACAATGCTACTTCTAGTCCTTTGTTGCTTATGCACATAAGAGTCCAATGGTGATTGTTTTTTTCTTATTGATGATTTTTTTTTTTTTTTTGAGAATCCAATATTTTTTTCCTTCTTTTCATGATCAATTGAATAGATCAATGAAATCCAATGTTTTCTTTGCCTCTTCTACAAATTTTCTAACTAGGTACTCGATGCGAATTGACTAAACATACAGGATTATGTACCCGCGGATCGCAACTCTTATTAAATTGTCGTATAGTTATTATTATGTTCCTTGATAAGTCATATTGTTCACATGCCAGGGTTCAAACTTTCAACCAGACAGAAAATTTGTTTTTTTTCTTCTTTTGTTCACTTGATGGTACCATTTGTTAGTACATTTTGAAGCCAATACTTGTTAATTGTTCTTCTCATGGGTCCCTAAAAACAACATCAAGAAATAGTCATGACAACGATTAAGTCATGTAAATCACGAACAAAGTTCGGTTATCTTGAAGGAACCCTTATAATAGGAATATTCTTTGTAAAAATAAAAAATAAAAATACGTCCTTACAATGCGGGTAAGAAAAATGCAATTACAAATACATGCTTGTAATATCAACATTAATTAATACATTTTATATTATCATTCAATCGAATTACATTCAAAGTTCACCACATTAGAAATTAGATCGCTCCAGATTTTTTGCATTTTCTTGCAGGACCCTCATTCTCACAATTACACAAACCCTAATCTTTACCTAATTTTACTTTCACACCCACTAATAAAAAATCATAACCCAATAGTCAAAGTAACACACCTTTCTACCTATCATATTGGTCATAAACTAGCTATAGCTTTTTTTTAAAGGCCGATTTAACTAAAACAAATTGTGAAATATATTTATAATCATCATAAACTTTGCAATTTTGTTGTTGTCTAAGATAGACAACTAACTTTTTGCAAATTAATACATTTTTACAAGAAAATATGATTAGTTTGTAATGGCAAGACCAAATGCGATGGTTTGAAAAGTCAATCGCTAATGGAAACCTATTTCAAACATAAAATTAACGATGGCGGAAATGTGTTCATTCTTCACACCCGAAAGTTTTTCCCGGTGAAGGTTTGACCAAACTGCCAATTAGCGGGTACAATGTTCCAAGAGGTGGATGTACGCCTGTCACTGCCAGTGACCCTAAAAGAGAGTGATTGTCCTGTTAGAACAGCGTTAGATTGCCAGTTTTGACCCCAGTTACGGCTCATGCTCATCCAATTGGTCTTTGTGCCTTTGATCCATGCCTTTTGAATATCACCCGCACCTGCGACGTTGCTGATCAAAACCAAGTTGAAGTAACGGAAACCGTTAATTGTGAACCGTATCCCTCCTGGCTTCCTACATGGGACTCTGTGGTAATAAATCACAAACATACGGTTAGTTTTGTCAATTGAGCAAACTTGTTACAAGTAAATCTCACAAAACTGTTTTCGTTATTTAACTGATTTACAAATAAAAAGTGTTGAATTTGGTGGTAGTTTTTAGTTTTGTATCAACCTTACATTCTCTTTGCGCAACCAACGGCGTTGATTTATCAATTAACTAATTAGGCTATCCGGTATGGGCACCACATGTGGTGGTACCTTTGTCCGCCACATCATCGCCACCTCAGCAACCACACCACCACCACACCACATCATTTGGTGGAAATACACACCACATCACACCACACCGTTTTATTCCATTTAATTCTAAATAAACAAAAAAAGAAAATAAAAAGAATTTCACTCAACCAATCAGAAGCAGCCACGTATACCCCACGACCACCTCCATCGCGTTTCCTCCCGTTGCCCTGGTCGCCCTCCTCCCACGCCGCACCTCAACGCCGTTGGGGGGGGGGGGGGGGGGGCGGTGTTCCCCTTCAAGGCCACGGCGTGGCCGCCTAGTCACACCCCCACGCCACCACCTGCGTTGGACCATACCGTCCAGCCTAAGGTATTGACGTGGGACACCAAAAATGCAGTGGTACCTACAGACTTTACTCCTATCACGTGCCGTTGGTCGTACCACCGATGATTACAATTGGTACCCTCTCACTAAACTAGTAAACTTACAATTAAGTTACTCACTTTAAATTTTTTAAAAGAAATAATATTAATTTCTACCAAATATTTATATTTATTTGATAAATCAAAAAATGATATTATGAAAAAAGTTAGTAAATTTTATGTATTAATAGTTTTTATAAGTAAATAAACATATAAATCATGAAGTAGTAAGATTTAATAAAATCAACACAATTTTTCTACTTTTATATGTAAAAAATCTTTTGGAAAACCGAATACACAAATGATATTTTGTAACTATTGTTTGAAGAATTTTTTAGTATGGTTATTTAATTCTACACCATAATTTTAGTTTATACATTATATACTACAAGTTTATAGTTAATTGTATAATTATAAAAAACAACAGTTATAAGAAATGTAACAAAAATATATAGTGTAAAAATCAGTTACGAGTATTATTTAGTATTGTCCACTAAAGGATGTAATGTTGATTTGTAAACTAAAGTTGAGGGTTGTAGTATGAAAGGTTCATTATTAATACGAACCAAAAAGGCCGTACGGCACTTATATGGACGAATAGTAAAGTAACATGCTCAAAATCATATATTCCGGGGGCAAATTAAGTCAAATAATGGCAATCATAAATATTCTCGGGGCATTTATGTCAAATTGTTGGAGCTTGTAAGACTAAGAATTTATCCAGGGGGTATTTTAGTCTAATCAGATTAAATGCAACATAATAAACAGAGTAGCTAAATACACTCTTATTCCAGAGCTAAAGAATTTAAATCCGGTGAAATGATTGCATTGTAACTTGAACATTATGCATTAGACGTCGTACGTTTCTCTAAACTTGTAAATTTAAACTCAGTAATAAAAAATCGCGGGAGAGGGAAGAGAAGTTTACCGGCGGTATGAAACGGGGACGATTCCGGCACGATACTGGGCGATTTTTAGAAACATAGGCATGGCGAGATCGAAGTGAGTACGAGGAGGGTTACACCAACCGCCGTTGTCATTTGGTAACGCGTAATTCGGCGGGCAGAAATTGGTGGCGGTGATGAAAATGGACGGACTTCCGGCGTGACACCACTGTGGGGTATTGACACACTTGATTTCAAAACAAGCACCGCAACTAAGGCCGTTATTAAACAGCGCTGTACTCAACGCCGCCGTGTTAACGCCGTATCCTTGACTGTATAGATTCCCATATCCACAAGCACCACCTGTAGAATGTGAGTTCAAAATGAGCACAACAACATATGCATTGCGTAGTTGTATCGTACAAGTCACTCAAAGTGATTACATACCCATTGTACCGGAGGCATCACTACCGCCATAGAACGTAGCATGAGCACCTTGCCAGCTCCCGCCGGCGTAGTTTCCGGGGATTCTAGCGTCGGCCACCGTTAACACGGAGATGATTAGTAAGACAATGCATCCGTTTATTCCCATTGTAGAGAGAGAAAGTTAGAGAGAGTGGGTTTTAGGAGGATGAAGAGAAAGGGTAGCGGGTGCAGGGTACTTATGGAGAACTCATGAGGGTAAATTTGTAATTTAATAATTTTCGATTGTTACTGTTTTCGCGTATACATTTCGCTCGTAATTGAAGTTTAAACGGATTATTAAGAAGAGATTGTGTGGGGCCGTTAAAAAGGTTGCTTGTTTATGTCGCTGGTTGTGATCCGTTGGATTCACGTGGACCCGGGTTGGTATTTTTGTAGATAATCGGATCCGACGGTTATTACATTTGTATCATGACATTTATTTGCATTTAATTCTATTCAACAATTTCATAAATTCATCATAAAATCTTCAGCAATAAATACCTAATATACATTTTGTTACGATGCATATGTTTATTAATTATAATATAAAATCCGTACACAAAGCTCTTTAGATGCATTGAATTACGCATTTTATTAGCATGTAACATGTTGAGCGTTGTGTTATAGTTTAATATCATTACTCTGTTTTTCCCAAAAGAATAGCATTTTCTATTTGAAATGTAATGTTATGTGTGACTCTTTGTTTTTAATCTTACTTTGGAAGTAAACAAATAGTTAAATGTGAACCAAATAAATTAATCTTATTAAAAAAAAGGATGTTTGAGTTTTAAAATACTAACTTCGTATGAAAATAAGTGATACATTTTTCATTTATAAGTGGAACACAATAAGTGATACACTTCTAAAAATTATCTTATTTGGTAAAAAAAAAAAGACTCATTCTCTACTAACTATCTACCTTACTAAAGTGAAATTATTTTTAAACAATATTAATATCACTTTATTTAAAAGGAGTGGAACACAATTGTCACTAACTATCCACTTTAATCTATTATAATTTATAACCTACATTTTAATTTTTTAACTAAAAACGTGAAACCTTAAGTGTATCACTTATTTTGATACGGGTAGTATATAATAGTAATTTCAAAATTTTAATTTATAAAAGAGAATGTTGATTAATTTAAATATATTATATATAACTATCTACGTCTTACTTCTTTTATATCATACTACAAAAGACTTAATTATATGTTCTTTTAGGGTACACAAAATACCTTTTACATATATAATATAATTATGAATCATGTAAATGCCCCAAATTACCCAACAAAATGTACAAAATCAGGTTGTCGGTTCAAAAGTAGGACTATTTATTAAGGGTGTTGAGTTAGGAGAAATGTACCTTTTTTACCTTTTTTTAAGGGTACCTCTTTAATTCTTGGGGTTCTGCATTTGTTTTTATGCTGTTTCAAATTTACCATACTTCTTCCGATGAAAAATGTTATGAATTTTTTTGTAGCCGAAAGATATATAAAATGTTAATCTATAGCTAAAGAATATGTAGAGTTTTGAGTTGATTAGATAAGATAAGATAGTAACATAATTTCAATTATTTAGAAAATATTCCATGGAAATTCAATGAATTATATATAACATACCAGGCAAAAATGAATTTTCAATATAACATAACGTCATAACCATTTACAAGACTCAATCTAGAAATGCAAAATTTAGATAGCCCGACATTTGTCTGTAAGTAGAAAGACCGTTTCTAAAATAAAAAAAAATCGGCGAAAATGCAATTGAATATTTTACACATGAGACTGATACAAGTAATTAGTGTCACAATACAGTTGCAATATTTTTCTCACTTTAAAGCTATCACCAAATTTCAGTTTTGAAAATCGATAGCGTTTGTAAGACCACTCCCAATGGTGATACGTCAGTTGTTGCCAAATCAGCGTCACGTCAACTCACACTCCAACCGACACTAAACTGACGTACACATGTCAACAATACATCTTCCCTTAAGTTTTTTGAGACTCATCATTACAAAACACACACACAAAATACCCCATTAGGACCCACCTACCAACTCACGCCTCCCTCCTTCCCGTCCCCAAACTAGTGTGTATAAAGTGGTGCCATTGGTATCTCTAAAGTGGCGGTAAAGTGGAGATTGTTAGGAGCAGTCTAATTAAGACACTTGCAAGCATTGAGGATGTGTACACTAAATTATTAAATGTCGTACAACTTACTTAGGTTTTGTAGGGTTTAAGTCAAAATTAAAAAGCGAGAACTAAAGTCAAAATTAAAAGTCAATGCGTGATAACCGGCCGTGATTAAAGGGTTGTGGGATATGAGATGGATACAACCACACAATTATTACTCACCTTTTGAGAAAGGCTAAAAGGGCCTCTAGAGAAAATTAAGAAGACAATATTATAATAGGATTTTGTTTAGAATGTTTATAGGGTAAACTTATTTTATTATTTTATCATTAAAAGGATATTTGTGTTTATGACGGTCTTCTTCCCGATGTACAAGTTTTGCTCGTAATTTATACAAACTAATCGTCGTTATGACTTTTTTGAACTATTTTTTTCCGAATGAACCATTAATTTATTTGCAATATTACCAATGTATCATTGCTAAAATAGAGAAATGTGATGGTTAATTTAAATAAAGGCAAGAAAAATGAAACTATAATAGATTACGTGTATGCAGAAAATAAAACTGATTATATTTTGTTTCTAGGGTTAAACTATAACTTGTCCTAAGTACTTGTTTTGATCAAACAGGATTCATATACTTGTCATTACTTGTATGTATATTAGGTATTTGATTAAAACTAAAGGTTTTATTAAAGGTTTGTCTAACTCATACCTTAAGGGTATGTGATTGGAAGCATTAATTGAACAAAACATTTCTTAACATAGCGAAAAATGCATTAAATGGGGTCATATTTTTACAAGAACTAAATACAATTTTCAATATAAATGATAATTGTAACTTCAATCAATACTTCTAATTTCATATCTTTAAAGCATAAGTTAGAAAAATCTTTTATTAAATTGTGTGCAACTATGATTTCCTGACGATAAATTAGTAAAGATACTCATATCTCAAAAGATAATTCCAGACATGGTGAAAATGCCGGGGATAAGAAGTTCCTGTAATGGCATAACATCAAGTAAAAATGCACCTTTTATTACGAGTCAAAACCAGCCATACTAGTGAACCAATTGCATAAATGATGTTGTATCCATCCAGAAATCGCAAATAATGCTATTTTTTGAGGTTTTGCAAAAATAATGCTATCCCACGTTTAGGAACCCGGATCCCCTAGTTTCCCCGCTTTCAAATCCCGGATACAAGCTTTTTCTGTCTGTTTTCATGTACCTGTTGTACTTGTCTGACGAACTAAGGATCCCCTCTTGCAAAACCCGGATCCCCTAGGGGTATCCCACACTGCGAATCCCGGATCCCCTAGGGTTGAGGCGGAGAGAGAATTGGTCGTAGTTACTAAAAACTATTAAAGAAATTGTTAGGGAACTGGACTGACATTTAGCATAGTACAAGGGGTGTAAATGTGAACTTCTTCTCCAGAAGGTATGCCCCATGTTGTTCTCTCTCTCTGAAACAATACACACACTCTATCTCACACATACTTCCACACACCATAGTACAAGGACTGACATTTCTCTCTCCGCCTCAACCCTAGGGGATCTGGGATTCGCAGTGTGGGATACCCCTAGGGGATCCGGGTTTTGCAAGAGGGGATCCTTAGTTCGTCAGACAAGTGCAGCAGGTGCAGCAGGTACATGAAAACAGACAGAAAAAGCTTGTATCCGGGATTTGAAAGCGAGGAAACTAGGGGATCCGGGTTCCTAAACGTGGGATAGCATTATTTTTGCAAAACCTCAAAAAACAGCATTATTTGTGATTTCTGGATGGATACAGCATCATTTATGCAATTGGTTCCCATACTAGTTAAGCTAATCTTTAAAAATTAATATATTATTATACAACTAATTATCTATAATAATTTTTACCAAGGGCAAATATTACAATTTATTCTCAGTACATAGATAGTATTTTATTTTTAAATAAAATATAATGTAATGAAAATATTAATTTATAAATATTGGAGTTAATTGCAAAAATGGTCCTTGTGGTTTTGCCAAATTGCACGTAAGGTCCTTAAACTTCATTAAGTGCAGGCGCAGTACCTATGGTATGCGTTTTGTTGCACTCATGGTCCCTCCGCCCTAACGCTGTTAAATATGTCCGTTAATTAGAGGGTATTTTGGTCATTTCACCAGTTTGGTCCCACCATCCTTATCCTATCTCTTTCCCCCTATCTCTGACACACACTAAACCCTAAAAATAAGAATCAATATACAATCTCCATCTCCATCTCCATCTCCGGCCACCATTTCCGGCGACCACCTCCATCTCCGGCGATATACAAAACCCATATCTGAAATACAACATCTCCGGCCACCATTTCACAGGAAGCCACGATATAACTGTTGCAGGAAGGAATTTGTCGGCTACCACTGAACAGTTGCAACCTGAAGCTCGATTCCACCATCGTTTCCCGCAACTGACACCTGAAACCCCACCATTCGTACCGCCTCTCCGGCGACTAACACCTGAAACCCCACCATCGTCTCCGGCGATTCTGCAATTCAACTCCTAAACCCAAATGTAGAAATAATTTCATCCAACTCACGATTTTGGGTTTCACGATTGGGGTTGAAGTCCTAAATCCAATTTTAGGGTTTCTGCAATTCAACTCCTAAATCCAGCGCAACGAAGACGATGATGATGGTTGTTTCAGCTGTCTCCGTCGACCACACTCCTGCTCCGGCAGCTGTCTCCGACGCAACCACGGCTGGTGGAGTCATTTTCGGTGGAGTTGACATGAGCGGTGATGCATTCGATCAATTAATTTAGTTTTGAAGCCGAAAGTTTAAGAGGACGTTGATGTCCAAAATGAATCAGATTTGGGGAGAAAGAACCCTACTTTTGAAATTGAAAGGATATTTGGGGAAGAAGAACATGTTGGAGACAGAGGTAGCAAAATGACCAAAATACCCTCTAATTAACGGACATATTTAACAGCGTTAGGGCAGAGGGACCATGGGTGCAACAAAACGCATACCATAGGTACTGCGCCTGCACTTAATGAAGTTTAAGGACCTTACGTGCAACTTGGCCAAACCACAAGGACCATTCTTGCAATTAACTCTAAATATTGTGTATCTTTGTAAATTTGTCATTAAGTATAAGCATATATTGATACATACTTTCCATTTATACTTTAACTATTATATATTTAACATGTAATAATTTGATTTAACTTATACAATTATATAGATAAGCCACACACATGATGCATAAATATTGAATTCCAATTTTACCCCTCCTATGATGAATTTTGATCATGCAAAAATGATGACATTGCTCTCCTCTCTCACATTAGGAAGGGTAAAAGAGATTGTGTGGTTATTTTGTCACATCATTTACTTTGTTCTTCAATACCCTCCCCATGTGCACTTAGGCAAACTTATAACAAAAAGGACCCCCACCCCTACCCCTGCCCCTACCCCTTGCTTCAAAATAAAGGGATACCCCCACAAGAATGCAAGGGTAAACAAGGTAACTTGCAATGCAATGATAGCAAGGTAAAATGTCAAATTAAAGTAACTCGCTCAACTATTTGTGTTAAACATTGAGTTCTACTCGTATCGCTATATACTTTCTTGTCTGGATTATAAAAAAGCAAGATGTTTATAAAAGTCAAAATTAAATACAATAAGCTATAATATTAATGTTATGCTAGCAAATAATTCTTTTCATTTATAAAGGTCCTTATATTTACGAAAAGGAAACATGATTCGTACAAAAGTATCGTCGTAGCACCATATCAAGAATTAATACCCCCTACTTGGCTACTCTACTTCAATAGAGCCTTTTCGAGTTGCGATTTAATAGCAACCCCGGAAATTTAGCTGAGAGTGAGAAAGGAGTTGAAAACATAAAATATTATATTACTTATATAAAGGAAGAATTTGAATAAATACATGTTCTAAAAGGTATAAATGATCATCAATTAGTTCATTCGATAACTGCTACGTAATCAGTTTACCAGGTAACCATATTGTCAGATTACTTAAAAGGAACATAAAACATATTGTAATTTAAATTTTATATCCAATAATACTACTTATTAGTTTTCGGCTTTTTGCATCCTATTCTTTGAAATTTGAATTAAAAGAAAAAGACGGTTTTAATCCAATCTTGTGGGCTAGTGGGCCAAAATTGTGCTTACTCCGGTTTAAAGGCAGACGAATCGGCACATGGCACGTACTAGCAAACGCCATGCATGACATAAGCATGATGAACTTGGGTTTGACGATTAGTTTAAGCCAAGGTTCTAGAAAGCGTAAGGCGTGGTGTGATGGTACTATCAAACCTCTGCCAAGGCGAGCCATGGCGGGTCATGAAGTTTTTCAAGACGTGATTTAAGGCGGCAAATTTTTTATATAATTTATATATATACATATATTAAATTAATTTTTTATAGATCTATTGATTTATATAACAATTCATATATAAAGTTCATAAAAAATATTACATCTAAATTTATAATTATATATTTTACCATTTTTTTTTATAAAAAATTCATTTTTCACAGGCGCCTTCAAAAAAACTCGTCATAAGGCGCGTCTTATCGCGCCTTATCTTACGCCACGCCCAGTCGCCATGGTCTGTTTCGTAACGTCGACGCCGCGTCTCACGCCTTGTCGATGCCTTGGCGCCGCCATGGCGCGCCTTTTAGAACCTTGGTTTAAGCCAATTCGTAATCGGTTGACTTTTGGTCAAAATCATTTTGTCTAAGCTTTCGTCATTGAAAAAAATATGGGATGTTTATTGTTTTTTATTAAATCTTTTTATTTATTTGATTAAGATAAATATCTAAATCAGAAGATAAAATTATAAAAGGAAATTATTAAATTATACGTATCAATCATTTAATATGTAAGAGGATTAAGTGAGAAAATTTAGTAGCAATCAATACTCATGTCGGTTAAAGATGGTTAAACGGTGTGATGGGGTGGTGTTCTTCCTCTTGCTCACGTCGTGGCTTAGTGCCACATCATCATCATCACGGGAGTTCTTCATGTCACATAGGCCATACCAACTCGTCTTAGGAGACAAAGTTTAAATACTAAGCCACCACCTTTATGGTTGTATAAATCCGTTTTTACATTATATAAAACTTTGAGTTATAGAATGAAAAGAATTGTGTTTTGTAAAAGATCATTTGATTATTACGAATTAGGCTGTCAATCGATTGTTGTGTCCAATTAGGGCTCTTATTAAGTCGTACTAGCTCTTATCAAGTCGGACTCATCAAGTTTGAAGACAAGAAATTAATTATTATCGGAAAGTTGGCATGTTATGGAAGATGAGTTAAAGATAGAGCCGTTCAAAAAAATAAAAAAAATAAAAAATGAGTTAACGATAGAACGTGGGTAAAACATGCATTATTCCATGCACCATCCGTAGTCCGTAGTCACCCCCGTTCAATCTGTACCAAAGTCAATTACTTAAACCATTTTTAAAGATATTAATAAATAGCTAGAAACCCATTCAATATTCTTTACCTCTTAAAACAATCATAAACTATCATGTGATTACAGATTACGTGATTTTTAGCCCGATAAGAGCGGTGGGTTATCAATTAAGGAGTTAAGTAAGTGTTTATTTTTATGAATATTTTTAATGTATACTTTAACAAAATACATTAAGGTGCATTTAATTAATTAGTTATTTTTATTTATATAAAATTGTCGTATATAGTGCATCTTTTAAAATGATAAAAAATTAAAATTTATTAAAATTATTCAACAAATATTTAGGGAATAATTACTTTATTAAAAACACCCTAATGCTTCTTGGTCTTTGAGGACCCAAAGATATAAGAACACCTTTCATAAAACCATTAAACCAGCTTCATGGTTTTAGACATTGTCAATTGGATTTATTTTATTCAAGTTGCACATTTGATAACATTTCTTGTTGATGACTTTGAATATCTTTTAAGTTATCAAATTGTCAACCACTTTAATATTGATGATGAGGCCACAAGACGAAGCTTAATTTCCGGAAAACATGGCTGCAGCTGACGGTGGTTATGGGCGTTGGGATGATCATTAAGGATAATGTTCTCTTCTAGTTATTTAATATCATCGCCAACTAATCAAATAATATTTAAAGATTACTACTAAAGTAGCTTTTGGTTGGTATCAGTTTAATTTCACATTTAGTAAAAGAACAATAGTATTTATGCTTATTATATGTGTCTACTCATGTGTTTATTAATTTGATCATTACAAGTGTCAAAATCAAGAGATGATATAAAGAGAGAATTAATGGATGACACATGTCAAGTTTAAAAGTGAGTAGACACAAATGGTAGACACAAATAGTAGACACAAATATCATCTATCTTAGTAAAAATATTTTTCTAACTCATAGTAAGGACATAAAATTAGAAGTGGTTGAGGGTTCGAGTCTCATTGTAGACATATGTGGTTATTTAGGAGTAGATTAGATTTGCCGTTCAAAAAAAAACTAAAACATGCATTTATTACATATTAATGATTAATAATGTTTATTTTTGTATGTATTAATTTTTTTTAAATTAAAAATAGCAACTTCGAGATTATTCAATACTTCTAATTGCACTCACGTAGGGCATGAGTTAGACAAACTCTTCGTAAAATTGAGAGTTTGAGTTTATGAAATTATATGGTTTAATAACGAAAAGAATGAACTTAAGACTATACCAAACCAGTTTGGTCGCTCCTAACACATTAGCGTCACATTAAATTTTTCTCTTGCGATCAAACACGTGAAAAAATCCGACCAAACCCACGTAGCCAGCGATCAAACTCATTCCCTTTAAAAGCATTCACTTCTCCTTTCAAAAATGGCGACCCACAACGGTCGCCTGGACGACCGGGGATGCTTGGGGACACGTCCCGGAAGAGATGGTGTAATGGTTGGAATCCGTCCAAAGTGGAAGGACACACGGAGGGACGCACTAGGCGAACTCTTTGTTCTACAGAGTCTGATGCATACAAAATTGTACAACCATTTTATGCAATAAATTTTTAAGTATTCACAGAGTAGTCATGCAATCCAGGTGCGTGTAATTATAATTTATAACCATGTTTTGCGGCCCAGTTTTATGAAGGCAAAATATTTAAACAACTGGTTTCGGTCAATTTCGGTTAACCACTTTCGTTTTGAGTGTATAATTTTTTGACGCAATTTTTTTTTTACCAATCTTTAGAATATTCATTTATACATGTTAGCCTATCAATTAAAAAACAACAGTATACAACTTTAAATTCAAACATACTCCCTATTTTGTCCCAAACTTATGATACGATGACAATTCAATAGTACAAAGTAATTTATAAGAGATTTAGGCTTGGACACCCCAAATTGCCGTTAAAAGGTAGTTGGCAGTGCCAAACCATATCATGGCTCTCACCAAATCTTCATCATCAGTCTACCGTCATCAACTTGGCAGAGCGTTAAAGGCATTTGGTGTGTAAACTTGATTTGAGGTATCTTTTGTGATTAGTTTGGGGTTCCAAATGAATGTTATATGTATCAAAAGGTTGATTTCCGGCAACCCCGATCGGCCCCATCGAACCTGACAACCTGTTAAACAAGGAAATGTAGTTTTAATATGTGTGTTAAAACAATATTTAAGAGACATTTTTGCCTTTAATATGAAAATAACATGTTCCCACACCTAGTGTTCTAACTAAAAACATGTACTGAATCCAAAAGACCAAAATAATAGTCCATAATTTTTTTAGAATATGCTTATGAATATAACTATAAAAGTAATGTAAAAATTAAATTTATTAAGAACGGTGTACTATGCAATTATATTTTACATCTACCGGTTGATGAGTGGTGGTGGTAATGATTTTAAATTTTAAAGTTAAAAGAAATTAATTAAATAATTATAGTTAAATAATTAACATGTAGTTTAGTAGCTCAGTTAGTTATAACATTATGTTAATAACACAAAAATCACATGTTTAAGTCCTCATGTGCTAGGATGAAAATTAAGTTCTCTTAATTTGGGTATGTATTATACGGTAAAAAGATAAAGGATTTGGATGCCAAGATGAACTTGAGTAGTTGACTACTTGGCTCTAACTAACTTTGCACTGTCAAGGATAGGTTCATTACACAGGGGCTTGATCACCTTTGTGGCCTCCAATACGATCCACATTGGATGCGGTGGCCCATCATAATTATGTTCGGGCTAGAACTTTTTCTGGCCCAGCCCAAATTTCCATATTGGGCCGTACTTCCACTTCTGGCCTAGTCCGGCACTCTTCAAGTTAGGCCGAAGCCCTCAATCTAGCAGACTCACTTGATTTGGGACATAACAGGGTCCATTTCAGAGTTGTGATTCTTTCTAACTTTTTGGCATTATGGTGCTTAATAAACAACATGACATTTCAATCGAAAAAAAAAACATAGAAAATATACTTTGGAAGATGACGTAAAGTTTTTTCTATCATTTTTGTGGAACTCAAATTATGGAAATAATGCAACTAAAAATTGACTAGAATGGTCTTGTAAGACTGTAAGCATGATTTAGTCCTACCTTTTTGTAAATTTTAATCTAAGTTCTTACTAGATGTTTTTTTCCTTGTATAATATGTTACCGTAAGAAACATTAAAGCATGCATCTTTCGTGAGAAACAGAAGAAAAAAGAAGAGAAATGCCTCCTATCCAACAAACACGAGAACTACGCTAAATCACACACTCAATAAAATTTTAGACCAAAATTCAAAATATAAACGTGTTTTGTATCGTATAATCATAATTTAAAAGTTAAACCGGATTGAACCCATCGATTTTTTTTTCAAAATTTAAAACAGAACCGTCGGTTTTTTAAATGGTTTCAGTTTTATTAGTTTGGTCTTGTCAGTTTTAATGGATTTGTTTTGGTTTTTATGCTCAACCCTAATAGGTTGAAGACGTTATTCTTGAAATATATTAATTTGAGTCTGTAAAAAGCGTATTCAAGTTTCTTTTATTGAACAGCCAATAGGAAATACTTTTCAATACCTTATATATACCGGTAGACTACAAACCTTTTGGTGTATTTCTAGTTTCTTAATCTTAAAATGGCGAACACATGCCATTGTCGTGGTGTTTGATTTTCAACTGATCGAATCTATAGGATAATGTTTAAATACGAGTGTAATTGGATATGCTTTTGGCTAATTAAAAACATCAAAGTTTATAATATACTTTTTTTTAATCATATTAATAAATCGATCAGTTGTGGTCGATGTATTTATTGAATTTAGAAAGTGAACAAAGGTAATTTAACAACAGATCACGCCCACCAGTTTACAAAGAACAAACCTGGCCAACTTGCTCATTCTAGATTGTAACAGTCAGACGTAATTTAAGATGGAGTTAAAAACTAAGGACGAAAAGGCGTTTGTAGTCCAACGGTTAGGATAATTGCCTTCCAAGCAATAGACCCGGGTTCGACTCCCTGCAAACGCATTTTTATTTATGTTTTTGTATTTCAAAATTACAATTTTTCTCACTATTTAGTTTAAAATGCAAGCAACAGATTGAAAATGCTAAAGATCCCCGTTAAACATGTTATGGTTAAAAATGTTATCTCACAATCACCTTAAAGTTGTTGATTATGTTTGAGTTGTTGTTTGATGGGTATAGTACAAACAAGTTATATATATTTTTATTTTTTAAGTAGCAAATGTCATAAAAGATTGAGATTTTTGAAGTTTCTTTTCTGAAGTTTTTTAAGTTGGCTGGAGACTCATGGTTTTAACTTTTAATCTTTTGAATGGGTTCTTTCCCCATTTTAGCAAATTAATTTAATATTTATTAAATAAGTAAACTAATGCTAAGATTTTGATTGTACAAATCACTTCCAATCTTTGGTTAAGACTTTACTTTTAAATTTATTGTTATCAGTGGGAATAACGAGATTGATTGTTTGTACAGTTTGATATGTAGATGAAAAATCAGAGTGTTGAACTTATGCTCACTAATCATTATCTTCCTCACATGTTTCTTGAATTAGACACGAGATGCATACTACAGTGGGAAACCATTGATACTTGACAACATGTTTGACAGAGTAGAGGTAATCTCAAACCTTATCTACAATTCCATCCATCAGATCGTCATTTCATTTACTCATTTGATAACACAAATCAAAACAGTTAAAGTTACGATGGTGCGGATCAAAATACGTTGTCAAATATCGACGTTGCAGTTTAAGGCAACAGTCAACTTATTTTATTTATAGCTTATAGTGAATATTTAGGTATTTGCATTTGTGAAATCAAATAAGTTTAGTAACTCCCCAAACAAAGCTGAATGTCATGTATGTGAATGCTTATTAGAGTTCTGTACCAATGTTGAGGTAATTACAGATAATTTTTTTTATTTTTTATTTTAGTAAAAAAGAAAAAAAGAAAGTAGGTTTTGTGCGGATTAACTTTGTTTTGTTCTGTCTACAGAGATCAATTACAAGACCAAGAAAAAGGTGGGATTATGGTCGGATATGTTGGGATAAAAATGATCTATTATTGATGCTGCAGTTGGTACTGGTAACGTCTTAATCCTGCTAACAAGACTTACTATTGATTGTGCAGAATTACAAAGATACTACTGATGATCAACTTACTACTGACGATGCTGTTTACTACTGATGTCGATAAATGGAGCAGATCGTGTCCGAGATTCTAGCAGAGTTAGTTTAGAATTTAAATCTTTTGTAATTCAAATTGTAATCTAGTCCTAGAATAACTGGGGTATAATGTTAGACTTCAAGGATTATTATATATAGTTCCTTATGAATTGTAAACATACGTGTATTGATCGATTAATTAATACATTGAAGCTTTTTGTGATAAACTGTGTTCTTGTTTATTCTCATTCAATTTACAGTTTACATTGTTCTTATTCAATCAACATAGTGTTAATCCGCTGTAACTTCTATTGTTGAGTAGATCTGTGATTCAATAACTTATTGAGTTATTCGATCCTGACAAGTGGTATCAGAGCATTAAGGTTCTAGATCTACGAATTAAGAACATCAAAAAGTTTCATACTATCGAAAATAAATTGTTAATCATGTCTAATAACAATGAAAGCACGCAGGCAAACAAGATTCCAATTCTCACTCCCATTAAGTATGGAATGTGGAAAAACAGAATTAAGCAATACATGCTTATTACTGACTATTCCATGTGGGAAGTTGTTCTAGAAGGCAACAAAACCAATCAAATCCCAATCACTAGCTCATCAACTGAAGTAGACAAGGTCAAAAGTGATAAGGAAAGGAAGGACAGAGGCATTGAACTAAAGACCTTAAGCACTCTGTTGCTTGCCATTCCTAATGACTACCAACATCTATTTGTTGAATACGATGATGCTAAGAAGCTGTGGCAGGCACTGGAGAAAAGATTTGTTGGTACCAAAACTACAAAAAGAAACATGAAATCTGTTCTTATAAAACAAGAATTCGAAAACTTCAAAGGGCAAAAGAATGAATCTTTGTCACAAGTTTATGATCGATTCAACAAACTCATTGGTGAACTCAATCAGGTTGGAGTTATACCAGATAATGATGATGTCAACAGAAAGTTTCTCAGATCTCTTGGAGAAGAATGAACTATGTATACTGTTATATATAGACAAGGAGATGCATTGGAAGATAAGGAGCTGGATGAACTCTACAATGAACTTCGAGTGTTTGAATCTGAGGTAAGTCAGAAAACTCATAGTTTACCTTCAAACAATGCTGCTTTTGTGTCAAGTACATGTACAGGTCAAGATGTTGCATCTGGAAAGCAGATGGAGTCTGAAGATATAGCTAGAGAATCTTTCTTTACTAGTCATGTACACACTGCATTGATTAGTGAAGATCCGGAACAAATCAATCCCGATGATCTGGAAGAGATGGACATCAAATGGCAGATGGCAATGCTGAGCTTGAAGACTAAGAGATTCCTTCAAAGAACTGGTAGACAAAATCTGAACTTTAACAAGGGAGAACGTGCTGGCTTTGACAAAACCAAAGTCAAATGCTACAACTGCAATAATTTTGGTCACTTTGCTAGAGAATGTCCTAGCAAAGATCAAAGATCAAATTATAACAAGAACATCACTTCAAACTCAACTGCCTTGGTATCTCAAGAGGGTCAAGGTTATGACTGGAGCTTTCAAGCAGACGAACATGCTCAAAATTTCAGCTCTCATGGCCTTCACCGATTCTACTACTGAGGTACATTCCAAATCTTGCACTCCTGAATGCATTAAAGCAAATAAAAAACTAGAAAAACTAAACAAAGAAACTCTTGATGAGATGATTTTAAATAGAAACACAAGAATAGAATTTAATGGTTGCATTGCAGATTTAGAAAATCAAATTAAAATTTATAAAATAACTGATCAAAAACTTTTCTTTCTTCGTCGATCCTAAGCTACTATCGAGCTTCTTCTCTTCCCCTTTTGATGCCGATTCTTGTGCCTTTCGCCGAAAACCCCTCTCAACACCTCGAGCGGTACAAATGGCCTCATCTAACGTGGCCGCTCGCTTGACTTCCAATTCAAACTCCGGTGGTAGTCCATTTGCATACCGAACCACCTTCATACGTTCCGTCGGATAAGACTTGATTACAAACGGAAGTAATCCCGTAAACTTTTTGGTGAACTCTTCCACCGACATATTACCCTTCTTGATGAACATGAACTCTTCTTGCAACTCTTCTAGATCTCTCTCGGGACAAAACTTTTCCTTCAACCTACTCGTGAACTCCTTCCACGACATCTTGTACACTTTCTTTCCCAAAGTCTCATACATGGTATCCCACCATATCAATGCTTCATCCTTCAACTGTCGGGACGCATAAGTGACCATGTCTCTCTTCAAACACTTGCTACTTTCTAGTACTTGCTCGGTTTCCCGAATCCAACGCATCGTGACCTTCGGTTCCGAACTTCCATAATACACACCGGGGTTGCACGTCATGAATGTCTTGTATGTGCATCCTTCCCCTTCCTCCGACCCCGAATCATCACTTCCTTCGGTCGATGGCTCCTCGGTACGGGTCTTGCTACCCGAAGACTTACTTCCCCCACGAGACTTAGAATTATCATTCTTCTCTTCATTGAACCGGTTAGTCATGATCCGGTTCACATCCTCATTCACCACTTCCCTAATTTGGGTAAACAATTTCTGGATAGCTTACATAGTTACCGGGGTTTGGTTTGCATCCAAACCGGAACCCTCTCCATTATTACCGGGATGAGTCGGGATTCGATTTGAATCCGCCTCATGATCTCGTGGGATTTCTCCACTTCTTGGGTTCACCATTTGCTATATCAACATATTAAACCATTAGAATTCAAAGATTGACTTATTAGTCCAAGATAACCCATCAAGCCCAAAACATTATCTTTTCCCTTAGGGATCGACCCTAATATACCTATACTTTGCGGTCTGAAAAGACTAATCATGGACATCCTATGGAATACATATGGTCCTACTTAGCATAGCTTAAGACTAGGGAGGTCAAACCTACCTAATTCACTTAAACTATAGCTCTGATACCAAGTTGTAACACCTCAATTTTTAAAACACTTTTTAAATCATATTTTTAAATAAAAATATTTCAAATCCAATATTCTCAAAATACGGTTCAACAAAAACATCAAAAGTTTATCAGAGTATTAAAACCGGTGTTACAAAAACAATATCATAACGATACGATAAACAGGATCTACCTACGAGCTCCTGAGCTAATCAACACTAGGCCACTTTTATCGCGACCCTCTAATCCTTCGATCCTGAACCTGAGTACATAGCAAAAAACAATGTAGTACGTGAGACACAATAGTCTCGTGAGATACATGGGTTTTCGACCCATTCTCAAAGAGATTTATAACATAATATTTATATCAATATAAATACTTATCCTCATCATTTCTATTAATTCATAACTCATCTTCTATTCATTTACTCGCATAAACTAATAAGCTTACCATAAGCTTATTCATCATCTAATCACATATTTGTAAGCTATCTCCAAGCTTACACTTTCTTGATCACATATGCAACGGACCTCTCCGAAGCCAACTCACCCGATATGGGACGTCATAGGTAAACTATCAAGGTAATTGGGAGCCCCCATCTTACCGAGATTCATAAGCTCTCCCCGTTCCCGGGTCGTCATGCTCACCCAACACTGGGTGTCGTAAACTGTGACATTCTACTCTTTGCGCATGGAGGTACCACCCCAAGTAGACGTCTCATGCTTCACCATTTCTGGTCGGTCTTATTCCGGATATCTCATTCAACACTTATGAGCCTCAGCTCCTTTCATCAAATATGAGCATTAACTCCTTTCATCAAATTCATCATTATTTAGAATTGATCTATTATAATTCATCATATTACTCTCTTTACTTATTTAGTTTCAATATTGACTTTACCAAGTCCTTTACTATGTAAAACATATTATCATTTATCAAAATCATATTACTTTAACTTCTCTTTGACTAGAATACTTATTTATTACTAGTCACTTTATACTTATTCTTCTAGTAGTTCAATAACTACTTTTATTAGTATAATATACCAATCGATACTCATTACTTAGAAATCATTGTCTTAAGCTTTATTAATACATATTATTAATGAACCGATTATCATGCTCTTTTAAATCATGATCTTTATTCATATATCTTATTGATAAAGAATCAATAATTACTTTCATTATCATATCATTTAGACATACTTAAATAGTATATTACTTGCATTTTCTTATCTTATCAATCATATCTTTATTAAAAACATTTATTAATAAAGACTCATAAAACATCATAGTTTTCAAAATCATTTGCTATGTACTCAGTAAAAGTCTCATGTACTCACCTTAGCCAAGCTAACTCCAAATCGTGTCTAATAACACGAATCTTTGCTTCCAACCTGTGGAATGTCACCAATCTTTAGGTCTTCTTGACCTACCATCAATATCATCACAATAACTAGTTATTATCCATAACTAATCACTAAACAATCCATATTCACATTCCTAACCACCAAGTTCATCCAACTTGGTGAAATCTCAAACCCTAGTTCAAGATTCCCATCAATAAACCCAAATCCAACTTGTACACATCAATTACAAGCTTACATTGAGTTTTCTACACCCATGTTTAGTCATCTTCCCCAAAGATGACATGGTTGGTTCCCCAAACCACCTTTTTACCCATACAAAGCTCACAATCAAGGTAGATAAGCAAGATACTCAAGAATACTTACCCTCGATGTTTCAATCCTTCAAGATGATGAAGATCTGAGCTCTTGAGCTCCAAAATCGCCCAAGAATGCTCCCAAATCGGCTACACTATGTGTAGGGTTAAAGGTGAAATGAAACCCTAGCCTACACACAAGTTTATATAGTCCAGACGCACCTCGCGCCCCGCTCGCGCCGTGAGGTGACGCTGCTTTGCCTGCTGGTTTCCGCTCGAAGACCTACATCGCGCCCCGCTCGCGCCTGGCTCGCGCCGCGAGCTCGACGCTAGCCCAACGCGATCTCGGCGCGAGCTCTTCGCGTCTCGCCTCTGAAGTTTCTGTTTGGACTCGCGCCTTCCTCGCGCCGTGAGGGCTGTCTGGGTCAGTTTCTTGCCTTTTAAACTTGTTTCTATCCAAGTCTTGACCCATACTTGGTTACACCAAGTCCCAAACATTCAAACACTCGATAAAACACAATGAAGACTCGAGTAAATATTTTACCACATTTATTCCTCAATATTCTCATTAAATTTATCAACCGAAATTTCCGGTCGTTACAATATCCTTCAATGAAAACTTAATGAATGAACAGGGAAATGGTCCAGGTTGGTAATTCAGTATTGATAATCTAACCAAATCTCTTGATTTTAGTTATGATTGTAATGCATGTGAAACAAACATTCAAAGTCCACAAGGAGGATCATCATCATTCAATGGTAGTCAAGATACAATGAAATATATCCTGGTTAATGCTGATCCCACA
Organism: Calendula officinalis; assembly: GCA_963853835.1. Lineage (NCBI taxonomy): Eukaryota > Viridiplantae > Streptophyta > Magnoliopsida > Asterales > Asteraceae > Calendula > Calendula officinalis. The sequence continues at coordinate 20,558,157 of OY970825.1, read as the reverse complement.
GTTAATACTGAGAACAGTAGTAACTCTGGTAACCCTAGAAATCTTGATACCAGTAATAACTCGAACTCACAAGATACTACTGATCCCAGTAGTAACACAGAAACTCAAACTGATGATGGTGAACCAAACAATACTGATGTCAGTCATAACAATGAAGCACATGATTTAAATGAAAATCAGGTTACTACTGATACCAGCGGAAATGAAGAAACTCAAGAAGATCCTGAAAATCAAGAAGAAACCTGGACAGATGCCCAAATCCCTGAATACAATGAATCAAACCTTGAAAGTCAAATTGTTGCTGATAAAGTGTCCAACTCAAAAACTGAAAAGAACCATCCCTTAGACTTAGTTCTAAGTGATGTGAACTCAAATATGCAGACAAGAAGCAAATTTAACTCAACTTTATATTCAAGTACTTGCAATATAAGTCTAATATCTAATGAATGTTTATTTGCTTGTTTTCTATCACAGGAGGAACCTAAAAAGATTCAACAAGCCATGAAGGATTCAAATTGGATTGAAGCATTGCAAGAAGAACTTCTCAATTCAAATTACAAGCTGTTTAGATACTTGTACGTCTACCAAAAGGAAAAAGAGCCATTGGAACAAGATGGATCTTTGGAAACAAGAAAGATGAAAGAGGTATAGTGACAAAAAATAAAGCCAGACTTGTAGCCCAAAGATACACTCAAGAAGAAGGAATAGACTATGATGAGGTATATGCTCCTGTTGCAAGAATTGAAAGCAATAAGGATTTTCTTGGCATATGCTGAAGGAATTATGTGCACAGTTAGTCAACCTATGATGATACATCCATGCCTACGAAACACTTAAGGGTCACACCGGTGAGTGCATGTAATACGAGCAAGATAAGCAATGATACTACGAAGAGGAATGATTCATAATAGTCATTATGAATCAATTAAGTATTAAGTTAAGTTTAACTTATTACTAGATTAGTTTACCTAACTAATTAATACAAGTAGTTGTACATTTACTAGTTGAGTAAATATACAATGTGTTAATTAAAGGTTATCCATGATATGATTTAAAGCTATTAAATCATATAGTAATTGGATAATATTGTTGTATAAATTATATAAAGGTTATTATATAATTAATTATTAAAAGTATAAATACAAGTATATAATTCGTGTATATAGGTACCGAACTGTTAATGTATTAATACTAGACATTTAATAGTTAAGTGCAACAATAATAAACTAGTTAAACTATAAGGGATGGAAATGTTAAAAGGAAGTTTAATTAAAGATCCAATATTAATTAAACTAGAAGGGTTCTAAGCGTAACTTATTTGTATATAAATAAGAGGCTTAGGGTAACCCTAAAACACCTTAGAACACCCTATGAAAATCACCCCTCCTCCTCTCCTTGGCTTCGGCCGAATACACACACCAACACAAGCCTTTGTGTTCTTCGTGTTCTTCAAGTCTTGAAGATCCAAGTTCATTGCTTAGATCAACTAGAAGATCGCTCGATTTATTCGTCATCAGTGGATCTATCTTAAGCAATCAACAAGGTATGTTTTAGGAAACACTTTTCTCCCTTATTCCCTCTTGGACGAATTCGGCCAAAGAACCCTAGGACCCTAGGGTTCTTTGGTTGATGGTCGAACGAACCACACAAGCAATGTGTGTGTTCGAGTTCTTCGTACAAGGTTTCTTTCTTGTTAACCTAATCTAGAACTCCAACATCCCAATCCTTTAGGATTTAAGGATTATGTTTAATCCCAGTTCTACATTTAGGGATTAAATCAGCTAGTTGGTTTTAACCGGTCAAGAACAAGTTCATGTTCTTGGTCAGTCATGGTTCGAACCAAGTACACTAGGAGGTCGACCCAAGTGGTTGATCAGTCGCATGGTGCGTAGTGAAACCCTAAAGTGGTATCAGAGCGTTGGTTTAGAGATCTAGACTAGATTAACAAAGATTGTTTGTTTACTTTAATTTTAAGTTTTTTTTGTTTCAAGTTTTCTTCTTCTTCATATTTTTCGGAAAAAAGGAAGAACCCTAGGACCAAGAATATTAAACTAGTCTAAGTTTAATTGGTCAATAAGGTTTCTAAAAAACCCTAGCAATTTTCGAAAATACTCGGTAGAACCCTAGGATCAAGTATGTTAAACAAGATATGTTTAATTGATCAATAGGATTCTTTCCTTACTCCCTTGATTTTTTCGTGACCAAGGAAGATCCCTAGGATCAAGTATGGTAAACAAGATTTATTTAATTGATCAAAAGGATTCTTTCCTAATCCCTTAGGTTTTTCGAAAATCTAGAGGTTACTTGGACACCAAGTTTATTAAACTAGCCTAGTTTAATTGGTAGAAAATTTTCCTAGGCTGAAGAATTTCGAAACCCTAAAAGAACCCTAGAAATTTAAACTAGTTTAAGTTTAATATTTAAAATTATTAATTAGGATAATAATTTAAAACCTTGTTAATTAGACAAGTTTATGTCTAATAGGTTTAATTATTATTTTGATAGATTTATTTAGTTCTTTAAACCTAGTAATTTAGACAAAGTTTTATTGTCTATAAGGTTTGAAAAGTTTAAATAAATTTATTAAAAGTTATAATCTATCTTAGAATTTAAACAAAGTTTGTTGTTTAAAAGGATTGATTAAAAATTAATCTTTTAACTAAAATAATGTCTTTGATCAAGAAAGTCAAAACCCTAGTTTTGATTGATCAAAAACAAGATTAGGGTTCATCTAATTAGTTTAGGGAATTGATAAAGAGGGTGTTAATTTTTAAGTTCAAAAATTAACAAGGTGTATTTAATTATTTATATATATGTATTAAAATTTTCAGAATTTTTAATTATTAAGTAAAATTGAATTTTAAAAGATATAATAAGTTTATACGTATTTTAATTAGATTAAGTTAAAATACATATGTATAAATTAGATGTAATATTCTTATTAAGATGTTACAAGTTTATTATAAAATATACATATATACGAATACATTAAATACAAGATAAAAATGGAACAATTAAAAGGATAATGTTATTTTGATCTTTAAAAGATAATATTATAATTAGTTATTGTATAAGTTATAATATAACTAAAACTAGAAAGTACAAAGTTATGATTTCATTATAACTAGAAATTGTACAAGTTGAAATTATATGATTAACTAGAAATATAAAAAGTTTTATATATATATATATATATATATATATATATATATATATATATATTATCATATATTAAGATGTATAAAGTTATAAGTTATTATAACTAGATAATTATACAAGTATAATATAAGTATTTTACAAGTCATGTAATATACTAGATTAATGATCAAGTAAAAATAAAAAGAACCTATATTTAACTAGTTCAAGTTAAATATAAGAAAGGTTTAAACAAACTAAGAATTATTATATATAGTATTTATATAATAAGTTTATTAGTTTCACCAAGTATAAACCGGGTGATTGTGTAAGCTTAAGTTTCATCATGGTTGTTGAAGCTAGTGGGAGCTACACAAGAAAATCACAAAGTTTATAAGTGTGTCGTTAAGACATAAGTCTTGGTCGAATCTAGTAAGCCAAAACAAATGTTTAATATCATTATTAGACATATGAAGAACTAGGTGTGTTAAACTAGGTTTATGTTTCAAGTTCATGAATCATAAAAGAATTTAAAAGTTTAACATAAGTTTATAAGTTTTTCAAGTAAAGATAAAACAAGTAAGTTTTATTCTAGATAAGATTTTTCACAAAATCTAGTAAAACGTTTTGTACACCTCGTTTTAGGTATACGTGTAAAATCGTATAAATTCTTGAAACTATAAGTTTTAAAGAAAAGTTCTTATGTTTTAAAAAGGTGTCTTGTAGAACCCTTCAATTCACAAGTCACACATTTTAAACAAGGATTAAGATTGGAATAAAGGTTTAAGTGTAGTTTAAGACTTAAACAAACCCAAGAAAATATTTGATCGAAGTACTATCACCTAATGGAACACCTCACTTGTTAAACGATATTCATATTGTAAGGATAAAGAACCTTAGATATGGATTCAAATCATTGCGATTGTTAGGGTGCGTAAGGTTCTGTGATAATCGGGAGTCCCGGCGCAGAGCATCGCACTGTCTTAGATGGTCTGATCTATTTTGGTGATAATCGGGAGTCCCAGCCCAAAAAGTACTTGAGTAAAATAAACATACTAGACTTTATTACTAACTTAGAAATGTACAACTAGATTGTACAAAGTTGTAATAAGTTATAAGTCTAAAGATTCTACGACCCCTAGGAATCGTGTCAAGTCTTGATACGATCGGTAAGGATGTTACCTTCCAGAAATAGCATGTCTCGTCGGGGAGTGCCCAAACCTTGCGGCGAGAATGTGATATATGGATCCTAGGCCTAAAATATTAATTATGGGTTTATAATATATTTTAGAGAATGTTTATTGATGATTACTAATTAAACTGAGTTTGATTTTTAGATGGCAGCAACAACCATAACGACACGTACCGACAATCTCTCACTACGCTTGTTTCTAGAAAAGGACGAATTGACTGGGTCAATGTTTCTCTATTGGAAGCGTGATCTTCGGATTATGCTTACGCATGAGAGAAAAGGAAATATCCTAGAAAAAGCAATACTAAATGCTCCTACCGCGAATGCTAGAAATGAACCAGGATAAGCATATTACGCTTATAGGGTGTTCAAATCTTGCAAGATGGTTAAAGGATCATCGGTAAGTGCTCACGTCATGAAAATGAAAGAGCACATGGATCATCTTGAATGAATAAGATACCCAGTACCGTTGCAGTTAGCAACAGTAATGATACTCAACTCGTTGTTAGATGACTATAAGTCTTATGTAGTCAACTACAACATGCATAACATGGAGCAATCCACTGATGAGCTACATTCCATGCTCATGACTACTGAGTTGATTTGGGGACCAAGTTTAAGAATGATATCGTAGTAACCGATGATGGTAGTGATCAGAGAAAGAGGCGCAGTGGAAAGGGAAAGGATAAAACCGATCCCAGCCACGGCGTGCCTAGAGGGTAATGGTGTCAAACAAAAGGTCAAGAAGGTTAAGCCTAACACTGCGAGGGCCGAGAACCGGTGCTTCAAGTGTGGTGAGGCTGGGCATTGGAAAAGGAATTGTCCAAATGGTGCAAGTGTTAGTGGAGAAAACGCAAGTTCCTCAGGTAACACAACCACACTTCTTAATCACTTTAAGATGCTTGTAAAGTACGTTACGAGTAATCTAACTTTTGCAATCGTTTATTGCAGGAGGAGATGGAAAGTGATAGTGACCGACATGAGATGGTGATGATCTCACGAGCACCAAGTTTTATAATTCAGTATTTTGTGGATTCGTTTTAAACAATTTTACTTTATTGTTTGGATAATTTTATTTTTTTTTAAAACAAGTTTTATTTTGGTTTTAATTAAATTTTGAATCCATGGTTGAATTATATTGTGTGCATGTGTGATAATTACACTAGTCAAGGTTTATGACTAGATTGTAAGTCAAGTTTTGATTTACTTATGTGTCATGTTTATATATATTTGTTTGATTGTTGTATAAATAATGTCTTGATAGCTCAAGATATTTAAATGCTAGTAATTAGAAAGTTTTTCTAATGAAAGTATTTAAGAGTTTTATAGAAGCATAAGGTTCAAGAGTTATTGAACTTAGTTAAAACATCTTAAGTAATAGTCATTACTTATGATAGAAAGTTTATTAGTATTAATATAGTATGATCGTATTGAGAGTGTTATTACAAGTCTTTTATACTTGTAGTAAAGGATTTAATGAAGTCATAATTCTCTAATAGGAATAATTGGATATTCGTATAATCCAAGTAAAATGACTTAGACATTAAATGACTCTTAAAATGGACAAACTATATTAAAAGTATTTAAGAATTAAAAGGTATTATTGCAAGTCTTTTATACTTGTAATAAATACAATATTTAATCAAGTCATAATTCCCTAATAGGAATAATGGATAATTGAGAAATCCAAGAAATGACTTTGGCATTAAATAAAGTTCTTAAAGAATACTAGTGTATTTAAGAATTGGAAGTATCGTTTCAAGTGTTTTATACTTGTTAGATACAGTAATCAATAAAGATCATAATTCACTAAACAGGAATGTTGGATATTCACAAATCCAAAGGATGATCTTAATTATTGATAGAATTCTTAAAGGATTAAATTATAAGTTGTTGACTAGGTCAAATGTAACAGCCCAAAAATCAGGGGAAATTTAAAAAATTTTAAAATATTTAATTAATAAAATTTCCCAAGTACAAGTAATGAAAAAGGTCCCAATTCATTAATCAAAATATAAAACCGTCTCGTGGTTTAAATGCGGAATAATTAAAGGTTTTGAAAACAAAACATGTTTGACTCGAAATAAATGTTTTAATCCAAATCCATAAATATAAAAATAGAAACGCAGCTCATCAACCATTGACCTTCCTGAGACACCCGACAGCCCCGGAATCCAACTCAACACTGAAAACTAAATTTAAAATAAATTTCATTTATTCATTTGAAACTTTCTCGATTGGGAAACCAAGAACCCTACGGGTTCAGTTTCCCCTCTCGGTTACTAAAAACGGTAAATCAATAAAAGTGTCATTTAATCGGTTAAGTGACAATCGTGATGTGTCCTGGGACCTCGAGCCCGAGGGCCCGATACCATCCTCGGTGTAATCACACGCCACTTCCCAATTCTCAAAACACAAAGAACAATAAAACTAGAAATTTAGGAAAACGACTTTTACACTAGTAAAACCCGATCCTCGGAATTTCATCCCGACACCCGATAGGGTGTCGTCCATCCCATCACGGTCCCAACCTTAAGAACAATGATGCTAGATAATCACAAAACATATTACAAAACCGAAAAGAAAAATCAGCACAGCGACATCTTACGGAAACGACCATAACTCACCGACCATAATTCGAATTAACGAGCGATTGGCGGCCACGGTTTCCTGACTCGCCGAACTACAAATGACCAGAAGACACGCAGCTCAGAATCAGTCCCGAAAGTGCTCGAAATAATCGCAGAATACAGAAAACAGAATCAGGCAAACAGCAACGCGACACCTTACGGAAATGACCATAACTCACCGACCATAATTCAGATTTACGAACAGTCGGCGGCCACGGTTCACTGACTCGACGAACTACAAATGTCTAGAGGACACCAAGCTCAGAATCAGTCCCGAAAAGGTTTGAAAACAGCCACGAAAAACCCGACAGCAAGCTGTCCAAAACTCAGCACAGTAACAAATCGATAAGACAAACCCGACACCGCAATAGACTTCGAAACAAATCGAATAATCAACAATCTCCACAAATACCACACCCTTTATGGTTCGATCACAGCCTCCTACACAAAATGGGATGCGATACAAGCAAAAACTGTAATCTAATGGAATAACACAAGAGTTGTAGACTACCGAAATTATAAAAAGAGCTAGGCAAATTCAGTGCTTACATCAGAGATAGGAAAAAGAAAAATAACTCACCATGCCAATTGAAACAATTAAATTATTAGCTGCTCTTTTGCTTATACGTGGCCCAAACTAAATGGTGCAGCCCTCCTTTGTTGACTTCACTGACTCGGAAGAGCTGCTTGCTAATCCATTGATTTGGTAGAAGATAATATCCACCACAACTTTTTGAGACCTCCTTGCCGCCTCCCCTTCATCCGTCGATGTTCTGCTCCTCACTTGCCCAATGGATGGAAAACGCACAATTGAGAGATCCTCTAACGCCCTACTAATAACTCCCTAATATGATCTAAGGCCTTAAGCCACGTCTTAATATGTCGGGCCAAACATGAAGTTCAAGACCGGACCACTCTTGGTTGGACTCAAAATTCGGCCCTTGGCCTGCCATCCGGCCCAACTCACTAATCTTAACTAAAACTTGAAACGTTTAATTAAATGACGTCTACATAAATTGTTGCCAAAACTAATATGAACTGTCTAACTATAGGTCGTCTGAATATTATAAAATTAATTATAAATAAAAATGATTAAAATAATATTATTTAACTGTTAAAATTTCTGGGCGTTACATCAAAGTAGTTTAAGAGATAATTAAATTCCATAAAAATAAGTGGGAGGTAAGACTAACGTAATTCATTAAAGATGTTGATGAATTCCGTAAGTTAGTAAGACATTAACAACAAGGTTTTACCAAGTCGTTAGCCAAAGAGTTAAGAGAAATAATAAATGATCGTTAATTAGATTATTGCAAACCTAATAGCGTGATCACAAGTCTTGTGATTAATTATTGCATATCTAATAGATTGTTAACCCTTCAGTGGATAACATAGTCATTTAAGGAAATTTCTTTAACTAGTAAGAATATCTACAAATCAAGTAACTAAAAGAGGCTTTAGTTACAAGGATAATTTTATGAATTTAAGAAACTAAGGAGTTAATTTCCAATCCTCCTATGTTTACCGAATTGCATAAAAGGCAAGACTAGAATATGTTCTACATTGTTGCAAGAACAATATCTAGCAAAGGCAAAACTAATAGTATTCCTAAATACTCGTCTTATGTCTTTAGTTTAATAGAAATGATTGGTTTAGTGATAAAGTTACAATTAAGTTTGTAAGAATCATTAAGTAATCAACATGAACGAAAGGAATAAGTAATGATCCAGTAATAATTCAGTATCTATGTCCAGTGAGGAATAATACTTGAGTTAGTATCATTTTTATTCAGACTTTGTATGTTTTACATCATCCATGAATAAAAGTCTATTTATTCAAAAAGATACAAAAATCCATGGCTACTCGTCTTGGTGGGAACCTTGATGGGACGTTAACGTCATCGCGGTATTTGGTGGTAGATTCGAAGTTCTTCGAAGATAGCTACACAAGTTTTGTGTAAACCAAATATCGGTGATATTCTGTTGGAGGCTCAACGAATATTGGATTGACCACCGTGACAATACTTCGTGGTTGAAAAGTTCAAAAGTATTGTTCACTAGGATTGTCCTTAAGCATGAGGTATTTGGTTTAGGATACAATGACTAATGTGCTTTGGTTCAACTAATACAATTCTGAAATACGTTTGTCATACGAGGCGATACTGGGTACAAAGGAAGTTGTATTTTAAATCGAAATATAACAAGATGGTAATTGCACCTCCTCTTTAGGAGAGATATTTATAGGTCCTTTGACATGATGAGAAACTGACAAGTGCACGGCCGTACCCAAACGAACTGATCTGTTCTTTGTCGTTTATCACAGCAGTTTGAATCAAGAAGTCATAAAACGATTTCGAATACAGGAGTTGATAATTTCTACCATGCTCGTATTCGTTATCACAAATATCGTGCTGCAAGGGATTTGCCCAAGAAGTAGAGACAGAGTGTTCTTTACTAGGAGACGCTATTAAAGAGTTTTTCATAAACTATACCTGGGTTACGTAAGCTGTTTTTATGGGTTGGTTACCTACATGCCCATCTAGAAGGCCACTGTAGCTCGTATCATTAAGACAAAGGTTACAAACTTGCACAAGTGGGAGTCTGAAGGAATTATGTGTACAGTTAGTCAACCTATGATGATACATCCATGCCTACGAAACACTTAAGGGTTACACCGGTGAGTGCATGTAATACGAGCAAGATAAGCAATGATACTACGAAGAGGAATGATTCATAATAGTCATTATGAATCAGTTAAGTATTAAGTTAAGTTTAACTTATTACTAGATTAGTTTAACTAACTAATTAATACAAGTAGTTGTACATTTACTAGTGTTAGGTCACAACAACCCTGGTTTATTATGTTAATTGATAGATAATTATACTTAATGAAATATTAAAGTGATAACACAAGAATATAGTCAATGTATAAATCCACCAAGTGTGGCTTGTTGCGGAAAAACAAGACCACTGATCAATTACAAAATATGTGAATGTAAGTTCGTGAATTGGTAAGTACTCCTTTACAAGATGATCTCTATTTATAGTGGTATAGAGATCTTACACAATGGGCAAAGGAGTAACCGAAGGACTAAGCTAAGGAAATGACTAAGATCAAGGGATTTGATCTTAGTCCGTTACAATACTGACTGTAACTCAGTCCTTCTACTCAGTATTGGATTTCCAATACTGAGTGCTGATACTGAGTGGCCAATACTGGCCAAACTCAGTATCACACCTAAACTTAGCTAATTTAATCTACTATTTAATCTAAGCTAATCTAGGTTGTTTTGTTATCCTAAGATTCAAAAGGGGTAAGGCTTTTTGCCTTAACAATCTCCCCCTATCTAGTGATAACAAAACAATTACAAAGAGAAAATCAAAAATACATAAATACAGGCTGCAAAGTCTTCTTCTTCATCTTCTGTTGATTGATTCGAACTCATATAAGACTTCTTTCTTCACATGGATGAACTCTTCTCTTTTCTTCAGTTCATCTTGCTTGTTGTTCAGCACAGCAACTATCTTCTTTCAGAACCAAGAATCTTCTTTCTTGGTTATCATCCATTTCAAGCCCACCAGATGGCTAATAGGAGCTGTTGGCAAATCTGCTTCAGTAATGAAGCACTCCCTATCATCTGAGTCAGTATACATATATCCAGATGTTGGATATATGGTACTCTTTTGATCCTGAAACGTAAGGTTAGGAGGAACAAGATATTTGGGAAAGATTCTGAAAGTATTAAGGCACTCAGGTTTGTTGTTCTTGATAGCCTCAGTCATCACACTGAGTGCCCTGTAATATGCTGCATAAAGGATGCCTTTTTCATAGCATATAGCAGATACAACCCAGATTTCATCCATCATCACTTGGGCTTCAGAAGATCTTGAGGGCATCTCCTTTATCAGTCTAGTAATTTTTATCCAGTCTTGGAATCCCATATTTTGAATGTCATGGAGTAGAATCTTCATTGGAGGACTGACTGGCCCAGCGCAGGTTGCAACAATTGATCTGTCAACAGTTTTGACTTTTATTTTGTTGACAAATTCATTTAGCCAGTATATGTCCTTTACATTCAGAAATTCTTTATTCCTCTGCATACCCATCCTGGTTTCCCTATACCTTGTTCTTTGAGCCACAATGTTCCAGTACTGTTCAAGGAATTCATCTCCTGTTATTCTTACAATATGTGATTTTCTTGGAACGTCTGCATCAGACTCAGTTTCAGGTTCTTCTTCCTTAACAGGGAAGAATTTCTGGGCCTCAATCTCATCCTCAGCATCACTCTTTTCCTCAGTATACTGAGTAGATCTTCTAGGTCTAGAGATCAGAGGAGCTGGATCTTGTTCTTCACTTGGTTCTGAGGACATAACCACATTTGTCATTCTTCTAGTTATTGGTCTTCTAGGAATTCTAGAAGGTCCTTCAGTTGGAGGAGAGATTGGTCTTCTTGGGGGCTCTTCATCATCTTGTTGGAATATGCTTCACGTACATGACATATAGTTATATGGCTAGACGTACATGAGCCTATAGGGTCACACACTTATAAACTGAGATACCATTTAATATATATATATATATATATATATATATATATATATATATATATATATATATATATATATATATATATATATATATATATATATATATATAAAATGTAATTAGCGTGGTTACATTATTTGTATATCATAAGTAACATTAATAATTAAATGGCCTTAAATAGTTAAGTTTGATTTAATTATAAGGACATGAAGAGGCCTAAGTGAAAAAGCCCGAGGGATATTAGGCCTTTACTAAATATGAGATATTAGTAAACGTGATTGGAACCCTAAGCTTAGACGTGTGCGCCTCTTTTCCTCTTGTGTCAAAATACGGCCAAAAACAAAGAGTAACAGATGGTGTGCGTTTTTGGTTGGTGAGATACATGAACAAATAACATAAGCAAATCACCTCCTTTCTTTTGGATGATTTCGTTCAGTAGAAACAACGCATAAATATATTTTGTTTGTTCCTTGTGGTGCACGTGCCAAATAGAAAAGAATAGTGTTTTGGTTACTTGGTTCGTGAATCGTTACTAAGAGGACTAGCATCCTAATGGTATTGTTTGAGGTGTAGTCTGGACTACTCAAGAGATATCCTACTTTGGATATTCAGTTTCTTCTATCTATCGGTGTTCGAATTCAAAGGCTTCAAGGGTATGATATTCATAGCTAATCTCTTTGTCATTTCATGCTTAATTAGATTATCAATATGTAGATCCTTGATTAGTGGTTTATATTATTTTCCGCTGCGTTTTCTTTGATTAAAACCGTAAATCACTAACACATCTGAGGATGATGATGAAGAGTTTTCTTTATTTGCTTCATCCAGTGCAAAGTTTAGAAATTTTTGAGATGACACTGGATGTTCTTCATCTTCATCATCAGCAATTGGCCATACCAATGGCCTGTACACAATAATCTGCAAGTTATTTTCTTCAGTATCAACTTGCTGTGGTTGGTCAGTTTCAGTCTCCCACTGAGCAGATGGCTCAGATGGTTCTTCTTCAAGTTGTTCCAAAACTGACCTTCCTCTTTGTCTGCATCTCTCATACCTAAACCTAAGAGGTTCAGTATGAGTAGTTTGCTGATGTTGTTGTTACTGTGGAGGTTGATCTTCAGTTGATCTTCTTTTCTCCCCCTGAGCATATGGCTCAGGTTGATCAACCTCTTCTTCTCTTTGTCTCTTCTCCCCCTTATTGTTATCATTGGATGGGGAGGGAAGAGGTTCAGTATCACCACCTATGTCCCCATGTTGATCTTCAGGAGTTGGGGAGGGCATAGGTTCAGTAGCAGCATCATGTTCACCCTCAGTATTGGCATGGGAGGGTGATCTTCTAGGTTCAATATCAGGGCCTTCTTCATCATTATTTCCACCAATAGGAGATTGTGGAGGTGGTGGAGACCGTTGTTGTTGCTGAAGGAGTGTCACTGACTGCTTTAATGAGTCTATCTCAGTACTCATGGCATCCATCCTGGCCAGAATATTATTCTGAGTGTTCTGCATGGCCAGGATCTGATTGAGAATAGTCTGTAAAGCCCCCTGTACTTCCTGATATTGAGTAGCTTGTGCTCTTTGGCCCTGCACAGATGGTGCTAAAGAAACAAAAAAAATGTAAACTGGTTAGAATGAAAGGTTTATCAAATAGAATTGTGGTGTTGTTAAATTCTATAATCATGTAAACAGAATTGAGAAGTCTGTATTTCATCTGGTACATGATGAAATATTGTGAACTTGTGCATAGCATGTGTAAGAAGTTGTTTAGTAAAAGTGAGTGTGAATATTTGAGTAGCTCAGTATAGGATAGGTCACATTTACTAAAAGGGTTGGGTTTGGGTAATCGAAGTCTGGGATGTGCTTCTGGTTATTTTCAATGTTTATCACTCGGTATTAGAGTGATAACAGAAATGTGGCTTAAACCCATGGAAAATTTTGGCTTATGTGGCTTAAAGAGGTTTGTGATCATTTCTTGAATAATGTGACCTTACTCAAAAATAAGTAAGACATCATTCAAGCAGAACCAGTGGGTGTCAGTATGACATCACCACCATTGTCTCTTAAAATGTTGAGACAACTGTAGACTGACAATGATCAAGTATGTGCTCAGTGTACGAATTTTGCATAGCAGCAGTGGGCTAACTATGTTGGCCATAATTGGATGTATATTTGAAAGTTCGATTGAGACTTTGGTCAGTATTGAGTTGGTACTGGCCAATACTTAGTCTCTATTGGGGAAAGATATATATATATAAAAGTTTTAGGGCATTATGGAAATTCATACCTGAGACTTTATCTGATTCTCTTCGTGCATCAAGAGAGGTCGGTGCTGGATCATCTATATGTTGATTTGAGGCTCCAGCACCTTCAGGAGCCTCTTCTCTTCGAGCATGTACACCTTCCAGTATGTTTTGCTCAAACTGAATCTCCACATCAAGAGGAACATGAGGTTCCTCAATTGGTTGAGCAATAGGTTCTGGTTCAGGACCTGGAAGGTCAGCGGTGGCTGCAACCAAACTTTGTGCTTGAAGAGATGCAGTTAATGATGGAACATTTCCGGGTTGCATCTCTTCTGATGATAAGTTTCCCATTAGAACTGGGGATAGGTTTCTTCTTCTTCTTCGGATGGCAAGTGGTGTGTCTTCTGAGGACTCGGTATCAGAATCTGTTGCAATATGAGGAGCATCAGGATCATGCGCATGTGGAGGAATATGTGGTGGTTCTTGTGCTGGTTCTGGTTGAGCTTCCATCATCTCAATATCTTGACCACCGTCTTCACTGTCATCATCATTATCATCACTTTCTGATTCAGTATCAGAATGAGGTTCATCATTAATGTGTGCCTGTACAATAGCCCACATGGAGTGACTCAGTACAGGCTCTCCTTCCCTTGGCCTGTAGAAATAAATCTTCTCATGTAAAGGAGGAAGATCTGCTCTTGGACTGTTGAATTCATCATAAATATGAGCAGGCATGCCATGTTGAAAAATAAGAGAAAGAAATCTGCAGAAAGGAACATTAAGTTCTCTGATTTGAGCCCGAACTAGAGAAGCTAGTTCATTGAAGATTAGTCTAGCATAATCAATATCTCGGCCATGATACATGGCATGAACAATTTGCATCCCAAAATCATTTATTTGATCCAAAGCTCCTGTCTTGTGGGTCATACATCGAATAAGTGTGGATATTAACAGACCCCACATAGGACCAAATTCATTTCTTTTAATAATGCCGGTGGTTCCTCTGCGTCCAATAAACGGTAACACTGAGCGAGTCTCTGTTCGATCAACAAAGGGCTCATACTGAGCGTGAGCGGGAAGCCTCAGTGTTTCCCGAATTATAGCAGTGGAGACAAAATCCCTTCTTTGTTCTCGAATAACCTAACCGGTAATCATGTCCGGAGAGCTCGCAAAGCATTTCCGGATAAATTTCCCGAGGAGAACAAATCAACGCTTGCGTGATCGGACAATGCTTCAGATACGTAATCATGTGAGTGAATTCAGGGCACACCCAAGCCTGAGGAATATTGAAATTTGCAGTTATGTTGTTCCTCGCAAATTTGGGCACTTCGTCGTTCCGAAACTGAGTTGCAGGAGCAGTCTCCGGTGCGAAAAATCTGTAATTCGCCATCTACGATTGTGATTTAGAAATTTGCTTGCAAGGTGAAAGTGAAAACGTTAATCGCAGAGATAATTGAAAGAGAAAATATGAAATAACTGTTAGAAAATTTGAAAGAAAAGAAATAAACTGTTATTTATATTTAATTGGAGATAATTACGGTATTGGGAAGTAAAACCGGCTGATTTGACAGCCTTATCCTGTTTCAACGGTAACTTTCTTATTAAGAAAGGTTACCGTTGAGGAGTATGAAGATTAAAAGTCAGTTTTATCACTCCAGGACTCCAATACCGAGTTAAAAAAAATTAAATGAAAAAAAATATTAAAAATCATAAAAACGTATAATTTAAACTATAAATTAATACAAAATTAAAATTTATAATATTTGATACATCAGACGAGTGATACTGAGCAGGTCAGTATTGGAACCAATACTGAGAGGTCAGTATCGGAATATTTTAAGAAAAATTAAGGATTCAACATACCTAATTGTCTTAGTAAATACATAAACCTTTCCTCAGAGAGAGGTTTAGTGAATACATCAGCCAATTGATCATCTCTAGGAACGAAATCTACCTCAACCTTACCCTTTTCCACATTATCTCGAATAAATTGGTGTCTGATATCAATGTGCTTTGTTCTTGAGTGATGGACTGGGTTTTCAGTGATAGCAATAGCACTCTTGTTATCACAATGAATTGGTGTCTTCTGAAAATTGAACCCATAGTCCATTAGTTGATACTGCATCCACAAGAGTTGAGCACAGCAACTTCCTGCAGCAACATATTCTGCTTCTACAGTAGAAGTTGCTACTGAGTTTTGTTTCTTGGATGACCAACCCACTAGTCTGCCACCGAGGAATTGACATCCTCCACTTGTACTCTTCCTGTCCAACCTACAACCTGCAAAATCTGCATCTGTATACCCTTCAAGGTCAAAGTTTGAATCTTTGGGATACCAAAGACCCATGTTAGGAGTACCTGAAAGATATTTAAAAATGCGCTTAACAGCTTTCATATGTGATTCTTTAGGATCAGCCTGATACCGAGCACACAAACAAGTTGCAAACATGATGTCAGGCCTGCTAGCTGTTAAGTAGAGTAAAGAACCAATCATACCTCGGTATGTGGATTGACATACCGGTTTACCAGTTTCATCTTATTTTATCCTGAGTACCCATAGGAGTGTGCATGGAAGATAAATTTTCAAATTTGTATTTCTTTAGCATGTCATGCACACACTTACTTTGATTTATGAAAGTGACATCAGGCTTTTGATCAACTTGTAAACCAAGAAAGTAAGTAAGTTCACCCATCATACTCATCTGATACTGATATGACATAATCTTAGCAAACCAGTCACACATTGACTTGTCAGTGGAGCCAAAGATAATGTCATCTACATATATCTGAATAAGTAAAATGTCAGACCCTTTCCTTTTTGAAAATAAAGTTTTGTCAATTTTACCTCTTATAAATTTATTTTCAATTAAGTACTCGGACAGGGTATCATACCAGGCTCTTGGAGCTTGTTTGAGCCCATATAAAGCTTTATCAAGCTTGAAAACATAGTTAGGAAATTTAGGATCAACAAAACCTGGTGGTTGTTTAACATAAACTTCTTCTTGTAGTTTTCCATTGAGGAAGGCACTCTTGACATCCATCTGATACACTTTGAAGTTCTTGAAAGCTGCATATGCAAGATACAACCTTATAGCTTCAATTCTTACAACTGGTGCAAAAGTTTCATCATAGTCAATGCCTTCTTCTTGTCTGTAACCCCGAGCAACCAGTCTTGCTTTATTTCTGATGACAACACCATCCTTGTCCATCTTATTTCTGAAGACCCACTTAGTACCAATAATAGTTTTGCTAGTAGGAGGTGGTACTAAATTCCAGACTTTATTCCTTTCAAACTCTGTCAGTTCTTCTTGCATAGCTTCTACCCAGTCTTCATCTAATAAAGCTTCATCAGCTTTCTTTGGTTCCATGGTAGATAGAAAGCTTGAAAAGAAACAGAAATTTGTAGTAGCTTGAGGTTCAAAATCTAGTTTTCTTCTTGTTTGGACACCTTGTTCAATAGGACCAATGATATTTGAATGAGGATGGTCTCTGAGTTCCCTTAGATTGTTCCCTAAAGGAGCATTTGAAGCAAGGTCAACAATATCTTGTTGCACTGATGTGTTGTCTGCCTGATACTGAGCTGAATTCTGGTCAGTATTAGACATTTCAGGTTGCTGTTCTTCCTTATTTTGCAGATCTGAGGAGGATTCTTGAAAAGTGTAACGACCCGAAATTTGTAAATAAATAAATTGTACAAAAATATGATAAATAAGGATAAATCGTTTAAAGAACGTAGGAACTGGTTTCGTGTCGTTTGGAGACCGTATGAGAAAGTTATGGACGAAACCGTGTTGAAACCTAGACCGAAAAGTGCAGCCCTGCTGCACAGGCAAGTTCGCGGCGCGAGCGAAACGCGAGGTTGAGCAGAGGGAACAGAGCTGGAACGCGAGAAGTTCGCGTCGACTTCGCGTCGACTTCGCGGCGCGAGCCAAACGCGAACCAGACGCGAAGTCTGGTAAAAAGCGGCGACCAAGGGGCAGATCCGCGTCACCTCGCGACGCGAGCTCGGCGCGAGCGGGACGCGAGCCAGTCCGACCAGTACATTAAATTCGGGTTTTTCCACCATTAATGCATTTTCAAAACCCTAGTTCTCCCCTTGGCGATTTTTGAGTGCAAGAGCTGTTTTGGGTTGATTTCTTCATCAAAGCTTGATAGATTTCACTCCTAAGTGAAGATTAAAGGTATATCTTCACTCCTTGATCTTTGTAGCTTTAGATCTATGTATTTTAATGGTTGGGTTTGAAACCCTAGTTCTTGGGGTTATGGATTATGGTGATTTAAATGGTGTATACCTTTAATAGATGGTATATTAACAAAGGAAACAAGTGTATGATTTTGATTTGTAAGAATCTTAAGGGTTGGTTAAACCTAGGGTTGGTAAATCACCATATTTGGGGAAAATGGATTGATGGGTGTTATCTAGAGGTAGATGAACACATTGGTAGTAGTAATTGATGTTGATCATATTGTGATAATTGTATTAGGCTTTTGGTGAAGCCTTGGAAAGTTGATTGGATTGAGAAACAAGAGATTGGGTGTCAAGAACACGGTTTGAGCATCATATTGCTAAGGTGAGTACGTGTGGACTTTACTGAGTACATAGCCTATGAAATACATTTTATTACTTGTGTTGTGGTCTATTTTCTGATTTGTGTAGACTAGTAGTTTATAGTTAGTTATACTGATAGTTGTATTGAACTAACTTGTTTAATGATAGACGTGATAGCCGAGAGCTAGATTGACATAACCATCGAGTTATGATATGGTGAGATGATGTGATGATTCGGGGGATCCCCGGTCATGAGGTATGGAATGGGGAGCATTTGGGCGGATCCCCATCGGCCCATTCCATGATAGTAGTCTTGCTAACTGGAAGTAGTCCGGCGAGTAAGGCAGGTATTGGTAGATTGGGCGATTCCCTCTTGCCTTTACCTTGAAGCTTGTTAATGCGGGGGATCCCCGGTTAATAAGTTAATGTGGTTCTAGTTGGTTGGGGATGTCCCGACAACAAGGTATGGTTGCTAGGAAAGCAAGGTATTAGAGTCACAATAGGGTGACTAGATAGATGGGTGATGGCTTACGTGTTTGTTGTTTGTCGTTCGATTATTATTATTAACTTTGGGGTCTAAACCCATGTAGCTCACGAGACGTTTTTGTCTCACGTACTCCTTGTTTTGTTTTGCTATGTACTCAGGTTCGGGATCGAAGGTTTAGGTACGCATGGATAGAGATGCGGGACCTAGAATAGAAGAACTCTAGATTGGATTTAGTCTTAGCTTGGTTATGATATATTTTGTAACACCTACTTTTATACTCTGATTTCATACCAAGGTTTTTGTAAATCCGAATTGAGGATGTTCTTCTATTTATAAAATGTTTTATTTTGGCCGAATTTTGGTATTAAAACTTGAGGTGTTACAACTTGGTATCAGAGCTATAGTTTAAGTGAATTAGGTTGGATGACCATCCTAGTCTTAGACTGTAGCATTAGGAATGTAAGATTCCTTGAGATCATAGGTTGACCTTGAGACTTTATATTAAGTTTAGGGTTGAACCTAGGGGACCGATGAATTTGATATGATTTGGATATTGAGTCTTATAAGACTAATGGGTTGTACACAAGGTACTAAATGTGTAATGTCTTTCGTATAGTCTTGATTGAAAGAAATGGTGAACACTCGTAGAAGTGGGAAAGCCCCGGAGAACCGGGAGGAGGAAGTACCTCCTGTTGAGAGGGTGGATGAGCAAGAAAGTCAACCATCAATGCATCGGGTTGACGAATCGGAGGTCGGAGCTAATAGAACTCCGGTGACCATGGCGGATCTCCAAACCATTATCGACCAAATCAAGGGAACGGTGGCCGAAGAAGTGCACCGTATTATTGGAGACCGTGAGAGGTCGGGTGGAGACCGGGAATCCGAGGCTAAGTCGGATGAGAAAACCGGAGGTAGTGGCACCGGGGAGGGGAAGTCCTCCACGGGCGGCCAAAGTGATGATTGGGCTAGGCCCGTTGTGAAAGAAGGTTGTTCGTTTAAATCCTTCATGGCTTGTAAGCCAAATGTGTATACGGGTAGTTCGGACCCGAAAGTAACGATGAGGTGGATCCGAGAAACCGAGAGGGTTATCGGAAGTAGTAAGTGTAAGGATGTTGATATGGTGACGTATGCGTCACAATTGTTGAAAGAAGATGCCATGGTGTGGTGGGATATTGTGTATGAGACCCTCGGGAAGGAGGTGGTGGAAAAGATGTCGTGGGATGAGTTCACCACGAGGTTGAAAAAGAAATTTTGTCCCGAAAGGGATTTGAAAAAGATGCATGAAAAGTTTGTGACCCTTAAGAAGGGTGATATGTCGGTGGAGGAATATTCGAGGGAGTTCACGGGATTGCTCCCGTTTGTTGCTAAAACCTACTCGGATGAGAGGTTGAGAGTGGTTCGGTATGCTAGCGGGCTACCGTGGGATTATCAATTGGAAGTGAAAAGGGCGGTCTCACTAGATGAGGCTATTAGTGCCGCCCGGTGTGTAGAGGAGGTAAATGAGGCACGTGTTGCCGAAAGGGCCCATGTGGGCGAGAAGAGAAAAGCCGAGAGTGGCTCGGGTACTTATAAGAAGGGGAAGTTCACTTCGAGCTTCTCTAAACAAGGAAGTGTTGGCTCGTGCAAGAAGTGCGGGAAGACTCATGCCGGCGTGTGCCGAGGGGAGTCGAAAACTTGTTATAATTGTGGAAAGCCGGGGCATATGGCCCGTGAATGCAAGTCAAAATCCTTGGCCGAGATCGAGTGTTTCTCGTGCCACGAGAAGGGGCACTATAGCAATGTGTGCCCAAAGAAGGGGATGGAGTCGATGGTGTCCACGGCTCAAAAGAAAGTGGAGCCGGCGAAGGTGAAGGGGCGGTCCTTCCAACTTACTCGGGAGGAGGCGAAGGAGGCACACGATGTGGTGTCAGGTATTCTATTCATTAACTCCTTGCCAACTCATATTTTATTTGATTCGGGTTCCAATTATTCGTTTGTGTCTTATGAGTTCGGTTGTAAATTAAATGTGCCGTCCGAAAAGTTAGATGAAATGTATGAGATAGAAGTAGCCGACGGGAAAACGTCTATGGTTGATTGTATTTATAGAAATTGTGAAATAGAAATAGACGGTAGAAAGTTTAAGGTGGATTTGTTGCCCATGGGAATTAGGGCGTTTGATGTGGTTATCGGTATGGATTGGTTGGGAATGCACCAAGCCAAGATTTTGTGTGGAAAGAAAATAGTGTCGATTAGGACACCCGAGAACGAGAAAGTGTATGTGTATGGGGAGAAACGACATCACATGCCTAATGTGATTACCGCCATTAAGGCGAGAAAAAGTATATCGAAAGGTTGTACATCGTTTATTGCATATGTATTAGATGGCCGAAAGGAAAAGAAGTCAATGGATGATGTCAAGATTATTCGGGATTTTCGCGAAGTATTTCCCGATGACTTGCCCGGTTTGCCACCGGAGAGACAAGTCGAGTTTAAGATTGATCTAGTTCCGGGAGCGACGCCGATTGCTCGTGCTCCATATCGTTTAGCTCCCACCGAGATGCGGGAATTGATGACCCAATTGCAAGAATTGTTAGATAAAGGTTTTATTCGTCCGAGTTCGTCACCGTGGGGTGCACCGGTGTTATTTGTTAAAAAGAAAGACGGTTCGATGAGAATGTGTATCGACTACCGAGAGTTGAATAAGGTAACTATTAAGAACCGTTACCCGTTGCCGAGGATTGACGACTTATTTGACCAATTGCAAGGTGCTAGTTATTTCTCAAAGATCGATTTGAGGTCGGGTTATCACCAAGTTCGGGCGAAAGAAGGCGATACCGAGAAGACGGCTTTCCGTACACGTTATGGTCATTATGAATTCCTAGTGATGCCGTTTGGTCTTACCAACGCACCGGCTATTTTTATGGATTTGATGAATCGGGTTTGTAAACCGTTTCTTGATAAGTTTTTGATCGTGTTTATTGACGACATTTTGATTTATTCAAAAACCGAAGAAGAACACGAAGGTCATTTGAGACTCGTTCTAGACGTGTTGAAACGGGAGAAGTTGTATGCTAAATTTTCGAAGTGTGAGTTTTGGTTGCGGGAAGTGCAATTCTTAGGTCACGTGGTGACGTGTGATGGTATTAAGGTTGATCCATCCAAGATTGAAGCGGTGTCAAATTGGGAGCCTCCGAGAACTCCTACCGAGGTTAGAAGTTTTCTTGGGTTAGCCGGTTATTACCGGAGATTTATACAAGATTTCTCGAGAATCGCGATTCCACTCACGAAGTTAACGAGAAAAAGTGAGAAGTTTGTGTGGGAGAAGAAGCAAGAAGAGGCGTTTAAGTTGTTAAAAGAAAAGTTATGTAACGCGCCGATCCTTACGTTACCGGATGGTATGGAAGACTTTGTGGTTTATAGTGATGCTTCAAATCAAGGGCTCGGTTGTGTGTTGATGCAAAGAGGAAAGGTGATCGCGTATGCCCCGCGACAATTGAAGAATGCGGAATTAAGGTACACGACACACGACTTGGAATTGGCGGCGATTATATTTGCCTTGAAGTTGTGGAGACATTATTTGTATGGTACTCGGTGTACGTTGTACACGGATCATAAGAGTTTGCAATATGTGTTTACACAAAAAGACCTTAATATGCGACAAAGAAGGTGGATCGAGTTGATTGCCGATTATGATTGTGAAATTGTGTATCACGCGGGTAAGGCGAATGTGGTGGCCGATGCCTTGAGCCGAAAGGTATATGAAAACCCGAACCGAGGAATTTTATCACGTATAGAAGTTGTCTCGAGTATTATTGAAAGGATCAAGAATGCCCAACGGGAGGTTATGGGAAGAGACGAGTTAAGACAAGAACGGTTAGGTAAGGACCAACATTTCCTCGAAAATGCACAAGGGTTGAAGACCGTAGGCGGTCGTATTTGGGTTCCTAAGTTCGGTGGTATCCGAAAAGAGTTGTTGTATGATGTGCACAAGTCGAAGTATTCGATTCACCCGGGAAGTACAAAGACGTATCAAGACATGAAACGGGTTTATTGGTGGCCCGGAATGAAGGCGAGAGTGGCCAAGTATATCTCTAAGTGTGCCACGTGTGCACAAGTGAAAGCCGAGCATCAAGTACCGTATGGGGTAGCTCAATCATTGGTTGTACCGGCCGGGAAGTGGGAAGATATAACTATGGATTTCATAGTGGGCTTACCGAAGACGAGTAGAGGTCACGATGCCATTTGGTTCATAGTTGACCGGTTGACCAAAAGTGCGTTATTTTTAGCAATTCGGGAAACGTTGCCACTTGAGAAATTGGCTAAGTTGTATGTTGATGAGGTGGTTCGACTCCACGGGGTTCCGTTATCGATTGTATCCGATAGGGACGCGAGGTTTACCTCGAGATTTTGGCGATCTTTACAAGAAGAGTTGGGTACAAAGTTGCGGTTGAGCACGGCTTATCACCCGCAAACCGATGGTCAAAGTGAAAGAACAATTCAAACGGTTGAAGACATGTTGAGATCGTGTGTGTTAGACTTCGGTGGTAAATGGGATGAACATTTACCGTTGGTCGAGTTTTCGTATAATAATAGTTATCACTCGACTATTAAGATGCCGCCTTATGAGGCGTTGTATGGGAGGAAATGTAGAACTCCATCTTGTTGGTTGGAAGCGGGAGAGACGAAACTCACGGGTCCCGAGATCGTGAGGGTGACGAATGAAAAGATCGGTATTATTCAAAACAACATGAAAGTGGCCCAAGATAGACAACGAAGTTATTCGGGTTTGAAGAAGAGACCATACGACTTGGATGTCGGTGATATGGTGATGTTGAAAGTGTCACCTTGGAAAGGTGTGATGCGGTTTGGTAAAAAGGGAAAGTTAAGTCCAAGGTATGTTGGACCGTTTAAAATATTGAAACGGGTCGGGCTTCAAGCTTTTAAGTTGGAACTTCCACCCGAGCTTCAAGGTGTGCATGACACCTTTCACGTGAGTTATTTGAAAAAGTTTATCGGGGAAGTTGAAAATATTATTCCCTTGCAAGAGTTGCGGGTTGACGGCCCGAATCGGTTGATTGAAGAGCCCGAGGCTATATTAGAAACGAAAACAAAGAAGCTTCGGAATAAGGAGATTGATTTGGTGTTGGTCAAGTGGAAGCATTCACTTGGGCCGAATTTGACTTGGGAAGTCAAAGACGAGATTCGGAAGAGGTACCCGGGTTTCGTGAACTATGATGAGATTCCGAGGACGGAATCTTCTTAAGGGGTAGATAGTTGTAACGACCCGAAATTTGTAAATAAATAAATTGTACAAAAATATGATAAATAAGGATAAATCGTTTAAAGAACGTAGGAATTGGTTTCGTGTCGTTTGGAGACCGTATGAGAAAGTTATGGACGAAACCGTGTTGAAACCTAGACCGAAAAGTGCAGCCCTGCTGCACAGGCAAGTTCGCGGCGCGAGCGAGGCGCGAGCGAAACGCGAGGTTGAGCAGAGGGAACAGAGCTGGAACGCGAGAAGTTCGCGTCGACTTCGCGTCGACTTCGCGGCGCGAGCCAAACGCGAACCAGACGCGAAGTCTGGTAAAAAGCGGCGACCAAGGGGCAGATCCGCGTCACCTCGCGACGCGAGCTCGGCGCGAGCGGGACGCGAGCCAGTCCGACCAGTACATTAAATTCGGGTTTTTCCACCATTAATGCATTTTCAAAACCCTAGTTCTCCCCTTGGCGATTTTTGAGTGCAAGAGCTGTTTTGGGTTGATTTCTTCATCAAAGCTTGATAGATTTCACTCCTAAGTGAAGATTAAAGGTATATCTTCACTCCTTGATCTTTGTAGCTTTAGATCTATGTATTTTAATGGTTGGGTTTGAAACCCTAGTTCTTGGGGTTATGGATTATGGTGATTTAAATGGTGTATACCTTTAATAGATGGTATATTAACAAAGGAAACAAGTGTATGATTTTGATTTGTAAGAATCTTAAGGGTTGGTTAAACCTAGGGTTGGTAAATCACCATATTTGGGGAAAATGGATTGATGGGTGTTATCTAGAGGTAGATGAACACATTGGTAGTAGTAATTGATGTTGATCATATTGTGATAATTGTATTAGGCTTTTGGTGAAGCCTTGGAAAGTTGATTGGATTGAGAAACAAGAGATTGGGTGTCAAGAACACGGTTTGAGCATCATATTGCTAAGGTGAGTACGTGTGGACTTTACTGAGTACATAGCCTATGAAATACATTTTATTACTTGTGTTGTGGTCTATTTGCTGATTTGTGTAGACTAGTAGTTTATAGTTAGTTATACTGATAGTTGTATTGAACTAACTTGTTTGATGATAGACGTGATAGCCGAGAGCTAGATTGACATAACCATCGAGTTATGATATGGTGAGATGATGTGATGATTCGGGGGATCCCCGGTCATGAGGTATGGAATGGGGAGCATTTGGGCGGATCCCCATCGGCCCATTCCATGATAGTAGTCTTGCTAACTGGAAGTAGTCCGGCGAGTAAGGCAGGTATTGGTAGATTGGGCGATTCCCTCTTGCCTTTACCTTGAAGCTTGTTAATGCGGGGGATCCCCGGTTAATAAGTTAATGTGGTTCTAGTTGGTTGGGGATGTCCCGACAACAAGGTATGGTTGCTAGGAAAGCAAGGTATTAGAGTCACAATAGGGTGACTAGATAGATGGGTGATGGCTTATGTGTTTGTTGTTTGTCGTTCGATTATTATTATTAACTTTGGGGTCTAAACCCATGTAGCTCACGAGACGTTTTTGTCTCACGTACTCCTTGTTTTGTTTTGCTATGTACTCAGGTTCGGGATCGAAGGTTTAGGTACGCATGGATAGAGATGCGGGACCTAGAATAGAAGAACTCTAGATTGGATTTAGTCTTAGCTTGGTTATGATATATTTTGTAACACCTACTTTTATACTCTGATTTCATACCAAGGTTTTTGTAAATCCGAATTGAGGATGTTCTTCTATTTATAAAATGTTTTATTTTGGCCGAATTTTGGTATTAAAACTTGAGGTGTTACAAAAAGTACTGGAAGATTCACCCTCTTCATATGTGGAGTTGTTCAGATCAAGTATTGGGAACTCAGTATTGGGGTTCTCAGTGATGGGAACCTCAGAATATGATGCATTCGAATTAGACTGAGTTCTTTCTTGATCAATATCACTCAAACCTGGATCAACATAGTATGGGTGAGACTTGGGCTGTTCAGCAACTGAGTTTTCTGGACTGCATAGAATATCTATGCCACTGACGTCTTCCTTTGCTGAGGTAGAATGCTCATTCTGATCTTCATCAAACGTGACATGAATGGATTCTACAATCATCTTGGTTGAGATGATATACACTCTGAAAGCTTTAGAGTGTGGAGAGTAGCCCATGAACACACCTTCATTTGCTTTGGGAGCAAATTTGTTAAGATTTTGCTTAGTACTGAGTACAAAGCATTTACTCCCAAAGATGTGGAGGAACTCCACATTAGGAACCTTGCCATTGTATAACTCATAAGCAGTCTTCTGATGTCTCTGGACTATTGTAGCTCTGTTCTGCGTAAAATTTGCACAGTTGACAGCTTCTGCCCAGAAGCTCAGTGCAAGTCCAGCATGGCATAACAAAGTTCTTGCAGCTTCAATTAATGTTCTGTTCTTTCTTTCTACAACACCATTTTGTTGTGGTGTGTAGGCTGCAGAGAAATTTTGTACGATTCCTTTTTCTTCACAGAAATCTGCTAATACTGAGTTCTTAAACTCAGTACCATGGTTACTTCTTAGTTGCTTGACCTTGTTGCCTTTCTGTAATTCTTCTCTTTTGATGAAGGCAATGATTTCTGTTGTTGCATCTGATTTAGTGTTGAGAAAGATGACCCAAGTATATCTTGAGAATTCATCTACTAAGACTAAAGTATAGATCTTTTTGGCCAATGATGGTGTGCTGATGGGGCCAAAAAGATCCATATGTATCATTATAAGAGGTTCATTAATGGAATGATTGACCTTTGAATTGAATGAACTCTTCTTCTGCTTGCCCATTTCACATGCTGAGCATAACTTATCTTTTGAATAAGTAATTGTGGGCATCCCTCTCACCAGTTTCTTCATACTGAGTTCATTAATGTTTCTGAAGTTTATGTGAGAAAGTTTCTTGTGCCATAACCAGTGAAGTTCTGGCTTGACTTTAAACAGCAGGCAAACTTGAATAGTAGGGTCTATTTCAGATAAGTTGACCACGTATACATCTTTTTCTCTTCTAGCAATGACTACAGGTTGCCCTTTATCATTGTAGATGATTCCTGCAACCTTTCTGAAACGAGCTTCATTGTCATCATCACACATCTGGCTGATACTCAGCAGATTGTGTTTAAGACCCTCTACATAGGCAACTCTTTTAAAAGTTATGTTGCCTGCCTTGATTACTCCATACCCCCTTGTTTTCCCAATTGAATCATCTCCAAACTTGACAGAAGGACCCTTCTCTGGTGTATAATTTAGAAGGTACTCCATACTGCCAGTCATGTGTCTTGAGCAGCCACTATCTAAGTACCATTTTCTGTCACCCTGCACAAGACACAAAATAAGAATTAGTTCTTTTTAGGAACTCATTTTTGAATGGGACCTTTGGTAGGAGAAACAGGGGTAGACTTGATCTCTTTTGAAGAGGTCAGTATCACTTCAGGAGAAACCTTGAAGGTTTTCTTGGGTGATACTGACTTTGTTTCTCTCCTTTTCTTTGGTACTGAGTACCTTGGATTTGAGAGATCAGTCCAACATTCGTCTCCTTTATGACCAGTGTGATGACATCTATAACATTTTCTAGGTCAGTTTCTGAACATGTTTTCATAAGGAATTTTGGAAAACTGTTTGACTTTTGGTTGATCAGTATGAGTAAGTTTTGCAAACTTTTGACTTAAGACTTTGATCTGATCACCAATAGATTTCAAAATGTTATTTTTGTCATTTTTTAATGGAGTTTTAATTTTATGTTTGACTGGTGTTGATGGAGATGGTACTGGGGTCTTATTTTTATTTGACAAAGAAGTCTTATTAATATTCAACTTCTTAGTTTTGCCACTTGAAGATCCTGTGGAAGTTGTTTTCTTGTTATCATGTTTTAGAATAACAACTTGAACAGGTTCTTTAGATTCTTGAGTAGTTAACTTGTCTGTTCCTGCAACCTCAGTATTAGATACAACCTTTTGAGTAGAGGTGGTTTTATTTTCATTATATATCTCAAAAGTAGTTGTGTTAAATAAAAGTTCAAATGGAGGAACAGCAGAAGTATCATATTGCACAACTTCGAGGTCAGTATCAGAAATTTCTTTTTCAGGAAATTCAATACTGAGCTCTTGTAGTTCAGTATGACACTTAGAACAGATAGAAGGACCAATTGGTTTTTCAAAAATAATTTTATCCTCATCATCTGATTCAGTTTGACATCCAACTTCACAAAAAGTTTTTGCTTTTACAAACTGAATAGGGTTCATATCAGAAAACTCTTCAAATAAATCAGCAAAATTATTTCTATTTTTTAACTGAGGATCAACACCAAGTGCAGCCCTCACATTTTCTGGAAATTGTTGATTTAGACATTTTTTTAATTTAATAGATGCATTTCCCCAAGATTTACACTGGTTTTCAAATTTTTCTTTTTCTAATTTGTGTAAATGAGCTTTATCAGCTAATCTTTGGTTCATGTCTTGTACGTTTAAAAAATTTAGTTCTAAATCTTTAAATTTTACTAATTTATCTAAATGTTCGTTATTTACCCTTTCAAGTTCAAAAAATTTGTAAATTTTAAAGCTTTTTCTCTCTGTACTAATGTTTTAAGATCAACAATCATATACTAAAAAATCTTTTCTTTTTCATTCACTGAATAAGAAAAGATAGGAACTCACCTTGTACAACTGAGTGGAATCCCAATCAGTATGAACACTCATCCTCTCAGCTTCTTTGATGTCCTTTTCAAAGGAACTTTTCAAATCATCTTCAGTGAAAGCCATAAAGGCTTTGTTTTCAACCTCTTCCTCATCATAACTGAGCTCTTCATCCATCCAAGCTTCAGAGTAAAGAGCTTGAAGAGGTGCTGCATTCCCTGCTGCATTCTTGCCTTTGCTCCAGTTCTTTAGCTTGACATACTTGTCTCTATACCGTTTTGCTCGGTATGCAATCTTGTCATTCTGATCAGTTTCAGTTGACTTAGTATGACAATTAGCAGCAATATGCCCAGGCTTTCCACACCTATAGCAAAGACCAGATCTTAGGTCAGTATTGGAAGAGCTAACACCAAGCTTCTTCTTTTTCAACTGATCCAGCTTCATAGACATGAGAGCCATTTGGGTTTCAAGCTCTTCTGCCTCAGCATCAGCAAGATCAACTTCTGGTTCTTCAGGCTCAGTTATAGTATATGCCTGTTGCACAACTAGAGCCATGCCAGTGGAGGATTTGTCAGTTTTCTTCCAGTTGATCAGTCTTGCAGCATTATTCTCCTCATGATTCAACATTAATCCATACAAAGTTTGGAGAGTGTATGACTCAATGTTGTTAGCAGCATTGACAGAATTTGTCATGTCAAGAAATTGTTGAGGAAGACTATCCAAGAACTTTTGAACAAGCTCTCCTTCCTCCTTCACAATGCCTACACTGATTAAATCATGAATAACAGTATTGAACCTGTTATAGAGAGTAGTGATGTCTTCATTTGGACTTGAGAAGAAATTTTCATACTTCCTTCTCATGTTGCTCTTTCTCTGCAACTTTACCTTTGGTGTGCCTTCATAAGTGACTGATAGGCTATCCCACATAGCCTTTGCTGTTGGCAATTTCATAATTGCATTAAGTATTTCTTTGGTAACAGCATTACCAATCACTCCCTTTGCTCTGGAGTCTAGACTGAATAACTGATGGTCAGTGTCAGTCCAGGTATGTTTCAGTTTGGGAACTGTTCTTGTGCTCTCAGGAGCATCGTCAGTAGCAGCAACGGGTTCCACTGTTTGTGGAATGATAGGGACATCTTTAAGCACAGTGAGCATCTCATGATGAATAGATTCAAGATACCACTGAGTTTTAAGCTTCCATTGATGGAAGTCTTTTCCATCAAAGATGGGCACTCCCTTACCAGACATAACAGGTGCTATGATTGTAGACATTTTGAATTTTTGAGTGTTGGAGGGATACGTATATGGAATGGCTGCCAGGGTAAAAGATCGACTAAATAAGGATTAATTTAGCCTGCTCTGATACCAGTTGTTAGGTCACAACAACCCTGGTTTATTATGTTAATTGATAGATAATTATACTTGATGAAATATTAAAGTGATAACACAAGAATATAGTCAATGTATAAATCCACTAAGTGTGGCTTGTTGCGGAATAACAAGACCACTGATCAATTACAAAATATGTGAATGTAAGTTCGTGAATTGGTAAGTACTCCTTTGCAAGATGATCTCTATTTATAGTGGTATAGAGATCTTACACAATGGGCAAAGGAGTAACCGAAGGACTAAGCTAAGGAAATGACTAAGATCAAGGGATTTGATCTTAGTCCGTTACAATACTGACTGTAACTCAGTCCTTCTACTCAGTATTGGATTTCCAATACTGAGTGCTGATACTGAGTGGCCAATACTGGCCAAACTCAGTATCACACCTAAACTTAGCTAATTTAATCTACTATTTAATCTAAGCTAGTCTAGGTTGTTTTGTATCCTAAGATTCAAAAGGGGTAAGGCTTTTTGCCTTAACAACTAGTTGAGTAAATATACAATGTGTTAATTAAAGGTTATCCATGATATGATTTAAAGCTATTAAATCATATAGTAATTGGATAATTTTGTTGTATAAATTATATAAAGGTTATTATATAA